>CM073589.1:11620000-12245000 GCA_037074715.1 Magnolia kwangsiensis | reverse complement strand
CACCGTTAAAATCCTCTAAAGGCCCATTGTACTGTTTATTTGACATTCAATCTGTTGATTAGGTCATAAAAATCCAGATTAAGGGAAAAACAAAGATCATCTTGATCCAAAACTTTTATGGCCCCCAAAAAGTTTTTAATGGTTGACATTTATTAAACATTATTTCCTGTAATGTGGTCCATTTAAGATTGGGATATATTTCATTTTTGGTATTATATTATAAAATGATCTAGAAAAATAAATGGACAGCATGGATGAAACACATACACCATGATGGGGCTCACAGAGCACTGACCATCAGCCATTGGCTGATGGTCAGGGGGAGTAGCCAATCCATTTTCGAGTCTAGCACCATAAGCAACACGACCCTACTTCCCAAAGTCCTCAAATGCCCTTTAGGGCCTGTTTGGCCGGTTGCATAGGAGAGGATTAGGTGGGATGGGATTTAAAAAACATAATTATTAGCCAGGGATTGTTCCCCGTTACCATGGTATAGACTTAATTCCCTGCTTCATTTGTAATATAGCGGTACATTAAAAGGATATATCCACCATCATTTGAAATTATTGAGAATAATATACATATGTTATACCTAAACCGTTCATATGTTTTGTAACCTTATTTTATAGCATGGGCCTAAAAGTGGGGCAGATCTAAAACTTATGTGGCTCGAGATAAGTTTTCAACTCTAAGTATTTAATCCTCGTTGCTTTTAATGGTAGGATCCACTTGAGCTTTAGATTTACCTAATTTTTCAGCCTATATTATAAAATGATCTCAAAAAAAGGATGGACAGTATGGATATAACCCACACATCATGATAAGACCTACATAACTTGCTAACATTGAGTGAAATTGGCACGGACCCAATACAATTCCATCTAACTTACTTCCAAGCTTTCCCACCCTTTCCAAACACGGAGTGGAATTGGCAATGGACCAGACACAATTCCATCCCACCTAAGCCCATCTAATCCAGCCGGCCAAATAGGCCCTTGGGTAAATGTAAACTCCTTCACGTGTCCCTTAACTATTACCATGATATTATCATTTCTATCCATTCAAAGAACATGGTCGCAACGAAACCACCTTGCCTCCAATGTCCGTCATCCAAGCCCACTTGCATGCCGCCTCACTATCGCTTCTTCGCGGCGGGGATCTGCTAAAATGCACCATAGGCATATCAGCATATCAAGATAAGGTGCGATCACCATGGGAACGTCAGCATATCAATATAAGGTCAGATCTCTCTCACGGTTGCTCTGACATGTGTCAGGTATTATTTCATTTGCTTAATAATCAAATTTAATAATTTAATTTTTTTAAAATAATTACTCTAATATATATTAAATAAATAATGTTTTATTATCCTGTATGAAAAGTAAGAAATATCTGACGATACTGAAATGAAAATTGATTTTTGAATATAATAAAACTGAGTGTTATAGGTTAAAAAAAACCTCTAAAGAAAATTCCACATTAAAAACTAACTTGAGGGTGTGTTTGGATGCACGGGAGCGGATTGGATACTGACAAGCTCAGTAGTCAAATCAGTACTGAAGTGACGTCACCGTCCATCCAATTGGAGAGATCGTTTTATGGCATGAGAAAAATAATGAGATAGGTCTAAAGTCCAAGTGGAACCACTATAGAAAACAGTGAGGACAGCAACATCCACTGTTCAAAACTTCTTACGGGCCACAGAAGTTTTCAATCAAGCTTATATTTTTGTTTTCACTTTATCTATCTTTATGTTAACTTATGAATAGGTTGGATCTAAAAACTACATCATGGTGGGCCTTATAAATGTTTCAACGGTGGGTGTGACTGATCCCATGGTTTTTTTGATTGGTCCACTTGAACTTTAGATCTATCTCATTCTTTTTCTCATGCCATAAAATGACTTTTACAAATTGTTAGTCGCTATGGCAACACATGCATCATGGTGGGATCCACGTAGCACAATGATGCACCTCAGTAACAATTTGGCCACTGACCTTGTCAGTAACCAACCCGCGCCCTGGATGCACACCTAATTGAACTTTGAAATTTGAATATCCAATTAATTTTAGATGAAAAAATGAAACTGTCCTCAAATCGCAATTATCTTTCTTGGTAGTTCCACCTTGAAAGTAGAGTGATTGCAAGATGGAACTTAAATAGTGTAAACGTTGAGGTAATGACAATTCCAACATTTTCAATTGATTCTTAGGGCTTGTTTGGATGGTTGTAATTGGAATATATTAGAATCCAAATCACATGGTAAATGGAATTGATGCGCATCGGAATTCTCAGTTCTATTTAAATGACTGCAATTAGAATACTATGGAATTCAAACTTATATTTGAATATCTATAATTGGAATGCATTAAGTAAATGAATTTTAATATTCTAAATTAGTATATATAAGAGTTGATGTAATAATTGTAATAAGCCCATTGAAATATACTCTTATCAAAATAAGGAAAATTTGAACCTTGTTGGGCCATAAAAACAGGTCCACTTTAAAAAATTTCTACCGTTGCTCACATTTGCATCAAATTCTTGGCCTTTTGAGATGATTCTAATTCATACGATTTTGCTGCATTCCTCACCTTGATTCCAACTACCCTTCGTTTAGCTTATTTTTATTGTTAGCCTGTTAGTACACTAGCCACCCCCATTAGGGAATCGACGCCAAGACCTCGATGTTGGAACGAGGTATCTTTCACTCAGTCTACCACTTTTATTTATTTATTTATTTATTTTATTATTATTTTCACACGCACACACACACCGCCCACTCTATGCATCTGGGTGTCACTTTGTTCAGCATCAAACAAACCACCCTTTTGCCCACGTGCGTTCATTTGCTACCAATTTCAACCATTTATCATCAATCAAATGACCCTTTATTGGAATTTGATTCAGTAATGCATTGAATCACAACCCGCATTGAATGCCTATGGTTGTATGATGTTGACTCAAGAACCATAATGATAGGATGTTCCAAACCATGTCGGCTATAGAAATTGCATTAGTTAAATGGAAACCAATACTAATTTATGTGAGGCCACCATGATATGTGTGGAATCCAATCCGTGAATCATATTTTCTGTCTCATGTTCACCCTACAGACCAAAAATCAGATCAATCCAAAATTCTGGCACGCCACACTACACAAACCAATGTAAAATCACATCTAAAACCTTTAAATTCCAAGTGGTGTGGCCCATTTGAGTTTTGAAATTGCCTGATTTTGGGGTGTCCCTTCATCTAGGTCTCACTCATCTGATAAGTGAATTGGATGGTATATAAGATTGTGGTGAGCTGCACAAAAATTATAATTGGTGGGCATCCCACAGTAGATGTCAATCATATGTCATGGTGAGCCCTGTTTTGCTCAATGCTACCACAAAGAGAGTGTTCAAGACTCTTTTCCATCCATGGTGGGTCCCATCATACTGGTGACCTGTATAACCAATATATGGAGCCCACTTACACAAGATTAGATACATCAGAGGCCATTTCTGTTTTAATGGATCAGAACGTTATAATTCATCTTTGATGTTATTATATGGCAGAAATGCTAACACATAACTAGTTAGACCTGGCATTTTTGTCCGATCGGCTAAGCATTTAATAAGAGAGAAAAAAAAAAGCTCTCTCTCTCTCATGTAAATGCTTATGTATTAAATATTTTCAAACATATGTACTCTGTGTGTGCCATGAAAAAGGTTTCAAAGATCTAACCCGCTCATTAAGGCCTACCAAATAGATGTCATATATATATATATATATATATATATATATATATATATATATATATATATATATATATATATATATCTCGTGTACATTGAATCTAGATGATTATAGATCAAATATAACAATTATTTTGCTTCATTTTATTTATTATTTTTTTTTTTACACACCCCACATAAGGGCTCAAATCTAGGACTTCAGTGTATTAAAACGCAGAGCGTCTACCACTCAGCCACACATGAAGACATCATTTTCATATGATTAAAATGTACCCTACATAATAAAAGGAATGGATCTCTTATATGTTGCATTGCTCGAATCCACGGGATGTGCATAACTCCTCACATTTAGGTCACTCTTTGGAAAGTAGAGAGAAGAAAGAGATAAAAGGAGTTTCTTTTCGAACAAGAAGAGGAGAGATTGGAAAACGCTATGTGCCTAACCCTATGGACCTGCCCAAGAAACTTTATCCAGTACAAGGAAAATGACCTGAAATGCATAAACTCCTCTCCATGCATGAGATACCACGATCCCAAAAATCATGTTGATTTAATACGCAGGGCAACCCAAAAAATTTATACCTAAAACCTCTAAATTCATATAGTAAGTGTTATGGGAAATCTGAGTTCACAATGCAACGCTCCTCCGAGGGCAAGTCTGAGCCGAGTCGTGATCCTCCCGACCTGTTTCAAGACGCGACCCATCCGAGCAGCCGACTTGGTTGAAGTCGGACTCCGGATTATGATCCGATCGGATAATCGTCTACGTTATAGCCGCCCTACTCTAGCCTGCATTCCGAGGCGAACGACGTTCCGAGCCGAGCATACAGTCCGAACAGAGCGAACGTTCCAAGCTGAACGCATGTTCAGATGCGCATATCCCACTCGCTGAACGTGGAAACTGCCATAACCAAACGTGGCCGATAACTTCGCTCGCAAATACGCATAATCCGCCAGATACGCTACATGATCGATAGATTGCGGGGGGTATCTCCACGATCCGGGAATCCCCCTGATCGTGTCGAGATTATCAGATCCGGACCACTCAACAGCCAAGTATAAATACTACATCACACCATATCTACAGGTACGCAAAATCGAGCTCTCATCTACACTCTACTCAGACCCTGATTCCCTTGTCCTGACTTAGGCATCGGAGGGTCTCCCGGCTTAGTCAGGGTCACCTTTGCTTGCTTTCCTGGTGCAGGTTCCAGGGATCATACGTGGTGATCGACGAGGAGGGAGGGCTGACCAGATTTTGGCATCAACATTTTTTGGCACCGTCTGTGTGAACCTGAAACTAGAAGTCAGGTTCTTATTTCCCCTAAGCAATGGCGAGGAAGAAGAAAGCTACAGTAGTGCAGCCGCAGCCTGATGAGCAGATTCGGTCATCATCACCGCTTCATGCCGAGTCCGCTCCAGGGCCTTCTCATCGTTCGCGTAATCGGTCGAACAAGTACCACGCCATGCAGAACGAGATCCAGGCCCTGCATGACGAGATAAACCAGATGAAACAGCAGCGGGAGCCATAACTACGCCCGGCTCAATAACAACCCGTTTTCGAGCCGGTGGGACTGTTTGTGAAAACTCGCTCCGTGCTAAGAAGTGTGAGGCCCGAAGTTCCCTAATGTTCGGGGGTATCGCAGTCGGGTCAAAATCTTCTTACGGCACGTGGCAAGGCATCCGCACGAAACAAGCCTACTTGGGCTCCGACAACCGTTCACTCAGCCACATCCGCCCTGCCACCCACGGACCTCCGTCATCGGTTAGAACGGAGGAGAGAAAGGAGAATATCGGAGGCTGAACGTACCCCAGAGGTCGTCGCTGAAAACAAGGACCCCTGGGAAGCGCGCTTTGCGGAACTAAAGGATAAGTTCCTAATATTTGAGAAAAAGCAAGAACGATCAACAGTTCCGACCACTATCCAGGCGATGATGGAAGAGACCGAGCCTCCCTTCAACTCGGTCATCATAGCTGAAGTGATGCCGCAGAGGTTTCGGATGCCCCCCATCATCCAGTATTCAGGATCTGGGGACCCATCTGAACACTTGGAGTCCTATCGATCCTTGATGAAGATCCAGACAGCAACGGATGCAATGATGTGTAGGGGATTCTCTATCACCCTCACAAGGTCCGCTCGGATCTTGTATCGCCAGCTGAAGCCTGGTTCCGTGGGTTCATTTACGGAACTGAGCCGATTATTCCTTACGCAGTTCATAAGCGGTAAGAGAAGTCGGAAGCCCAACACTCATCTGCTTACCATTAAGCAGACCCCAAAGGAGTCGTTGAAGGATTACATCGCTCGCTTCAACGAAGAAGCATTGCATGTCGAGGACTACGATGATAAGATGGCCCTCGTCGCCATTCTAAGCGGACTGAAAGAAGGAAAGTTTGCCTTCTCCATCGGAAAGAATCCACCGAAGACGTTAGCGGACTTCATGGAGAAAGCTCAAAAGTACACTAACGCAGAGGAGTTCACCAATGCCCGAAAGGTCACACAGGCATCTGACTCGATGAACAAGGGGAAGAGACCCCGGAACGAAGACTCCCAGCCGGCTAGCAAAGGGACGGATGACCGCGCTTCTCGCGTTCGTCGTCCGAGCCATAAGCCGGAAGGGAAATTTCGTTCCTACACTCCACTCAATACATCCGTCGAGCAGATCCTGCTAGACATCCGAGGAGACAAACTGCTCAATTGGCTAGTCTGTATGAGAGCTGATCCCGAGCATCGGGATAAACGAAAATACTGTCGTTTCCACCGGGACCACGGTCATAACACGGACGATTGCGTAGATCTGAAGGATGAGATTGAGTCCCTCATCCACAAAGGACATCTACGTCGTTACGCCAAAAAGGAAAAATTCGCTCGGAGAGAAGAACGGCGGTAAGAGCAGTCGAACAACCCCCGAAAGGAGCCTGCCGAAATTCACACCATCTTCGGGAGCTCAGCTGGGGGAGGGAATTTGAACAGGGCACAGAAAGCCCATTCCCGGAGCTCCGAGTCGGAGCACCACATTCACTTGACGGAACGTCCCAGCAAGGAACTCCGTGTCGCTTCGTGTAGCCTGACCTTCACAGAAGATAATGCATGCGGGATCCAGCATCCGCACGACAACGGGCTAGTCGTCACTATGACCATAGTCAATCACAAAGTGTACCGCATCCTGGTCGACACCGGGAGTTTAGCTGATGTAATGTATTCCGAGGCGTTTGAGAAGATGAGAATTCCACGGTCCAAGCTCCGACCTGTGAAGACTCCCCTGCACGGCTTTGCCGGAGAGAGAGTCGTCTCCGAAGGAGCCATCTCCCTCCCAGTGACAGTGGGAGAAGGGCAACATCAAGTCACGCTTTTGGTTGACTTTTTAGTTGTCAATATTTCATCAGTCCACAACGTGATTCTGAGCCGACCCTCCCTCAATGCAATGAGAGTGGTCGTATCAACTTATCATCTGATGATGAAGTTCCTAACCGAAGGTGGGATTGGTTATCTCCGAGGCGACCAACGCGAGGCCTGGAGATGTTACGCGGTAGCCGTGAGAAAAGGGGCTGCTAGACAAACACTCGTAGTCGACGCCCTGGACCCTCGCGAGGCGACGGAGAATCCCCCCGTCGAAGATCTGATAAGGATGTCGCTCGATGAATCAGATCCGAGCAAAACTGTTCAGCTCGGATCATCAAGGAACGAGTTATTGGCCTTCTTGAGATAACACCGAGACGTCTTCGCGTGGTCACATGCAGATATGCCGGGGATCTCACCCGATGTGCAAGTCCATAGGCTGAACGTGGACCCAGACCACCGGCCAATTAAGCAAAAAAGAAGGCCATTCGATGCCGAACGATATGAAGCCATTACCGAGGAGGTCTCTATCCTGCTCGATGCGGGCTTCATAGAAGAAGTATACTACTCTGACTAGATAGCAAATGTCGTGCTCGTCAGAAAGTCAAACGGGAAGTGGCGGGTCCACGTAGACTACTCGGATCTGAACAAGGCGTGTCCCAAAGACAGCTTCCCGCTACCTCAGATCGACCAACTGGTGGACAGCACGGCCAGGTATAACCAGATCGTCATGCATCCTTCAGATAGGCAGAAGACCACCTTTGTCGCGGATAAGGGACTCTACTGTTACCGGGTCATGCCATTTGGCCTGAAAAATGCTGGGGCAACGTATCAGAGACTGGTGAATCAGATGTTTGCCAAACAGATCGGACACACCATGAAAGTATATGTGGACGACATGCTGGTGAAGAGTATCAAAGCCTCCGACCACCTTATTAATATCGAAGAAACATTCAACGTCCTCCGTGAATACCAGATGAAGCTTAACCCCTCCAAGTGCGTGTTCGGGGTTGAGTCAGGGAAATTCCTGGGCTTATAAGTCAGCCAACGGGGTATCGAGGCAAACCCAGACAAGATCAAAGCCCTCCTGGACATGAACTCGCCTCGGACTCTCAAGGAAATACAATGTCTCACGGGAAGAGTCGCAGCCCTCGGACATTTCATATCTAGGGCTACAGACAAATGCATTCCCTCCTTCCAGTAGCTGAAGGGCCACAAGAGGGCGGAATGGATGCCAGAGTGTGAGCAAGCCTTCCAGCAGTTGAAACAGTACTTGGGATCGCCGCCTCTCTTGTCCAAGCCGGAAGAAGGAGAACCCTTGTTCCTCTACCTCACCGTTTTGACTTCAGCCGTCAGCTCGGCTCTGATCCGAGAAATCGGAACCAAGCAGTATCCCGTTTACTATATAAGCAAAGTCATGGTACCAGCAGAAACGAGGTACCAATCCTTGGAGAAATTGGCGCTCTGCCTTGTCGTCTCGGCTAGAAGACTATAACTGTACTTTCAGGCCCACTCCATAATCGTGCTATCGGACTCCCCTCTGAGGCAGATCCTCTAGAGACTCGAAGTGTCAGGTCAGATGACCAAATGGGCTGTAAAACTCAGAGAGTTTGACATTCAGCTCCAGCCTAGGACGACACTCAAGGGACAAGCTGTGACCGACTTCATCACCGAATTCACAACTCCGGATGAGGAGCAAGTCAGGAAGGAAGTCGAAATGACACCACCCGTCTCGCTAAGCAATCAAGAGCTCGCGTCAGGTCCGGGATGGGTCCTTCATGTTGATGGATCTTCCAACATTAAAGGAGCAGGTGCCGGTGTCGTCCTGGTTGCACCCGATTCAACGACGATTCAATACGCCATCAGGCTCGGGTTCAAAGCTTCAAATAACGAGGTCGAATACGAAGCGCTACTAGCTGGACTCCGGCTGGCATCGAGCCTGGGTGTTCAGACCCTGCAAGTCCGCAGTGACTCACAGTTGGTGGTGAACCATATCTCTTCGGAGTACGAAGCTAAGGAGGCCAGAATGATCGCCTACCTCAAAGAAGCGAAGAAATTGATTGAGAAGTTTTGGAGCTGCACCATCCAACAGATCCCCAGAGCCTAGAATTCATGGGCCGAAGCCTTAGCAAAGCTCGCCTCGGCCTCCGAGGGAAAGATCTCACTTTTTGTTCCGGTCGAGTTCGTTGAGCACCCAAGCATCGGCCAATCAGAGGAGGTCAGCACCGTCCAGTCCATTCCTAGTTGGATGGACCCCATTTTCAATTATCTATCAACTGGCGAAACCCCCTCGAATAAGCTTGATGCGAGGCGACTTATGGTCCGAGCAGCACGGTATGCCATATTGGACGGAGTGCTGTACAAGAAGGGGCATTCTCAGCCTTACCTTAGATGTCTCCAACCGGATGAAGCCGATTACGTGATTCGGAAAATTCACGAGGAAATCTGAGGAAATCACTCGGGCAGTCGTGTCATGGCCATGAAGATACTTCGTCAAGGGTATTTCTGGCCAACTCTTAAGCAAGACTCCAAGGATTTTATTCGGAAGTGTGACAAGTGCCAGCGTTTTGCTACTGTGCCGAGGCAACCGGCAGAAGAAATAACCCGCATGAGTGCGCCATGGCCGTTCGCTCAATGAGGGATCGATATCATTGGTCCCTTGCCCACTGGGAAGGGACAGGTCAAGTTTGCTATAGTCGCGGTCGACTATTTCACCAAGTTGGTCAAGACTGAGTCAGTTGTAACGATCACCGAGCAGAAAGTGATCGACTTTGTGTGGAAAAATATCATCTGCCGGTTCGTGATTCCAAGGACCATCGTTTCCGATAACGGCCTCCAATTCGATAATGACAAGTTCCGTAACATGTGTCGAGGGCTTGGCATCGTGAACGCTTACTCATCGCCTCAGCACCGGTAATCGAACGGACAAGTAGAGGCGGTCAACAAGGTCATCAAGCATCATCTCAAGACGAAGCTTGAAAAAGCAAAAGGAAACTGGGCCAAAGAGCTCCCTTTCGTCCTCTGGGCCTACACGACTACAGCTCAGACTTCGACGGGCGAAACCGCATTTTCGTTATCCTACGGCTCGGAGGCAATGGTGCCGGCGGAAGTCGGACTCCCTACGGCGCAGGTTAGGGGTTTCGAAGAAAGTCAAAACTCCAAGCAGATAGCGACTAATATGGATTTACTCAAGGAGCTCTGAGAAGTTTCTAAGCTCCGAACAGCGGCTCGGCACCAGAAGGTAGCGCGCTTCTACAATTTCAAAGTTAAAGTCAGGTGCTTCCGACCAGGAGACTTAGTCCTCCAACGGGTTTTTCAGAACATGGCCGAGCAAGGGGTAGGAGCGCTTGGAACCAATTGGGAAGGTCCATACCGTGTGGTCAGATCTACCAAACCAGACTCGTACCACCTGAAAAACCTCGAAGGCTGTCATCTCCCTCATCCCTGGACCGTCGAGCACTTGAAGATCTACTACCCGTGAGGAAATAGCCTTTAAGGCTCATGATGCAATGTATGCCTCCGAGCAACTGGCCTTTAAGGCTCTTAATAAAAGATCGATTCTACCTTTGAACGCTTATTCGATTGCCCTATCCGCACAAGTACGAGATAAATAGTCCGATCCCTTAAGGAATCAGAACCCAACCTCACGAGAGATCGACGAGGTATCCCTCCAAGGGAAAAAGCCTAATAAATGGTCCGATCCTCTAAGGATCGGAACCTAACCCCACGAAAAATCGACAAGGCGTCCCTTCAAGGGAAAAAAGCCTAATAACGATCCGACCCCCCTATTAAGTGTTCAGTTCAGCATACAACAAAACAAAGGCGACGAGCCGAGCATCCAAAGAGATCAGACCCAGATAAAACTTGGGCCGAGGAGGCTTGGACAACCGACTCTAAAAATTAACTAAACGACAGCGGACTAAGCTCACCAGCTCAACATCTTAAGCAAATCAACAATGTGATAAGAATATTTTTCATTAAATCCCCTCGGAGGGGTAAAAGTACATAGGTACGTTGATAGTTGAAAAAAAAAAGGCAGAAGTCTTCAGGCCGGAGGAGGAGCTTGGGCATCAGGAATCGGGGCGTCGGGAGCTGGTTCCGATCGGATGATGTCACCAGAGGTATCTTCGGAGTCGTCGGGCAAGAGGAAATCGAGATCTAGGTCCGGGTACAAATCCTGAACCGCCTCGAGGCATGCGTCGAAGCCACAATTGTAGAACGTTGAGGCCTCAACATCCCTCTCTTTAGAAGTCTTGAAGCTTTCGACCACAGCAGCAACAACTGCGGCCAAAGAGGCCTCGTCCTTCACCATCTGGGCCTCCACGGCTTGGTTCACAGCCCGTGTCCACTCCTCAGTCGCCTCGACCTTGGCACGATTCAGAGCTTCCCCAAGCCGAACCGTCTCCACGGCCAAGGAGTCCGCCTGGGCCCTGACACGGATCAGCTCAGCAGTCGCTGCATCACCGCTCTTCTTAAAATCATCTGCTTTATCCTACAGATATAGCTCCCTGGCCTCCAAGTCCACGATGACTCCCTACAGTCGCCTGACCCTGACTCTCTCGCCTGTAATCTGTTGGCGGAGGCCAGTCTCCTCAAACCTTAAGGCCGCCGCCTCGACCCGGAGAGCCTCCAACTCTGACTCCTTCTCCTTGTATTCTCGCACTCTCTGCCGAATGGAGATCAGCATCGAGACGGCCTGAACAGAAAGCAAAGATCAGAGTCTACAGTGCATAACAAAAAAAAGGGTCTTCTCGGAGACGTACCATGTAGCACATGGAGGCAAAGTCGTTCAAGAAGCCGCTCTCCGATCGCTCAAGGGTCTGGACAATGTCTTCCTCCTTGGCATGCTTGGCGGCCCACGAAGCCAAGCACGCCATGTGATAGCCGAGCTCGAACCTCCCCCAGCTCGTGCCTGCTTGGGCTGAGGCCTCAGCCCCCTCGACCCCTACCCCACTTCCGGCCAAGTTTTGACCCTCGGCGCGGACCTCCTCCTCAACCTCGGAGGGGTGGAAGGGACATTTTTGGCTACCCTGTTGGCCCCCTCTCTCTCTAAGGATGAGGGAATGGAGATGGGGGACTCGGGGGCTGCGGGAGGAATGGTGGCAGGAGGAACGGCGACGGAGGGAGCCCGAACAACAGAGATCGGCGCAGCCGGGGTGTCAGCCTCGGTCACTCGGACAACTTCCGGAGGAAGACATACCACTGGTCGAAGCACTACCGGAGGAGCCGCGGCAGTGCTAGGGCGCTTCGGAGTAGGTGGCGTGGAGGGAGTGCCAGCGGGGCTCCGTGTCGAACTTAATGGAGTTGATGCAGCAGAAGATTCCCCCACCCGAGGGGGAGCCGGCTTCTTCCAAGTGATCTTCACTCGGGAGCTTCTTTGAGTAGCTCCGCTGCGCTCGGAGCTGCCTTTCTCTTACGCGCCCCGGACGCCTCCACCATGCCTGCGAAAGAAAACTGTCAGCTACTAAATAAGTTAAGGAAAGATTATTGAAGAGGTCAGGACAACTTACTCAGAGAGGTGGCCAGAGGTTGGGATTTGCAGAGCCTGGACCGGTGAAGATTGGTCACAGTTATCAGATCGGCCCAGGAGCGAAGCGACTCCGACCAGGCTTTGGCCTTTGCCACCTGATTCTTCTAGTCCGAGTCTAGGAACGACAACCCCTTCGCAAAAGCTGCAAAATAAAAGAAATGTCACTTCTACAAAAACAGGCAGAAATCAAAATAGTGACTCGGATATAAAATGAAGTCCGACCTGGCTTTGTAAAATGGGTTGAAACCCGAGTCGTCAAGGTCCTAAGCTCAGCCGTCAGGGCCTCCCAATCACCTGCCGCCCAAAACCACTTGTTCTTCCAGTTCTTGTTGGAAGACGGCAGGTGCATCACCAACCCCGACCCCTTGCTCCCCCGAGTCACGAAATAATATCATGGGTCGTTGCTATCATGCTTGACCATGTACAGGCTCAGCAGCTCCTCTGGGATCAGCTCGGGGTTCCCAACTTGCTTCCAAATTATGTAGTGTAAGACCCGTATCCTAGTTCGTACTGTTCCGTCGATTCCTGCGATCCTTCCGGTCGAATTCGGCAATCCTCGACTACTTTCTGATGTTTGCGCGCGATCCTAAGCTGAGACCTGTATGTCAAAGTCAGTTAAAATTGAAACCTATACCATAGCGACCGCACCGTCACCGCAGTTCTAACGCCGCGACTCGCACACCGACCCGATACCCAGGCTAAAAGATGTCAGTCTGCGTTCAATTTGAAGAAAACACCGCACGTTGCGAATCACGAGGAAATCTCTACGAGATGTCCCATCAATCAATCAATCACTCATGTCAAGTACAAGTCAAGTCACTCCATACCCAAGTACAACTAACCCATGTCATGCCTATACCTTTCTCTTACACAAGCAACCCAAAGTCCACTGTCACATCACTTCATCTATCACCAAACCCATCACACATCACTCCATCACTTCTTATCAACCCATCACTTCTCTCTCTCCCTCATTTCTCAAAAAAAAAAAAAAATCTCTCGTAAGCAAAAATTCCACACGTCCAAGCATTCCCAAGCTTTTCCAAAGGCCAAGTGTGGCCCACTCTCTTATCTCTCATCCACACTATCAAAGGTCCATCATCCACCGTCCAATGCGAAGGCAAGGAGCATTGGAGGCCAAGGGAGCAAGGAGGAGGCTTAGAGGTGGGTGATCCACCTTTAAATTCTTTTTAGGGACCACTTATTGGTGGGACCCATTTTTTATGTATGATTTGTATTATGTGGGGCCCATAGTGGCGGGGCCCCACCATCGCCGTCTATTGTTCTCTCTCTCTCTCTCTCTCTCTCTCTCTCTCTCTCTCTCTCTCTCTCTCTCTCCTTATCCTTTTCCTAAAATGAAGTGGGCCCCACTAATTCATGATAAATCTACTCCATTCATCAAATGGTGTGGCCCACCACACTTTAGGTGATATGATACGTATATATATACATATATATTATATTATATTAATATTACACATATATATATATATATATATGTATATGTATATGGTGGGCCACGTATATGTGGGACCCACCATGATGATGTATTTATCCATGCCGTCCAGCGTCCCTGGACGCTGGACGGGCGTGTTGGCCATCATGGAGTATGTGTACAGGCGGCATGGGCGTGTATTGACAAGAAAGAAAAAAAAAAGAAAAAGGGGTTGCTTTGGGGTGGACCTTGCATGCAGGCCCCACTTTGATGTATGTATGCAATCCACGCCGTCCATTCCATTTTTCATATCATTTTAGGTGTTGAGCCGAAAAATGAGACCGATCCAATCATCTGGCGAGCTGTGGTATTAAGAATGGTAGTATTTTCCGTTGAAAACTTGGAAGAATGATTTCTGGGGTCCACCAGAAGCTTGGACCCACCTGAAACTTAGTTTGGACTCTTAATTTTGTGGGACACATGCAATGGACGGCGTAGATCTGTTAAATGTGGGTCCCACTTAGGAAAATAAAAATAAAGAAAATCCATGCATGCATTTGCCTACTTGACGTCCAACCAAAAAAAAAAAAACAGGAAAGAAAGGAAAAGAAGGGAAATGGTGGGCCACTCTTGCAAGCCCCAACTTAATGCATGTATTTAATCCAAGCCTTCCACCATTATCCTCAGATTAATTTAGGTGTTGAGCCAAAATTTTGGACCAATCCTGAACTCAGGTGGGCCATACCATCTAAAATCATGTGAAAACATGCCTGAAACATACAAAAGCATTTGGTGGGGCCTATCTGAAATTTGTACGTGGCTGAAACTTGGTTTGGACACCTAATTTTGTGAAACACATGCAATGGATGGGGTAGATCCGGTTAATGTGGGTCCCACCTAGGATAAAAAAATAATTTTTTTTTTGGCATGACTTTGTGCCATGAGTCCAGAGACGTCCACGTTAAAAAGGGAGGCCGCATTGGCCTACTTATAGACTCCACCATGATGTATATTTTACATCTATACCGTTTATTTAATAGGTCCCCTTGAATGGTGCGTTGACTTCAAAAATCATCCACAAACTAAACTCAGGTGGGCCATACCATCCAAATCATATGAAGACATGACTAAATCATATAAAAACACTTGGTGGGGCCTACCTGAATTTTGAATGTGGCTGAAACTTGGTGTGAACCCTCAAACAGGTGGGACACACGTAATGGACGGGTTGGATTGCAAATAAACACTTTGGTGTGCCCTACATGGGACCCGCTGTGGTATGTGTGGCTTACCACACCGTACACAACAGTGGGTGTCACCGTACACAACAGTGGGTGGTGACACCCACTGTGATGCAAGTGTTTTACTCACGCCGTCCGTCCACGACAGTGGACGGTGGCCCCCACTCAGATGTATGTATTGTGTCCACGCCGTCCATCACGTGGGCCCCTGGCCACGTGACGTTATGAACAGGTTTGGATGGCAATAAACATTACAGTGGGCCCTAGGCCATGTGATTCAATGAACAGTTTGGATGCAAATAAATAGTACAGTGGACCCAGGTTGGGTAGAAAATATACATTCCGGTGGGTCCTGGGTCTATATGACCTTATCAACAGGTTTGAATGGAAAATAAACATTTTGGTGGGCCCCTTGCTACATGGCCTTATCAACAGGTGGGATGTAAAATAAACATTTTGGTGGGCCCCTTGCCACACGGCCTTAACAACAGGTTGGGTGGCAAATAAGCATTTCAGTGGGCCCAGGATTGGTTGGACAATAAATGTTATAGTGGGCCCACATGGGAGTCTATCATGATGCATGAGTTTCATCCAAACCGTCCAACCATTTTGAGATCATTTTAAGGCCATTGTTGAGGCCCATCTTAATGTATTTGTAGCCCGCCCACTAAGGCCCACTTTGTTATTTATGGGCCCATGTGTGTAGGCCCAATTGATGTATTTGTGGCCCATTGTTGAGGCCCACTTTGGTATATATAAGGCCTATGTGATTAGGCCCATTTGATGCACATAAATCTCATGTGATTGGGCTTATTTTTAATGAATTCTAAGGCCCATGGGTTATGACCCATTACAAAGGACCTCAGTCCCATTGGTGAGGCTCATTGAGGTGATCCGCTTGATGAATGTAAGGCCCATATGATACGGCCTAATTGATGTACTTAAGACCCAATTGAGTGCAACTAGGTCCATTGCAATGCATGATCCCTCCATGGCATATAAAGATATTTATAGTAAGTAATGCCTTAGTAACAATGATGGTTAGATGCCCACATTGTAAGGATGACGTCGGTTAAATGTCCGCATTGTCACTCTCCCTAAGGCCCACTAATAGGCCCATACTTGTAGTAAGTAGGCTATCTCGGCCCATCTTAGTTATACGCAGAGCCCATCTCTATATACATGTTTAGTATAGATTCATGATTCATTATCATACGCATCATATGTATGACTGATATGAGAAGTGACTGATCATAACATATGCCTTCGGGCGAACTGTTTATGGGCTCCCTGGTAGGCGGAGTTGCCCTACATGAGTGCATGGTATACGTAAGACTGCTGCATGACTGGTAGTGTGACTCATGCACTTGATTTGTATGATTGTGATTATTATATGCCATAGCGATATCAGGGCCATAGCCTCCACAGATGCATCGTGGGTGGCTGGATTGGATACCGAAAATGTTTGGTTCTAGCATACGGGCGCCATAGATGTCTCTGGGTGAAAATTTCTAAACCCGATGGTACCAGAGGATGACTCCAACGTCGAGACCAAGTGGATACATGAGCGCGTGAGGGTCGTATACCAGTAGGCCGCATCTCCCACTATTTCGTGGTCGGTTGGAAAGGCGTGTGACCTTACCCTCCTAAGTGAGGGAGCAACTTCTAGGTTGAGTTTGACCAGCTTAAGGAATCGGTCTGCTATCGATGAGCCGGGCCTGATATTGGCGGGCGGATAGTGAGGTCTCTTCTGCTCTCCCAGTTGTGCGTTCGGATAGGGATGACAAGACCCCGGTGATTATCAAGAATGCGAACTGTACTGGTATATGATAAGGATTGACATGCTTGACTTGCATTCTGCATCACATGGCCTGGATGTGGCCGATCGCATTCATATCTTGCACCGCATAACCTTGGTACGGCTGATTGTATTCATGTACTCATCAGCACATTAAAACATTATTCTGACCTTGCATTCTGAGCACGCTCGTATTGCGCACATACTTACATCGCCCTCTAAGCTTTCTATAAATTTATGCACGATTGATGTACGCAGGTGACGTTAGGACGCAGTCGTAGCGTAGTAGCAGCAGGAGCGTGCAGTCGAGCTTTTGGAGTTTTGTTATTAGCAATATCTTGTATATCCCTTTATACACCTTGTACTCAAAGTTTTTGATCATAGTGGATTTTGTGATGGTGTTCTTGTGGTTATTGTTCGTGGGTTATGCTTATGGTTATGCTCATTACGAATTAAATGGATAGTAGAAATTCTCCTTATAGCATCCCAGGATCGAAACCTCGTATATGGGTGCCGGGAGCTGAGAATGGGGTACTATTGAGGTTGTCAGCGCCAGATTCGGCGATCGAAAATTTTGTGAGCCCGGTTTCTGAGTTTGAGGCGTGACATGTAGGCCGAGATCATTACCCTCCATGCGTTCGGAGCAAACTGTCAAGGGGCCAATCAGAGATAGGTCGCTACCTTCCGGATAAAAGGATGCAGTGGGAGACGGACACCGCACTGCAGCGCGCAGAGAAAAATGGCCACCTCACCTTTAGCTGCCAGCAACGTCCAAAGGGCCAGGGGCTCTTATCTGCACGAAGTTGGGGACCTGAAACTCCGAGCAGATCTATTCCATTTGGGATCCCGACATGACAGAACCCCCAAGGACAACCTCTGTGGCCCACAGGCTCACAGGCATATCAGTGGCGGTAAGAGTTTCGACTCGGTGTGCTCGGGGAGCAGCTTTCTTGCTGGGTTGCTTTGTCCTAGAACCCAGTGTCTTTGCTTCCGAGGCGGGGGGTACAGGAGAGTGGCTTCGAAAGGTCCCTCGGAAGACCCGCTTTCGCTCCCGGTACTCCCCGGCTCGGAGTCGTCGCCATACTCACGGACCATCTCCAGATCAGAAGACATTGAAGAAACAAGGATGGGAGTGAGCGAGACTCACCAGATGATGGTCGAAAATCGCCTTTCTGCCGAAAACCTCGAGTTTGGCCAGAATCGCCTCTCGTCGGAAATCGTCTCTCCGGTGTGCTCTCTCAAATCATGACGTCAAAATGACTAACCAACGCCCGGAGCGCCTTATATAGGCAGCGAACGACTCTTGCATTGATGGCAAGCTTAATGGCAGCAGCCGAATCGGCATGAGCCAATCTTCGAGCACACCTGAGAACGTTGCATTGGCGGGATACGAACCGATCGTACGGCTCTGACATCGAGTTGCGTACCTCAACAGGTGAAGCGACGTCCCGGCACTCGGAGCCGTCAGGCGCACCCCTCCTGCCTGCGTGGCGACTTCTCATAGGCTGGGAGGAGATTCAGGATCGTAACCGTCGTCACGTGTTGGCCAAGGCGCTAGCGCGCGTGATTCGAAATCCGTCATCATTGCGGCGAGGGCGAGAGATTTCCTACCTAAGTACTCTTCGAGCTGACAAGTAAACTCGAAGAGTAGGGGGCTTCTGTTATGGGAAATCTGAGCTCACAATACAACGCTGCTCCGAGGGCAAGTCCGAACCGAGTCGTGACCCTCCCGACCTGTTTCAAAACGCGACCCATCCGAGCAGCTGACTTGGTTGAGGTCGGACTCCGGATTATGATCCGATCAAATAATCGTCTACGTTATAGCCGCCCTGCTCTAGCCTGTATTCCGAGGCAAATGACGTTCCGAGCCGAGAATACAGTCCGAACAGAGTGAATGTTCCAAGCCGAACTCATGTTCAGATGCGCTTATCCCACTCGCTGAACGTGTAAACTGCCATAACCAAACGTGGCCGATAACCTCACTCGCAGATACGCATAATCCGCCAGATACGCTACATGATCGATAGATTGCGGGGGGTATCTCCACGATCTAGGAATCCCCCTGATCGTGCTTAGATTATCGGATCCGGACCACTCAACAGTCAAGTATAAATATTATCACACCATATCTACAGGTACGCAAAATCGAGCTCTCCTCTACACTCTACTCAAACCCTGATTCCCTTGTCCTGACTTAGGCATCGGAGGGTCCCCCGGCTTAGCCAGGGTCACCTTTGCTTGCTTTCCAGGTGCAGGTTCCAGGGATCATACATGGTGATCGACGAGGAGGGAGGGCTGACCAGATTTTGGCATTAACATTTTTTGACACCGTCTGTGGGAACCTAAAACTAGAAGTCAGGTTCTCATTTCCCCTAAGTAATGGTGAGGAAGAAGAAAGCTACAGTAGTGCAGCCGCAGCCTGATGAGCAGACTCGGTCGTCATCACCGCTTCAGGCCGAGTCCGCTACAGGGCCTTCTCAGCGTTCGCGTAATCGGTCGAACAAGTACCGCACCATGCAGAACGAGATCCAGGCCCTGCGTGACGAGATAAACCAGATGAAACAACAGTGGGAGCCAAAACTATTCCCGGCTCAAGAACAACCCATTCTCGAGCCGGTGGGACTATTTGTGAAAACTCGCTCCGCGAAGTTCTCCAACGTTCAGGGGTACCGCAGTCGGGTCAAAATCTTCCTATGGCACGTGGCAAGGCATCCGCATGGAACGAGCCTACTTGGGCTCCGACAACCGTCCACTCAGCCACATCCGCCCTGCCACCCACGGACCTCCGTCATCGGTTAGAATGGAGGAGAGAAGGGAGAATATCGGAGGCTGAACGTACCCCAGAGGTTGTCGCTGAAAACAAGGATTCCTGGGAAGCGCGCTTTGCGGAACTGAAGGATAAGTTCCTAATATTGAAGAAAAAGCAAGAACGATCAACAGTTTCGACCACTATCCAGGCGATGATGGAAGAGACCGAGCCTTCCTTCAACTCTGCCATCATGGCTGAAGTGATGTCGCAGAGGTTTCGGATGCCTCCCGTCATCCAGTATTCGGGATCTGGGGACCCATCCGAACACTTGGAGTCCTATCGATCCTGGATGCAGATCCAGACAGCAACGGATGCAATGATGTGTAAGGGATTCTCTATCACCCTCACAGGGTCCGCTCGGATCTTGTATCGCCAGCTGAAGCCTGGTTCCGTGGGTTCATTTGCGGAACTGAGCCGATTATTCCTTACGCAGTTCATAAGTGGTAAGAGAAGTTGGAAGCCCAACACTCACCTGCTTACCATTAAGCAGACCCCAAAGGAGTCGTTGAAGGATTACATCCCCCGCTTCAACGAAGAAGCATTGCATGTCGAGGACTACGATGATAAGATGGCCCTCGCCGCCATTCTGAGCGGACTGAAAGAAGGAAAGTTTGCTTTCTCCATCGGAAAGAATCCACCGAAGACGCTAGCGGACTTCATGGCGAAAGCTCAAAAGTACACTAACGCAGAGGAGTTCATCAACGCCCGAAAGGGCACACAGGCGTCTGACTCGACGAACAAGGGGAAGAGACCCCGAAACAAAGACTCCCAGCCGGCTAGCAAAGGGATGGATGACCGCGCTTCTCGCGTTCGTCATCCGAGCCATAGGCCGGAAGAAAATTTTCGTTCCTACATTCCACTCAATACATCTGCCGAGCAGATCCTGTTAGACATCCGAGGAGACAGGCTGCTCAATTGGCCAGTCTGTATGAGAGTTGATCCCAAGCATCGGGACAAACGAAAATATTGTCGTTTCCACCGGGACCACGGTCATAACACGGACGATTGCGTAGATCTGAAGGATAAGATTGAGTCCCTCATCCACAAAGGACATCTACGTCGTTACGCCAAAAAGGAAAAATCCGCTCAGAGAGAAGAACGGAGGCAAGAGTAGTCGAACAACCCCCAGAGGAGCTCGCCGAAATTCGCACCATCTTCGGGGGCTCAGCTGGGGGAGGGGATTCGAACAGGGCACGGAAAGCCCATTCCCCGAGCTCTCGCCATAAAGTCTGCTATCATGTGGAGCCAACTTTTGTTGTGGGTTGTTCATTGTCTGGGCCATCCATCACGCGGGGCCCATCTTAGATGTGGGCTATTCATCATAAGATGTCAACCTTTAATGTGCACCGTTCATTATCTAGGGCCCACCTTTATCGTTAGTCATCCATCCTGTGGGGGTCACCATCATTGTTATTGTCCATCATGTGGGGCCCACCATCAATATCCACTGCCCATCATGTGGAGCCCACCTTTGATGGGGATCGTCCATCATGTGGGCCCCACCTCTAATATGGGTCGTCCATCATGTAGGACCCGCCTTGGATATGTGTCACTCATCATTATGGCCAACCTTTGATGTGGACCGTCTATCATGTGGGAGCCACCTTAATGTGGATCATCCATCATGTGGAGCCCTCACTTATTAATTGCCCATTATATGGACCCCACCTTTGATGTGAATTTTCCATCATGTGCGCCACACCTTCGATGTGGGTTGCCCATCATGTGGGGCTCACATTGGATCTGGGCCATTCATCATTAGGGGCCCCACCTTGATGTGGGTCATCCATCATGTGGGGCACACCATTATTATTTTTCCATCGTGGAGCCCACCTTTGATGTGGATTGTCCAACATGTGGGCCCCACCTTCAATGTGGATTGCCCATCATGTGGGGCTCGCCTTGGATCCTGGCCATTCATCATTAGGGGCCAACCTTTGATGTGGACTGTCTATCATATGGGGTCACTTCAATATGGGTCATCCATCATGTGAGGCCTAGCTTCAATGTCCACTACGCATCATGTGGAGCCTACAATTGATGTGGATCGTCCGTCATGTAGGCTCTGCCTTTGGGTCCTTACTCTTAACCGGGTGGTAGACTCCTTGGAGTTTCAACACCAGGTCAAGGGTTCGAGTACCCTGGTGGTGAAATCCCACTGTGTGCGTGTGTGTGTGTGGCGTGAGTGTGTAAAAAAAAAAGGCTCCACCTTTGAAGTGGGTCGCTTCTCATACTAGCCCACTTTGGATATAGGCTATTTCTTATTATGGGCTGACCTTTGATGTGGACCATCCGTTATATGGGCCCACACAATATGGGGTCATCCATCATATGGGACCCACCTTTGATATTAAATGCCCATATTAATATGGGGTCATCTATCATGCGGGCCACATGACTAGCAACAATGGTATTGAATGCCTACAGCTGAAACCATACCCATTGTTTTGTGGCCCACCATGATGTTTCAGAGAATCTAACCCATCCACCCGTTTTTCCAGCTAATTTTAACTGGTGGGCCCAAATACAATGAAGGTCCAAAACTCAAGTAGACCATGCAGCTTGATACAATATTATTGAACCCCCACTATCCCAATAAGGAGCTCAAAAAATCGAGCATCCTACCACGATATTTATGAGAAATCTACCATGTCCACCATTTTTGTCAGCTCATTTTAGGATGTTGGCACAAATATGAGACATGTCCAACACTCAAATGAGCCACACCACTTGAAACAATGGTATTAAACCTCAATTATCAAAATAGTCATGAGGCCTATATTGATTTTTTGAACTATTCACCTATCCACCACTTTCTTCATATGATCTTATGTGTGATAATGACCTTATGACCGATTTGCGTGACATATAATGAACATAGTGGCCCCTGGAAGATTTCAGTAGTGGTGGTTCAATCTCCATTGTTTCCTTCGATGTGGCCACTTAAGCTTTGGATCTGTTTCATTTTTGGGCCCACCTCCTATCATGATCTAGTAAAATATATGGACATGATGGATTTTAAAGAACCATCATGGTGGACCTAGGCACATGGAATTGGGTTCACTCACCAATCCACCTCTACAAAGAGGGGATGTAGAGTTTAGTACCATAACAAACTTGTCCACTTAGGCAGTGATTTTAGACCCGCATTGATGTATGTGTTGTATATCCATGCCTTCCTTCCATTTTGCTAGCTCGTTTAAGGACATGAGCCTAAAAATGAAGAGATCCAAATCTCAGGTGAACCACACCATAAGAAACATGGTGAATGAGAGACTACGATTAAAATCTTCTTAGAGCTACAAAAGTTTTGGATCAAGTTGGTAATTGTGTTTCCCTTCACCTAAGTCTATGTGACTTTATCAACAGGTTAGATGGCAAATAAACATTACAGTAGGCCCTTGGAGTTTTCAAGGGTAAGCGTTCAATCACCCTTGTTTCCCATGGTGTGGTCCACCTGAGATTTGGATCAGGTTTATTGTTGGGACAATACTCTAAAATGAGTTGGCAACATGAGTGGATATATAACACATACATGCAAGGTTACAACATTGTTGGACTGGGTGATTCAACATGGCAACATAGATTTTTTTCCTCAGGGCGTTTTAAAAACATGCTGACAAAACATGTTCATCTTATGAATAAGTAGAAACTAAGATAAGTTACTTGAGGCATAAGTAACTTACGTAAAGTAAATTACCATCCAAATGGGTTCTAAGTTAATGTTTTTTTTTTTCTTTTTCTTTTTTTCATATTAGTTAATTTTTTTAACAAGATTGCAAAAGTAACTTATGTGTAGAAAGCTACTTATTCCCAACATCTCGAGTAATTATCCCTATCCCGGTAGTGTGTTTGATTCCCTCATATCCATTGCCCATCATGTGGGGCCAACATTTGATGTCAATCATTCATTGTGTGACCCCACCTTTGATGTGGGTCGTCCATCATGTAGGGCCCACCTTAGTTATAAGTCATGCATCATTAGGGTCCAACCTTTAATGTGTATGGTTCATTCGGTAAGGCCTACCTTTAATGTTAGTCATCCATCATGTGGGGCCCACCATCAATGTTATTGTCTATCATGCGAGGCACATCTTCAATATCCAATGCCTATCATGTGGAGCCCGCCTTTGATGTGAACCGTCCATCATGCAAGACCCACCTTTGCATATGGGCCACTCATCATTAGGCAAACCTTTGATGTGGATTGTCCATCATGTGGAACCCACCTTTGATGTGGGTTGCCCATTATGTAGGCCCCACCTTTAATGTGGGTTGTTCATCATGTGGGGCTCGCCTTAGATATGGGTCATTCATCATTAGGGGTGAACCTTTGATGTGGATCATTCATCATGTGAGGCCACCTCGATATGGGCTATCATCATGTGTGGCCCACTAGATCATCTACCCATTCATTGGATGATTTTCCACTCTCATCAACTTAGAAGGGGCCACAGAGAGCATATTACCTTAAATAATTTTTCAACTTGCTTATGAAAATGAAGAAAATAAGTTAATTCAATAAGTTAATTCTGAAAGTTTAAGAGCAATAAAAAATAACTTAAATAAGATAATTTTTCTAAAAAGCTATCTATTTAAGTTCAATAACCAAACTTATTTAAGAAAAGTAATACCTTAGCCAAAAAAGCTATTTATTTGGTAGTATCCAAATCAGCCCTCACTCTCTCTCACACTCCATATCAAAGGGGGTCCCACATGGCACTGTTGACATCAGAGTTGGAGCTCACATGATAGACGGTCCACATCAGAGGTGGATCTACATGATGGGCTGTGAATATTGAAGTCAGCCCCACATGATGGACAATGATGTTGATGGTGGGCCGCTAATGATGAATGGCCCACATCAAAGATAAGGCCCACAATGAATGGTCCATATCAAAGGTTGGCTCTACAAGTTGGACAGTGGGTAGGAGGGGGACCAAACAACTAGAGAAATACTTATGATGTTAGAAACTAAATATGTTTTTTTTAAAAATAAAACTTTTTGATTGATAAGCATAGATTTACTAAATATATTTATCAACTGGATAAGTAAAATCAAGATAAGCTACTCGTGGCATAAATAACTTGCCTTAAGTAACTTACACAATCCAAACGCACCCTAAAAGTCAACCGCCAGGCCCACCTTCTCAATAACTGCTTTTTTTGGACGCCTGAAGATGGTCCTAGTGTTCAAAGCCAACGAAAGTCATGGCATCCACGCGATCATGTCTGCTGATCATTTTTATTTTATTTTATTTTAAAAAAAAGCTACGTTAGGTCCACGCACATGGTCTATTGAAAAACAGCTAGATCAAGTCACCGAACTCGGTCAAACCACCGGGTCAGTTGTCTAGCTTTCAAACATTACATCCACATGCTTTGTCCAGCTACCAATGGATATGGTTTCTAGAGAACATTAGTAAATGTAAATGGATAAATAAATAAATAGTGGCTTCCATCATTATCTCAATGATTACTTTGATTTTTCAAAAATTATAGAAGTGCACATGCACGGACTTTTCTTCTTCTTTTTGATACAACGCAATAAGCGCGACGGTTTTGTGATTTTTGAAAATTCTACTTGAAGAGTGATAATATTCCAAAATCATAGAATGTTTTTCTCTGCTCCTGAAATGGCGATGAGGTAAACCCGGCCAGCGGAATTGATCTATTCCTTACCAACATGGTCAGAGCCATTTGAAGTTAGAGACAGCATTTATTAAATCCAGGAGCTGGGTTGAGTATGAATATAGAGTCAGCTCGGGCCGTTTGCAAAGTCCATGTTGACTGAGATATTGGACATTGTCGTGAATCTTGAAAAGTGCATCCGAAAATCATCGGGGTGTTTGACCTCTACCACGATGATGACTGGGCCGCTTCGGATGAAGGTCAACAGTGTCATGATAGGAAAGAGCATTGGAACAATTGACAACTGAGTCCTGTGTGCCAAGGTCAGAAGTTCTAGAATAAAAAGAAAAAAATGATTTTTTTTTTATTTTTTTTTTTTGACTTTGGTTAACAAGCTTGTTTTAATTGTGTTTAGTTTAGTCCCATATTGAAAAGTTATTAAAACATTATGCCTTTCTATTAAAACTCGTCCCCAATCATTTGTTTTATAAAACAAAGGTATGCCATGGGAGCAACCTTGCATGCGCACATGGGCTGCGGTCATGGTCACGGAAGTGACGTGGTGCAGTGCGGTAGGGTGTGTATTTGATTGGATACTTTTATTTCTTTGCATAGATTTTGTCATGGTCATGACATGAAGACAACGTCACTATGCACCTACATAATATTTAATGAATCAGTATGTGCCAACATGTATTTATTATGCTGCTCGCATGCGCCTCGAGTCCTAACGACTATCTACCTTTTATTTATAATGGCTTCTTTTTTCTATTATCATATGAAAATTTCTACTCTCTAATTTTCCTCTGAGTTCTTTCTGTAACTTCTATTTAAGCAAATTAGTACGAGCATTATTGGATTCGTGTAGCTGAGATCATTAGTACGAGCATTATTGGATTCGTGTAGCTGAGATCATGAGTGCACCTGATCGACACTGTTCATCTTGGATGAGAGTTATTGTATCCTGGTGTAGACTTGCTAGAACCCAGTGCATCGAAAATCTTCCTGTGAGGGCAAATATGTCTTTAAGACAACAATTGTAACATGCTTTAGTTCTCTAGATTCTTCTTTTATTATTTTTGATTTTAATATTTTTATTTTCTATTATATTCTTGTATATTAAAACCAACAACTTAAAGACAGATTTATCTATAAAAAAAATCTTGATATTATGGCAACTGTTTTGATAATCCTATAATCAAGATTTTTTACAGGAAGAGCTTAAGGGCTGTTTGGATTCGCATATAAGGGTGCGTTGTATGGTATTATAATTGAATATTCTCGAATATACCCATTATACAGCGTTTGAATTGGAGTTGGCTTCTAGTGTTTACCATGCGTGCGAATACATCAATAATCCAAAACTTTCAAAAGGCGGTAAACTGATTTGAGAAACCACTGCATCGTGCAGTGCAGTTTCTTCAATGCATAGTATTATCAGGCAACATCTATCTCTTTGAATATTATACGTTTCAACTTTGGAGAATGGAGATATCCTACTCTATCATCGCGGAAGATCGTCTTCTTCCCAGTGCATGTGGCCATTCAGCTGTGGAATAATTTCCTTTGTTAGTATTGGTAATCTATATACCACTGGGCTATGGTGTAATCTCTCTCCTTTCCACTGTTTCTCTCTCTCCATGCAAAACCCTGCACGTAGCAGCATTCCATGAGAGATGACTCTAGAACCACACTATTAGGATCGTCACGGTTATTATCTTCTTTATATTTATAGGACGCCCATCGTTGCCTTTCTTTCTCCATCTCCATCTGAATCTCTTCTCCTCCTTTGTCTATCAAAACCTTATCCAGGGTCAAGATGGCATTTTCTCTCTCAGGGATCTGGATCCCTACTTCCATCCAAAACGTCAGACCTTCATCCCAATTGAGTATCAATGGTGATGGAAAGAACACGAATCTCTCTCTACTGAAGAAGGATCCTCTCTCTTGTAATCCTCTCTGTTCCGATCTCTGTTTTTTTTTTCGCTTTAAAAAAGTCCATCTGATTGACAAATACACCCACGCTTTCTGCTTTTGGTATTAGAATAGTACAAGGTGATACTATTCTCTTTTATTTTTATTCTTTTTTAGAATCCTAGATTTGTGATTTTTTTATTTTTTTTAAGTTCATTTTTGCTCTTGGAGGGAAAAAGAAAAAACCTGAATCCGTCGAAAGGCTAGCAAATCGGACGGTCTGGATTGAGGTCATTGCTCCTCCTCTATGGGGTAATAACCCTCCAGGTATTATCAATGAAAGAGGGTGAGGCGAAAGAAGACAATAAATGAACGGCTAGGATTATTCAATCAGAACATGATGGATGGGCAGGATTAATAAAAAACATGACAGTGGGCCTCACCTAGAATAAAAACAGTTGAGAACTTAAAAAGGGCCACCGTCATACACGTGCTATCAATATTTATACATATATACAATACGCAGCCCTTATACGTCGTTTCCAAACATTGATCTGTACAAGAAATTGTATACTTGCCCGAACAATACCTTCTATCCAAACATTGGTTAATGGCATGTTGATTTGGATGTATTCTAAAAATGCTCGAACGTATATATGAACAGTAGCTGGATACAATACAATACACCTTTATACGCGAATCCAAATAGGGCCTCAAGAGATGATAGTAGAAAATGGAGTTCTATTTCACTACCCTCAAACTGATTTATATTATTAAAGAATTTGTCTCATCACTTGAGGCAAATGAACTAACAATATTTTTTTATCAATGAAAATAGAAGAACGATAACTATTTATGCTGAAATTACATTCTTAATGATATGACAAATGAAAACTATGATATCAATTGTCATTTCTCCATTGCCAAAGATTTGTGGGGTTATCTTGAAAAGAAATTTAGAATGGATGATGCTGGAACAAAGAAGTATGTAGTAAGTCATTATATTGATTTTAAAATGTCTGATTATAAGTCTGTAATAGATCAGGTACATGATTTGCAAAAGATAATTAATGAAATATCATATGAAGGTATGGTGATTGATGAGGCTTTCCAAGCTGCTGTTATAATTGAGAAATTTCCACCATTTTTAAAGAAGTATAAAGTTTTTATGAAGCATAAGAGATGTTATTAGCTTGGATGGCCTCATCCTTCACATACAGATTGAAGAGAAAGCAAGAAATCATGATAAACATTTTCTAAAATTAGAATTTGTAACTAAGAACCATTTTATCGAGAATAACCGAAATGGTCGAGAAAACTAAATGTTTGGACCACCAAAGAAAAAGCATCCACATGGCTAAAGGAACAAGAATAATATACAAAAATAATAAGAAGAATGAATGATGTTATGTGTGTTGGGAAAATAAATACTTTGCCAAGGAATATAGAAAACAACGATAAAAAAAGAGAGACCATGCACATGTTACCGAGGAGTTTATGGGGGGTATAACTGAAGCACGTATTGCTTGTAATAGATGGATAGACTTAGGAGACATCAAATACCTGTACTACAACCGACGTGCCTTTTCCTCACATGAGAAGGTAGAGAATGCTAAGGATATTTTCATGGAAAATTTGTCTAAGGCAACGGTCATTGACAAGGGAAAGGTGAGCCTGAATCTTACTTCTAGAAAGGTGTTGACTCTTCTGAACATATTGCATATATCAGATCTTTAGAAAAATCTTGTCTTTGGCTCTACCCTTGACAAAAATGGGTTTAAGTTAGTCTTTAATCTAAAAAATGTGTCATTTCTGAAAATGATATACTTGTTGGAAAATGTTATGCATTTGATGGCTTGTTCAAACTGAGGGTTATAAATGACACTCAGAAATATGAAATATATATATAATCTAAGCATTTCAGAAAATTATTTAAAAGTGTTGAAAGAACTAATTAAGTCATGGATGTAATTCACGATATATATGACTTGAAAAATATTGTAACTACGAATAAAATAAATATTTTATAACCTTTATATATGATTATTCTAGATATACCAAAGTATACCTAATCAGGAGTAAAAATTAAGCAAATGATAAATTCATAGTCTTTGTGAATGAGGTGAAAAATCAATTAAAAAGAAAGGTGAAGTTCTTATATATGATCGAGGCGAAGAATATCTTTCTCATAACTTCGCATCATACTATGAATTATACATGAGGTAACAACACCATATTCACCTTAGCAAAAACGAATTTTTGAAATGAAAAATAGAATTCTGATGAATATGATAAATGATATGCTTTTTAGTTATATTTTGCCTTTTAATATATATGGAGAAGTCATCCTTACTGGATGTCATATTCTAAATCATGTACCTCATAAACATTCTGATAAAACTCCTTATGAATTGTGGAAAAATGAAGCTCCGAAATTGGGTATCCTAAAGTGTAGGGTGCCTAGCCAAGGTAGGGTCATATTTGCTGAAAAAAATAAAATTAAATGATAAAACACTTAATTATGCATTCATAGGTTATGCGTAAAATATTAAGGCTTATAAATTCTTAGTTTTAAGATCTCATAATCATATTGATGCCAATTTTATCATTGAATCCTTAAATGCCGATTTCTTTGAAAATATATTTTTAGTCAAATCTAAAGTTACTTCTTTTGTGGAAATGGTAGACTCAGCCATAAGAATTGTTGTAGAAAATGATACAATAGAAAAGCCCTTAGAACCTAGAAAAAGTAAGAGAGCCATAGTTGTGACTAGCTTTAGACTCGACATTTACACATTCCTTGTAGAGGATGATCCATCGTCATATGCCGAAGTTATGAGCTCTCTAAATGCAACCTTTCAGAAAGATGCCATTAATAGTAAAATGAACTCTTTATTGCACAATAATACTTAAGAATTGGTAGACTTACCTCCAGATAGTAAACTCACAAGTTGTAAATGGGTTTTTAAGATTAAGCGATCTATTGAGAAATTCAATAGTAGGCTTGTGCCCAAGGGGTACAAGCAAAAGGAAGGCATTGAATTTTTTGACACATTCACATGTCACCAAGATCACCATCATACGCATATTGACAGTGATTACTTTCATCCACAATCTTGTGATCCACCAAATGGATGTGAACACCGCTTTTCTGAATGAAGGACTAGAAGAAATTTACATGAACCAACCTGAGAGGTTTGTGATAAAAGGTCACAAGAATAAGGTATGCATCTTTCTATAAGCTCAACCAAACTCCATAGCAATGCCATGAAAATTTAATTAAAGTGTTGTTGTCAAACTGTTTTCAAATTAATGAGTCTAATAAATATGTACAACAAGTTGTTTGAAAATGTATGCATTATCATATGTTTATATGTGGATGACATGTTGATTTTTAGTTTTAAAATTTATGTGGTGAATGAAATTAAATCTTTCATTAATTCACAATTCTACACGAAAGATTTAAAACAGAGATAATTCTTAGAATTAAAATTTTGAAAGATTCTAACAGAATCGCTTTATCTCAATTGCACTATGCGGAGAAAATTCTAAGAAAATATAATCTTTTAGACTGCATACCTACAAGCACTACATTTAATTCTCATATGAAATTCTGTAAAAATAAAGGTTATAGTATTTCATAGCTTGAGTACTCTAGTGTCATTGGGCATTTAATGTATCTAATGAACTATACTAGACTTAATATTACATATTAAATTAGTAAGCTGAGTAGATACACTAGTAATCCTGGAGAAGATCAATGGAACATCGTATATAAATTACTAAGATACTTGAAAAGACCTGTAACTATGGTTTTAAGTATATTAAATATCCAATTGTACTAGAGGGGAATAGTGATGCAAATTGAATATCAAATTCAATAGAAGCCAAGTCCACTAATGGTTATATGTTTATTCTTAGAGGAAGCGCGGTATCCTAGAAGTCTAAGAAGCAAACCTCTATATCTCGATTCACAATAGAGTCTCAGTTCATTGCTCTTGGAACGGCAGATGAAGAGGCCAAATGATTGAAAAATCTACTTTTCGATATACCCTTGTGGGGTAAACCAATTACAACAATTGTGTTGCATTGTCATAGCTTCTAAAAATAAAAAATAAAAAATCCAAAGATTGTCATTCATGGATAAGGCGGAGAAGATACAAGGCTGGACTTCGGGTGACCCCAAGAGCCAAAATAAAAACTAAGCTCGGGGCCGCCTATCGTAAAGAAAATTTACAAGACCCATCACCCTGAAGGCACCCAACCTGAAACTAGAAACGCCCCGAAGAAAACAGAGAACCTCTAAAAGAGGGACTACCTAAAACCATGTTTCCGGATCAATCCAAGCCCGCTCTATCGAAGAAAAAAAATAGAACCTATAATGGGAAGTCCAAACATCTACTCTGAGACGTAACTTAGTCAAGCAATTAATCTGAGATGGGATAATTGCAATTGACTTTATAAGGTCAAAAGAGAATGTAGAAGATTCACCAACTAAAGCATAAGTCAGCATCCCATAGAGCCCACCAGAAGTGACAGAGACTTACGACGAGTCATTCCTAACGTCGACGCACTTGAACGAGTGGGAAAAGTAAGTCCTCTATTCCAACTGCAGCTATTGATGCATTTTTCTCTAGCATTGCCAATTTGTAACCAGAAGCTGCGGGATATGGGACAAGAAAAGGTAGAAAAGCTATTTAATAAACCAAGGCAACTAGGAGTAATGAGATTCTGAAGAGTGAGCAACACCCCAAGTAGAAGATTCATGCAGCCATACGCATTACCTCATAAACCATCTTCTTCAGTTTGCAGTTGCAGCAAATTGATTTGTTCTGCCTCCATGTATCCAAATCGTAGCTTTCCACGCATCACTTGCTCATCTTAACCTTCCCACCTTGTGGCCCACATTGATATACTTCCTATTTCTGCTGCCAGCCTTTCAGCTTCTGGTCTAACTAGAACTGATGATTGCATGAGCATAAAGCAATACAACCTTCTCTCAATCTTCCCATCTCCTGCTTCAAGGTTCTCTCTTCTAGTGATCAACCAACAAGGAAGACAACAAATTCATGGGTTAACTGGTCTTGCTGAGGGCCATTTTCCAGCAGACAGACCAAAGGGAGGATCCACGCCTCAGCTATCTGGGGTCTGCCTCCAATTGAAAACAGGACTTCTCATGATTTGTTTGGCAGAATTATCAGCTGCCTGCCTAACATCAACCTTCTTTACCTGTGTTGTGACTGGCTGATGCATCATCACCACCAAGCACAGCCGTGTAATTCTGTGATGCAGGAGTTAGAAAGATGCATTTGGTTGTGGGTTCAAAAGGGGCATTCTGACAACCATAGGAGATGCTAAGGACACCTATCATAAGGGCATAGGTTTTCAGCACAGGATAGTAGATTCCACATTTGAATTTCATACACGTCTGATGTGATCAATACATGCATGAAATCAATACATACATATACACAAACTTCAACTCATGTCCAAATTTTCAATTATTTCGAAATGCATTTGCAAATTGGGAGGTCCATCGGGAAAATAGAATCTCTCATGCACCTGTAATTTGCCTCCACTCCTATGAGCTTCCTCTTCTAGTAACCGCAACAACCTATCCTTTTCATTCCGGATCCATGGCCGGCTGCTGTCACACCATTGTCGGGGAGTGCCATGAAGTACAAAACGCATTCCATCAGTGCCCCGTGAAAGGAGTTCAGAAATTTTCTTGATCACATTGGCGTCAGTCAAATATGCTCCCTTAGAGTTTAGGCCAACATCAACATAGTGAAAGTTGGAGATGCTTCTCAAGAGGCTGTTTTCCGAACTAGGGAAGATGGCATTCTCTTCCTGGATCCTGGCAGGTTCATGTTTTAAGTGGGCGAGTTCAGAAAGCAACTGGTTGAGCACCGTCCCACCCTTGCTAAACCCTATGATGATTGTTTTGGGCTGATAGGGACATGGTTCAGATGCCACAAAATGCATGTTGGCCGGAGACGGTTCTTCTTGTCCACTTTGGATCACTTTTTTTGCCTGCTAGTCAGCCAAAAGACAATGTTCAGCAAAAACATAAGTCCACTTCAAAAAAAAAAAAAAAAAAACCAAATACTGTGGAGAATATAATAGAGATATGGTAATTGACAGAATTTTACTTCTTAATACTTTTAAGGTGTTTTCAGATTCCTATTTGGAACACAAGATTAAATGGCATGGAATTGCATTAGATGGAACTAACACCAACATTGCACAATGATTGCATGTCTGGAAATACCATGATATTTTAACCGTCCAATCCCACATTTAGGATCAAATTCTTCCTTGGGGAAAAAACACAATATTAAGTGAAACCTGTGTTTTGTGGACCATGGAATTGTAATCAACGGACCAGATTTCACAATTGATGCCGGTCACCTGTATGCATATGCAGCTTGAATGTCACACCTAAAGGGCACATATGGATGAATAGCATAGATTGAACACATGCATCAACGAGGGACCCACAGATATAGTGGATTTCGAAATCCCACAGTATCTGCTATTGAGACCAGATGATAAGATACCTAGATTAATCCAATCCTTCCCGTTGTTTCCAAACGCATGGAATTTGCATGGGACCAAATATGATCCATCCCACCTAATCCTACGTTCCAAACAGGCCCTTAGTGCTTTTGTTACTGCACATGAGCTGCCGTTTCATGTCCAAGCTGGCTGTGAATGTGAATGGGAAAACTATAATACTCTGCAGAGTGTGATGGATGACAGGCATGCACTTAGAAATTACATATGTGGCAATTCAAATTAAGTAATCTGAATTTTGGGTAATGTTTTAGATGTTTCATGAACCAAAAATTAAGCTTATTTGATTGTTTTGCATTCAGATTGGTGGGCAACTGGGCATTTAGTGGACAGTTAAAAATTACAAATATCCAATGGTTTACTTCAGCAAACAAGTGTCCACTGATCAGAGATTAGGACTGTTCCAACAATATGATTTTGGTACTGCAACTTAGAGACAATGGGTTCCACAATTTGGTTGGTTTATTTTGAGTTGATATGTCTCGCATACCATTTCTACATGCCTTCATATCAAGCATCATATGCAGCCGGAGTATCAAACAACTCCCTGCTGTGAATTTGATTTATTAGGGAAGTAATTGATACTCTGACAGAGTATGAAGCTGGGTACTCATGTACTCAGAAATTGTACACATGGCACACATGGAATCAAATTTTAAACATACTAAATTGTGGAATCCACTAAGCCATAGTCCCAAATTAAATTGGTTGAACAATCCTAGCTCTGATTCATGGATACTCGTTTGTTGAAATTGGGCCATTGAACTAAGGTGGTGACTCATCTTACTCACATGTGGCACTCGCTTACAGCCATTTGAACGGTCTAGATTGTGGGACAGTGGAGGGTGCATATCTCCAAGGTCATATTAAATAAGAAATCTTAACCATCTGATTTAAACTAAACATGGGCATATTGAGCCATATCAGCCGATACGGGACATACAAATCGGTATCGGTGGTGATCAATATGGCTGTTGAAACCGATTTTCAACATTGGAGTAAGCTGGTTCTCCGGGAGAAGTTGCATAGGGACTCATGTACATGACTTGATACTTTGTAAGTAATCAAAGTGTGCATCTCAGTATTTAGTGAAAATCCAAGTGGTGAAGCATGCATCATCAAAACCTCGAGGAAAGGGTTCGAAAGACAGGAGTTTCTAACAGTGAACATGAAGAAGATAAAAAGATACAAGAAAGCTACAAAAAGAAAAGTGTTATGTTGGTTATGGAAATGAATTTCATTGTGGGGAACTGAAAGGTGAAGCTTGTTCCTGCAGAGTCTACCATAGAACTTCAAAGCAAGAGGAAGTGACTAATGACGAGTGGGACACTCACGTGGCACTTGCAACTAGGGCTCTCTATGGGCCAAGCCGGCCTGTGGGCTTTTAGATTGGTCAGCCATTTGGGTTGGCTTAGGCATGTCTTTCAGGCCCATGGGACTGGCTTGGGCTTAGATATAAAGCCCGAACAATTTTGGAGTTTCGGCACGGTGTCGCAGGTTTGAGCACCCCTTGTGGTGCGAGTGCGCAAGAGTGTGTGGGGTGGGTGTGCGTCTGTGAGGGTGTGAGTGTGTAAAATTTTATTTTTTATTTTTATTTATAAAAAAAAAAAAAAGTGACATTTTCTGGGATATTTGTTTTTTTTAACTTAATATATATAGGTGGAGGGGCACATAGCCCCAATTCACTCTTTTTCTTCTTGTTTTCCCATTTCTTGTTCTTTCTCCTTTTAATTTCTTTTGCTTCTACATAATTCTACATTGTATCAGGGCGGATTCATTCTGATTTACACAACTTTCTTCTCATCTATCTCCTATATCTCACAAATTCTTCCTTCTCTTTTCCTATTTGCTTTTTCACATCTCCCTAGCACTGAATTTCTCAAAGAAACCTAGGATTTCTTCCTTTTTGGGTATGTTGGGCCTTTGTAATGGTCCATGTGGGAAAGTGAATGTTGTGTTCATGATCATCAATCCTCTTGTGTTTGGTTGGAACATGTACGCTGATTGTTTCATCAAGTGTAGTGTGTACATTATGTTGAGTGTGCAATTGGAGCGATCTTATATCTGGAAGTGTCAACCCTCATTCATGTAAGCACAGTGGTATTCTTTTTAATTTCTTCGAATGGAGACGAAAAGTAATTTTAGATCTAGGTTCCTAAATCCATCTGATTTTCTAGGGGATCAAATAGACTCCATAAAACTAAATTGCCTCCAGGGGTCTAAATTGAGCCAAGTATTTATTTTTTTACGCCCAAAGGCAAATTAAGATATCTGACCGCAAAGAAACTAGATGAAAGTGTTAACACGTGCAATTAGTGGATCTAGGAAAATGTTCGGATCATTGCATGGTTGTGGAACAGTATGGAAACATCTGTTGGTGAGAACGTGATATTTCTAGATATTGTAAAAGAGGCATGAGATGCATTACGAGAGATGTATTCATATCAATTGTTTGAAGAAAGATATTTGCATTCCAACGATGAGATAAATCCCTTGGTGAATATTATTCGATATTTAAAAAGACGTGGGAGGAGCTGAATATATATTAGCCACCTAATAGTGATTTGGAGAAACAACATCAGGAACATGCAGAATTGTATGTGGCTAAATTTCTACCTAGCTTAAAACCAAAATATGAGCCAATGCGTGCACAAATCTTGGGTGGCAAGAATATTCCATATCCAAATGCTTACTTTTAACGTATATCTCTTGGCCCTAGGGGTGGAGTCACTGGTAATTCTGCTCTATCATAATTTGTTGGATAAGGCAAAGGTGTTGGTCGTGGTGGCCAGGGTAATCAAGGTGGTTGTGGTGATACAAGAGGAGATCGTGGTAGAGGTCGTAGACATAGGAAGTGTACTCACTATGGGGGTACAAATTACACTGTTGAGAAATGTTGGGACATCCATGGGAAGCCAATTTGGGCAAATCATGCATTTTATTATAAAGAGTGATAGGTCTCATTCTACCGATACTACTACAACTAAGCAACCAAGTACATTTTGTGACATAGTCACACTCACTAAAGATGAGTATTTCAAGTTATTGAAGAATCAACCTATCTCTAATGTTACTCCCACTTCTACAACTACATTCATGAACTTAGGTATGGCTTGTTTAGGGGTACACGTCCTTTGCTCCATGGGTCATTGACTCTAGGGCCTTTGACCATATGACAACTAAGTTTAGTGCCCTTTCCATTATTGATAAATTGTTGTAAACTCCATAGGTCACGTTAGAAGATTGTACCCAATCCGAAGTGCATGAATGGCTATTGTTCATCTAAGATCATTTCTTTCATTAGCATTTGTTCTCTATGTACCTAAATTTCCTTTTAGTCTTATATTTGTTAGTAAATTCCTAGAATCATGTAACTACTCTCTAACTTTCTATCCTTTATGCTGTGTTTTCCAGGATCTAAGGACAAAGAAGAAGATTGATGGAGGATATGAATATGTTGGTCTTTACTATCTTGATCGTGAAGTAGTTGGAGCAGTAGCATAGAACAACCTCTCGTTACCGATGCCATTGTCGTCTTTGGTCACACGTCCTTGAAGATTCTCAAAAGTGTAATTCATTCATTATCATTTATGTCATCTTTAGATTGTGAAGTTGGTGAGTCAAATAAGAATCATCGAGTCACTTTCCCGCCACATATAGAAAATCGTAGTCTAGAAAGTGGTGGGAAGTGGATTCCCTAGTGAGCAGTGGATCAGCGTACGATCAGCGTCCCACCCCCAATGTGGTGGGAAGTGGATTCCCTAGTGAGCAGTGGTCGGAACTTGGCAAGAAATCTGCGTACGATCAGCGCCCCACCCCCAATGTGGTGGGAAGTGGATTCCCTAGTGAGCAGTGTACTTTGTAAACTTCGTGGGCCCACTATAATTCATGTATTTTATCCACTCCGTCCATCCATTTTACCAGATGATTTTATGGTTTGAATGAAGAGAAAAAACTATTATTAGCTTGATCCAAAGCTTTTGTGGCCCACTAATGGTCAATCACCATTGTTTCTAATGGTATGGTCTACCTGATTATTGGATTTGTTTTATTTTTTGGATAATGTCCTGAAATGATATGGAAAAATGGATGGACGGGGTTGACACTGAATATAGTTGTCTTAGTTCAATCGGACAGCGCATAGCTTAGGACCCTATACAAAGGAAATCTATTATATACACTTCTTTTTTGAATCTTTATGATTTAAAAGTGTATATTAAGGTCTTTTTTAATAATCCCAAAAGTTTCATTGAAAAATTCAACCATTTTCCCACTGTTTCCCCCATGTTTCCCAAAAAGTGCGATAAATTACGGATACAAACAATATATATCCCGTGCGATAACCGATACGTATCTATATCCCAAGGGTGCAATACATTGCGCGATACCGATATTTCGAACACTGATTAAAACAGACATGTGAGATAAAGCTATAGAGCACAACAGGAAGCCCAAGTCTCTTGAAATGAGATCTTTACCTTTTGGTTCATGTATGTACTAAGGGGGAGTTTGGCACATGGTATTGGGAAGGATTAGGTGGAATGGGATTAAAAAAAATGTAATTATTACATATGGCAGGGATTGTCCCCTATTACCATGGGATAAACTTAATTTCATGCTATGTTTATAATACGGTGGTACATTGAATGGATATACCCACCATCATTTCAAACTATTGAGAATAACACATGTTATATCCAAACCGTTCACCTGTTATATAACCTCATTTTATGGCATGGGCCTAAAAATGAGGTAGATCCAAAACTTATGTGGCTCCAAAGAAGTTTTCAACAGTGGGTATTCAATCCCCACTGCTTTCTATGGTGAGGTCCACTTGAGCTTTAGATCTACCTGATTTTTTGGCCCATGCTCTAAAATCACCTCGAAAAATGGGTGGACGGTGTGGAAATAGCCCAAACATCATGGTGGAACCTACACAACTTGCTAACATTGAGTGGAATTGGCACGGGACCCAATGCAATTCCATCTAATCTAATTCCAAGCTTTTCCATTCTTCCCAAACATTGAGTGGAATTGGCACGGGACCAAATGCAATTTCATCCCACCTAATCCTATCTAATACCATGCGCCAAACGCCCCCTAATGTACTTGGGTGATATATGATGCATGATTGACTTGAATTGGAATTGCAATTTTATTTTATTTTTACTTGGATTGAAATAACTTGAGATTCCCATTTGTTTTAGTGTTGCATTTTACTTTTACTTATTTGGCATGTGCAAGTGGTATTGGGATGGAGTGGGCTTGTAATAGACACATAAACTGTCATATGGGTTGGGCTTGATTTTATTTTATTTTACTTATTTATTGGACATGGCGAGGCCAAGGTGTCCCGTATCGGTATCGGTTAGCATAACGGTGACTTCCAAAACCGATACGGATACGGAGGCGTAACGGCGATACGGGGGCGTAACGGCCCGTAACGGCGTAAATTTTTTTTTTTGCTAAAAAAATATGAAAAAATATGGATTAAATCCAGAATATTCTAAGCATTCCAAATATTCATTCGTTTATAAATTGGAACATGTTTATGGTGGTGTAACGGTCCACTCTTTGGTGAAAAGCTGTATAAGACTGTCTGATTAATTTTTGAACAAAGTAACCTGAATTTGACTATAAAATTTATATATTTAATTTTCTAAATATCTATTTTATATACCTAACAATTTAATATCTTTCTCTCAATAGTTCTTTAAAAAAATGAAATTAAATTCAGGTAGATAGCGTTGCCAATTTCGGGCTGACTTAGAGGATCAATATATGCTCCAAATTAGCCTCAAATTCATGCAATTTATTCTCATTATTCCACTTATGTATTGGTGGACATTTATTGGACAGTGAATCATGAAAAAAAATCAAAAGACCCTATTTTAAAAAATAAAAGTATACAAAATAATAATTAAATTATACAAAATAATAATTAAAATTATTCAAATAATTTGATTTTGGCATTGTGAGTTAGCAATTGCAGTTTATAATTTAATAGGTAAATTTTAAATTAATATGTCTCGTATACAATTTTTTAAGGGCCCAAATTAGGTGAGACTTGGATCAGAAAGTGTAACACACATGTTAAAAATTTTTGGGCCCCATCCATGATGAATGTGTTATATCTAAACCGTCCATTCATTTGACGAGATTGTCTTAAGGCTTGACACGAAAAATAATACAGATCTAATTATCAAGTGGACCACACTGCAAAAAGTAGTAAGGGATTGAACGTCTACCATTGAAAACTTTTTTGGGATCATAGAAATTTAGATCAATATGAAATTTGTTTTTCCTCTTCATTCATGTCTTTTTGACTTTATGAACAAATGGGATGGAAAATAAATCTTACGGTGGGCCTACGAATTATTTAACGGTAAAAATCTTCATATCACTGCTATTTTTGGTGTGGTCCAGACGATTTTTGGATACGCTTCATTTTTTAGCTAATGCTCTAAAATAATATTTAAAAATAGATGAACGGTGTAGATATAATAAATAGATCACTGTGGGGCCCGTATAACTTTGATCTCCTTTAAACCGTTCGTACAACTCGGAGCTCGAGGAGTGTCAGCGCTCGTCTCAGCGCGTGACACGTACTTACGGCAGCTTACGCCCGTAATAGAAAAAAAAAAAAAAAAAAAAGATGGGGGAAACCGAAAATAAAAAAGAGGGAAAGAAAAGAAGAAAAAAAGAGGGAAAGAGGGAAAGAGGGAAACAACAGATAGAGAGAGAGAGAGAGAGAGAGAGAGAGAGGAGAAGAAGGAGGAGGAGGCTGAGGAGGCCGCGGAGCAGGGCCGCAGCCGCAGCCGCAGCCGCAGCAGCAGGGCCGCAGCCGCAACCGCAACCGCAGCCGCAGCCGCAGCAGGGCCGCAGCAGAGGAAGAAGAATAAGAAGAAGAAGAAGAAGAAGAAAGAGAAGAAAAGGAAAAGAAAGAAAAAAGGTAAGGATTTTTTTTTTTGTTTTTTTTTCAAGCCCGTAGTAGCCGTTACTGGTCAGTAACGGCCGTTACGCCCGTAACGGGACCGTAACGGCCATTACGTGTACAAAAACGGGACTCGGCCGATACGGCCCCGTATCGCGTAACGGGTACCACCGTTACCGTTACGTATCGGCCGTTACGGCCGATACGTAACCATTTTGGGACACCCAGGGCGAGGCTTGAGCTAGAATAGAGAATTTTAAGCTAGGATTGGGCAGCATGAAGCCCGGCACAACCCAGCCTACAGCTAAAGCTGGGCATCAGACCGAATCGACTCGGATTTGGCCCAACCCAACCAGGTCCAGATTTTACATTGCTCAACCCGAACTCAGACAGAACCAGGACCGAGTCTGAGTTAGCTGACTTGGTCAGACCCGAACATGTGCTAGTCTGAATCGATCCGAGTCCGACTCGGTCAGGAAAACCGAGTCGGATCAGATTGTGCAAGGTTCGGATCCGATTGCTGAACAATAAACATTCGGTGGCCCCAGGATACTTTTAATGGCGGTCATTCAACAACCACTGTTTGTTGTGGTGTGGTCCACCCGAGATTTGGACATGCCTCATTTTAGGAGAGCTGTCAAAACAGATGAACGGCGTGGATACCTGTCAAAACAAATGAACGGCGTGGATACCTGTCAAAACGGATGAACAGCGTGGATATCTGTCAAAACAAATGAACGCTAAAAATCACGGTGATCAAACTTAACTGTTACCCTTGAGTCATGGAAGAAGGACCTTGCTTCATTAAAAGAAAGTTGAGCAAGAACAAGTGGTTGAGTACCCTACATTCGTTTTGATTGTCAAATCATGTTTATTGTTGATGTACAGGCCCACTAGATAAATAAATCCAATTTCCCTAGACATGTAATGCATTACAATGGAGATGCTACATAGATGGAAAACAAACAACTCAACAGATCTGGGAATGGTAATCCATTACAGATCTGAGACTGAACTACACAATAGACATAGCAATAACGTAGAATCATGGAAAGACACATTATGTATCTGGGTTTTCGTCAAATCCTTCTAAAACCAAATCAATGCTCTGAATAGATGCATGCCAACAACAAAATTGGAGTTAAGATCATGCAAGAACTTGAGAAATCAACTAGAATGATGCACAGAACACCAGATTCAAGACCAAAAAAAATAAAAAATGCAAGAACAGCAACAGATCAGCCATAGTCACAGATTCAAGATGGGCGGTGTGGATTAACTAAAAAGTTCAAGATGGGCCCTACATCGTTTACTCGGAGAGAAAAAAATATATATAGCTTCTTAAAGAAGCTTTACACTCGCACATAGCTTCTTGAAGAAGCTAAAGCTTCTTTAAGAAGCTTTATAAAAGTAAAGTTGTCTGTAGGCTGTAGCTAGCTCGTAGCTAGCACCAGCTATCTAGTTGCTCTGGGCACGTGTCGTGCGAAGACAGCACGGACGCTCCTCGAGCTCTGAGTCGTGAGAACAGTTCAAAGGAGATCAAAGTTACATGGGCCCCACAGTGATGTATTTATTATATCTACATCGTTCATCTATTTTTAGAGATCATTTTAGAGCATTATCCAAAAAAATGAATCATAACCAAAGATCATCCGGACCACACCATAAATAGTGGCAGAGATAATGATTTTCACCGTTAAAAAATTTGTAGGCCCACCATAACGTTTATTTTACATCCACTCTGTTCATAAGGTCACAAGTACCTGATTAAAAAGGAAAAATAAATTTCATTAAGGTCACACGTACCTGAATGAAGAGGAAAAACCAATTTCATATTATCCAAAACTTTTGTGACCCTGAAAAGGGTTTCAATGGTAGACGTTCAATCTCCCACTAGTTTTTGCAGTGTGGTCCAATTGATGGTTAGATCTGTCTTATTTTTTGTCTCAAGCCTTAAAATGAGATCGCCAAATGAATGGACGGTTTGGATATAAAATATACCTCGTGATTTGTCTCATCTCCCACTAGTTTTGCCGTTTATTTTTTTATCTCCATGTCTGTCTGGCTATTCGCGCACTCTCTAGTCTCCATGTCTGTCCGCAGTCCGTTTTCTCTTTCCCTCTTTCTCTCTTCCAACAGAGAAATCCAAGCTCCAAAACCCAATGGCCTCCATGTCTGTCCGCAATCCGCTTTCTCTTTCCCTCTTTCTCTCTTCCAAGAGAGAAATTCAAGCTCCAAAACCCAACGGCAAAAAGAAAAAGATTTGATCTACAGGACATCTAGCTAGCCTTCTTCTTCAACAGAAATAGAGAGATAGATACAGAGAGAAAATCATAGATATATAGAGAGAGAGAGAGACAAAGAGGCTCAGGTGTATATTGGGCGGGATTTTTTGGCGCCGAACCTAAAGCCTAGGCGGTAAAAGTTAAAATAAAAATAATAAAAAAAAAAAATATATATATATATATATACACACACACACACACACTAATATATACAGTCCGGATCGAGTCGGTCCGAATCGAATCCAATCAGATCGGGTTTTCGGGTCGGGTCAGTTCGGAACAGGGCCTATCCGGATTCAACCCGAAAAACTATCGGATCAGGACGAGCAGAATCGATCAGGCCCGATCAATGTTGTCAAATCGCATATGCCATTGTATGCGATTAGCATATGCTGTTCGCATATGCGATCGCACAATCGCATATGCCATGGCATATATTTTATAAAAAAAAAATTAAAAATGAAAAAAAATTTAAAAATTTTCAAAAATCTTAAAAAATAGGAAAAACTTGCCTAATTAGTACACATGATTGGATTGAGTTATTTTACTTATTTCATTATAGTTTGAGTGTTTCATTAAGTTATATATTTAATTACTTATATTATATTATATAAATTTTAACAAAACAATCAAGCTACATTAAAAGAGAACTAATTATTATAAACTTCGAGCAAAGAAATTTTACTGATAAATGGATAACTTGAAACAACTTACAAGTTATAACTTACAGCTTAATTTACAAAAAGTAAGCACAACTTATAAAATACAAAAAATAAACATACTTGAAGTAATTGTAGAGAGATTAGAGTAAGAGAGAGAGAGAGTAAAAGATTTAGAGCTTTAGAGTAGAGAATAGTGAAAATGGAAGGGATATGAGTGCCTATAAATAGGCAAAAGTTCTCCAAATTGAAAAAATAAAAAATAAAAAAATTGCTTCCACACTGATTATTAAGAAATATGCAATCGCATAACCGCATATGCCATCGCATATTTATCGCATATAAAAGTATGTCATCGCATACTTGCCAGGATCGCATATGCCATCGTGGCATATGCGATTCGATCAGCAGTATATGCATATGCGATCGCATATGCGCATATGCGCATATGCGATCGCATTTGAAAACAATGGGCCCGATTAGACCGTCGGTTCTGTTCGGAACGGTACCGAGTCGGGTTTGGTCTGTCTGGTCGGGTCGAATCCACCGGATCGGGCCCAAGTTGCCCACCTCTACCTACAGCCCTACTAGCAACTGCTGATCCAGGCGACACTTTTCCATGTCTTTACTACAGAATTGGTACCGATGAAGATACACAGACTGTATAAGGATTTATGGTGTCTACCATTGAAGCTAATATACTTTACAAGTTGCGCAAGATTGGAAAGGGTCCTCTGAGAGAAGCTGATACTAGTTTTTTTATGGAGCCCTTTGAGAACTAGTATGAATTTACAACATGATCATATACATGTGCAACCTAGAACATTGTTAAATGTTCGGAGGCCCAAACTGAAGTACACGAACTCAACATATGCAGGAGCTTTAAAGGAAAACATAATTCTTTGCAATGCCTTGAAAATCCATGTTATTAAAGAACCAACCAGTGTTTGAAATATCGGTATCACGTTACATTTCGTGTCCTTGTGATACAAATACATTTCGGTTATTGCACGAGGTATATCATTTGTATTGGGTAATTTATCGCGCCTTTTGAAAAACATGGGGAAACATTGGAAAAATGGTTGAACTTTCAATGAAACTTCAAGGATTGTTACCTTAATACACACATTTAAATTATAGCATATCAAAAAAGAAGTGCACTCTTCAACTTCTTCTTCGCTTTATGTTTCCCTCGGATGAAGTTGACACGTTGGTTTGGAGCAGCCATAGTTCGGGTCAATTTATAGTGAAGTCCTTTTATTCAATGCTATGCCCCCGATCATCACGTCTTGAAGGTCCCTTCACCTATCATTTTTGGTCCTATAGGGCTCCTCTTAAGGTGTTGGCTAGAAGGAATGTTTTGACAATCGATAACCTCCATAAGCGCAGGATGCCCACTACAAACAGGTGTTATCTATGCAAACAAGATGCTGAGTTAGTTGATGATCTTTTTGTTTTTTGTCCCTTCACCTTCAAAATCTGGATGCACTTCATAGCTCTTTTCAGGTTACAGTGGGTCATGCCAGGATCAGTTGGGGAATTGCTTTGGTCATGGGAAAGGGGAGGAATGGCGAAGGAGGCTAAAGGTGTGTGGCAGCTGATTCTTCCTGCAGTTTGGTGGGCTGTTTGGGGCGAGCGGAACAATCATTGTTTCCGAGATATTGAAGGATCTTGTGAAGTGGTGATAGCTCATGTTAGGGCTCCAGTTCATGGGTCGGCTTTGTCCCAAAATGTTGCTAAGGATGATGTTTCTAGGGTCCTTAAGATATAATCTTTTCTGTTTCCGTTTGTATTCTTTTCCCGTTGAGGTTGTTTCTGGGCTTTTATAAAATTTCTAACCTTCAAAAAAAAAAAAAAAAAAAGTGCACATAATAGATTTCCTTCGGATAGGGTCCTAAGTTATGTGTTGTCTGACTGAACTAATGCAACTATATTCAAATTGAATGCATAACATTTAGAGTGTATGTGATGATCATTTCATCAAACACTCCTAAATACTTTAAAATTAGTCTCAATTGACAGCGAGTTGAAGAGAAATTTTATATATATATATATAATATTTTTTAATTAAAAATGTTTTTTTATTTTTCGAAAATTGATAAGGACTTAACAAATCAATAGATCAGCCTTTGTACATGCTTGATTTCATGTTTAGAGAGCAACATTGCAAGCAATTGGGGAGGAATCGAGGAAATTTCAAAATTTCCCCAATTTTCCCAAAATCGGACCACCTACACTCAAATTTCAAAATTAGAGTGTATGTGATGATCATTTCATCAAATACTCCTAAATACTTTAAAATTAGTCTCAATTGACAGCCGGTTAAAGGAAAAATTCGAAAAAAACAAAGAGAACATGAAGAACCAATGGATATCGAAATTAAAGCTCCAACTCCATGATTTTTATGCAAAAAATGAAGAATCAATAAAATTGTAACCATTTGACACTAATTTAACATAATTTTAACAAAAAAAAAAAAAAAAGGATCAGAAATTGAAAATGCTCACCAGATAAAACATGTGGGATATATCGACACTACCTATGCGTTTCATATCGGATAGGTACGATACAAGATATATCGTGGGGTATATCAGCCAATATCATCGATATTTAAAACATTGGAACCAACAACTTTCAAAGCTATAAAAGAGGTTTAGGAGTGGCAAGTCATGATGCGCAAGGAGATCGTTGCCTTGGAGAAAATGAGACATGACAATCAGTTCCATGTCCAACTGGTGTTAAACCAAAGATAATCGCAATTTAGAGGTCAGGCTCTCAATATGAATACCAAAGAAGGATACTGTAATATAGTTATTTCGACATTCTCAGCCTAGCAAGCACAATTCAGTTAAGTAATGCATCCAAACAAATTGAAAACTAGCAAAGAAATAAAATCACTAAAATAAGCTTTCCGTTTCTCTTGTAATTGGGAAATCGATTTCCCTTCCTCGATTTTTTTTTCTCCTCTTTCTGAAGAAAATATAGCATTATCATTAAAAAGAAGTCACTAAAATAATTGTATAAGAAAATGATACCTCTTCAAGGCACTTTGAGACAATCGAAGCAATTGAAGTAGACGCTGGGAATCCATCGGGTTTGTAAGACTTCGGCTCTCCCCAAGAATTCACCAATGGGATGAATTCCTTATAAACAGCAAACGGTCCATTGAAAACAGAAGCCTCGATGACCCAAGCATTGACAGAAGCCCCCAATTTGGAGACCAGGATCTCAGCTATGTTCCGGGAGTCCGAGAGTTTCTCAATGATGGGATTCCCGGTCCCTTGGACTCGATCCCCATTGAAGAAGACAGCATTTGCAGAAGGTGACTGGTTTTCAGAGAGAGGGAGAGAGAGCTGAAATTAGGGTTTCTGAAGAGAGGGATCAAACGATCCTTGATCGCAGGGTGTGGACACTACACTCAGGTTCTCATTTCGTGAAAGTGGGGACAGAGTGATCCAGACTGTTGGTCTGATGCAAGCAGCCATGGATGGACCCTGCCCAGCAAATCTTAAGGATTGGATGATCCTAGCAACTGGTTCGGGGGCCATTTCTCAGTTGAATACAAACTACTGCTGTATTTCTCTACTGAGGTCCGCTCATATGGTCCTGATACAGCCATAATTTGCGTTGGCACCTGGCTGCTGTGGGAGCCACGTCAAACTGTACATCCTATCCATCCGTCCTACTTGATCAACCCCTCGTGCTAACCATAGAAACCAAAAATCAGGCCAATCAAAAACTTAAGTGGGCCACAACACAGAACAACGTAAAATCATGTCTAAGTCCTCTAAATTCACGTGGTGTGGACCAATTGGGTTTTGGAATGTCCTGATTTTTGGTGTGTCCCTTCATCCTAGTGGGGCGTGTCTGATGAACGGATTGAATGGCATATACACAAAACGGTGGACCCCACAAACAGTGGAGAAAGGTTTATTGGCTGGGCATCCCTCCAACGGTTCCATGTGGTATGGCCCACCTGATTTTATCCCCCATGGCCTAACATCGAAGGGCATATATAATGGACGGGGTGGATCTGATGAACAGTTGACGTGGGCCCGACAGCAGCCCGGTGCCACCACAAGTTCTGGTCGTACCGGTACCGTATGACCGCACTTCTTCTCTACTTAACCCTCAACTTCCTCTTCACAAATGGAAAGATTTTCTTGGGGCATGGTACATACACTGGGTGGCCCACCAGATCAGTGGCATAGATCGCTGATATGGGCCCCACTGGCGGAGAGAGAGAGAGAGAGAGAGAGAGAGCTTACGGTTAGGGTTTTGGAAGAAGATGAGAAGCAGAGAGAGGCTGCAACCCTAAAGTAGGAGGATGAGGTTTTGTTGTGGGGATTGAAAGAAATCGTCAGAACTCCACTCCACCGTTCCATTCCCTGCTTTCTTTCACCGCACCATACACAAGTTGTGAGTATTATAGGTCCATTAGACAATAATACCCTTCATTTTCTTTTTAGAAGTCGAATGTCCGGTAGCTATCTTCGTCCTTCGTTCTAAAAGCAAGAGAAGGCTGTTTCCGGCTAGGGCCAAAATGGTGCTTTGCTGTCAACGGGTCAGGCTTGGGCCGGGCCAAGCTGACGGGCTAAAATAAACAAGCCTACGCCGGACCCTTGAGGGCGTGTTTGGCAGTGGGATTAGAAGGAATTAGGTGGGATGGGATTCAGCTCGTCCCGTGCCAATTCTACTCCATGTTTGGGAAGAATGAAAAAGCTTAGAATTAGATTAGATGGAATTGCACTAGGTCTCATGCTAATTTCACTCAATATTAACAAGTTGTGTAGGTCTCACCATTATGTGGGGGCTATATCCACATTGTCTACCTAGTTTTTGAGATTATTTTAGAGCATGGGCCAAAAAATCAGATAAATCTAAAAGCTCAAGTGGATCCCAACATAGAAAGCAATGAGAATTGAATACTTACCGTTGAAAACTTCTTTGGAGCCACATAAGTTCTGGATCTACCTCATTTTTAAGTCTATGCCATAAAATGAGGTTACAAAACAAATGAACAATTTAGATATAACACGTGTGTTATTCTCAATAATTTCAAATGATGTTGGGTATATCCATTCAATGTACTACCGTATTACCAACATATCATGGCATTAATCTTATTCAATAGCAACAGGGGACAATCTTACCATGGGTAATAATTATGTTTTTTGAATCCCGTCCCACCTAATCTCTTTTAATCCTACTGCCCAAATAGGCACTTTTATTCAAACATCTTATCTGCACGTTAAGTAGAGCTGGACATTGAGTCGAGCTTGGCATAGCTCAGCTCAGTCAGCAACCAACCTCAGCTTGAATTAAGCTCGGTTCAGTCTTTAAGCTTGAATGTCCAGCTCAGCCTAATTTGGTATGTAACTTGGGCCAACTAGAGCCAAGTTTGAGTTTGTATAATGAAGTTGAGTTCAAGTTCGATCTGTTAAGCCGAGTTCAAATTAATTAAAATTGATTGGATTGCTTTTAGACCTAGGCATCGAGTCAAGTCGAATAGAGTTAGGGCTGACCCGACTCGATTCAGTTTTGAAATAGGCCTGACCCAAACTCGACTCGACTCAATACTGAGTCCAGCATGCTTGAACCGATCCAAGTCTGGGCCTGCCCTAGACTAATCCGAACTGAGTCCGACCCAATCAAAAGTATTGAGTTAGTTCAAGTTGGCTCTAATTCGGATTGAGAGATGAGGGAGGGGAGGGAGTGAAGAGGAGAGAGAGAGGAGGAAGGTGATGGGTGGTTGCCGAGTTTAGAAGAAGAGGGGGGAGAAAGAGAGTTAACCAGCTCAAGTCGTGGGTTGATTCAGCTCAAATTTTTTCGAGTTCCCAAAGATCAACTCAAGCTGAGCTTTTCTGAGCAAAGTCAAGCAAGTTAACTTAACTGAATCCATTCATGTCCGGTTCTCACCGTAAGCGTGCCTCGTTGTCCGTTTTAAATGATAAAAAATGCCCTTGATATCCTAAAGAGGCGGGGGCTGTGCCGGCGGGTTTAAAAATGAAGCCTATGCCTGGTTACAAAAAGGGCTCAAATTTTAGGCCAGGGCCAGGCCTTTGGCCTAGAATTCCAGATCAAGCCCGTCCCAAAGTGGTCCATGCCCAATGTGCTATGCGGGCCCGCACTGTCTGTCCCTCGGCTCCAAAGAAAGGCCAGTCTACTATTAAGTGGGGCCCACCACAGTGTATAAGTTTTATCCACACCATCCATCATTTTTCCAAATCATTTTAGAATATAAACCACAAAATGAGGCAGATCCATGGCTCAAGTGGACCATACAGTGTGGATTTAACGCTGACCATTAAAAACATTCTTGGGAGTCGCAGAAGTTTTAGATGAAGATGATATTTGAGTTTTCCCTTCATGTATATACGACATTACCAATAGGTTGGACGGAAAATTAACATCACGGTAGTTCTTACGAAGGTTTCAACTGTAAGTATCACTGCTGTTTCCTATGGTGCAGTCCACTTGAACCTTGGATCTATAGAAAATAATATTAAAAAATGGATGGGCCTGAATGTGGCATGCCTCGCTTTGCACTTAGGCCACTTGGACTCCTGACCGACGCAGGAGCTAAGAAGGCGAAGTCTTTCATTGCAAGGAGCCCGTCCTGGTCTTTGGCAACTTAGCACTGTAGGTAGCTCAATCATGATCGTCCATCTGGTGAGCCCTACTATGGATTGTTCATGTTAGAAATAACGTGCAGACGGTGCCATTCTAGCTGTACGATCCATGTCCCTTGAACGGATGGTAGATGCTGAAGAGGTCAACAGCCCACACTCAAACCAGCAGGCTGTGAATCAAATTAGAAATCCAACGGTTAGGAACCTACAATCAATGCAGTTTTTTAATTTCTCGGTGGACCATTTTAGGTGCGACCTAGCCACTTCCGTCCACCGCTAATGGCAAGGCGGCAAGGTTAGGAGTGCTTGATGAATCAGGAAGATTTAATAATTTCGCACGGTATTAGCTAGAAATGATCACATCCAACCAGTTGAAAGGTAAGTTGCTGTAATCCTAGCCGATAGCTTCCAAACGAGCATGTGCGTGTGACATCCACCCGTCCAGACGCAGGTTGGGCACTACCCCCACCAGGACCAATTTAGAGACGGACGGTCCTGTTTGGGGCTCCATGGGCTCACGAACCATTACCATTGAAAACTTCCTAAGGCTCACCGTGATATTTATTTGCCCTGCAACATGTTCAAAACGTCACGTAGACATGGATGAAGAGAAGAAGAGGAGAAAACATAAATATCAGCTTAATCCAAAACTTATGTGGCTTAAAAGAAGTTTTAATGGTTGGCTTTCAATCCCCAATGCTTGCCTCCTAGTGGTGTGGTCCATTTGAGCCTTCAATCTGGCTCATTTTTCAGTTCATGCCTTTAAATGATTCATCAAAATGAACATACACATCATGGTGCACCTCACAGAACCCTAATAGAATTGCAAATATCGACCTAAGTCCTTGTGAAGGTATAGTACCCAATTAGCATCTACCCATCCAACAGGTTGGCCCCACCATAAGAATCAACTTATGCAAAAGTCAGCCGCATCCACTCATCCATAGAAAATTATGTACAACCGTTGATAAATAACAAAATACAAATATGGTCCGACTAAAGAGCAGATGGGGTGACTTTTGCATGAGGTGATCCTCGTGGTGGGGGCAACTATTTGGATAGGTTGGATGTCACACGCAAATAACATGTTGAAAGCTTATCTGACAAGAAGACGATAACTTACCTACCGTCCAATGTGAGATTTTGTCAATGTTGGGATGTATGGCCTAAGCAAAGTAATATGTATGACAGTGGCGTTGTGGCTAAATTTTTTATTGAAAATAATAAAAACACTATATGACCCTGAAACCATTGAAGCCCATAGCTTTAATGGCCGCTAATTATAACAGGGTCATTATAGGCTGTAATGGTCATCATGGACTGTTACAAATATTTGCTGCGACTTCGTTCGTTTTTTTGTCATATGCAGTGTATGTGAGTGTGTTAAAATTGATACAGCGGTTTGTTTTTTTTTTTCTTTCCAATCATGAACACACACACCCCCACACTGACGCTGGTGGGATTTCACCGCCATTGAAACTCTTAAGAGTCTACTACCGGAGCAAGAGTAACGACCTTATAATTGGTATAGCGGATCAATTCAAGCAGGATCAACTTTGACCCTAAGAGATAGTTCACCTACTCAACCATCCGTAGAATATATGTACAATCAGGTAATAATGGGAGGATAGGGTTCTTCTTTCGAAAATGACTTGTACCATGCCTTTCACAATAAAAATTTTTTTAGTATATCAATGCAATCAAACATAAAAAAAAAAGCTTAGAGTTTGACACTAACAACCACTGTTTGTCACTGACAACAACTGCAAGAATGCATCTCATGAAAGAACTACTTGTATTGGATAAGGTTCAAGTTTGGCGTATGAGCATAAACTTGAATTGCAGCTAAGAAATTACCATTACTGGATTATCACTACTTTGGGGATAGATTGAGGTAAGATAAACTGCTATATTTGATTTGTTTGTTGGATTTTGTTGTGTCGTCGATTATGATGATCTAATTTCTGTTGTTAATAGGTTTTTCCAGCAACTTCACTTCAGGATTTTCTCCTCTTCAATTCAATGGTTATGACAGCTGAGGAGTCGCCACATCAGCCTTTCAGATCATTCATTCTCTTCTTTACTTCATCAGTTATTGCAGTTGAATCGTTCTCATGCTGGTCTTCTAAATCCTTCTCTCTTCATATTCTTTTGACCATTCATTTTATGCTTAACCGCTTTTTCACTTCCGGGCTTCTCGGTCACGTCTTACCTTTCGTTCGAGTTCCACTTTTGGATATCTCGACTGCATTTGGCCGCATTTTGCTTCGGCTGCATTCTGTATTTGGCAAGTCTCTCGGCAGCAATTTGCTTCCAAGTCGTCCGCGCTCTATATCTTTTCGCTCGAGCATGTTTCTCTCGGCCGTGCCAACTGTAAGTCCGTGGAAAGTGCTCCAATATCTCCAGAGATCTTTTCACAAGTTATATATTTTCCTTACAATGGCACACGTCCCTTTCTCATTGGCTCGGTCAGAATTAGGCTACAATATTGCCTTCCACGTCGCCACACCTTTGGTTGAAAAGGTGAGAGCAATGTTAGTTCATCATTCAATGGAATAAATGCAACTGCTTGACTAGGTAAAAACATCAAATTCAATTGTCTTGGTCGAACTCGGCCATCTTAATCGAAAAACAACGAATGTGGTGTAACGTCCTGGATTTTTACTATTTTAGATTTGTTAAAAATCCTTTAATTTTTTTTTTAATAACTAGTCACGCCATCACTTATGGACCATTAACACTCGAGGTGAGCTTACACGCGGCTAGTACCGACAAAGAACTGTATAAGTAAGATTAATCAACCATATAAAATCAATGAACCCAACCGATCACTTTAAATTAAGTTATCCCTATGATATGTTCACATAGGGTCTAAATCTAACCGACCTACCACTGATCAAAAACAGCCTCTGGACCGTAGTACATACACCATACTCAACTTAGAGATGAAACAAATACATTTAGGAGGACCTAGGGGGTCCCACAGAGAGAAACCACAAACCGCGGGGGGGTGACCACCGCCAAATCGGCGACGCACTGCCTAAAGCTCCAGAAGAGCATGGCAGCAGACCGCCGCCAGCCCGACCATGTGAGTCCCTCCCACTTGCGGGGGTCCCCTCTGCACGACCCTTTTACCCATTTCCAACTCATTTTCACTCCCCAAAACCCACCTAAACCCTCCTTTACTCTCAGATCTATCCGAAGCTGAGGCAGATAAGGTCCAGATCTTAACTAATGGACCAAATCAACCCTGTTACGCTTTTAGCCTAAAACTGACGGTTTAGAGTAATCATGACCAAATCTCCACTTTCACTAATTATAAATAGGTCACACTATGAACATAGTTAATCCAGACCCTAATCATTGCCCACGAGAAATCTCAATACCTAGTTCATTTTAGAATGCCATGATTTTTCGAACAAGCTCTAGACCGCTCGTTAGTGGGTCACTAGTTCCAAAAGTAAAGAATAATGTCCGTCTTACTGGGCTTGACGTTCATCGCTGGAGTCAGACCTGGGTAGTGTCAAGAACCGCTCAACTTGAACTGAAGAACGAGGCATGAGAAGTGCAAATACCCTAAAGGAAGAAGCTGAAACTTAAATGAATTGGGTTGTCCACTCTTATGCAAAGTTGAGAATTTTGGATCGTCGGTTTACAATCAAACTTCACACGTAGAGTAAGGATATTTTTCTGCTCATATTTGTATATCCACGGTGCCGATCGACCATCAGTAACCATTGAACTGACTTCTAATCATATTTGTCGATCGGTGCATCTAAATGGTTGGCCGATCATATCCATGCATAGATCATTATTAGGGCCAACTATCCAACGGTGGATGTCAACCCCTATGCCTTGTATTGGCCCCCAAAGAGTAGAAACATAATCCTCTAGGGCTAGTATAGTAAAAATCAACCCTTAAGGCCATTTACACCAAATATAGTGCTGTAAATAGGTCATTTGGGGGCCTCATTTACTCCCATACAAATTTACAAAGCTAAGGAGAGAAAGAGGAGGACAAGAAGAGAAGAATGAGAGAGATGGTGGGGCCCGGTACCGGATCACACCATCCAATCCTCGTGCTCGCCGGATTCATGCAAAACCTCATCTTTATTCTCGATCTCATGTCTTCTGCGAATGAAATTCGAAAATTTTGGGTTGAATTCTCCACTCACTTGTTAGGTAAGAGATTTTCCTAGATGTTTTTCCATCTCTTTCTTTCATTTCTTTCATTTTGAGCCATTAGAGTTGGAAACCCCATTTTATTTCCATCGATTCTCCCAAACCCTAATATTAGGATTGAGTATGTTAGGGCTTTAAGTCATAGTTATCAATTAAAGCGGTCCATACTCTTAAGGGAGTCATAATCGGGCCCCATTCCATTACGGTTTCAATTGTACGCAGATTACGAGTCCTGATTTGTCGAACCGAGTTGATACATCAACCAAATTGATTTAATTAAGTCATAATTCATTGTTTAATATTTAATTAGGACTAAGTTTGTGTCATTAACGATAGTCTTTTGCTTTAATTTAGGTTTGGAACATTTTTTCCAAATCCCCAACCCTAGGAATTCAAAATCGGAGATTTCTTCTTAAGGTGCGGACCATTATTTCTAGGTTTTCATTTATCGACCCTTAAGGGTCTCAGTTAATTATTAAATGCTTGTAGATGAATTTGTGCATGCTAATATGTTGACATTTTGATTTTTTTTCTATAATATATGTTATTGGTTGCATATGGATGTTTACGTATTTGATAAAATGTATAGGTGATTGAATTTGTTGTTTCATGAATGCTCATATGCTTGATTGAATGCCCAACTAAATGTGTTATTTTGTTGATGCCCACATATTTGATAAAATGCCTAAGTAGATGTATTGTTCCATTGATGCTCACATGTTCGATGAAATGCTTAAATGGTGGAATGTATTACTTTTTCGATGCTCATGTCCTTGATTTAATACTTAAGTGATTGTATTACTTTATGCATGCTCACATGTTTGATTGAATGCCTCAGTGAACGTAGTATCCTCTATATGCTCACATGTTCGACGACATGCCTATGTAGTTGTGTCATTGAATCTATGTTGACAGTATGATGAATTACTAAGTTTGTAGCGATGATTAGGTTACTTACAACATTGGGTCGCTCGGTAAATCACCCAAATCAATGGGTGGCCTGAGTTAGGGCGGCCACCCTAGGTTTGTTCGATTAACCCGGGTTGAACACGGATAACCGACAGTAGTCAGACTATATGGGCTGCTTGCACCCAATGCCGGTTGTCTCGTGGTTCTCTCAGGTCAATCAAATTAGTCTACTAGCCGACTGATCATATATGTTCACAATGTATGACATAACTAAATGGAATTTAGGATACCTTATTCCGATGGATGTGTCCATTCATAACCGTTAGTGCGATACAATCCTACTAAGACTCATGAGCAGGATATGGTGGTATGGGACACCGTCTCCAAGCTGTCGGCCTACGCTGGGGCGACGAGCCTCCCCGTGGTGACCAATGAGCAACTAAAATTCATGAGCTGGGCATGGTGGTATGAGACACCGTGTCTGAGTTGTCGGCTTATGCTGGAGTGACGAGCCTCCCCATAGTGACCAGTGAGCATTAATGGAGGTGATAGACCATTGTTCAAATAATTTTCGTCAAATTACCTGGCCGATGGTTATGTGCTAGAGTGTCGTTCGAACGACTAGGGCATGAATGGAAATAGGTGACGAGCCCTTTTCCTTTATGTGTTTTGGTTTTATGTGACAAGCCCACACCTCAGAACTGAGTGATCATACCCGGTATCAGGTGATGATTCATACCGAGTTGATCCTCATACGTTTTGGTACCATATCGTGCCTTTAAAATTATTGATTTGTGATATAAATGAGTGGTACATAAATTTGGATCAAGTGACACTGGTAAGGGGCCACTACGTACGGCAACGAGCCACGTGATCCGAATAAGGACTCGTGATAGAACGTCGGTATTCTAGTTTCGCCAATATGCTAGATGAATTAAACTTAATAATTACTTGGCTAACATGATCATTCACCGCATTGCATTAGCTTAGAATGTGGCGAACAAGCATGGTTGTCGCATGTTGAGAAAGTGTTGTCATTAATATGCTAGATGAATTAAACTTAATAATTACTTGGCTAACATGATCATTCACCGCATTGCATTAGCTTAGAATGTGGCGAACAAGCATGGTTGTCGCATGTTGAGAAAGTGTTGTCATTTGCGAAATAAGTGGTCGGAGTCGCGTGTGAAGGAGTGCTGTTTAAAAAGAGCATGCATCATGTCATATCTTCATATGCACATTTAACAAGAGTATTTAGAAAATGTTTAATTTCTTATTTTATAATTACCTACACTGATTATGTCGATAGCATTTGTAACTTATAACTAATGGAACCACTGAGTTAGTTACTTACTCTCACCTGGGACGGTGTTTTAAAACACCGACCAGGCATATCATTGATACAGGTACTAGTGAAACATCAAACAGGTAGGCTTATATCGGGTTGTGTCAACACCGTCACATTTTGGAGAATTAGGAGTAAACTAAAAGCTTTACACTTTAATAATCTTGGGTATGTATATTGTAACTTGTATAATCTCATTTTGGGCAATCATCACAATTGAACTTGTTTATTTAACTCTTAGCCTCATATTTTTGAATCTATTTCCGTCTTTACCTCGTTTTGGATCCGCTAATTCGAATTGTGCTACTTTAATTATTTGTATGTGAAATGAATTTGAATATGAATAAGGACACATGTGCGTTTTCATTTGGTAACACTTGGGAACTCGAGATCAGAGTCTATGTACTTGGGTGCCAATTTTCGGGGTGCTACATGTGGCTATCTTAGTTGCACTCGCCCATCTTAGTTGAAAAATATCAAATTCGGATGTCTTAGTCACACTCGATTGTCTTGGTGGAAAAATAACAAATTCGGCCGCGACAATGGAGATTATCAGTCAACCCATTCCAGATAAGACTTATGAGGAACTGAAGTAGTAGTTCAACCGAGAACTTGGCCTATTACTTCTTGGACCAATTGTATGATTTGGTCATAATCTGGATGGTATAATTCAGCCACTGGTAGTGGTTCCAGACCTACCCAATTTTGTCTTTCATGATATGGTGGATTCCCAGGGAAAGGTTCCCTAGGTATATCCTAGTTTCCTTATATAGGAATGACATTTATGACCTCTCATTTTGGTATCCTAAACTCAACAGGTGACGAAAGATTCTGCACTTCTTATACTAGAGTAAGAGGCATGTTCCGTCATAGAGGAGGTACCTATGGTATTGGTTGTATTGAAGGTATTGGTGTCAGATTTCTGACATAACTAGTATCAACGAGTTGCTGAGGTGCTACAGGTGTTCTTTCAGTAAAGAGAGTCATCATCTTATTCATATTTTCGAAATGACTAGCGATCCATCTACCTAAAGTTTTAGCCTGACCTCATGACTGTTTGATGATATGTTGAATTCCTTGTTGCATATCGAGTATTCCGACTGACAAAATTTCAAGAGAATCAACCCAAGATGCAGATACCCTATCTGGGTTTAATGGAAAGGATACTGAATTTGGTACCAAATTTACCTGATCAAGTGCTTGATGAACCTATGTTCGGCTCAACATTTCACAAGATTAAAGCACTGGTAAGTATACTAATACTAAATCCCACCGGACATGCCAAAAATTATTGGCACTTGATTTATTTTCTGTCATGTGCGATGTGTGCGAGCATGCCATAATTGATATAATGGCTCGATTAAAATCGGTCAACTTTGACCCCAATCACCAAAATAGGTGGATACATCAAATTTTGACAATATATAACTGAATCTAAGGAGATCGATCTCCTACTCAGCCACTTATAGAATATATGTAATGATCAGGCGATAATTAAAAGGTGGGGTTCTTCTTCTGAAGATGGGTTATGCCTTGCCTTTCACAAGAAAGGATTTTTTAATACACCGGTGCAACCAAACAAAACTAAAAACTTATAATTGGTCACTAAGGACAACTGCAAGAATGTGTCTCTTGAAAGAATTGTTTGTATTGGATTAGGATCAAGTTCAGCATATGAGCATAAACTTATATTGCAACTAAGAAATTATCGCTACTGGATTATCATTACTCCTAATATAGATCAAGATAAGATAAATTGATAGATTTGATTTGTTTGTTAGATTTGCTTTTGTTGTTAATTATGATGATATGATTTCTATTGCCATTTATAAATTTCTCCTGCAACTTCCCTTCAGGCATTTCTCATCTTCAATTCAATGGTTATGGCAATTGAGGAGTCGCCACGTCAGTCTTTGTAAGACCCGTATCTTAGACCGTACCGTTTCGTAGACTTTCGCGGTCTTTCCAGTCGAATTCTGTCAACCTTCGACCCTTAACTGGTATTTGCAAGTGATCCTGATTCGTATGCTGTCAACCCGTATCGACTCAACCCAAGACCTTTACCATAGCGACCGCACCATCGCTGTGGTTCCGATGCCGCGACTCGCGCACCGAGGCGATACCCTAGTCAGGAGATATGAGCCAGCATTCGGCGCGAGGAAAACGCCGCGAGTTGCGAAACCCAAGAGAATCTCTACCCAATGTCCCATCCATCAATCCCATCACATCCCATCAATCAAAGTACACATCACCTCACACTCTTCGCTAAGCAACCCCTAAAGTCAACACTCTTCTTACACAAGTACACATCTATCACTCACCCATCACACCCATCTCTCTCTCTCTCTCTTACACCTCCCCCTCTCATCTCTCTCCCTCATTTTCTCTCCAAGCAACTCTCGTCCATGGCTCTCCATGGGAGGAGCTTTGTGTGGCCACTCTCTACCATCCAATCTAATCTTTCAAAGCCAATCTCAGCCGTTGAATCACACCCATTCGGGCCCTAGATTGCATTGGCGGAAGAAGGAAGCGAAAATAAAAAGTGGGTGCTTCTCTCTCTCCCTCTTCATTTATATATATATATATATATATATATATATATATATATATATATATATTTATGTGATGATTTGGCTGTGTGGCCCACTTGGATGGAACCCATCATGAAGTATTTTACCCAAGCCGTCTATGAGTGGGGTCCACCTTATGAGTGTTGTACCCATACCATTCATTGTGTGGTGGCCTACTTGAATATAGCCCACCTTTACTGTGAGGACTGTCCAGCGTCCAGGGATGTTGGACGTCTCTGTGAAAACCCAAATATTTACTTGGTTACAAGTTTTTGGGGTGACCCACTCATACACGCCCTACTTTGTTGTATATGTTAAATCCACGCCGTCTATTTTATACACCAACCCATTTTAGGCGTTGAGCTAAAAAATGAGGTTGATTGGAGCATCTGATGGGGTATAACTTAGTAAATAGTGGGTGTAGCTATCAGTGAAGTGTGATCTGACGTGGGCCTAGCTCCACAGCTCAGGTAGTAGACGGAGTGGGAGATGCCTTATTTCAACGGAGTGGGAGATGCCTCATTTCAACACTGAGGTCTTGACATCCATCCCTAGTGGGGGTGGCTATCATGGACATTCAGATCCATAGCTCAACTGGTAGGCTGAGTGGAGTTACCTCATTACAACATTGAGGTCTTGGCATCCATCCCTTGTGGCAGTGGCAGCAGTGAATTGTAAACTGACTTAGAGACTCTGGGACCCACCCATGTCATCCATCCATTTTGGGTGGTGCTGGTGTACCTGGACAAGGTCTGAGTAGTGCTGGTCCTCTCTGATGTGCCAAGAGCCCCATGGATTTATAGTATGATGTTACATGTTATGATGGCCTGACTAAAGAGAAGGGGTCGGCTCGGACCACCTGATGCTATTGTTAAGCCAGGTCGGCTCGGCTCGGCTCACCTGTGTGTTGTTTCCAGATCAGCTCAGCTCGGCGCACCTGTGTATTGTTGTTCGGTCAGGTCGGCTCGGCCTACCTGTGTGTTGTTGGTTGCCAGGTCGGCTCGGCTCGGCTCACCTGTGTGTTGTTGTCAGGTCACCTCGGCTCGGCCCACCTATGTATTATTGTTCGGTCAGGTCGGCTAGGCCTACCTGTGTGTTGTTGGTTGTCAGGTCGGCTCGGCTCGGCTCACCTGTGTGTTGTTGCCAGGTCAGCTCGGCTCGGCCCACCTGTGTATTGTTATTCGGTCAGGTCGGTTCGGCCTACCTGTGTGTTGTTGGTTGCCAGGTCGACTCGGCTCGGCTCACCTGTGTGTTGTTGTTAAGTCAGCTCGGCTCGGCCCACCTGTGTATTGTTGTTTGGTCAGGTCGGCTCGGCCTACCTGTGTGTTATTGGTTGTCAGGTCGGCTCGGCTCGGCCCACTTGTGTGTTGTTGTTCGGTCAGGTCGGCTCGGCCTACCTGTGTGTTGTTGGTTGCCAGGTCAGCTCGGCTCGACTCACCTGTGTGTTGTTGTTTGGTCGGCTCGGCTCGACCCACCTGTGTGTTATTGTTCGGTCAGCTCGGCTCGGCCCACCTGTGTGTTGTTGTTCGGTCAGCTCGGCTCGGCCCACCTGATGTGATTGTTCGGTCAGGTCGGCTCGGCTCAGCTCGGCCCACCTGATGGTGTTGTTCGGTTAGGTTGGCTTCCCCCTTATGGTATTGTTAGATCATGTAGTGTGATCCATTTGTTGTATATATAAGGTCACATGTGAGACCCATTGCTCAGCCAATTGTATCGGCTCATTTGATTAGCCCAACTGATTCGGCCATTTGACTCGGCCAAGTGATTTAACCCAACTGAATCGGCCCATTTTGACTCGGCCAATTGTATCAACCATTTGACTCGGCGCATCTATATCAGTTTATTTGATCGGCCCAATTGCTTCGGCTCCTTTGTATCGGCCCTTTGATTTGGTCTATTTTTATTCGACCCGTTAATACGGCCGGCATTATGTACGTTGGCCCATGAGTGACGTCTAATGTGATGTGTATATGCCCCGTTGTTGAGGCCCACCTTGATGTATGTAAGGCCCGTTGTATGAGGCCCACCTTGATGTGTATGAGGCCCGTTGTTGAGGCCCACCTTAAATACATATGAGGCCCATGTTACAAGGCCCATTTTGATGTATGCAAGGCCCATGGGTCATGGCCCATTGCAATGTATGTAAGGCTCAATTGGTGTGGCCTATTCGATATATTTATGGGGTCCATGTCATTAGGCTCATCCTGTTGTATTGGTGACCCGTCCATTGAGGCTCACCCGTGGTATATATTTGAGGCCCATGTGTAGGGCCCACCTATTGTTTATTTAAAGCTCATGGGTTGTGGCCATAGTGATGTATATTAGGCCTATGTGATGTAGCCTATACTGATGTGTATTAGACCCAGGTATGTGACTCACCTGCGAAGTATATTTGAGGCCTATTGTGATATATCTGAGGCCCATGGGTGTGAACCATCCAGATGTATTTAAGGCTTATGGGCAAGGCCCATTGTGATATGTGTTAGGCCCATGACCAGGGCCTACCTGTTTCGTATATTTGGCCCTTGTGTGAGGCCATGTGCCCATTATATATTTGATTCTATGTGGGTCATTCCTTGGGGGCAATGTTGGTTAAAAGTCCACATTGTCGATGCCGGTTATTGAAAACCGAATATGAGTATGTGACTACATAGCATCATGATACATGCCCATTCGCATCATCTGCATGTTTGTTATGAGATGTGATTGACCATTGCATATGTCATTAGACAGAATGATGTGATACTCCCTGATAGGTTGTCACGCCCCAAACTTGGAAACCGGGCTTACAAAATTTTCGATCGCTGAATTCGGCACCGACAGCCTCCGTAGAACCCCATTCTCGGCTCCCAGCTCCCATTCGCAAGGTTCCGATCCTGGGATGCTACGAGGAAGATTTTTCAACGTCAGTTTGATTCGTAATAAGCATAACCAAAGGCATAACCCACAAACAACAATCAAGAACTCCATTACATTTCCACTATGATCAAAAACTTTACAAGTACAATGAGCATAAAGGGAAATACAATGGTAATGAACCAAAAACTCCAAAAATGATCTGCAAGTGCTCCACTCTCAACGCTGTTGCGCCCTAACGTCACCTGCACGCAACGGTCGTGCATAAGCTTATAGAAAGTTTAGACGGTAGTAAAAGTGTGTGCGCAAGGTAATAATATGATCATGCAATGTCAGAGTAATGCGAAATATGTAGATGGATCCATAATATCATGAGTCGTACCAAGGCTATGCGATGCAAGATGCAAGTCAAGCATACAATCCTCATCTAAGTCCATATGTCAATACGGCTCAAATCTGGGATATCACCGGGGTCTAGTACACTCTAAACTAGATCGCCACCTCATCGCGCGCAATAAAGTAAGTGGAAGTGACCTCAATATTTGTCTACCAATATCGGGCACTACTCGTTGATAGCAGACCCATTTCTCGAGCTGGTCAAACTCAGCCTAGCATTATCCCCTACACTCGGGCGGATAAGGCCGCACCCCCTTCCAACCGACCACGACACAGTGGAGAGCGTAACTATCTGGTATCGGCACTCAACGCTCATCTATCCACTCGGTCTAGACGTTGGAGCAACCTCTTGGTACCATAAGGGTTTAGGGACTTTCACCCAGGGATATCTATAGTACCCCATGTAGAACAAGATTTTCGGCCTGTCAACCACGATACGCCTGTGGAGGCTACGGCCCCAATGTCGCTAGGGCGTACAATAACCATGTCACACAAATGCGAAATGCATGAATCACGTTATCCACTCATGCAACAAATTCTGCGCATATCGTGCACTCATGTAGGGCAACACCGCCTAACCGGAAGCCCCTAAACAACCTGTCTGAAGGCATATATTATGATCAGTCAATTCTCATGTCAAGCATACATATGATGCGTATGATCATGAGTCATGGAACTATACTAAACATGTTATAATAAGATGAACTATCCTTACAATGCAGATGGGCCTGGACGGCCTATACACAATAAGTACGGGCCTAATAATGGGCCCTAAGGAGAGTCGTAATATGGACATCCAATCAGCATTACACTCGCAATGTGGACGTCAAACCAACATTACTCCTAAGGCACGATTATCGTAAACATCATTTCATAATCTGTGTTGGGATCACACATTGTAATGAACCTTAGGTACATCCCATTGGGCCTTAAATACATCAAATGGGCCATGTCATATGGGCCTTTTATTCATCAAATGGGCCACATAAATGGACCACACCAATGGGCCTTATGTGCATTGCAATGGGTCATAACCCGTGGGCCGTAGATTGCATCAAATGGGCTGCGTTACTGGGCTTCACCAATAGCCTTAGGTACATTGCAATGGGACATAACCCATGGGCCTCAGAGTACATCATAATGAGTCATATCACATGTCCTTACGTGTCTTAAATGGGTCTAAACCCAAAGGCCTGATATATCAAATGGGCCTAAACCTATGGGCCTTATATATCAAATGGGCCTAACCCATAGACCTTATATATCAAATGGGCCTAGATTCATAGGCCTGATATATCAAATGGGCCTAAACCCATAGGCCTTATAATATGCTAAGGTGGGGTCCACTCGGACCATGGATTTGGCCCATTCTTTAGCTCAAACCATAAAATGAGCTTTAAAATGGATGGGCAGGTTGGATGCAACACCTGCATCAAGAGTGGGGACCCACATGAAGGTCCACCATCATATATATTATAAATAGTATAATATATATATACATTACATATAGTGTATATATATATATATATATATATATATATATATATATATATATATATATATATATATATATATATATATATATTTTAATATAATATATATATATACACACACACACACGCTGCACACAGCGTGCCACAGGGGGGGTGGGCCCCACCGTCCAGTGAGGACGGTGGGATAGAATACATAAATCACGGTGGCTGCCACCGTCCACGGTCCGTGGACGGTATGAATAAAATACGTACATCACTGTGGGTCCCTTGTGGGGCCCACCATCATATTTAAATTCCATCCAAACCGTTCATAAGGTCATGTGGACCTAAGTGGAAGGAAAGCACAAATTTCATCTTGATCCAAAACTTCTGTGGACCCCAGAACGGTTTTCAATGGTAGATGTTCATTCACACCGTTTCCTATGGTGTGGGCCACCTGAGTTTTAGATCGAGCTAAAACTCGGAGGGGGCCCACCTCATGAACGGCTTAGATAGCATATAAAATCAAGGTGGGCCCAGCCGTGGGTCCCTGACGTCCGCCCACTGCCTGGCAACAGCGCAGGCGCTGCCTGCGCTGGTCTGACACGAGCAGCAAGTGCTGCTCCTTCCTTTCTCTCTCCTGTATTTGTGTATTTCTGTGGTTTTTCACATGTGGGGCCCATATCATGTTAATCCAAAAATCTCAAACTTTAGACTCAAATGGGCCTCAACATTAAAATGAGCCCAATCACATAAGCTTTATGTGCATCAAATGGGCCTAATCACATAGGCCTTATATATACCAAAGTGGGCTTCAACATTAGCCCATAAATACATCAAATGGGCCTACACACATGGGCCCATATATAACAAAGTGGGCCTCAACATTGGCCTTAAAATGATCTCAAAATGGTTAGACGGTTTGGATGAAACTCATGCATCATGGTAGACTCCCATGTGGGCCCACTATGACATTTATTTTCCATCCAATCCTGGGCCCACTGAAATGCGTATTTGCCACCCAACCTGTTGTTAAGGCCGTGTGGCAAGGGGCCCATCAAAATGTTTATCTTACATCCCACCTGTTGATAAGGCCATGTAGCAAGGGGCCTACCAAAATGTTTATTTTCCATTCAAACCTGTTGATAAGGTCATATAGACCCAGGGCCCACCGTAATGTATATTTTCTACCCAACCTGGGTCCACTGTACTATTTATTTGCATCCAAACTGTTCATAGAATCACATGGCCTAGGGCCCACTGTAATGTTTATTTCCATCCAAACCTGTTCATAGAATCACATGGCCTAGGGCCCACTGTAATGTTTATTGTCATCCAAACCTGTTCATAACGTCACGTGGCCAGGGGCCCACGTGATGGGCGGCGTGGACACAATACATACATCTGAGTGGGGGCCACCGTCCACTGCCGTGGACGGACGGCGTGAGTAAAACACTTGCATCACAGTGGGTGTCACCACCCACTGTTTTGACGGTGTGGTAAGCCACACATACCACAGTGGGTCCCATGCAGGACTCACCAAAGTGTTTATTTGCAATCCAACCCGTCCATTACGTGTGTCCCACCTGTTTGAGGGTTCACACCAAGTTTCAGCCACATTCAAGATTCAGGTAGGCCCCACCAAGTGTTTTTATATGATTTAGGCATGTCTTCACATGATTTGGATGGTATGGCCCACCTGAGTTCAGTTTGTGGATGATTTTTGGAGTCAACGCACCATTCAAGGGGACCTATTAAATGAACGGTATAGATGTAAAATATACATCATGGTGTAGTCTACAAGTGGGCCAATGCGGCCACCCTTTTTAACGTGGACGTGTCTCGACGTCATGGCACAAAGTCATGCCAAAAAGAAAATTATTTTTTTATCCTAGGTGGGACCCACTTTAACCAGATCTACCCCATCCATTGCATGTGTTCCACAAAATTAGGCGTCCAAACCAAGTTTCAACCATGTCCAAATTTTAGATAGGCCCCACCAAATGCTTTTGTATGTTTCAGGCATTTCTTCACATGATTTTAGATGGTATGGCCCACCTGAGTTCCGGATTGGTCCCAAATTTGGGCTCAACGCTTAAATTAATCTGAGGAAGATGGTGGAAGGCTTGGATTAAATACACGCATTAAGTTGGGGCTTGCAAGAGTGGCCCACCATTTTCCTTCTTTTCCTTTCTTTCTCTGGACGTCAAGTAGGTAAATGCATACATGAATTTTCTTTATTTTTGTTTTCCTAGGTGGGACCCACATTAAACAGATCTACCCCGTCCATTGCATGTGTCTCACAAAATTAAGGGTCCAAACCAAGTTTCAGGTGGGTCCCAGCTTCTGGTGGACCCCAGAAATCATTCTTCCAAGTTTTCAACGGAAAATACTACCATTCTTAATACCACGGCCCGCCAAATGATTGGATCGGTCTCATTTTTCGGCTCAATGCCTAAAATGATATGAAAAATGGAATGGACGGCGTGGATTGCATACATACATCAAAGTGGGGCCTGCATGCAAGGTCCACCCCAAAGCAACCCCTTTTTCTTTTCTTTTCTTTTTTTCTTTCTTGTCAGTACACGCCCATGCCGCCTGTACACATATTCCATGATGGCCAACACGCCCGTCCAGCGTCCAGGGACACTGGACGGCATGGATAAATACATCATCATGGTGGGTCCCACATATACATGGCCCACCATATACATACATATATATATATATATATATATATATATATATATATATATATATATATATATATATATGTGTGTGTGTGTGTGTGTGTGTGTGTGTGTGTATGTGTGTGTAATATTAATATAATATAATATATATGTATATATATATACATATCATATCACCTAAAGTGTGGTGGGCCACACCATTTGATGAATGGAGTAGATTTATCATGAATTGGTGGGGCCCACTTCATTTTAGGAAAAGGATAAGGAGAGAGAAAGAGAGAGAGAGAGGGAGAACAATAGACGGTGATGGTGGGGCCCCGCCACTATGGGCCCCACATAATACAAATCATACATAAAAAAAAATGGGTCCCACCAATAAGTGGTCCCTAAAAAGAATTTAACGGTGGATCACCCACCTCTAAGCCTCCTCCTTGCTCCCTTGGCCTCCAATGCTCCTTGCCTTCGCCTTAGACGGTGGATGATGGACCTTTGATGGTGTGGATGAGAGATGAGAGGGTGGGCCACACTTGGCCTTTGGAAAAGCTTGGGAATGCTTGGACGTGTGAAATTTTTGCTTGGAGAGATTTTTTTTTTTGAGAATGAATAAGAGAGAGAGGGGAGTGATGGGTGAAAAAGGGTGATGGAGTGATGTGTGATGGGTTTGGTGATGGATGAAGTGATGTGAGAGTGGACTTTGGGTTGCTTGTGTAAGAGAAAGGTATGGGCATGACATGGGTTAGTTGTACTTGGGTATGGAGTGACTTGACTTGTACTTGACATGAGTGATTGATTGAGTGATGGGACATCTCGTAGAGATTCCCTCGTAATCCGCAACGAGCGGTATTTTCTCGAACTGAACGCGGGCTCACATCTCCTGGCCTGGGTATCGCCTCGGCGCGTGAGATGCGGCATCGGAACCCCGGCGACAGCGCGGTCGCACTGGTATAAGTCTCATGTCGAACTGACTCAGACCGACAGAATCCGTTTCAGGATTTCGCGCAACGCCGATTACAGATCGCGAGTCACCGAAAATCGGTCAGAATGACCGCGAAAGTCTAAGGAACAGTACGAATTAGGATACGGGTTTTACAGCTCTCCCCACTAATAAAAATTTTGTCCTCAAAATTTAAGAAAATAAACAAAGGGGGGAAGAAACACCATCATGTATATAAGTCAAGGCACAATCAATCTAGCAAAGGATGAAGATAGCGCTCTCTAATCTCAACCTCGCCCTCTCAAGATACATCATCAATACTATGGTGACCTTACTAATCTTCGGATCTCGGATCAGAAATGATCGAAAATAGAATATTATATAGCCTCACAATTTCAACAGTAGGGTTCTATATCAGAAAATCTCTAAGTTATTCGAACTCGGGGATCTAACCATTCTAAGTTCTCAACAATCATAGAGTGAATGATACCTATCAGTAGATATGTGATATTATCTTCAGGTATTCCCAAGTTATGATCTGATACCAACTTCTGTCACACCCTAAACCTAGAAATCAGATTCACAAGAATCTCGATCGCCGAATCCGGTGCCGATAGCCTCCGTAGTACCCCATTCTTGGCTCCCAGCACAACATACACCAGATTCTGATCCTGGGATCCTATAAGGAGGATTTTTCGAACATACACTTGTCTTGTAATAAGCATAACCACAAGTTTACCCAAATTATAAAGGAAACATCATCATCACATATCCACTAATATAATCATTTGAGTACAATACTGAAAGGGAATACATAAATAAAAAAAAAAATCAAGCTCCAGAAGAACACTGCACGCTCCAAGCTCAACACTGCTGCAACCTAACATCACCTGCACGCATCTATCGTGCATAAGCTTATAGAAAGCTTAGAGGGTGGTGTAAGTGTGTGCACAAGGTAAGTATCAAATGTTCAATACAATACCATCATCATACAATACCGAAATTACTGGTAATTCATAAATCGTACATTATCGGAATAACCTGAAATACTGACAAGATCATAAATCATACAATGACAGAGTAAGCGAAAGTATGGACAAGTTCATAAGTCAGTCAATTATCAGAAACGTAATATAAAACAGATATGCACTAAGGAGTCATAAAGAGTCAAATATCAGATGCCGAGGATGTAATGCAATATACAAAGCCTGCTAAGTCTGTCTAGGCCATATAAGTACAGAAATATAGCAACCCAAAATGTCATATGTCTGCGGATGTAATGCAATATGCGACGCGAATGAAATGACCATGCTGGAGTGTGAAGTCGGGATGATAGTACGTAGTATCGCAGGCTACGGGGTCCACCATAAGAACTTCTATCCAAACCAGTCTCATACCTAAATTTGGATAATCAGACTCAATATGGTAGACTCCTGATCTCAGGTTAGTCGCGCGCCCAACCGAAATTCTTGCCATAACGAAGGTATACAACAATTAATTGCGCACCACCAGCCCGAGTGGATAGTAAATGAACGAATGAATGAATGAACATGCAATTCCTACTCAATAAGTCCACATATTAGTACGGTTTCTCTCTGAAAAATCACCGGGGTCTATTACACTTCATACCAGATTGCCGCCCCATCGCGCGCAACAAGGTGAGTGGAAGAGACCTCAGTATTCCCCTGCCAATATCGGGCCCGGCTCGTCAATAGCGGACTCATTCCTCGAGCTGGTCAGACTCAGCCTAGCATTGCCCCCTCCTCTCCGGCAGGTAAGGCTACACCCCCTTCCAACCGACCGCTACACAGTGAAGAGTGCAGCCATCTGGTAATCGGCACTCGGCGCCCATCTACCCACTCGGTCTAGACGTTGGAGCATCCTCTGGAACCAAGAGGGTTTAGGGACTTTCACCCAGGGATATCTATAGTACCCCATGTAGAACAGATTTTCGGTGTCCCATCTGGCCATCCACGATATGCCTGTGGAGGTTACGACCCTGATGTCACTAGGGCATACAGTAATCACAGCACACAATGCAAGATGCATGAGTCATACAATCCAATCATGCATCAATCCTACGTAAACCGTGCGCTCATGTGAGACAATCTCTGCCTATCAGGGAGTCTCGTAACAACCAGCACTATGACATATGCAATGGTCAATCATATCTCATAACATACATGCAGATGATGCGTATGGGCATGGATCATGATGCTATGCAGTCACATACTCATAATTGGTATCAATATCCGGCATCAACAATCGACCTCGACAATGTGAACATCTAACCAACATTGCCCCATGAAGTGACCCTCACAGATCCAAACATATAATGGGCCTATGGCCTCACACAAGGGCCTAATATACAACACAATGGGCCTTACTCAAGGGTTACATGTACACAACAGGTGGGCTGCATCAACGAGCCGCACTAATGGGCCTCATACACATTAAGTGAGTCGCATCAATGGGGCGCACTAATGGGCCACAAGTATATCGAAGTGGACCTTATCACCTAAGCCTGACATGTACCACAGTAGTCCTCACATAAGGCCATATGTAACATTATAATGGTCCCCATATACAGGGCGCATGTACAGTATAATGGACCATATCCATAGGCCCTAAACACATCGTAATGGGACACATCCCTTAGGTCTCTCATACATAACATCAGGTCTTGCCATCTGGGCCGAAGATACATCACAATCCACAAGCCCCAATACTTAATGGGTGGGCCCTACACCTGAGCCTAATATACGTCATAGGTGGGCCCTGCACATGGGCCTCATACACAAAGAGTTACGCCTATCAGTAGGCCCTAGGGAGAGTGACAATGCGGACATTTAACCAACATTAACCTTACAATGTGGACGTCAAACCATCATTGCTCCCAAGGCTCGGTTCGCCTTAAATATCATTAAATAAATCATGGCGGAATCACACATTGCAATGTACCTTAGGTACATCCCATTGGGCCTCAAATACATCAAATGGGCCGTATCTCATGGGCCTTATATTCATCAAATGGGCCACCTCAATGGGTCTCACCAATGGACCTTAGGTACTTTGCAATGGGCCATCACCCATGGGCCTTAAAATGCATTAAAATGAGCCCAATCACATAAGCTTTATGTGCATCAAATGGGCCTAATCACATAGGCCTTATATATACCAAAGTGGGCCTCAACATTAGGCCACAAATACATCAAAGGGGCCTACACACATGGGCCCATATATAACAAAGTGGGCCTCAACATTGGCCTTAAAATGATCTCAAAATGATTAAACGGTTTGGATGAAACTCATGCATCATGGTAGACTCCCATGTGGGCCCACTATGACATTTATATTCCATCCAATCCTGGGCCCACTAAAATGCGTATTTGCCACCCAACCTGTTGTTAAGGCCGTGTGGCAAGGGGCCCATCAAAATGTTTATTTTACATCCCACCTGTTGATAAGGCCATGTAGCAAGGGCCCCACCAAAATGTTTATTTTCCATTCAAACCTGTTGATAAGGTCATATAGACCCAGGGCCCACCGTAATGTATATTTTCTACCCAACCTGGGTCCACTGTACTATTTATTTACATCCAAACTGTTCATATAATCACATGGCCTAGGGCCCACTATAATGTTTATTGCCATCCAAACCTGTTCATAGAATCACATGGCCTAGGGCCCACTGTAATGTTTATTGCCATCCAAACCTGTTCATAACGTCACGTGGCCAGGGGCCCACGTGATGGACGGCGTGGACACAATACATACATCTGAGTGGGGGCCACCGTCCACTGCCGTGGACGGACGGCGTGAGTGAAACACTTGCATCACAGTGGGTGTCACCACCCACTGTTTTGATGGTGTGGTAAGCCACACATACCACAGTGGGTCCCATGCAGGACCCGTCAAAGTGTTTATTTGCAATCCAACCCGTCCATTACGTGTGTCTCACCTGTTTGAGGGTTCACACCAAGTTTCAGCCACATTCAAGATTCAGGTAGGCCCCACCAAGTGTTTTTATATGATTTAGGCATGTCTTCACATGATTTGGATGGTATGGCCCACCTGAGTTCAATTTGTGGATGATTTTTGGAGTCAACGCACTATTCAAGGGGACCTATTAAATGAACGATATAGATGTAAAATATACATCATGGTGGAGTCTACAAGTGAGCCAATGCGGCCATCCTTTTTAACGTGGACGTGTCTGGACGTCATGTCACAAAGTCATGCCAAAAAGAAAATTATTTTTTTATCCTAGGTGGGACCCACATTAACCAGATCTACCCCATCCATTGCATGTGTTCCACAAAATTAGGCGTCCAAACCAAGTTTCAACCACGTCCAAATTTTAGATAGGCCCCACCAAATGCTTTTGTATGTTTCAGGCATGTCTTCACATGATTTTAGATGGTATGGCCACCAAATTTTGGCTCAACGCTTAAATTAATCTGAGGAAGATGGTGGAAAGCTTGGATTAAATACATGCATTAAGTTGGGGCTTGCAAGAGTGGCCCACCATTTCCCTTCTTTTCCTTTCTTTCTCTGGACGTCAAGTAGGCAAATGCATACATAGATTTTCTTTATTTTTATTTTCCTAGGTGGGACCCACATTAAACAGATCTACCCCGTCCATTGCATGTGTCTCACAAAATTAAGGGTCCAAACCAAGTTTCAGGTGGGTCCAAGCTTCTGGTGGACCCCAGAAATCATTCTTCCAAGTTTTCAACGGAAAATACTACCATTCTTAATACCACGGCCCGCCAGATGATTGAATCGGTCTCATTTTTCGGCTCAACGCCTAAAATGATATGAAAAATGGAATGGACGGCGTGGATTGCATACATACATCAAAGTGGAGCTTGCATGCAAGGTCCACCCCAAAGCAACCCCTTTTTCTTTTCTTTTCTTTTTTTCTTTCTTGTCAATACACGCCCATGCCGCCTGTACACATATTCCATGATGGCCAACACGCCCGTCCAGCGTCCAGGGATGCTGGACGGCATGGATAAATACATCATCATGGTGGGTCCCACATATACATGGCCCACCATATACATATATATATATATATATGTGCGTAATATTAATATAATATAATATATATATATATACGTATCATATCACCTAAAGTGTGGTGGGCCACACCATTTGATGAATGGAGTAGATTTATCATGAATTGGTGGGGCCCACTTCATTTTAGGAAAAGGATAAGGAGAGAGAGAGAGAGAGAGAGAGAGAGAGAGAGAGAGAGAGAGAGAACAATAGACGGTAATGGTGGGGCCCCGCCACTATGGGTCCCACATAATACAAAGCATACATAAAAAAAAAATGGGTTCCACCAATAAGTGGTCCCTAAAAAGAATTTAACGGTGGATCACCCACCTCTAAGCCTCCTCCTTGCTCCCTTGGCCTCCAATGCTCCTTGCCTTCGCCTTGGACGGTAGATGATGGACCTTTGATGGTGTGGATGAGAGATGAGAGGGTGGGCCACACTTGGCCTTTGGAAAAGCTTGGGAATGCTTGGACGTGTGAAATTTTTACTTGCAGAGATTTTTTTTTTTTGAGAATGAATAAGAGAGAGAGGGGAGTGATGGGTGAAAAAGGGTGATGGAGTGATGTGTGATGGGTTTGGTGATGGATGAAGTGATGTGAGAGTGGACTTTGGGTTGCTTGTGTAAGAGAAAGGTATGGGCATGACATGGGTTAGTTGTACTTGGGTATGGAGTGACTTGACTTGTACTTGACATGAGTGATTGATTGAGTGATGGGACATCTCGTAGAGATTCCCTCGTAATCCGCAACGCGCGGTATTTTCTCGAACTGAACGCGGGCTCACATCTCATGGCCTGGGTATCGCCTCGGCGCGTGAGATGCGGCATCGGAACCGCGGCGACAGCGCGGTCGCACTGGTACAAGTCTCATGTCGAACTGACTCAGACCGACAGAATCCGTTTCAGGATTTCGCGCAACGCCGATTACAGATCGCGAGTCACCGAAAATCGGTCAGAATGACCGCGAAAGTCTAAGGAACAATACGAATTAGGATACGGGTTTTACACACTTAGAGTTTTTGGAAGAGAGGGAGAGGTTTGGAGAATGCTCATACGTATGGGGTTCTTGCTTGGATTTTTTTAAAAATGAGAAAGAGAGGAGTTGTAAAGGGAGAGAGAGAGAGTGATGGATGGATGTGGTGATGGGTGTATAAGACACCTCTGTTGACTTTGGTGGCATTTGTGTAAGAAAAGTATGGGCATGGAGGACTTTTGTGGCTTGTTTGGGAAAGCGTGAAAGTGATGTGTACTTGACATATGATAGATTGATGGATTGATTGATTGATGGGATTGATGTGACACATCATAGAGATTCTCTTGGGTTTCGCAACGTACGGCGTTTTCTTAGCACTGAACGTTGTCCCACATCTCTTGACCAGGGTATCGCCTCGACGCGCAAGTCGCGGCATCGGAACCGCAGCGATGACGCGGTCGCTATGGTATTGGTCTTGAGTTGAGTCGATACAGGTTGACGGTATATGAATCAGGGTCACACGTCAATATCGGTTAAGGGTCGAAGGTTGTCAGAATTCGACCGGTAAGACCGCGGAAGTCTATGAAATGGTACAGACTAAGATACGGGTCTTACATAGGTGGAGGTTATCTCACATGAGCGCACGACATGCGTAGGATTGATGCATGATTAGATTGTATGACTCATGCATCTTACATTGTGTTGTGACTACTGTACGCCTAGTGATATCAGGGTCGTAGCCTCCACAGGCATATCATGGATGGCCAGATGGGACACCAAAAATTTGTTCGAGCATTGGACCACTATAGATGGCCCTGGGTGAAAATTTCTAAACACCCTCTTGATTCCAGAGGATGCTCCAACGTCTAGACCGAGTGGGTAGATGGGCGTTGAGTGCCGATTACCAGATGGCTGCGCTCTCCACTGTGTCGTGGTCGGTTGGAAGGGGGTGTGGCCTTATCCGCCCGAGGGCTGAGTCTGACCAGCTCGAGGAATGGGTCCGCTATCGACGTGCCGAATAAGTATTAGCAAACTATTGGCCAGGCGGATAGTGAGGTTTCTTATGCTCACTTGGACTGTACGGCTAGGGAGAGCGACAGTGCCATTTGGAGTGTACTAAACCCCGGTGATGATCCCAGAGATGAACCGTACTGATATGTGGACTTATTGAGTAGGAGTTACATGCTCATTCAGTCATTCATTCATTCATTCACTATGATGCACAACTAATTGTTGTGTATCTTCGTTATGGCAAAGATTTCAGTTGGGGGCGCGACTAACCTGAGATCAAGAGTTTACCACGTTGAGTCAGACTATTCAAATTTAGGTATGAGACTGGTTTGGATAGAGGTTCCTTGTGATGGACCCCGTAGCCTGCGATACTACATACTATCATCCAGACTTTACACTCCAGCATGGTCATTCCATTCGCACTGCATGTTGCATTACATCCACAGCATATGGTACGATTGACGTTGTATGTGCTATTCATCAGGAATGTATACTACATTGCACTCTCAGCATATGATATTTAGCTCATCATGACTCTTTATCGCATAATTGTTCTATATTGCATATTCTGATATGGATTGACTTATGGACTTGTTCATACTTCCCCTTACTCTGTTATCATATGATTTATAATCTTGTCAACATTTCTGCTTACTCTGATAATTTCTGCTCTTGTCAGTATTTCGGTTTATTCAGACATTGAATGGTTTATGGATTAATAGTTTTTTCGGTATTGTATGATTATGATATTGTATTGAATACTTGGCACTTACCTTGCGCACACACTTACACCACCCTCTAAGCTTTCCATAAGCTTTTGCATGATAAATGCGTGCAGGTGATGTTAGGTTGCAGCAGTGTTGAGATTGGAGCGCAGCTGTCTTCTGGAGCTTTGATTTCGTTATATGTATTCCCTTTCAGCATTGTATTTAAATGATTATATTAGTGGATATGTGATGAAGATGTTACCTTTGTGAATTGGATAAACTTGTGGTTATGCTTACTATGAAACAAATGTACAAAAAAAAAAAAAATCCTCCTTGTAGGATCCCAGGATCAGAATCTGGCATTTGAATGCTAGGAGCCGAGAATGGGGTACTACGGAGGCTGTTAGCACCGGATTCGGCGATCGGGATTCCTGTGAATCCGATTTCCGGGTTTGGAGCGTGACAGTCTTTTAGATTCTTCCTTCTCTTCTTTACTTTGTCGGTTATGGCAATTGAATCGTTACCATATTGGTCTTTTAGATCCTTCCTTCTCTTCGAAATTTTCCAACCGTTTGTTTCCTGCTCAACTCCCACTTCCAAGCTTCTTAGTCACATCTTGCCTTTCATCTGCGTTCCACTTCTAGATGTCTTAGCAGCTTTTCATTTCGGCCACAATCCGCTTCCACATCATCTACTTTCCACTTGATCACATTTCTCTCGGTCATGCCAGCTGTAAGTCCGTGAAAATTGCTCCAATATCTCCAGAGATCTTTCAGCAAATTATATATTCCCCTTGCAATGGCGTGTGTCCTTTTCTCATTGGCTGGGACAGAATTAGGCTACAACAATATTATAGGCTAATTTTTTTGGGCTATCCTATAATATAATGTGTAACAGTTTCTATCGGTATTGATATATAATTGTTTTTAAATACCTTGGTCCCAAATCTGAATAGAGGAAAATTTTTGGTTTTAGATTAACGGCAAGTCATCAAACATTAGTCAAGTAAATCATGAAAATTCATATCTTAATTGCTTAATATCATGGAAAGGAGATGACATGGTAGAGTAAGAGGATCTAGAATATGGTAGAGCCATCTTTTCACGGCAAATGTGGCAAAGTTGATGAATTGGTCAAGCCTATTACACCACAAAGGCTACATAGTGGAAATTGTAACTTTTTTGTGTGGAAGTAAATGGAAGTAGACCAACCGTCTATTTTGCAAACTGTCGAATGAAGTATCAAGCAATTTGCGGAGGGTGGAGCTTTTCCTCCAACAGGTTCTTTTTTGTCTTGAAAATCAAGAATTTTCGAACGAATGCTATCTCGAACAGGATCTAACAACAGACCTTGAAGTCAGAAATGATAAGACTTATCACTATTAAGGATTACTGTCCTATCTAAGAGCAGTGAGGTGCTTAACTGAACAACACACTAATGAGTAGGAAATAAGTAATGTCAGTATTACAAACTATATCGACCCAACATATAAGTGTAGGCAGATGATTCCTAAGGCTAAGTTTTCCTTCATATCTCGCACACATGCGCAAATGGAAGGGAATTATAACTGTTGGATATGGCTAAGTCAGTCCTACATAGGACGAGGACAGACAAAACTACTCCTAGATGTTAAATGGTTCACGCTGATAAATGATGGAGAGAATAAATGTCCTAGGGACTGTTTAGTCCGTAGGATTAAATGGTATGGAATTGCATTAGATAGAATTAACATTATTATTTCACAATGATTGCATGTTTAGAAATACCATGGTATTTTGGCCATCTAATCCTCATGTTTGGGATAAAATTCTTTCTCTAAAAAAAATACTACATTAAATAAAACTCCATTTGGTAGACCATGGAATTGTAATCAATTGACAAGATTTACAATTGATGTTAGTTAACATATATAACTAAAATGTCACATGTAAACGACACATATGGATGAATGACATGGATAAAACACATGCATCAATATAGAGCACATATGTGCAGTGGATTTCAAAATCCACTGAAAATCCTGCATGAGACCAAATACAATTCCATCCCACATAGTCTCAATCTTTCCCTCCTCTCTAAACGCTAGATGGAATTTGCATAGACCAAATGCAATTACATCCCATCTAATCCTGCCTAAGCCTATGCATAAAATAGGTAATAAACAACATTCCGCTCAAGTTAATTTGTTTGGGAGTTAATCTTGTTGATGATTTGATTGATCTCCCCAATTAATAAGCTCGCTCACTATTTATAGTTTTTCTAGTAGCATTATGAGAATAAACGTTGCTTACATAGTGGTTGAATATATTACTAATTACAAATCAACTATTGTTTTTAGTCATTCATGTTTTGCCTTTCATCAAATGTGTTCCTATCAAATTGGTTAGCTATCGGCCATTCCTTGATGCTAACATAATCCTAATGATTCTGGATTCTTATCTACCGTTTACTTAAGCGATACAACTCTTAAAGACCCGATCATTGATAAGTTGTCCTTCATATTTCAAGTGCACAGCATGAAGATCTTGCGCTTGCCACGTGGTTGCATCCGCATCGTCCGACTGGGCCATGCAAAATCTTTGTCAAAACAATTTGAACGGACAACCTTAACACGTGGACCATTGAAAAATGTTTTCAAAAAAAAGTAAAACTCTTTTTCAAAAAATCATAAACCAAGATCATCATTTCAGCATGATTAATTACAAGATCTAGTCCAATCTACAACCACACCGAAATGATGGATGACAACGACTGCATGCAGATCTCATGGCACGAAAAATGCCAGTGAGTGAACAACTCAATAAGGTAAAATAAAATAGAACTAAAGCACCCTTCTCATTCAGTTTTTAATGATGTTATTAACACAATGCTTCTTTTTAAATAATAATGGTCATGCACAATGCCGTATGTTAAGATATAACATTTTTATATTCCAGTAATGTGTAATTCAATGGAACATCCAAGCCGTGAAAATGGTGGACCATTCTTTGAAGATTGTGTGGACAAAAAATCAGAAACAATCCACTCACCAAGTTTGCTACACACATACACTAAGTTAGACCATCAGCTTCACATTGATTTCAACAGTGCCATACTCCTGATGAACAGACCAACTTTTCCGTTTTAAACAAACTATTCAATAATAATAATAATAATAATAATAATAATAATAGAACCCTTTATGGGAGTAAGACTGAAAAATCTGCTGCACATGAAACATGTGATTCGTTACCATTTGTACGTAGAAGGAAGATGCATTTATTTATGATATCTTGCACACACTTTTTTTTTTTTGTTTTTTGGGTACTTGTTTATGGTATCTTTTGAAATTATTCAAGGGAGGACAAAAATAAGACCATACCCGATCGCCATGGAATGTTGGGCATGTGACCTAATATGTCGCACGTGTACCACATCTGACAGGTGGCCCACCATGGATATCACCTGCTGCAAAAGTCGGGCTTCTCCGTTGGGGCCATGTACAAAAATCACCAACATTTTAAACCGTACATTTGCGAACGGAAACTTGGGGCGGGCTCGCCAAAATTTTCACCGGATGCTGATTGCGTGGTGTGCCATACACCACCCGCTTCGGTGGTGTGTTTATGTCACCGAGTTATATAGTCGTACGCACACTGTCTATCTATTTTGTGAGATCATTCTACAACATGGGCTCAAAAACAGGGTGATCTTTAAGCTAAGTAGACCACGGAAGGCAATGAGGGCAATAACACCTACCATTGAAACCTTTGTAGGGCCAACGATGATGTTTTTTTTCCATTCACCTGTTCATGATGTCACATGAACCTAAATGAAGGAAAAACACAAACATCACACAAACTTGGATGATTAAAAAACATAAATATCAAATTGATCCAAAACTTTTGTGGTTTTAAGAAGTTTTCAATGATATGCATTCAACCTTGACTGCTTTCTATAGCGTGGTGTGTTATAAAATATTAATTTTATAAATATATTTTAAAATAAAAAAATAATATATATATATATATATATATATATATATATATATATATATATATATATATAATATAATATAAAAAGTGTTTGAAAAAGATTTTTTTGTGGGTTTTGGGAATAGTCTCACATTAAAAAAAAAACAGAGAGAAGAAATTTGTGTGGTTTAAATGAAAAGTGTCGAGTACTTTATTATTTGCCCACGTAGTCCATGGACCATGAGACTTGCGTGTTACACATTGGAACACCTGCTCGGGCTCGGGCTTGGGCTCGAGCTTAGTCATGGGCTTGGTGTGAGGGCATGGACATGTGAGGCAGTGTGGCTGTAGAGGCGATAGTGTAGCAAAGGGTCGCTCCCTTCGCGAACCGGAGCGAGACGTGTGTGATTAGGTAGCTAAGGTGAGTGGCTGGCTAAAGAGAAAAACTAGATGACTAAATGAAAGTCCTCCAGTATATATAGAGAGCTAAAAAAGAATTGTTGCAGTAAAAACTTTAACAGCTGTGCCATTAGTGCAGAAATCAGCTGTAACTGCTGCATGGCTAGCCCAACAGCTAGAAAAAGCTAGCTACTATCTCACAATAGTTAACATGCAACAACTTAATGGCCCATGCACAACAGTCAGAAAATGGCCATAAAATCGATAGTTTTCTCCAACAGCTAGAAAACGGTCATGGAATTTATTTCCCTAGACCATAACCTCTAGCCACCACAACCTATGTAAACAAGGCCTGAATGGATTTCCAAACCATCTCTCAACCTACTCCAGTAGACCCATATGAACTGAGACAGTCAGCTACTCCTCTCTTATACTCCAGTAATTCCAACAAGACATCAAGGATTGAACCTTTACTTGAAGAACAGACCAGCGGTGTGGTCTGGTATAGAACGGTTCAATTGAACCAATAGCTGAAGAACAAGAAGAATAGACCAATACAGTAGTCTCATTTACAGACATCTTTTTCTCTCGTTTTTCATTTGAGATTTTTTCTCTTTTATTATATTTTCGTCAGACTAAGTGTAACAGAGTTCCAGTTGGTGGGCCTTCATGTTTGTTGAACGCATACTCACATCAGGCTCGTCGTATTTTAGAAGTCGTTTGCCTATAACCTATCAACATACTCAATTCACTTGAGTAAGGGCAAATAACGCTTTAAGGATAGCGTCCCAAACGTGCTTCAGCCTGTCTTTAGTTCAGATCATCTTGAATTTTGGTTCCGATATTTACAGAAATATTTTTATTCTATATTTAAAAAAAAAAAAAAAACAACAACATGATCCACTTGAGCCGTGGCTCAAAAATTGGATGGGCAGTGTGGACACAGCGCATATATTACACTGGAACCCACAATCTACCCAATCTGCTTCCTTTATCACTATGTGATCTCTGCCGGTTAAATCAACATGTACCAGTTTTGGTGGTACAAGGCTGTTGCGGGAGATGCTGATTGTGTGGTGCACACCACCAACCTATGTAATGTGCTGACATCACTAAGTTTTGTGGGCGCCACAATGAAGTATTTGTTCTATCCATCATCCGTCCATTTTACGACATTATCTATCTATGATATCATAACAATGTAGAATAAGTATTTACGATTAGCCCATGGAAGTTTTGGACCAAGATGATATTTGTGTTTTACCTTATAAATAGTTTGGATGCCAAATAAACATCGTGTAGGCCCTAGGGAGGTTTCAATGGTGGTCGTCATATGTTTGCTTTCGGTGGTGTAGCCCACTTAAGCTTTGGATCTGCCAAAGTTTTGGCTCCACACCCTAAAAGTAGTCGCAAGATGGATGGGCAGTGTGGATAGAACATATAATGGGGCCACGTAACTTGTGACGTCAACACACCATGGAGGTAGGTGGTGTGCCTCGCAATCCACTTCCTGTTGTGGGTCCCATGCAATGTGCACGTCAGATCAGCCCGTCCATCAGAAGAATTACCACTCAACCGTTTCGAAGCTTAAATCTAGGAATCAAACTCCTGCCCATGATGGAGATATGTTGAAAAATGCATCTCCTCTCCATCTGGCTTTTCATTGCCATTATTTCGGACGGTCCCAACTTTTGCACGGACACGGATTGGCCAGTGACCCTACCACTATCCAATGGCTATGGTCCCGTTCTGTACGCATTTCATACCGAATGTACACGCGTTTTTCTAGATAATTTTACGGTATCAGTCCATGTATTTGGACCATTATTGGTTTTTAATGTCCACCATTAAAAACTTATTGGTTCCACATGAGTTTTAGATCATGCTGATATTTGTTTTTTTCCTTCACTCAAGTCTATATGAACTAATCAACAAGTTAGATGTCTAATAAACATTAGAGTGGGCTTTAAGAGTATTTTAATGGTGGACATTCAATCATTATTGGTTACACATGATGTTGTCAACTTGAGATTTAGATCCCCTCGTATTTTGAATCATTACTTAAATTGATCCAGAAAAATAGGCGGATGGTGTGGATAAAACACATACATTGCAGTGAGACCTACAAAGCACCAATGACTAACCATCACATTAGTGGCAGCATAACTCTCTCGAAAACTTGATCAATAACTTTTGTGGCCCTCAGATGTTTTTAATGGTGGGTGTAACTTTCTTTATTGTTTTCTATGGTGAGGTCCACTCAAGCTTTGGATCTGACTCATCCTTTCCCTGATGCTTTAAAGGCGTGTTTGGACAGGCAAATCCCATGGAATTGGATTGTATTACGATAGATTGCACTCTTTTCGAGAAATTACTGATTGTGTTAGTGGATTGCTTACAATCCCATGGGATTGCTATATCCAGTAAGTTATCTGCTGGAATGTTTGGACGGGCGGACGAGATTTGCCCTATCCAGTCCCTGTTATGTTTGGACGGATATGGAATTACAACATATTTCATATGATACACTAGAATCGTTTTCATTGGTGTGTGACCAATAAAAATCTTTGATCAGATTTTTATTTAGTATTTATAATTTAAATATAAATTTGCACCTAATAGACGAAGTGAATTTATATAAATATATCCAGTGGGCTTCACATGAATTTTATATCATCAACAAGGTGTGCATTTCTGTGAGAAATATCACTAATCCCATAAAAAATCTAGCAAGGAAATAACAAATCCAGCATGGAATTCACCCAAATCCATCTTCTAATCCTATCCTTCTTCACTCCAGTGGTGTCCAAACATATTATAATACCGATACTGCGGAATTTAAAAAACCTATCTACCCTAATCCCTTTCGATCCCATTAAATATGGCAGGCTAAACAGGCCCTAAAATGGTCTCTCCAAATGAATGGACGGGGTGGGGACCATGAAACTTGGTCACGTCACTTCGAGCGAGTGTCACTAGTCAACGTGTTAGTAGCTAATACGGAACCTTTTGCACGGCCATAATGCATGGACCTTTCAACCGTATCGCCACTCAACCGACAGCATGCGTTGTCTTTTGTATGCAGTTTCAAGGATGGTCACCATCTTCTCGGCACCACTGTGAAAGAACTGTTGTACGATTCTAACAATAATCATAACCAGACAAACAGAGCTGTTGGACATTTAAAAGACGTATCCTCTGATGGTGCTGGTGCCATCATAGCCAGTATTACTACCCAGCTCTTGTGAACCTCACATAATGTATCCATGACATCCAACCCGTCCATCAGAAATATCCCCACACCTTTGACCTTAACCCCAAAGGTGAGACGCGTCACAGGAAAAAAATTGAGTGGACGCCCACAACTGATTTGCACGGTGGTTCCATATACACATCTACTTTTTTTTTTATTACTATTGAAAGCTTGTTAGTACGCTTCACCGTTAGTTGCCACTCCGCTGTTAGTCACTGCACTAGAGATCGATACCAGACCTCAGTGTTGAAACGAGGTATATTTCACTCAGTCAACCACCATTTACTTTATTCATATGTCATATCTGCCTCAGATGAAGGGATAGTGCAAAACCAAGCCACTCAGGCCGTGTTTGGCCGGCGTGCGATGTAGAATTACGATGACTTTCGAGGGTTATTCAGAAATTTTTCATCCTATCAAGTATTTGGACAGCCGTCTGGCGCCGCTCTCGTAATCTGTACGGATTATCCAAGAGTCGGATTCGGCAAATCTCGTTGCCAGGTTCGCCATACCTCCATATCCCATGAGATTCACGAATGGATATGGTAGGACGGTCTTTAGACGGCAGGCGCAGGAGACTAGGTGGGTGATGGAAGGGACGACTCCGAGCGACAGCTTCCGTGCATGACCTTATAAATCGGACTGTGCTACTTGGTGGGGATAGGCAAGAGATCGAGAGGTGAGTCCTCTTCCCCGCGCGCGTAGCCAAGGTGTTGACGGGATCTGCTCGCTGGTTGAGATCAGGTCATTCGTCTTCTCCATCTTTCATAGCAGTAGTGTTGACGGTCAGCATTTGCAGGTAGGTAATCGAACCATCAAATGCTAAAATGGGTTTTTGCAACCTCTGTGGAGTTTGTGCCCTGTTTTTGAACGCAGACACATGTCTTCAAATAAGTTTTTGGATGGGTTCAGTATATTCTTTTTACTTCCCTGTGATATTTTTCTAGTATAATCTAAATATCTACAATCTGAATTGTGTATCCATTTCTCTATGATTTGTTACAAACTATTGCTCGATTTTTCTTGTGATTTTATGTTTTTTTTTTTTCTTTTTCTCTTCACAGCGATTTGATTATTCTATTGATTTTAAGTTTTCAGGTAGAGATTATAAGGTTTTGAGGTCCTCAGCAGGATTTCAGAAACAAAAAAAAGTTCTTTCCCTTCTTTTTCTGAATACGCTGTAGCAGATTTGAGTCTATTAGTTCTTCATTAACAGGCCTCGAAGGTCAGAGCCCAATTGATATAGTTCTAGTTTTCCTGGTGTGCTTTGAGTCATTTTATTGAAATTTCTTTGTTGTTACCTAACACCTGAAATGGATATTGCCCAACTATTGCACAGATCTTGGACACATTATAAAATCAGTATCATTCTATTTTGGCCAAGAGGTTTTTTGGCAATACTTTTGCCTTATTTTGCATGCCCATTGCTAGCTCCACATCACCTTTCTAGAGGCCATTTTAGTTACCCAAAGTGCCCTCTTAAGAGGGATATGGAAACAAGCAACGGGTGCATCTACAACACCATGTGTGAACCTTGTACTATTTTCCTTTGGTTGAAGGTGCTAAATCATTAGTTGATCTTTGCTCAAAAGCTGTCTGTCTTCCCTCTTATTTATATGTTATAGGATTTTATTTGCAATGTGTCACTTGCTGAACTGTGGATATTCTTTTCAGTTCAGAATATTTATCTATCAATGTTATTCTTTTCTTTTGTTATTGTATATTAAGTATGTTTTTTGAGGCTTTTTGGGACTATTCTGAGAAAAAGTTTCTTGTAACAACAAAGGCAAAATGCTCCATTACAAGCGAATGGTCTCCCGATGGATGCTACTTCATGATTGCAACAACAGTATACAGTGATTAACTTTATTTAAGCATTGTTGCATTGACTTTAAAACCCTCCCACAACGTATTGTAGCAGTGAGGGCCTCCAAAAGCCCTCCTACATTTTTTTTTTTACACACTCACACCAATTCATGGAAGCCTTCATAACTTAAAACAAATCAGTATAATCAGCTTAAATTAACAGATATTAAGGGTTAAAAACATATTTCTATCAAGCTTAAGGAGAAATTCAATCAATAAAAGAATTGAAAATTTGAGCTTAGTAGTTGTATGGATGTGAAAAGGTTTGTTCCTTTATGGGGCCTGATTCAGTCCTCCTCTCTGGATGATCTCTCATCATCCACCTTTATCTGGATATTTTTGTTTTCCTCTTCTTGTGTTCTGCTGCTATAATCTCTGTTAGAAAAGTGAAATCTATTGTTTTATTCTTCTTGTGTTCTGCTGCTATAACCTCTATTAGAAAAGTGTAAGACTACAGAAATCTATTGTTTTTGAGATTTTTTATTTTCCTAAGAGCTTAATAGTATTCTCCCGAACACAGATATTACTGTTTTTTGTTTGGATTTTAAGGAGCTTTGGTTGAGCTTCAAATAGAAAACCCAAAAATAAATCTAGATTGATATATCTTGTTGTGAAAAACAATATCATGTATTGCTATTTATTCTAAAGAATCACTTTTATTAGGCAATTGATATTCACAGCCATCCATCCATGGCCTGGAAAGAAGATATCTATAGAGAATAATGCCAACTCAAGGATCGATTGGATCATTGAAACAATGTGATTTTGCATGTGGCCCATGAAATGTGTTTTGGACTTAATGGTCAATTCAGATTAATCACTTGGAGTGTTCAAGTTAACCAATGCAAGTAGGAGTAGCACTAGAACAACTTATGAGTAACCTCGAGTTTTCCTTGCACACTACTGCTACTCCATTTTGGTGGTCACTGATTGGATTACAAACATGCATCTAATGTTACTCCAACTCTAACAAAATGACAAGCCAAACAACATTTTGTACTATACTTGCCAAACACCCTACAGGGCCATATTGCACTTTGTATTATACCTACCAAACGCAATAGAAGACAATACTGCATCTTGGACATGCACGGACCTAATAAACAAATTCAGGTTTAGAGACAACTCACTTTGTGATTTTATAGGGAAGGTCCTGACTTCCAATTCTCTTGAATCCACCCCAGGATAATGTGGAGTAATGGATATTTCTTACCTAGTGTAGACTAGATGAAAGGTGACGGTCATCGATATCTCTATTGAATTTGGGTGGTTTGATTGTTTCAATATACGTAAAATTATTTTAGTTACAAGTAACCATATCAAATAACAATAGACATAGAAATAGAGTAGAAGTTGTGAAGATATTTATTAAATAATCGTCGTAATTGGTCTAGGTGTAGGTGACCCAGCCAGATGGGTAGGGAAGAGGAGGAGGACAACAGTAGGGTCGTGGTCGTTCAAGTTGTGGCAGCTTGTGTGGCAGCGGTTGGAGAATACTGCCGAGCTTACATGTTTAAACAACCGGCACGTTTTGGGGATGATGAGCGGGCAAGGTTCATCAACTCGATTATTCGGGCCACTGACCGGGACTGTGTTACCCAACTCAGGATGAGTCGAGAAGCATTTTTCTTGCTATGTTCTCAACTCCGTGAGAAGACACTTTTTTGTGATAGTCGGAATGTCAATCTTGAAGAACAAGTTGTTATTTTTCTTCACACGGTGGGCCACAACGTTCGCAATTGTGTCATAGGCCATCGTTTCATTCGCTCGGGTGAAACGGTCAGTCGACATTTTCATCGCATTCTTGATGCGGTGGTGTCGTTGTACCTTGTTTACGTGAAACAGGCCAGACAAGAGCCACCTACCAACCTCCAAACAAATCAAAATTGGGCAGAGTATTTCCAGGTAACAGTATTTTCGAAGGTCACTTAACTACTGTACTGTTCATTTTCCTCCATCAATTCACAACCACACGCCGGTTTAATTCACATGTGACGCTTCATAGGACTGTGTTGGTGCAATTGACGGTACACATATTCCAGCGTACGTTCCAACACCAGATCATGCTAGCTTCTGCAACCGGAAAGGGTATTTGTCCCAAAATGTTCTTGCAGCCTGCTCATTTGATATGAAGATATTGTATTTGCTAGCTGGCTGGGAGGGTTCTGCATCAGACGCAAGGGTGCTACACGATGCGTTGACCCAAACCGATGATCCTTTGACAGTCCCAAATGGTAGAACACAAAAGTCATTACATTGGAATACATTTTGATATTTAAAGGTACAATCGGATAGTCGGAATATAACATTAGTTTTAATGTGTAGGGAAATTTTTCATTGTCGATGCTAGATATGCCCATTCGCCAGGATTTATAGCTCCCTACCACGGTGTTCGATACCATTTGCAAGAATATCAAAGGGGCAGAGCACCGTCGAACATGAGGGAGCTGTTTAATTATCGTCATGCCCAAGCGCGGAATGCAATTGAACGTTGTTTTGGCTTAGTGAAGGGAAGATTTCCGATATTGAAGACTGCGATCCAGTATCCATTTGAAACACAAGTAAAAGTTGTCATTGCTTGCTTTATATTACATAATTTCATTCGATCTGATATTGATTGCAGTGAAGATCTACAGGCTACTGGTATATCAGTAAGCGAGGTAGAGGGTAACCCTACACCCATCGAAGTCTCCACGCATGACGAGCAACAGTGTTTATTTCGATCGAATCAAATAGAGAAAGAAGCGTGGATAAGGGCGCGCGATGCCATCGCAGAGCAAATGTGGGCAGATGTGCAATGTAATAGTAGGACAAGATAGCACAATAGATAGTCGTTACATTGTAACTTATGTTTTGCAAGTTTTGCCTTGACGTATGAATGACATTACACCGAACATGTTGTAACTAAATGGAGCAGGCAAGGAATATTCTTGTCCTGTTAATCAACCGTATAATTTGCCTAAAACACTCCGCCACTTCTTTATGCATTGAACTTGGGTGCTTTATGGGTTTGAATAACAGAGCACTTTGTATTTTGTTTTGTGTAGGTGAAATGTCGGACAATTGTCCATTTGATACTACCACACCGATACAGTCACCCGTTCGATCCCCTGCTTTACCTACGCGATGTTCACCGTGAGAAAAGACAGCCAAATCCCTTGCAGAACCTCTCCTCCGGGCAGCAAAGAGCAAGTGGAGCTCTCTAATGGATCAGATTTTATGTAACACACTATTGGAACAAATCGCATTGGGAAGGAAAGTCGACAATGGCTTCAAAAGAGAAGCATATCAAGTTGCGGCCGACCAAGTGACAAGACAAACAGGGGTGCCTGTCACCTTGCAGAATGTACAAAACAGACTCCGATATCACAAAAGAGAATACAATGATGTCAGGGACATGCTTGCAGCTAGTGGATTCGGCTGGGACAATGACCGTATGGTGGTCACTGCGCCAGATGAAGCATGGGAAGAGTATCTCAAGGTACTATTAAATTAAGTTGTTCTATATCTGTCCATTCCATATATTAGGGCCTGTTTGGCCGGGTGGATCTCATGGTATTAGGAGGGATGGGATCGACAATATCCTTGGATAGGCATTACGAGCCAAACAGGTCCGGTGAACTTGTCCCGTGATATAAGTCATCCACTGACATCACCATCCATTGACGAGCCAAACAGGCCCTTAGCTTTCAACCCAAACCTCTGATTAGGTAAATTTGAATTCATGAAAATGATGCAGAGTGTTTTGGTTTTGTAGTCACACCCACGCGTTGCGAGACTACGGGGTAAGAGGATCGAGAGAATGGATGACCTAGGGGTTATCGTCGGCTCTGATCAAGCGACCGGACGTTACGTAAAGGGATCAAGGACAATGGCTACATCGTCATCTAAGATTAATCGAGATTTGAATGAGACTTGGATGGAATTAGATGACGATCTTGACAATCATGTTGACCTATCCGAGGATACGTTAGAGGATTCTATAGGGACCATGCGTGGTCATTTTTCCTCGGACACAGCGAGCATGCAAAATTGATCCTATCGTGGCACTCCCACTCATACATCTGATACGGATCATGGCTGCAGTGGGAGTGGGAGTAGCACCAAGAAACGACAGCGCCCACCTCGACCATGTGATGTACTTGACATTTCTCTGAGGTTTGTTGCGGCAGCTATGCGCGACTTTGTGCTAGGAAAGGAGGTCAACTGAACTAGCAAAGTTCTGGAGGTGCTCGAAGAGGTGCATGGCCTAACCGACTCTGAGTTCATTGAAGTTGGTCAACTCTTAAGCAGAGATGAGAACATGGCATCCTTCTTTATCAGCCTACGCCCTGAGCATCGTGTCGATTGGTTAAAACAATCCCTCCGAGATAAATTTGGTGATGGTGCTAGCGGTTCCGTTTGATGGGCTTTGTCCCATGAAGATACAGCTTATACTTCTGGAATTGTAATAACTATTAGTTTTTTTTTTTGCTTGGTTTTGTGGATTCTTTTTTTGATTTCGGGTTGGTTTGATATAGGTAGGTTTACTTTTTGTGGATGACATTAAACTGCTTACAATCGATAACTATAATGCTTTCATATCATCATATCAAGTAGACATTCATGATATTAGCCAAATCTTAAATTCAAAAATTTGAGATATATAAGCTCTAATACAGGTATTCGACGAGGGATCAAGGTAAGTGTATCTACTAATATCTTATTGAATCTAGTATATTAATTTCACTATGCAATCTCATGAATTGATTGAGTGTTATTTGTCTCCGTAGATGAAGAAGGAAAAATATTACGTTGTTCTAGTTAGTCGTCGTGCGGGCATTTATCTATCCTGGGAAGAGGCCCGATTGGAAGTAGAAGGATACAACGGTAACAAATATCGGGCCTTCAAAAACTAGAGAGAAGCTGTAGCTTATTGGGAGAGTTATCATCTGACACCATTGCTCAGGCAAGTATAGTATCGCCGCACATCGAGGCACCTGCATCCCATTCCAAGGATGGGCTCGCCTCCCGGAGGACGTCATGGGAGTCGACTCAACAGACAACCCGATCAGTGGTTTGTCAAGCGACTTCAACGGATGATGCCCACGTGTCAAGGGGTGAAACGTTAGCTGCATTGCTAACGAGTATTGTAGTTGTGTTTTTTATTCTGTATATTGTCATCAAACTTTAGTCACTTCATTTCTCTAGTAAACATTTTCAGTACTAATTAAGCATATAATGTTACTACGTTAGGTGGGATGCAATTCCGGCTTTACCACGTTTATTTTGTATACTTATTTTAATTGATGCATTTCATCCATTTTCAACTTCAGTTTCAGGGCTTTTTACCAAAAAATGTCAATGATATCCACCGCACCAAAGAAACTGCCAGAAATGGATGTCCATCGTTAAAATTATCTAATCCTAACGGTATTGTTCACATGATACCCAATATGTTGATTAGTACATAAAACAGACCCAGATAACAAGAAAAAATAAAGATCAGCTACATCCAAAACTTTGGGATTTGGATTGCGATGGGTTTTGATCTTTCTCTCGTCGGTTGGCATTAAGTTGATAATGAGCTTTCCTAATTCCCCGTGCGTGTAGAGCCATACTTATTGAACGCAGACACATGTGCAAATATAAAAAACGTATGTTAGATCTGAGCTTTTCATTCAGTTGGAAATGATGCTTAGATCTTCTAACCAAAAATTCAGACAATTTCACTCTTCAAACAGCTGCAACGTACAATGTTTATCAATCATTAAATTCTTTATTATTCCTTAGCCATTCAGTCATTTGACAGTCTGTGGCCCACCTTAGATCTAAACAGTCTAACTCACCTTATGCAAAGGTCAGATCTCAATCACGTGCCACCATTTGACACATGCTCCAAGCGTGTATATTTGTACGGCTCATGCACTCGCATGGGGACATCAGTTAATACGCAAAATTCATTCTGGTAAATACAGATCATTCAAATTGTGACCATCGATTTGTCAATCAATCATAGGATGATTCTACTATTGTAACCTTTGGGCCCCACCCGATCCATAGATGATCGGGTTGTCTGTTGGGTCACACAGTTTTTAATGCATAAAAATCATAAAAATCTGTTTCATGTAACGTGGTCCATTTGGGATTTGGATTAGGCACAATTTTTTACTGTAGTGGTATAAAATGAACCATGTAAACGTATGGACGGTATGGATGAAACACATACATCTGAGTGGGTCCCACACAGCACCGACCGCCAGCTAAGTGGGCCAACGCCTTTTGAGAGGAGGGTAGCCAACGCCTTTTGAATAAGTCAACATCTATTGTAGAGATGGCAATCCCATGTGCATCCAAATGGGTCCTGATTACTCATCCCAGGATGCCTATGTGTATCCAAACAGGACCCCATTTTTGTCCCGGGATGTAAGAATCCCATGGGACGTCCGACTGTCCACTGACACCGCCATCATTACCTTAAAACCGATCCCATCCCTCCAAATCCCATGGAATCAGTCCGGCCAAACACACCCTCAGAATTTTGGGTGAGCTCCAAACGAAATCAATATTGAGCATCCCACCGGAGTTTTGAATTAACCTGATTTTTGGTCATCGGACAAAGTTGAGTATTTGATGGAGAAAGTGGACATCATGCATGTATGGTAGGTTATTCCCAGACAACCCCATCTGATAGTGGAATAATAGATTACACCCCTGTTAGAAGGATCCCTTTTTTTCCAGGGAAAATCGTATATAAGTTTGTATGAATCCATCCAAACCGCCCTTAATTTCATCTTAATAAACAAATTAGGGACCTAATCCAAGTCAGGTGTTTCCATAATTAATGGTTAATCGGTCAAATGTAAGTATTGAGTCAAAGATTAAGGGCTGAAATTAGATTTTTGCCTTTAATAGCGAACCAATTATGATATTATTTCCTCCACTTTTTAAAGTTTTTTATCATCAACTTCTTATCATAAGTCATTTTTCAACTACTTTATAAAAATTATTTTTTTTAAAAATCACTTTATATCTTTATCCTTAAATGTCACCTAAAAATTATTAAGACAACCACATCAACTAACTGATGAGAAGATGTTATATTCTTTTTATGCAAAAGAGATGACTAGACATCCCCGATTGTACTCCTACCCTTCACTCAAATTGCTTTGATGATTGATCGTTTCTTGAGTTGTTTAGATTGAGTTGCACCGTTGGACTTATGTTAATGGGTTGAACTTCTGTCTTCATCCTAATATATTCATAATACCAGTATTACTTGCACATACCTCGATCTCTCACCCCGAAACAAATCACATATAGCCTTGTGACTTCCCTCAGTTGCCTCTTGAATTGGTCGGTATTTCTAGACAGAAATCGACGGTTTTCTACGAAACTGTTGGTAAATTATAGCTGCCCATAGGTTATCGGTTGGATAAAATTGGTAGGCAGATTTTAGGCCACTCCTGACCGACAGTCAGTTTTGGTCATCTTTTGGGTCCCAGCTGCCGTTCAAATAATTTGGGGATCATGGGTATCTAGCATGTGGCTGAGATCTGTTTTGTTTAGTCTAGCATTGGGCTGATCTAGTTAATTTATCTGATACTTTCCCAATAGTCATATTGAAGCATGGTTAAGATAGTAAGTAGCTGTCTCCCCTATTGGGTTGGATGTTAATCTCAAATCTCATAAAATATTATATGTTTGTAGGAGAAAATAAGGTGCCTCACAGCTTTCTTTCCCATATGAGGCTCTTACTCAAAATATGCCGACATAAATCTCACAGGATTATCCAAATCTAGAAGTTTCATGGTCTATGACCTACTGAAGATTATGAGATTTTGGATATTGACAACTTTCTAAAACATTTTTATCCCTATCAAAGCATCTCCTGCTGATTCGTTTTAGAGCCACATAAAACAGTGATGGTACTAGAGCACGCCTCCATTTAAAATATTATTTTCTATGTTCTACATTTATTTCCTCCATTCGTAATTTTGGCAAGGCATCCAAATAGAGTAGTATCATAACATCAACGGTTAAGATCATCAAACCATCTCAACATGGCTAGCCATCCCTCTCTATTAAATCCTCTCGCAGCAGCAGCTGATTTTGGGAGTTCATGGATGCATAGAGTACCTAATTACATCTACTAACGTGTGTGATCTAGTGTTAACTTTATTCACCAACGGAAGATTATCTTATAAAAACAAAAAAATAAAAATCATAATGCATTGCACACATGGTGTAATCTTAAGTTCATTTCACTTAGACAGAATCTTCCTTTTATCTTCTTTATTCATCTTAATCTTTTGTTAATCATTGTCGCTACAAGATTAAGTTCCACAAGGTTTAATTAAATATTGCAATGGCAGTAGTGCCGACATAGGCTAGGCTAGCTTGTGGGTTACAGGCCCCAGCCTGATATGCATCGATCGGGTCAACCCATGGGTCAATTCATCGCTACAAGATTAAGTTCCACAAGGTTTAATTAAATATTGCAATGGCAGTAGTGCCGACATAGGCTAGGCTAGCTTGTGGGTTACAGGCCCCAGCCTGATACGCATCGATCGGGTCAACCCATGGGTGAATTCACCTAACCCACTTCTAAGCCTGGTTTGGGCCAAGTTGAGTAAGGTTAGAAGTCGGTCTGTTGCCAAAAAATTAAGAAGGAAAAAGCTCATTTAGATTAATGGGTCGTTTTCAGGTTTTAGCCAATCTAACCTGACCCCACTCATATATCGAATTAATGGGTGGGGCCAAATGATTCAACCCGAACGATAACCCAAAACAAAAGTATTTTGAAATACATGTGTGATTGTTCTCCAGCGAGTGCGTAAAATGAAATAGTAAGTACCATACACATGAAAACTCCAAAAATAATGAAAAAGTCTAACACTAGTGTTTAAAGTTAGTAGACTGTCGGTTGAGTCGGACCTAATTGCAATTAAATGGGCTCAGCCAACTTGGGTTTAGGCTGTAGAAATTTTAAGAAGTTAGATCACCGGGTAATGGGAAGTGGGTTGGGTTAGGTCCAGATTTCTTGACCCGTTTATTAAACGGATCAGGCTGCCTAGACCCTGAACCGAACGGAACCTGAACCAGTAAAATGGGTTTCTCAGGCCGGATTAATAATCAAGATGGGCTTGGGCTAACCACGGCCCAGCCCATTGCACATGTATGAGTTACGGACCTTTATATAAGGTAAGAAGTTTCACCCGCAGCTAACACTCTCCAATGTGTGAGGATACGGAGAGGCTTTCAACTAAATTAATAGGCATTTGTGTAATTTACGGAGAGTCAAACGTTGTGTTTCAGGTGTAGTTGAAATTTTTACGGCTACTTTAAGGAATCACGACTATAGGACGGTAGAGGGGAGCCGATTTGGTGCGGCTAGGGGATGGCGGAAGACATTGCGGCCCTAACTGTGGGGCCTACTTTGATACATGTATTGTATATCCATAACATCCATCTGTTTTTCCAGCTCATTTTAGGGTATTAACCAATAAATTAAGCAGATCCAAATCTCAGGTGGACCATTCCATAGGAAACAGTGGTGATTGACTGTTAAAAATTTCACGTGGGCAACTTATTAGATGAAGGTGATATATATATATATATATATATATATATATATATATATATATATATATATATATATAATGTTTTTCCTTCATCCAGGTCTGTTTGACTTTATCAATGGATTGGATGACAAATAAACATTACGGTGGACCCTATGAAGTTTTTAGTGGTGGGAGTTCAATCACCATTGTTTCCTATGGTATGGCCCACCTGATATTTTGATTCCGCTTCATTTTTTGTAACATGCCCTAAAATGAGTTGGAAAAATGGATGGACGGCGTAGATATATAATAAATACAACAAGGTAAGTCCCACCATGTTGGGTGAGGCCCGGCGCACCTAGTCCACTCCCACAGCTAGATTAGCCACGGTTGAAATGAAGGACGGTATCCTACGAGGCACGAACGAAAACATCCAAATTATTAGTATTTTTTACTTTGAGATTGCAAACCTTGCATTTAGGGCCTTGTAATAATGATCCATACCGTCTGTTTGACGGATCACACCGTAGATGTTTGATAAGTAATAAATTTTCAAAATTGAAAGACCCTACGTATGTCCCACGAAAGATTGTTAAATGATCAAAAGCTGAAATATTTTAATATGAGATTATTATTTTTTCAGGCATCCCCACCTACAACGATTCTATCTATGCAAGCACTTCTGACCGTTGAAATATGACATCAAATTCAACAATCACATGAAATTGTATCAATTGGTTTCCCATCTAACTTACCACCTGATCAAAATAGACACTCCTGCTGAATGTGTAACTTTATTTTTCTTTGTTTTTTTCTAACCGTCCATTTGTGGGACACAAATCAAAAGGTTAAGATTTCACAACGAGGGGGGGCCCTTAATTTGGAAGGTTCAAATCGCATTACACATGATCGTGTTTTAGGTGGAGATGCCCTTGAACATTAACAAAATGGAAGAGGAATTGCATACACCACCGACCTCGTGGTGTGTGCACGTGGCCTGCAAAGATGAGCCCTAAATTCCTCGAGCCCCCAATGTACGAATGGATAGGAGATCAAAGTTATGTGGACCCACGATTATGTATTTATTATATCTACACCGTTCATCTATTTGGCAAGATCATTTTAGAGCATTAGCCCAAAAATGAATCATATTCAAAGCTTAAGTGAACCACACCAAAAATAATAGTGGGGACAATGTTTTCCACCGTTAAAGCATTGGTTGGACCTACCATGATGTTTATTTACCAAATTGGGTCCTTGCTCTTACCCGGGTGGTAGACTCCTCGGCGTTTCAACATTGGGTCAAGGGTTCGAGTACCGATGGTGGTGAAATCCCACAGTGTGTGCGCGTGTGGTGTGAGTGTGTGGGGGTGTGTGTGCGTGTGTAAATAAAATAAAATAAAAAATGGTAAACGTTTAATATCCCACAGCTTTCTTTAGTATGGTTCACTTCTTTCTGTAGTGTGGTTCACTTGATCTTTGGATCTCTCTTGATTTTTGGGTCCAAACTTATAACAATCTCACCAAATGGACAGACGGTTTGGATATAACACATGCATCATGGTGGGGCCTACAGAACTTGGTGATGTTAACACACCACCAGGATGATCAGTAGTGTGTTGTTCACCCCCCAATCCGCTTCCTAACAAAATGTTCCGTACTGACTAACACTATAGTTAGCATTTTAAACTTCAATATAAAATACAGCATTTAAAATATTAACATTTTCCCTCACAATTTTCAAGAATGCCACTGTCTGTATATAAATAAGCCAGTTGCACGACTTCCATGTGGGCAATGTTGGCAAGGAATCCAACAAGCATTTACAAATGTGGAATTTAGAAAATCATTTTCACAATGCACGTTAAGATTCTAGCTGGTATGTTATATGAACTAGAGAAATGATCAGTGCAAGTTATAGTGCATCTAGTTCAATTTGAACACTTGGGCAGTCCACTGGATTGATCCAGACGGTCCATTAAGTTTGAAATATATTTCATGGGCTGCAATGTGAAAATCGCACTAATTAAAAATCATTATCCATTTATAAGTTAGTCATCTGCAATAATGGTTTGCTTTCAGATCTTTGGATGGAACACTTGGAATTTTCTGTTAAAATTGATTTCTTACGTATCCTGATATGCCTCCATAAATACTAACAAATATTTGGGGTTGGTGGCTTCCTGGCAATGACAGGATTTGAATTGAGCCGTGGTGATGTCGTTGAAGAGCCATGCAAAGCATGCTTTAAAGTTGTTTTTAAAGTTGTTTAGTACCAGTATCTATATGATGATGCTAGCATTGATTGAATACGCATCTTACAAATACAAGGCTCGAATAGGAGCTGGATTAGGTGAGAGGCAGACTCACTGAAGACAGTGCTGCCTTTGAGGTGAGGCCCGCTTTGATTGTGTATTTTGTGTCTACACATCCTATCTATTTTACCAAATCATTTTAAGACATTATCCAAAAAATAAAGTAGTTCCAATTATTAGGTGGACCATGTCATAGGAAATAAAGCAGATCTAATTAGTAGGTGGTTCACGTCATAGGAAATAATGGTTATTGACCATTGATGGACTACAAAAGCTCTGGACCGAGCTGATTTTTGTTTTTGGCATTCATCCAAGCTTTAGTGGTAGGCTGAGTGAAGATGCCCTAGTTCAACATGGAGGTCTTGGTTTCGATTCCTTGTGGCTAACATTGGAGTGAGGTGTGTACTAACAAGCCAAAAAAAACAAAACAAAAAAGCTGGCATTTGTTTTTCATCAAGATTCATGTGACTTCGCCAATTGATTGAAAGGCAAATAAATACTATGGAGATATTAAAATGTGCCGTAGGAAGTTTTTAACTGCAGGGTGTGAGGATAATATCCTAAAATGTTATGGAAAATTGAATAGATAACACCGATACAAAATACAGACATTAAGGTAGCCACAACAATGATGGCTGCACCTTCTTGGGTGAGACAAAGGTCTCACCAAATCGGGTCACCTCAAATAGTTGAATAAATCTACCTTTCCATAAAAGAACTCCAACTGTCCAGTATTTAGTTTAAAAAAATAATTTATTATCACACGCACAGCGCACACCCACACATACTCATGCCTAATGAAAATTCATCGCCTATGGTTACTCGAACCCTTAACCAGGTGTTGAAACTTCTAAGAGTCTACCACCGGAGCAAGAGAAAAGACCCTCCAACTATCCAGTTTATAGGCCATCAACCAAATGGTTTCCGCACACCTTTCTTATTCTCAGATAGATGGCCCAATGATGAGTGGACAATGCTACGGTACTTGCATCTATCTTGCAATGGGGGCCACCTTATTCAGCTCTTTGATATGCTTTAAGCTTCCATCTGATGGGTCACCCAAGAACATCCCAACCACTAACATAGTGGCCCACGAGAGAGTCGAATTGGAAGCCCTATTTAAGTGTTTAAAGCGCTTCTTACACAAATGCCCTAAAATGAGGGGCCACTCAAGAATTTCTGAACATCATGGGCTGAATAGATTTCTAGTCAATGTACTGGGTACCTTCAGCAATTATTTTATTATTTTTCTGATAATTTAAAGCGCCGCTACTTTCATAGTGTTTACTGGTTAATAATTTTAATTTCCAAGGAGATGAGCTCTCTTGATGAGCCCCTCTTGGTACATCGCTGCCCAATATCTATACGTTGATGAACAGAATAAGAATCCAGACCGTCCATCTGATAGGGAAAAGTTATAATTACACCTTCTGTATGACCCCAGACTACTGTGGGGCATTCTCTTAAAAAAATGGTTGCGAGAGATATAGATTGGATAAATAGGATTTCCCGATTGATTTTTCCAGAAATGGGCTATACACTAAAAGGTTCAGTACGTGAACGGTCTGGATTCACTGAAGTAAACTCATGTGACTAAAGTTGAGCTGCGATTGATAAAATTAATTCATTGCGATATACTAGAATGGGTCAGTGGCAAGAAGTAGCTGCGAAGTTAGGTATCTACGACCATGATCGAAGCAGCGACGTTAGATTTTGTCGGCTAGCGAACCGCACTTAAATAAATAGTGTTCGTGCGCACGTGATGGCTCTATCTTTATCCACGTGCTTACGTGTACTTTCCTTTTCAGGCAAGTTAAGGTCCATAGTCAAAGTCAGATGCGACCCCAAATGGTCAATTTACATCTTTGAATACGTAAGCGTGCTACTTTTCAACCGTCCGATATCATCATCTCCTCATCTGACGGTGGAATTTCAAGGAATTTACAATTGCAACTTAAGATATCGTAAATCTGAATGTTTGAAATGTTGCTAACCCATATCTGAAGCCCACAAATAGAATGATTTTGCTCGGCCCCCAGAATTTCTGCGTTATTCGCCGATCAGTTTGATCAGTTTGTATACGTGGGCCCCATCGCTCTGTGATCTAGATTGTTGATATGGTGAGTCCCACCATAGATGATCGACGATCCAAAGTTCTCCAAGATTAGTAGATTCTATCCAGTGAATGTTTCACCATTTTTAGCAGGCTTCAAATGGATGGTGAAAAGCACAAATTTTTAACGGTAAGCATTGGATGGTGAGAAGGTTCGGGAAAGTAATGAACGCTGTGCTCTTTTAAGCGATGAACAATCCATGGTAGGGCCCACTAGATGAGCGGTCCCGATTCACCATTCCTACTGCCACGTGTATGGTGGGAGGAGGACTTTACGGTAATATAGGCCCGAGGATTGCAAAACGTATACTTCTAAAGGGAGTGGCCGAGTTCTCCATTGGCTAATGTGCACGAACTTCGTTCTCGTGGGGCTCTTGGTGATGTATCCAACCCATTGATCTGATGGCCCTCATCGTGGGTAGACAATGGCCCGAAAATCCCCCAAATTCGAAGATCCTAGCCGCCTGATCTCCTTAGCCTTTTATCAATTTAATATGGACTGCTGGCATCTTCTGCATTTGAATCCAACAGTTGAAAGGTTACAGTCGTCCGATTGAGATGAATCTTTGAACATGGTCCATCCATTGTGGGACCCACAAGTTCAACGGCCTGGATCACCAAATCACGGCCCCACATATACAAACCTCATGAACAATACAGAAGATAATACATCAGAAATTACCTTAGAAGAAGATTTAGTGAGCCAGGCCAGGCGTACCTAAAAGTTCTCATGCACAGTTGCATTTGGACCGTCAGCATCCATTTTCTCTCTAGACCATCCATTACGTCCGGTCCATTCATCTTCCATGATTTTGCAAGAATCACAGCAATTAGATGGTCCTTAACATTCATCACCGGGTCCATCTTACACGAACGGTGTTATCAATCTATTTTTGTATGCCGCTTACTAAATCGTTTTGGATAATCCGATAAATATGATTTTTAAAGGTCAGCCTATCTAAGTGTGCTTCTAAGAAATAGACGGTCCAGATTGATAATCTGGATTGTCCCATCTCCAAATACAACTGTGTACGGCAAGGTCCCCGGACACAGCCCACTGTAAATCAGTTTTCAATGTGAAAAGGATCCTCGTTACTTGCAAGCCGTAAGCACCTTCCTCAGTCTATGCCCTATGGTTTATTCAAGTCGGCTTCGATACTACCCCTACAAGCGTGTACAAATCATCCCATCCACACGCCCCTACATGTGCCAGTCCGGCATACATGACAGAGATCAATCCGTCCATAAGATGGATCTGACGACGTAGATGATCTGCTGAAAAAATTAAGGCTGTTCCAAACTTCAAATGGCGACAAACATTGGAAAAGAGTGAGACCAGAAATACATCATTTGTCTTATCTAACGAATGAACTGGCCTGATCTTTGGGCCAAGATATATAGACAATATGGCCCACCTGATGGACGGATCAGATCTTGTACCCACATGTCGTGATGCATGTATGGTGTCATATGGATGGGCTGCCTCATACGCATGTGTGGGCTAGGTAAACCTCAAAGAATATCTGTGATGACCGAAGACTAAAACATTCATGGTATTGAGCGTATTGAAATAAAATCGGATAGCGATGTTTGCCTGATTGGATAATTTAGATGGCGATCGTGGCCCACTGCAATAAACGGCGAGACCAAACAGTTCAGCAACCCCTTCCTTTCTGCGGTTTGGTAGTAATATATATACAGTTCCATCAGAAAAAGTAGAAAGAAGGGTGTGTATGTCAAAATCGAAGGGGTGAAGATGTACGGTGCGTGCACCGTTTTCAAGCAAGTGGCACAAGTGGGTCGACAATCCTTTGAATAGAAAGAGACAAGCGGTATTGTATTAAACTTTCATGGTCACATGTTCCTATGTAGTGCTACATCAAACGAGTGACAGCTGTTGGTCCACGTAAGCATTTCAATCTTTCCTTTTGCTGTGCGTGGTCCCGATGTGGGCCCCACCTTCCCGGCTGAAAATTCAGGCCAGTCCCTTCAGGTGAGAAGCACGAGTACGTTGAGTGTGGATGGTCCGTGGATCTTGACGTGGGCAGCCGATGCGAGAATGACGTGTTGAGGTCGAGATAACGGGGTAACTACTTCCAATCCACGGAGCTTTTTTAGATTCATAGTTCGGTAACGACAACTCGAATTCAAGAAAAAAGATAGAAACTTAATGGAATTTTAAATATTAAAATTTCATTAATGGATAATTGTACGGTATGTATGTCTCTGTTACATTATTAATATATGAAAATTTTAAAATTCGTAATTATTAAAAATATTAAAATTTTAAATCTAATATAATTATTAATTCTAATAAAATTATTTTTAAACCTAATTCTTAAAAATATAAATTCCAATTACCAAAATAGTCGTAATAGGATTATAAGTTATTTCTAAAATTGAATAAAATCTAAAATTCTAAAATTAAAAAATATTAAAAATTCATAATTATTAAAAATAAAAATAAAAAATTCTAAAAATTTGGTTTTAAGCTGAGAAAGTGTTGCTGCAAAAATCTGGTTTATCCTCATCGAGTTCCGAGCACTCACTCCGATCCCTACAAGCCTACACAAGAGAATTACAAAGAAAACCCTAACTACAGCAAGGGACCCTCCGATATTAAAGTCAGGCTAGGAATCTGAGTCTAAGTAGTGTGGGTAGGTTTTGGGTGAGAGATATTACGTACCTTTCAATGTAGATAAGACTCTTATTTATATTGAAGACAGGACAGTATGGTCCATAATTTCAGACACAATTTTGGTCATTACACGAGATGTCAGGGAGTGATGGATGCCGGTAATTACGTAAGAATCACGTCATAGCCGGTTACTCCTATCGTATGTTACTAGGAGAGAATCCCGTACTTAACTGATCTGGCCGAGCTGAGCTGACCAGCCGAGGTCAAGCTAACTAGCTGAGCTAACCTGCCGAGGCCGGGTAGACCTGTTGGGGCGGAGCTGAGCTGCTAAGGCCGAGTTGAGCTGGCGAGGCCGAGCTGAGGTGCTGAAGCCAAGCTGGTTTTGACCGACATTTCTACCTTGGCCATTCAGGAGCTTATTAGTCATGACCGGCACTAGCCGACCTCATGTCCCGCTTAGATGTCTGAGTCGACCTCTTCTCTTTAGTCAATTCATTTTTATCCATAACCAATAGTATATTTTTTTACGAAATAGACAGATGCGGCCCATTTGGCAGGTCAGTTCAGCTTAAATGGTTTGTTTCAATCAAAATTGATAGGTTTTGTCCCATAACAATGTCTAGATCAAATTTTATATCAATTCACAGCCCTTTTGGCCCAACCATACTAGGAATGTATCTGTCACACGTTCTACATCAGTAGCCCACCTGACGAGCGGGCCATCCTATTTTTTTTCCAGGGTATGTTAGTGGTGGGGCCAACCAGAAGAATGGCCCAGGTCTCACACACGTGCATCAGGCTCAGCAGCTTGCTCTTTGGGCCAGTATCATTTTTATGGCTCACTTTAGAAGTGTAGATTGCTGGTATTAGCACATGTAATGCACATGAAGAGAGAGGACATGATTTACTTGTGGGAAAGAGCAGAGAAGTGGCTGTAAAATGATGGAGATCGTACGATCGAGGCAGATGAACCAAATAGAGCCATCATCTCAGCCTGCATCTTAAAGAGTTATATTAATTCAGTCCATCTGTCTATTGGACCCTCTCGAGATGCCATATGTTTCAAAAATCAAACCTGTTTGGGCAACTATATCCATAACCTCCAGCTTAATGAACAAACCAAAAACAACGACTGTTAACCATTTTCATTTCTATCATTGCTTTGATTGCCGGCCATTGAATGGGTAGATGTGAAGTAGGTGTGGCTTTTTATAGTTATCCATTATTTTTCAAATGTACAGATTAACCTGATTGGCGAAACCTATAAAGGGTATGATGATGTGTAGATGTGGCTCGGTAATATTCATGAGGTTCTTCTAGCTCCATGACATGATATCTATTTAATAGAGCAATTGTTTTTAAAGAGATTAATGATACAGTAATCTAAGTCTTATCATAATGGAAGTGAATTGCGTCCTGCTTCCGCCTGGATGGAATCAGTCCAGCCAGGGGCTCTGTGGGGCCCACTGTGATATATGGGTTTTATCCACACTGTGCATCTATTTTTACAAAGTAGTTATGATATGAACCTAAAAATGAGGTAAATTTAAGGCTCAAGTGGACCACACAGTGCGGTTAAATGTCCACCGTTAAAAACTTCTTAAGAGCCACAAAGGTTTTGGGTCAAGGTGGCATTAGTGTTTTCTCTTCGTTTAGGTCTATGTACAGTCAGATGGCAATAAATATCACATAAGGTTCTGACGCAGGGATAAATGTGATGAGGTCGATCACCGTCTTCCTCAAGGATAACTACTCTGAATCCACGGAGCTTCTCTGGACTCCTCACAGAGACTTCTCGAATCCACGAGGAAAGAAAGCAGGAAAATAGAAATAAATTCTAACAAATTTGAAATTAATTGATGAATCATTGATAATTCTCTAATGTGTCTCCTTACACCATTAATATAGAAAAAAAAAAAAAAAAAAAAACTAAAATTCGTAATTACCAAAAATAGCACAATTTTAACTCTAATACAAATTCTAATTCTAATAAAACTCTTCTAAGGCCTAACTCCTAAAAATAAAAATTGTAAATAAACTTTCTCTAAAAGAGTCCTAATATAACTAAAAGTTATTTCTAAAAGGAAGAAAATCTAAAACTCTAAAAATATTAAAAAATTAAAATTACTAAAAATAGTAAATTTTTTTCTAAAAATTCGTTTTTGATCTGAAAGCACGCATTTTCTGACGAAACGGACAGATGTGACCCACTTTATGGGTCGGTTCACCTCGGATGGCCCATTTCAGTAAAGATTGATAGGTTGTACACCCTATAATGATACCCGGATCAAAAATTATGGTCAATTCACGGTCCATCTTCTTGTGGCTCAACCATGCTGGAAACGTATCTGTGACGCATTCTACATCAAACCCCTCCACTTGAAAAAAACTCGTCCTCGAGTTACTTAAGAGACTTGTCACATGAGTCTAAGATAACTTCTGACGTTGATGTTCATTAGCCCTTTTTTTGTACTTAGCATTAAGCTCTCGAGCTGACAGAATTCATGTACTCATGTTTTCCTTAACTTGACTAATATTGATCAGTTCCTTCACATCTGTCTTCAAGATCTCATATTTTTTTTGATAATGTGGGCAATTAGGCGGACTTGCCCCTGAGACAGGATCAACGTGATTTTGTATATCTCGTATGGGATGCAATTTATTAAGGGGTTCATCAAGCACAATCTCCTTAAACTCCTGCAACATCAGTTTCAAATCTTTTGAAATATTCATAGGCTCCATATATTCTTTCTTTTCAACTAATAGATATATATCTCTTGTTTTCTCAGATTGTTTAACAAAAGCCTGTTCAGTTGTGAGAGACCGTTCCTCAACTTTAGAAGTCTTGAGTTGGTTCTCCCTTCCCATATGGGCGAGGATAATCTTTTTGTCATCTTTACTAAAGAAGATAAATAGGTTATCCCGATCCCTATGTATAGCATTAATATTATTTTGTCGGGGTTGACCAAATAACATATGGCAAGCTTCCATGTCGACCACGTCACACATTATTTCATCCTTATAATATTTACCAAGGGAAAAAGATATACGACATCTTTCAGTTACCTCTGTTTTATTGATCTCCTTGATCCATCCAATCGTGTATGGAGATGGGTGTCTTTCTATTTTTAGTTGTAGCTATTCCACCATTATTTTCGACACAAAATTCTTATCGCTCCTGATATCGATGATTACATTGCAAACTTTTTTGTATGTAATGCACCTTGTTCGAAAGATGTTGTCTCACTGTAATTCTATTTCTAGCTTTAACATATATAACGACTTCCTCATAATCGAAGTGGTGGCTTATGATTTACCATCATCTTATGATGCTTTGTAGAAATTGGGGTTGTGTCGTACAACGGCTATGGGCGGTTGAGCATCACTTTTAGCTCAGGGCGGAATTAGCGCATCCGCAATACGGTTGAGGGTTGCCTGCAGCCCTTGTATGGTCAACTGACTCTCTCGATGGAAAGCTTTCATTATTTCCGAAAGATAACGAATCTCTGGATCACCGTCCACAGGATTTTGATTCATACCTTCATTATTTGTTATCGGCCTAAGGAAAAATCTCGCTCTGATACCAAATTGACGCAGGGATAAACGTGATGAGGTCTATCACCGTCTTCCTCAAGGATAACTACTCTGAATCCACGGAGCTTCTCTGGACTCCTCACAGAGACTTCTCGAATCCACGAGTAAAGAAAGCACGAAAATAGAAATAAATTCAAAATTAATTGATGAATCATTGATAATTCTCTAATGTGTCTCCTTACACCATTAATATAGAAAAAAAAAATAAACTAAAATTCGTAATTACCAAAAATAGCATAATTCTAATTCTAATACAAATCCTAATTCTAATAAAACTCTTCTAAGGCCTAACTCCTAAAAATAAAAATTGTAAATAAACTTTCTCTAAAAGAGTCCTAATATAACTAAAAGTTATTTCTAAAAGGAAAGAAAATTTAAAACTCTAAAAATATTAAAAAATTAAAATTACTAAAAATAGTAAAAAAAAATTTTAAATTTTATTTTTGAGCTAAAAGCGCGCGTTTTCTAACGAAACGGACAGATGTGACCCACTTTATGCGTCGGTTCACCTCGGATGGCCCGTTTCAGTAAAGATTGATAGGTTGTACACCCTATAATGCTACCCGGATCAAAAGTTATGGTCAATTCATGGTCCATCTTCTTGTGGCTCAACCATGCTGGAAACGTATCTGTGACACGTTCTACATCAGGTTCTAGCGATGGGTATCATTATCACAGCTGCTTCTTATGATTTGGGGCACTGGGGCCTTGGATCTTCTTAATTTTTTAGCTCACACGCTAAAATGATCTGAAAAAAATAGAAGAACTGAAAAAACAGAAGAATTGTATAAATAAAACCAATACATCACAATGGCCCCACTAAGCCCCTCCCTGGACCAATTTTTGTCGACATGAGGTAGGTTGGACTAAATCACTTCCTACTGGCAAGCTACAGATCAGCAAAGTAAGTGGCAAGTAAAGCTACTTTTTATTTATTTTCTCAATTCATCTCTAAAAGTACTTTAAAAAAATTACATGGCAAATTATGATATTTTGGCTTATCTTATCACTATAAAACATGGCTTATCATATCATTTTTGCTGCCAAACGTTTAAAAGAAATGAGTTGGTACAAGTTTTAAAAGAACGAGTGAAAGGCTCAAACGCTTTAAGGCGTGGCTCTTAATGACGTGGAATGGTAGAACATGATTCATATAATCGTACCTAATTAATTAGAATAAGACTTGGACAGCGATGACAACGCCGTGCTCCCATAAAAGCAATTTATACTAAATTTCTGTTTTGCTCTAGTATTTGTATTATCCTCTCATCATATATGATAGAGATAAGAAGGATCTAATGGCTAAGTGTATGTAAACCATGCCATGAACTTAGTTGCATTTAGACTATGGCGAAAGGTTGGGCGGATTCAATCCAACCAACCGGTGATCGACCTGACATTGGGTTGGGCTCAGGCATGATATATTGGGTTCAGTCACGAGCTTGGGCTATACAAATACCAACCTGAAAACTTGGGTCGGGCTCAGGTTGAGGTATTTGGTTACTTAACCCAACTCGAACCCAATCAATATATAAGTTATAAATAATAATTGAGTGTGGATTGTCTGTGTTGAAGGCATAGAAAATTCCAGTGTCATTGGGTCTCATTGGTCCGCATCATTTCTAATGACTCAAGTTAACAAGATACACTGGATTTCTTTCTTTCAAATAGATTGTGTGCTACACAACATGACACTTTTAAAGGAGTGGTCATCTTATATTTTTTATAAAAAAAAATTATTTTTTTTTACAATAAATAATTACATATATATTTAATAAAATCGTAAGTACAAAAAATAAGGCATATATTGAAATATAATAGATTAATGTAATAAAGAAAATATTAGCATGTATCCACTTGACCAACCCAACGGAGCTCGCTCGGGTTGGGATTGGGTTGAGAATTCTCAACCTGAGATTTGGGTTGGGTTACGATTGAGGTATAGGAACCTTGGGTTCAGCTAGGGTTGAGCACTAACCCGACCCGACCCAACCTGTCCGACTTTCAGCCCTAATTTAGAACTGTTGGTATCCAGCATCACCCATTTGCAATATTATCTGGTCAGTTAGATCTTCAGTCTTCATAGGCTACCTTGAAATTTTGTACTGATTAGATAATGATCCAAGCTAATAATGCTAGGTAGAAATTGGTGGACAAAGATTGGTCTTGGAAGTAGTAGGCCTAGTAATAGATGTTTAGGATCATTAGACTGCAATCGTTTTTGCATTGTTGAGGAGGAAGAGTACTGGACTGGCAATTAATGGACAGTCTGGATGCATGACTTGGATGCCATCTCGTCTTAGACACAACTAGCAGCATGAGGAGGATTGCGAAGGTTTAGCCCGAAAGATCATTTCTCATTATAAAGGAAAAAAGAAGATGTTTGACTGTAACATTGATGATTATCTCAATTGTTTTAATAACAGCTTTCATTAAAGACTCATTTAGCGATTGTTTGGCCATATGGAATTAGGGGTATTTGTGAGAACTTGCTGGGTTTTGAGTATTTAGTAACTAAGAATGGAAGGAATTTGGATTTGAGAGATCTAAACCATCCAAAAGTGGTCCTTTTGAACTCCCACTTCTAAGCTCTGATTTCAAATGCACTCGATTCCATATGGAGGGAGTATTTGATTTTTCAGTTACGAATGTAATTCATGATAAATGAATAATGATTACTTATTTATGTATTTATGGCAACAGTCCAAAGCTTCCTACTTCATGGATTACATTCTTACAATTTATACATGTAAAACTTTTGGAGCCCACCATGATGTATCTATCTTATCCGCAACATTCATATTTTCCCACAGCTCATTTTAAATCATGAGCCCAAAAATGAAGCAATGGACAACACTACATGAAATGGTGGGAATTGAACACCCCACTTGAAAACTTCTTAGGAGACAAGTTTTGAAACAAGCTGATATTTGTGTAGACCCTCTATATATGTCAGTGCGACAATCTTATGAACAGGTTAGATATTAAATACAAAGGTTTCAATTTTGAACGGTGAACTTTATTAACCCCCTATTTTCTGTGTTGTGGTCCACTTGAACTTCCAATTTTCCTCATATCTTGCTCTTTTGGGTTCATGCCCAAACACATGGTGATAAAAGGGATTGACAGCATGAATCACACGCATACATTATTGTGGGACCCACATATTTTAACGGTACCCAATCTCTTTTTAATTTCATACATTTGACACTATTTTTAAGACATAATTACGAAGTTATTTTCCTCTCAAACAAACATCCCTCAAAATTCACTATCAACTATTTAATCCCATTTATATATGTAATTAAATTTTTTTTTTTAAAACAAAAAAAAAACCCAAAAATTCCCTCAATTCCACGGGAGTTCGAATCTTTTTCTTTTTTCTTATTTTTTTTTATTTTCAATTAAGTTTGATTCTCGCAAACAAAGGCACCCCTTATACCAAAAATACCAAAGGATCGTAATGTGAGAGCGAGCCCATCACACCAAACCAATACTATGTGCCAGAGTGTGCATTGAGAGCCAGTGCGCACAAAATCCCTCTCCACCATCCAATAATTGTTGGTTGAAACGTCTACATGCTCTGATAATGGGCTCTGAAATCCCTGCATTTATTATTATTATTATTATTTTAATCTGGTAGAGAAGATACGTGTGTACTGATTTTGGGTGCGCACTGAAGCCACGACCCCATAAACTATGTTACGTTTTTCACTAATTTTTAAATTAAAATTCGGTTTTGATTCCCATAATGGGAATCCAAGCACCCCACATCTCCTCAATACGCTAAAAGACGCATGGTGGGCCCCACCTCAACAACCGATGAGCCAGGATATCTATTTTTGTTTTGGTGAGCACACACCTTGCGTCATCGTACGTGTGGCACCAACCGGCAACCAGTGAGTCTTTTTCTCGTTTTCCATGGGAAGATTTTTCACCTTATCATTTCTCATGTTTTTGAGGGAATATATGAAAAAAATCGGTGTCCACAGTCAAGAATCACCATGATCGCACGATCACATCTGTTCATACAGAGGGCCCCACCATGGATTTGCAATTGGCATAAAGATTACATTAAATGGACAATCCTGGCAGTCCGATAGAAAGGATTTTCCTGTTGATCTTGGACTATTCCTCATTTTTGTCATTGATCATTGATCATCCACTGGTGGGGCACCCCAATCAGATTTTGGAGACATTAGGCCATTGTATGAATGGTCCAGATCTCATATATGTTCACCAGATGTACGGCCCCGGGTTGGATACCCCAATCTTTTCTTATGTTTGCCATGGAAACTAGGGATCGTATGTTCCCGCTGTAAGAATCCTATAAGGTGGGCCTTGTTATCGGCGGTCCAAACTTACCTAAAGGTTAAATAATGTGATCGGGTGTACCAACGGGCCTCACTAAGTGGTGATACGTTCATAGATTCATACAAGGAGTGGTTTCTAAAGGGTGTAAGAAAGGAAAGACTTAGCAATATGCTTTAACTATCTTCCTCTCTTTGATCTCCATATCCAATGCAGAGCAAGGTCCTTTAACAATTCGGCATTAAGAAGAACTAACACATGGGCGCAACCTACTATCGATCTTGGCCATTGATCAAGTGGTTACATCCCAAATAGGACATACCCAAAATTTCCACGGATCTGGAAGATCCTGCAAATCAAACTTTTGGCCGTTTACACTTTAGATGGGCCACTGTTGACTGTTTTCTTTAATATTTATTTTATGTGTAAATGGTAAACACCCCCCTTTAATTTAGATTATTCCAAGTACTACTCTTATGGTTAAACAGGTATAGAAATATGCACCGAATGATAAAAATAACCTTATCTTAAGAGTTCATTTTTATCTACATGATGACATCCAACATGTCTACCACTATTTCACCATCATAAATATTGGACACCAAAAAAACATCTTACTTATATCGATGAATCAAACACCCCCAAATTTACATGGTGGAGACTTAATACTTAGATCAGCATAATATTTTAAGTTTTCTCATTTTCATGGTGCCGTGATAATTTTTATCAATTTGGATGACATACAGCTCTGACACTATGCATGCGTCGACAACAACTTTCAATTTCTTTAAAATAATAGCGGTAATAGATGGTTGGGAGAATTCTTCATGGAATTCATGAAACCAGAGGGGAAGCACTATATTAATCTAAGCTAAAGAGGATATTTAGGGGAATTGTTATAATTACCTATTATTTTATAAGATGAATTGAAGATAAGGTCAGGAAATGATATAATTATAATTTCTAAACCACAATAAGCACTATGGCAGTAGTATTAAAGATTCTTTGGCTTTTCTTGCAATCGTCACATTGAAAAACAATGTTTTATGTGGAAAGAGAAATCATGATTTATCTTCCAAGGGAAAGCTCAATTCAATATGAGCTATTGAGGTCTTTTCACTGTTCTAATCCAAACAGCGAAAAAGTGGTTTTTAGAGAAATCAGACCAGAATAACAACCAAAATGAAATTGAGGATTTTTGGCTAATTGTAAAATTAAAAATTAAAAATTAAAAAATTATATATAAAAAAGCAGGAAAAAAAAAAAAACAGTAGAAATTAGTACATTTCTGCCCAAGTGGACTGTGGGTTGGCTAGAATCCGTATGGCTCATGGTGATGCATTTGCGCTTTCTTTACAATATTTATCCATTTTAACATCTCTTTTTAATGTATGTGTTCAAAAATTAAGCAGATGAGCTCAAGTGGACCACGTCAAAAGAAACTGTGGGGATAATGATGTCCACCGTTGAAACCTTCCTATATTCTCCCATGATTTTTATTTGTCATCCAACGTACGATGAGAAAAACACAAGCATCAGCTTAATCCAAAACTTCTTTGGCTCAAAAGAAGTTTCCAATGTTTTTGGATAGGCTGAGTTTGAGCTAGTGCTATAAAATGAGCTCGCAAAACGGATGGACGGCGTGGATAAAATACATACAACACAGTTGTCCCAAAGAGCCCGGTCGCAGGCAGATCCAGGTGTTTGGGTCACCACTTCCTTTTCAGCAAAACGAATTATTTTCCTATATCCTCCTCGTCCAAACGGGCCCAAATGGGCTCCCATTAGAGAAACATCTTGAATCACTAAATCGCGGGGCCCACTTGGAGAAACTAAAATATGGACACATGATATTGTAAGATCACAACGAGATTGGCTCTGCCTCAGCTTTGAATTGAAAAGATTCCAAGATGGGTCCTAGCCATACCTGGAAGGTGTCCTTAAAACAGTTGCTAAAAATGCAGAAAATTCACGGATAAGATTGTTCAATAGGTGCGGTTTCTTAAAGATGATCCATCTGGATAGAGACAACTATATGGACGGCCCAGATTGTTACATCTCCGGGACATTTGTACTGTAGCGAGATGGCTCCACCTTAGTTCCGTGAAGCCGAGCCGAAGCAGCCGGGCCGACAAGGTCTAAGCGTCTAACGCCACGTGACGGGCTTCCTTGGAACGCCCGGACGTTTCAAAAGAGTTGGGTCCTACATCCATCCATTTATCCCACTGTCCAGAGACAATGTATCAACGAGGTATTGGCTGCCACGGCGATTCCTCGGCCAACAAAAGGACACGGAGGGATTGAGTGCGCACTCGTGCGTGCTCTTTCCCGACAATCACCTTTTACGCGTGCGGAACTCGATGTCCGTGTGCATCCTTCGGGCAGCTTCTCAGGCGAAATTTGCTCTTTTTCAGCTGGCTGATGTTAGAAATCAGGTGAGCCACAGGTTTTCAGAAGACATGGACGGTTAAAGGGAATTGACCAAGGGTCCAGATTCAACATGCACGTTGGCCCACCTGATGATCGCTTCAACTATGACTTTTTATTCAAGGTAGGTACACGATAGGGAATGCAAGATGAACGGCTTGGATGTCACGCGTGCGGCAAGGTGCACTTGCTACTTTGCACCGGGCACACGTCTCGACTATCACCTGTTTCTTCTTTGACAGGTCAATTCCCTATCTTTAATGTGCTACCCATCCGCTTCCTTTGAAGGGTGTAGATCCACGGCTAGGATTACATCTTCTGCGCATTTTTATCCATCTCTTCTTGTATATTCTACTTTAGGACCATGGGATGGACCGTCAAGATTTACTAACCATGCGAGGTAGAGACGTAACGAATCTGTCTGCGGCATGCCTGAAGGGTCACAGACAAATTCGAAAACGACAAAACGTCATTCTATAAAAACTTTGATACTCCGGCAGAGCATGGACGATAATACGCAGGCGAAATACTTAGTACCTACTTACGTAGACACAAGTCATAATTAAACCGTCCAACTTATGTTTTCCCATTTTAGATGTATCATATTCCGAGATTTATGTTTATTTACGTATATGGAAATCAGATTGGAGGACATTTATGGACGGTTAAAATGAGAAATATCCAACGGTCAATTTTTCAACAAACAAGCGTCCATGAATCAGAGGTTAGGACGATCTGACTTTTGGATTTAATGACACCGGGTTTCACAAGTGGGTTGAGTTGAGTTCATGTATGCCAGGTGGACGACTCTTTTCTGAGGGCTTGAGTATCAAGCGTCATGAGCTGCCCGAGTGTATCATATGCCTCCGCAAGTCGGTAAATCGGCGAGTAAATGTAATCAGCTCGACGACTAAAAATGGCTACGGTAAGATGGCGCACGGATGATAGTCCAAGCAATGACGTCAGCTGGTCCACATTGCCACGTCTGATAGGATATAGAAAAAGCACGTGCGTATTGAGGCGAAATTTCAAAGAAGCTCCGAAAAGTTCCATTCAAAAATCCTTCTAGTTCATGAACCTTCCAGCCTATATAATCCCCCAAATCCCCATTTCTCCTAAATTCGATTCTTTCAATCCAATCTCCTCCTCTTACACCACCTCCATACCATAAGGAACAGCCAAAATCCCTTCTAATCACCGGCTATTCCCAGTTAAAATCCGATCTCCATGACGTACGGACAGAGCATCGATTCCGAATTCCATATGCTGGATTCCATACGCCGGCACCTCCTCGAGGAATCCAATCCGGCAAAGAATTCCACTGGATTGCCGATGTACTGCAGGAGCTCGAGCTTCAACAGCAGCTTTTCCCACTGCCTGACGGAGAAATGGGGCGAGTTGCCGTTTAAGGTCGACGATTCTGACGACATGCTGCTATACGGAGTCCTACGTGACGCCGTTAGCAGTGGATGGACTCCATCTCTGACAGAGAACTGGGGCGAGCTGCCGTTAAAGGTCGACGACTCTGAGGATATGCTGCTGTGCGGAGTCCTACGCGACGCCGTTAGCTACGGAAGGAATCCATCTCTGACGGAGAACACGGCGTGTCCGTTGGCAGCCGTTAAGTCCGAGCCACTGGACATTCCGCCGGCGATTCAACCGGTGGAGACGGCGGTGGTGAAGACCGAGATTTCATCTCCTACTCCAGCGCCGGCGCCGGCGCCGGCGCCGGAGAAGGGGAAGCATTACCGGGGCGTCCGGCGCCGGCCGTGGGGGAAATTCGCGGCCGAGATACGCGACCCAGCGAAGAACGGTGCGCGTGTGTGGCTGGGGACGTTCGAGACGGCCGAGGACGCCGCTCTAGCCTACGACCGCGCCGCGTACCGGATGCGCGGATCTCGAGCGCTGCTCAATTTCCCCCTCCGGATCGCTTCGGCAGGAACCGATCCGGCCCCGATCATGAAGCGTGCTTCTCCGGAGCCTTCTTCGCCATCATCGTCATCATCATCAGAAAATGGATCGCCGAAGCGGAGGAAGAGAGGGCAACCGGAAGTACCGGTTCAAACCGGGTTGGATTTTGGTAGCAGACCGGAAGTCTGTCCGGCTGGGCCTAATGTGGGTCCCTTTACATTTGGCGAACATCTGTTGGTTAGTTAATGTCCACGTGGCATGAGATTGAGAGCGTGCCCTCCCCATTTTGGACATATGTGTGGTAGATGGGGGAGAGGTGCGAAAATTGAAAGAGTTTTCACCTCCTCTTTTTTTATTTATTTTTTCTTTTCTTTTTTTCCTGATTTTGTGAATAGAGTTTTTCTACGAGTATTATTTTATTTGATTTCAGAAAGAGTTTCCGAGAAGTAAACAACCTACAAATGGACGGCAGGTTTATCTAAATAAGATGCTCCGACGCTCTCTGAACATTATACTTTATCGTGCTCCTAGTTGCATTGGTTAACATGGACACTCCGATCGATCAATCTAAACCGTCCATCATGTTGAGAACATATTTCACTGGCCACACTTGAAAAACTGCACTGATTTGAGGATCCAATCCATCCTTCATTTAGCCTTAATTTCTGCGGCTGTCCTTTTCCTAAGCCATGGATGGGATGGTTGCGATTGCCTAAGAATTATAAGCTATCCATAAAGGTCCTTAACAAGAAGATAGATCTAATTGTTTATTGGACTTAACTTTTCAAACATTCTTGACCGTCCATATTAAAGGGCATTGATCAAATGGCTGATATTTGTCAGAACTGTGTGACATTTGCCTGGTATCCCATAAAATTTGGGTTGAACCTAATGAACGGTCTGGATCAGCAGACCAGACTGACTAAATGTCCCGATGCAAGCAGAAGCATCATAACTTGTAGTGATTTAGAGCATTGGACCATTTATCCATTAATTAAGTAATAGTACGCCAAACAGCAATTTGGATACTCCATTTGGTGGAACTCATAAGAACCACTTTCATCAGGAAGCGGATTGCGTACTACCTAGTAAACACTGGGGCCATCGTGATTTATGTATTTTATCTGCTCCGTCCATCCATTTTACCAGATAAATTTAGGACTTAGACTTCAAAAATGAAGTATACCCTAAGTTCAAATGGACCACACCACAGGAAACAGTGTGAATTGAACGTCTACCGTTGAAATTTTCTTGGGGGCCACAAAAGTTTTGGATCAAGCTTGTATTTGTTTTTTACCTTAATCCATGTTTGTTTGATCTCATGAACAGGTTAGATTACAAATAAATATTACTGTGGGGCCTTGCAGAGTTTCAACGGTGGAAATCACTATTACTATTGTTTCCTCTAATGTGGTCCACTTGATCTTTGAATATGTTAAATTTGGGATTCAACCCCTAAAATTAGCTGAAAAAACGGATGGACGTTCTGGTTCCATTAGAGCTTACTCAATCGATAAGGGGGTACTGAGTAACTTAAGTACGCAATTCGATTTCGTTCCCAACCGTTCTGCTCTAATGTGGTCATAATCATCTGGGTAACTTGATTTCTGCATGGTAGCCTATGAATTTCCAGATGGACAGGATGGACCGTCCAGATCAATTGATTGGGATGTCTCCATGTCCCTATGTAACTAGGAGCATTGTAACTTGGTAGTGCTGCGAGATAACGGGATGAAAGTTACAAAAAGAAGAAAAGTCTCGTACGTAATCCCACATCAGAATAAACACTCTGGCGGATGTGATGGATGACACGCGGGCGCTAATAAATTAATAACAAAAATGCAATATAGGTAATTCAAATTGTCCAAGTTGTGGTACCAGTTTGGACACATCAGAACCCCCAAAAATTACATTTATTTTCTCGGCTGACTATCCAATCGGTGGACATCTATTGGACGGTTAATAATTAAAATATGCATCAGTCATATTTCAACAAACAAATCTCCGCAAATCCAAGGTTATAATTATTTGACCAATCTGGTTTTTTAATAGGTCTAATTTGATTTGATTTTTGACAATTTCTCAGAGCCTGCGTGTCACGGCTCAGGCCAGAGTATTAAATAAATCTCCAATCCCGATCCGGCAAATCATTGAGAATCGCCTCCATCTGCACGATACACCGGAACTTGGTTTATATACCATCTCTACCCTCCAATTGGTCACATGACCCCAGAAATCACACGGAATGGATGATCATAATTGATTGATATGCGGTAATCAAGTAACGGTTAAGATTGAAAGGGATCAATGATCCAAATTCAACAAATAAACATCCTTCCTTGGATATGGAATCGTAGAGACAATATTGTTTTAGAGTCCGTCGCATGTATAGACCGGCCCGTCATTTTGTCGGTTTAGATTGGTGTAAAGATATGCCACGTACGGAACCTTGTGTGCACGCTTGTGGTCCAAAGGAGTTATGGAATAGTATGATTTTTGGGTAATTCAATCCTAACGAGGCACATCAGATGAATGGATTAGATGGCATGTAAACAGCACGGTTGGTCCTACACAAAACCAACAGTCAGAGTCATATTCCCGCCTTTTACTATAGTGTGACCCATATGAGTGTTGGATCATCATGATTTTTTGGGTTTCATTGTAAACATTAGGCATCGGACCTAATGGATGGGTTGGATCTCATGATAGTCCGACCCACTCGGCGGGTTGGATCTTATAATAGTTCCACCTACCTGACTCTCTCTGCGAGCGAAGATAACTTGGAAGCGGATTGGCTGGTGAATCACACACCACCAACTTAGCTGCTGTGGGTGCGTGTCGTGCGCTGACGAGCGCTGACGCTCTTCGAGCTCCGAGTAGTACGAACGGTTCAAAGGAGATCAAAGTAATACGGACCCCATAAGAATGTATTTATCATATCTACACGGTTCATCCATTTTCCGAGATCATTTTAAATCTTGGTACCAAAAATGAGTAATTTCAAGAGCTCAAGTTGACAACACCAGAAATAGCAGTGGGGCAATGATTCTCACCGTTAAAACGTTCATAGGGCCCATCGTAACGTTTAATTTCCATCCAATCTTATCATAAGGTCACGCAGACCTGGATGAAGAGAAAAATCAAATTTCATATTGATCCAAAATTTCTGTGACCCCTAAGAGGGTTTCAATGGTAGGCGTTTAATCCCCACTATGTGGTCCACTTGATTTATGGATCTGTTTTATTTTTTGGTTCAAAACTTAATATGAGGTCACTAAGTGGACGGACGGTTTGGATATAACTCATACCTCATGATGGGACCCACAAAACTTGGAGACGTCAACAAAGTGTGATATTAAACCTTTTGGGTACATGCTGTTGTTGTATGTTATGAATTCATGGTTCAAATTAAGAGTAAAATACATATAACATATATACTATTGTGCATTCATATTGTCTTGAAAATTAAGTGTTTCACCTTGTGAAACAAAACAACTAGCATTTAATAAAAACCAATAAAACTAATACAATAATAACATCTAACGCATAGGTTTTCAAAAATTGATAGAGGAAATAGAGGTGAAAATTTTTATTGATTTTCCTAACATGCCAACAATAAAAACAAAAAACAAAATTACAACGCATGTGCCATAGATCCATGTTCAATTAATATGCTTTTTTTTTCATTTTTGTAATTATTTTTAAAGAAAATAAAAAATAAATTTTAAAAATTACAAAAGGGACAAAAATACATTACAAATAACATTATGGCATATAAAATGTAGATCTATGTTTAAAGAACTTAGATTTATGTTTAAATAGAATAAATCCACTATTCCCCCAAAGAAATTTTAGAAAAAGATAACGGAATTGAAAAAAATAATAATAATAATAATCCGCCGACAAATAGTAGATCTATATTCAAAACAAGATTTACAATATATATCAATTGTATCATTTTCTTAAAATTATTTTCAAAAAAATAGAAATTTCATAAAATACCCAAATAATAAACCCAAAAATTGAAAAAAAAAAAAAAATTCTTGAACAAAATGCATTGGCTTAAGAGGGATGCAGATTGCATATTGACACATAGCAAGTTGCTATGGGACGGTTCTACCCCACCATGATGTATGTGTTTTATTCATACTGTTCATCCATTTTGTTAGCTCATTTTAGAGCAAGATAATGAAAATGAGATAAATGAAATTTCAAGTATGCAACATGGTAGGAAACAAAGGTAATTGAGCACCCCATCATTAAAAACTTCTTGTAGACCACAAAAGTTTTCAAACAAGTTGATATTTGTGTTTTCCTTTCATGGAGGTATGTTAGACAGTATCAACAAGGTAAATTGTAAATAAATATTACGGTGAGTCTTAGAAAGTTATTACTGGCCGTGTTTAATCACCATTGTTTTTCTATATTGTGGTCAACTTGAGATTTGGATCTGCCTCAATTTTGGGTTCATGACTTAAAATAATTATCCAAAATGAATAGACAGTATAGATTAAACACATACATCATCCTAGGCCCACGACACCGTCCAGTACGGAGGTGTCTACTGGCAGTGTAACGTGCATAGAGGCATACACGAACCGAGTTAGCTCGGTTAGCTCACTCGACTCGACTCGAAAAAGCTCAATTTGACTCAATTCAAAGTTAAGTTTGAGCAGAGTCAAGCTGATTTTTTTAGCTCAAAAATGAGTTCGAGCCGAGTTAGATCTGGCCCCAACTCAACTCGACTCAAATCAAACTCAGCTTGAATTGAACTCGGATCAAACCAGTTCGGTGACTTGGTTACTTTGATATTTTTAGCTCGAAAATGAGTTCGAGCCGAGCTAGATCTGGCCCCAACTCAACTCAACTCGAATCAAACCCAGCTTGAATTGAACTCAGATCAAACCAGTTCGGTGACTTGGTTACTTTGATATTAATGTTGCTCACCAAGTGTTTGATGAAATAACTCAAAGAAGTGTGATTGGTGGCAAGGAAGTTATGTATATGAAACCAACACTCTTTTTTTCTTGATTTTTATGTTGCTTAGAAGGTGTTTGATAAAATACCTGTAAAATCATTGTTGCCATCTTAAATATAGTGAGATTTTGAAGGTGCAATTCAGATGTTTATGAAAATGTTGCAATGGCAAACTTGGCTCGAACTAGCCCGAGCTGCTGACCAAGTCAAGCCGAGCTGGCCAGTCAGGCTCGAGGACCGAGCCAAGCTAAGTTTGAGCTAAGGTCAACTAGTGGTCGAGCTGAGTCAAGCTAAGGCCAGCTTGACTTGGTTTGACTTGATGTACACCCCTAAGTATGCAAGCAAAGGTGTATATGAGTCTATCCGAGTCGAGCTTAGCATAACTCAACTCGGCTCGGTCACAAGCTCAGCTTGATCCTCGAGCCTAACTAGCCAACTCAGCTCGACTCGGCTCAGTCAGTAGCTCGAGCCAATTTGAGTTGAGTTTAAGCCAAGATTGAGTCGAGTTCACCTGCACAGTATTTTCACAAACACATGGACTGCACCTTCAAATTCTCATTCTATATAAAACATCAGCAATGGTTTTACAAGTATTTCATCAAGCACCTTGTAGGCAATATCAAAATAAATAAATAAAAAGTATATTTGTTTGATGAAACATACCTTGCCACCAATTGACACTTTATTGAGTCATTCCATCGAACACTCGGTGAGCAATATCAATATCAGAGTAACCAAGTCATCGAACTAGTTCGAACCGAGTCAAGTCGAGCTCGAGCAAGCTCGAACTTGGTTCAAAATTTTTTCGAGCTCAAAAATCAACTCGACTCAACTCGAACTCAATTTCGAACCAAGTCGAATCGAGCTTTTCAGGTTAAGTCAAGCGAGCTAACCAAGCTAACTCGGTTTGTGTACAAACCCTATATGCAAGTCCATCCAAACAAAAGGGAAAAGTTCTTGACACAATCTCTTTGTCAATAACCTTCCTAGGAAGTTCAAGAATGTTGTAGGCCATGGCCTTATTTAAAAGCTGTCGAACCCAATCTTGTGGCTATGGCCAGTGAGAGATATTGTTCGTCCATCTCAAGATGGTCAATTGATTCAACGGTGTAGAATGATAGCCAATCACTATTTTCATGGTTTTAAAATTTGATTTTATTAAAAATTTTAATAATTATACCTATAACAAAAATAAAATAAAATAATCAGATTAGCTTTTATACGTGTACCTAACATCTTCCTTATGTATTGATTGCCAACGGCAATCATGATGCACATCTCTTGATCAGGAGTAAGATTACATTACGTAATCTAATAAATGTAGACTCAAATTAGAGTTAAGATTATCAGCTACTTGATTAATGCTACGAATTATACTATAAAATGTAAACAACTAGTAAAAAATAAAAGAATACACTAAGAAACATAATTGATTTGTAGAAATATAAAATGATTATACTAAGGAATGTAAATAACAGGTAATTAAAAGACATATTGAGTTTGATTAAGTTGGTATGAAACAAATTTTTTTTTTAATTCCTTTGTTATTTATAGCCTCGATCTCGTCATTTAGATATTTCTCACCTTTTAGCACTACTTGCTTTCTTTCTGGATGTTTCTCATGTGTTCTGATGGTTGTTGCAACCATTTGAGCATTACATGATTTTCTAAAGACTTCCTTTTAAACTTGTCACTTATCTTAGAAACCACTCTAGGCTTCCTTGCTAACTCGACTGTATTTCGTCTGGCCACTTAGTCGACCTATTGGAAGACTATCGACCACTTGGTTTGCCTTTTGAATGACTATCTGTCGGTTGATTGACCCCGTGGATAGCTATTAACCGCTTGGTCAGCTATTTAGCTTGCTTTTGAATTCCTCTTAATTTCTTCTTGTCTTATCTCTACCAATTATGATTTCGTAATAAGTACTCCAAGCATCATTGAAGATCTTTAGCCTATAATATTTTTCCCTTGCTATAACATGTATCATTTGCAATTGGGTTTCCTAAGAACCGTCAGAAATATGGTACATTAGTGCCCCCACATCGCTTCACCTTTAGTAAAATGTAAATATGATATTAATTTGTTGTTTAGCACAATAAATATAATTTGTCGATCATGTAAAAACATTAATTTCAGCTATCTTGATTGAACTTGACCATCTTAATCGAAAAACGTTAAAGTTGGCCGACTTAACGGAACCCAACCATCTTAGTCGAGAAACAATAAATTCAGCCATCTTAGTTGAACTCGGCAATCTTAGTCGAAAATTGGTAAATTCATATATTTTGGTCAAATTCGATCATCTTGGTTGAAAAATGATAAAATCAGCTATCTTGGTCGAAAATTGGCAAATTCGGTCATCTTAGCCGAATTTTCCCATATTGATTGAGAAACAACAAATTCGAACGTCTTTTGAACTCAATTGTCCTAATCGAAAAATATCAAATTCGGCCATGTTAATCGAATTCGGCCATCATTATCGAGTAACAACAAAATCGTCTACCTTGGTCGAATTCGACCATCTTAATTGAGAGACAAAAAATTTGGTCGTGACAATGGAGACTGTTAGCCAATCCATTTGAATAAGGCTTCTAATTGACTGATGTAGTAAAACAGCTAAGAACTTTGCATGTTACTTCCTAAACCATTTGAATAATTTGGTCATGATTCAAACGACGTGATTCGGCCATTGGAGGTAATTTAGGGCTTACCTAATTTTGTCTTTCATGATATGATGGATTCCCAAGGAATGGTTGTCCCCTGAGTATATCATGGTTTTCCTCTTCAAGAATAAAATTCTTGACCTCCCGCTTTGGTCGTCGGAACTCAGCGGACAATGAAATGTTTCTATCTCTTGTATTGGAACCGGATAAATATTTTGTTATAACAGAGAGGTAATTGTGATGCTAGCAGTATTGACGCCAAATTTGTGACAAAACTAATATCAACAAATGACTAAGGCATATTTTGCTATGGCATAGTAGGTGCTCTTTCAGAAAATATCATATTAAGGTTTCCAGCTTGGTTGATCATTCATTTGTTAAAGTTCTCGACCTGATTTCGTAACTGCTCAACCTGATCTTGTAACCGTTCTTCTATATGTTGATTTGTCATTTGCATATCATGCAGCCAAGTCACAATTATCTCAAAATGATCTGTCAGCCATCTTACTTTCTTATTTCTTTCATATTGGCTCATGTTATGATGTCCTATCGGGTGTGTCAAACTATCGTTGTGGTTATTTTTCAAATTTGGCCATGAGATTAGTGTGAACATACTAGAATTGAATTCGCGGCTCAATTCAAACCAAACAACTATGACCTCAAACGTTGTTATAGGCAGATATGTAATATATGACTGAGATTAAATGAGATCGGTCGCCTATTCAGCCACTCACTCAATATGTAAATAGGATAGAGTGATATTCAGATGGTAGGGTTCGCCCTCTGAAGATGGGTTACACTTTCAACTTCTATATGAAAGGACATTTTAGTACAGATAAAAGATCGAGAAGGAATTCTTATAGTTATTGTGTAGAGCAGCTACGAAGCACCTTTTCAGATGGAGAAACGAATCCAATATATGAGCGTAGACCCAAATTACATCTAAGACTATCAGCTACTTAATTAACGATTTATATTACACTATAAAATCTAAACAGTAGATAAAAAGCAAATGATTACATTGAAAAAATGTAATTTATTTACAGAAATATAAAGTGATTACACTATGGAATGTAAATGATGGTAATTGAAAGGATAATTGAAAGATATCTTGAGTTTGATTGGGTTGGTATGATACGAATTTTTCTTGTTGAATTCCTTTGCTACTTATGGCCTTAATTCGACTATCTGGATGCTTCTTACGTTTCAACACTACTTGTTTTCCTTCTGTATGCTTCTCATGTTCTGATAGTTGTCATAATTGTTTGAACAACACATGACTTTTTAGAAACTTCATTCTAAACTTGACGCTTATTTTAGCAACTACTCTACGCTTCCTTGCTAAAATAATTGCATTGTGCTCAGCCACTCATTCAATCTCCTTGATTACCATTGGTCGCTTGGTTTGCCTTACGAATTATTATCGGTCACTTGATCAACCTCATGTATGATTATTGACCGCTTGGCCGGTTATTTGGTTTGCTTTTAAATTCCTTTAAAAATATTCTTTTTCTTATTATTTTTTCAGTTTTAATTCCATGAAAGCAATCCACTTTAAGTTGCAATATCTCTCCTTTACTGTGAGATGTATAGTTTCCAATATAATTTTCCTATAACGGTTAGTATAACAAATGTATAAGTTATGCATGAGCCTTACCATCAGATGTAACCATTGGCTTAGATTAGTTGCGAAGTAGTTGGTCAAATCAGGCCCTCTGACACATGTACACCTTCAACGTGCTATGTGTTGATTTCCTCCTACGTAAATACGTGTACGTACAAAAATTGAGGATCAGTTAGACCTTCTCGAAGGGGTTTTTTTTTTAAGGGGCGGGAATCAAGAGGGACTTTTTCCTTGAGATTACATTCACACTATTATTTTTTATAGGGTACGTACCACAATGGTACGGTGGAAGGTTCTTTTCGTCCTCTGGAACATTGCATCTTAAAGATGATCAGAACCGTTCGTGTTCTTGACTCTATGGTGGCCAGGCACGGGCAGGGGCTCTGAGTGGCCACCATGAGATATGGATTTTATCCAAACCGTCCATCTATTTTACCACATCATTTCACAGTACAAGCCTAAAAATGAGGTAGATCCAAGGCTCAAGGGGACCACACCACAGGACAATTGAAACCTTGCTAGGGCCCACACCATGATGTTTATTTGCCATCCAAACTGTTAGTAAGGTCACATAGATCTGGACTAATTGAATACAAAAATACCAGCTTGATCCAAAACTTCTTGGCCCAAAGAAGTTTTCAAGGGTACATGTATAACTCCCATTGTGTGGTCCACTTGAACCTTGAATCTGCTTCATTTTTTGGGCTTATAACCTAAAATGATAAATCAAAATGAATGAACGGTGTGGATAAAACCTACACATCACGGTGGCGACTCAGAGCCCCAATCCACTTCCATGCCTCTGAGTCCATGACGCATTAGTTTAATGGTGAGGCTGTCTAAGGTAATCAACATTTAATGGTTCGTGTTCAAATTCAAGATTAAACGGTCAGGATAATCAATAAAGCAAGATTACGGTATTATAGCTTTTACAAATGAGGAGAACATGAACGGTTAAGACCATTCTAAGGAAGGAATCCGAGGGTGGATAGCTGTAACCAACAAGGTAACGTAGCAGCGTACGTACCCCGCCAACAGCTGAGGATATGGTGCCCAACACGAGGATAAGAAATTGACCATGCCCTTCGGACGTTTTCTCTATCCAATCCATTGACTTTCTAGAAGACCGTTTACTGTTCTAACAGTCAAACGGGTCCCAATGATCGAAATCATTTTTCGAACTAAAATACAGATGACATTGATGAGGTTGTTGAACCTATCGCCAGCTGGTGGGGTGCTAAAGGCTTACATGCCTCATTTATGAGATAGAAGGAAGTAATCAAAGGTCTGAAATAAGTTCAATATAAGATTTTTCTTGTGGATATCGTCCACTCTATGAAAGTCACATCATCTAAACTGTTCGGATTATTAAAGCATGATCTGGTATATTCAATAAGTGTATCTAAACTTAAAGTGGATTGTTGTGGCAACCGCCCAAGGATAATCCCGTGGGCCAAGCTTTGTAGGGCCTATCATGATATATATTTGCTTTATCCATGCAGTTAGATTGTTTTTCCAGCTCATTTTAAGGCATGAGCCTAACAATAATACAAATATGAAGTTTAAGTTAATCATTTTATAAAAAAGAGTGGGAATGGAATGCCCACTGTTAAAAACTCAGTATAGTGGACTGTGACATTTTATTTGTCATTTAACTTTCATATAGTCAAACCTGTATGAAAGGAAAACACAAATACAAACTTGGTCCAAAACTTTTGTAGCTCTCAGAAAGTTTTAAACTTTAGGCGTTCAATCCCTTACCATATTGTGTTGTGGTCCCCTTGAGCTTTAGATCCTGTCTTTTTATGTTCATGCCCTAAAATGAGTTGAAAAAATGGATGCACCCCCACATGGCTTGAGTCTCATCATGCCACAAGGATATCACATTACAGTTGGGCCCTCTAAACTACACGTGTATGTGGGATGGAAATGTTGAGGGTCAAATATTGCATATTAGACCCCAGATATTGTCTGGATTTACGAATATAATGTTGTCTAATGGCTCGTTTTCTCATTCTTGTGTGGCAAAGTGATTTTATGAGCATGGATGGAAAAAAGACGTTAAAAGTTGAGATTTAACGATCTGATGACGCCAAAGGCAAGGGACACACTCCAGGGGATCAAGATTGACAAATATACACGGTCAGAAATTCGAGAAAAGTTAGAAATTGAAGCTCAAGTGGCCTGAAGGACGTCCAGAATGCAAGATCACGAGGTTCCCACCATCCGTTCGGCTCGAAACTTCATACGTCGCCTGAGGACCATAAATTAACCGTACATATAAAATTTTAGCCATTGAAGATCTCGAGAAGTGCCCCAACTGACAGATCAGCCCATAAACCGTTGATTCTGGGCCCACCTGATATCTGGAACTGTCTCAAAATTATTATTGACGCCTTAAATAAGGAGTCAAAACAGATGGACGATGCAGATTTCTCTAAAACATTGCAATGGGCCCCATATGAAATGAGTGTGTACAGTACACATGTGCACTCACCGTGCACCAAAATTTCCAAAAGTCGGTCAGCTGCGCTGACCGACGTTTCCGTCTACAACTCTAAAAAAAAAAAAAAAAACTTGCAGCGGACGCACGGCGCTGGCCGTTTTTGCGATCAGTTGTGGGCCCCACACGTGCCCCATAAGCTCAATCCGATCCGTCCACCGTGTAGAGGGCTTCGAGCACTACAAAACCATGTTATCACTTTTTACCCATGCGTGCACATGTGTGAGATACAGAGGACACAAAAGGGCTGCTCGGTAGCGTTCAAATCTGATCTTTTTGTGATTTCTTCTCTGGGCCACGTCAATGGACGTTCAAAACTACTCATTCTTAACTGAAATTTCGTTCTGAATCCAATGGACGGGGTGGATTTTCCAGAAAATGCTTCTGTGGGGCCCACCGACCACAACAGCGAAATGGTGCGAAAGGTTTCGCACATCCGCGAAAACCGACTTTTCCGGACGGTTTTGGCCCACCATCTTTGATCATATGGCAGATCTAAACCGTCTATCATGTAGAGGACCCAATGAAATCCTAAGGAACGGTGTTTCTTTGGAATTTGAGCGAGAAAAGTGGCGTGTTTCGAGGCACCGAACTTGGCTGCGAAAAAGCTTTCAATAGGCATGCATAGCTTTCCAAATCCGATTCAAATCCGATTTTCACCACTCCAGCAGCTATATAAGGAGGTTTTGGACGTGGGGAGCATTCATTCAGGTCTTGGGAGGGAGAACAGAGGGCTCGAGCTTGGGTTTCAACGTGGGCAGAGGAGAGAGAGAGAGGAGCTTGGTTTTTTCTTTCCCTTTTCTTTTCCTTTTCTTTTTCTCTTTATTTATTTGGATTGAGCTCATCCATGGCAGGCTAAAACCTCCTAGCTAGGGCTAGGAGGTGAAGCTTGTAGTGAGATGAGAGATTATATGCTTTTAATTTAATTTTAATTTTTGAATTGAAGTTGGTTTTAGTTTGATTTTAATGGAAATATTTTTGGTCTTTAATGGTCTGTTGTGACTGAAATTACAATGGGTCTGCAATGCTTTGAATATTTTCTTATCCCTTTTATGTTTATGACGTTAGGACGTCCCGTTGTTCACCATAGTCTCCTGAGCATGGTTGGATGACGGTACCCTTCTTAACCTTCATACATATGATTGGTTGGTAATTAGTTTAATTCTGTTGTTTGCCATAGTCTGTGGGCATGGTTTGGTGATGGAATCCATTCTAATTCATACACCTTTCATCTCTTTGAAAACTAGATCAACGCCAGTTCAGTAATTTTCATGATTTTTGATGCAAGCATAAATTCTCCCTGATCTCTACAAGTGGATCCTCTGAATCCCTAGTTCCCTTCTCCTGATTTCTCTCAAGTTTAGATAATTATTTCACCATTATTTCTTAAATTACATTCAGTTTAGATTTCATCTTAATCTAGTTCTAGTTCTGGTTAGTTTTAGATAACGTACAAGTTTCAGTCCCTTGGGATTCGACCTCGGTCTTACCGAGTTATTACTACATCACAACCCTACACTTGGGGAGTGAACAGGAAACCACCTGCAAGCATTTTATGTAGGGAGCAAATTAAGTGCAGCCCTAGTCTCACCTAACCGGTCCGAAAGAGAAGAGCAAAGCAAACATAGCATGTCCAAAAGGGACCAATCCCTTTGGACTGCTATGAAAAGCACCATCAAATTTTAAAATAGCATGATTTAATTCAAAATTTTCCTTTAATTCAATTTGATTAAGCGGCTCCGATTTAAGTCAAGGCCACGCCTAATCTACTCACCTTTAATTCATTTGCCACTTGTATAAAGATGGCCCATTGATGATTAGATTAAATAAATAGACTGCGCTGGCCTATTCATCATTGGACTAGGCCTAGATTTGATTTCAAGTCTAGGTTGGGGCACCTGGCCCATTGCAGATGGGATTGCATGCCAAAGGCTTTCACAAGAAGTTCCTATGCTGGGAAGGTAGGTGAGGCCCTTCGTGATATTTGTGAGAAATCTACCTGCCCATCAGTTTTTTAAGCTCATTTTAGGACATGAGATCAAAACGAGGTTGATCCAAAACTCAAAGTGGCCCACGTGAGAGGAAACACTGGGGATTTGAACAACTGCCTTTGAAATATTTATATGGCCATATAAGTTTTGTATATTTTTGAACCTATCCTGACACAACTCAAATTAACGATCAAGAAGTCACCATATGTCGGCATACTCATAAAGAAAATGAGAGAAAGATACTTGCAACAAGAAAAGATCAAATATGCCTATCTATTGAAGAGACTATCATGTCAAAAAGATCAGGCGCTTAGAGTTGTACATTCGGCCAAAACCCGAAAGGAAATCTTTTATCACATGACTCAATGACCAACAAATGCAACACATGCAAAACCTTTAGTGTGCAGTGGAAGTATCACTAACATACAATTGTCAAACTCTCACATAGCCAATAATCATGACATGGTTGTTCCAGGATTTTATTTTAAAGGAAAATACCTACAGAGAACATCTAAGATTTTTCTATAAGCCACAAAAAACCTAAAGCAAATAGCGAGAAACTATCCGAAGATAGAAACACATCACTCGTGATGACATAATATAACAATAACTCCATAATCAAATAAGATAGGGCTACTATATAATTGGAAAACTCTTGCGCAAGTCACGAGATCTTACGCATGGCCACTATCTCTTCAAAACTATAAAAACGGTGCTTGAAGATGAGCTCAGGGCCTTATATCAATAAAATTACACACGAACCTTTCAACTTTACAATGGTTATCTCTTTTGTTTGTTATAGACACTTATTTTTAATAGTTGAATTCTAGTTTTCTCTACTTTTGTCTAGCACCATACCATAGCAACCTCAAAGTCTTTACTTTGGTTTCTTAGCTTAGTTTTGCTATTGTCCATAGCACCCCTTCAATACCAATGGGTTAGTTTAAATACCGATGACCCTATTGTTGAATTCCCATATTACTAAGTTTTTACTTAGTAATTCTTTGGTCACATCCTACTGACATTGTATCATGACCGTCTCACAGTCATTTGATATTTTTCACAACTACCCGGTATTTTCCACAATCATCTAATAACCATCCACAAGCATCTAATAAGCATCCAGGTCTAGAGCACCATCAAGGGCATAGCCATTTTGCCATAACAAACCATCATAAGTAATCTCATTTGTTTATTTACTTTTCTTTTTGTCAATTGTATAATATTAATACTTTAATTAATGAAATCGGTGATCAAGCCATTATTTTTTACATTGTCCATCTTTTATTGCTTTCATTAAAAAATATGATCTAACCTATCGGTTGAAACAACAGTCTCTATCTTCATAGTAAAAAGACTCATTTACTAATCATCTCCTTTATAAATCCCCTTATTATAATAACAATTAGTGGCTAAATAGTTAATCTAATCTTCACAAATCTAATCTTAATACAACTAACTCAACATATGAGGTCATAAGCATTCAGTTTAATTCAAGTATACTCTAGCACAATTTGAGTATACTCTAGCATGCATAACATGTAATCTTCTTACCTACTTTTAAATTTTAATCAAAATGGACTATTCATTATGCATGTGGCCATGTGTTTAGATTTAATAACAACAATTTCAAGGATTGTTTTTTTTTTTTTTTTTTTTTTTCAGCGCATCTTAACGGAAATGACCTTACGAGCGGTTGATGGCATATAAACATCAAGGTGGACCAGGAGGGTTTAAATGATGGGCATCTCTTTCCCCACTTTTCCCTATAGTGTGGCCTTCTAGGGTTTTGGATCCGCCTCAGTTTTTGTCTCATGTCTTAAACTGAGCTGGCAAGATGGATAGACGGATCATTTCTCACAACCATCACGGTGGGCCCCTCCTAGCTACCCAGCTCAGGAACTTCCTGCCAAAGCAGCCCTAATGATATGCAGATTATGATATAATGGGCCCCACGACTCAGCTATCATGCCTGCCTCATCTCACGGTCGTATAGCAGGCGCTGGGGGCGGACACTGAACATACCATCTACCAAAAATGAGCGCAGTTTCTCATACACGTGTGATCTGCTTGAGCATCGGATCCATACTAGAATTTTTCAGTCTAGGGCATGTATACTGCGTACATTACATGCAGGCCATCCAACGGTGGTAATGACCGATCAGGCCCCACATTGTAGCTGTGTTGCCGGACCCCACATTCTATCAAAACCCATGATAATCCCTGTGCATGTACGTACTTCAATCCAAACCATTGGTTCCAGTGTAGATGGATCATGATATAAAATTCACATTGTCAGCATCCCCCCTCATAACCGTTAGTTCAAATCTAGTGAACGGAGGTTTGGACTTCCCAATCAGTCTTATTTTGGATCTACTCCCAATCTACAGTGCGGCCCACTATCTGCAACGTACGGATCAAAGTCGCCAGGTGTATAATAGCTGAGTGCATGCGTACGGTTCTCATAGGCTGCCAGAGTAGAGTAGAGAAAGGAATTTCCGATTTTAGGTGCAAACAAATGTAGGTAGGGTTTGATTAGGTACGTCGCTATTATTGTCCAATCAATAATATTCAATCAAAGACAGATGGTCAAAGTTTACGGCGAGCCTTTGCTTGTATCCCATTCCAGTGAATTTTTCAAGTCTATGATTCATCAGTCTTTCACACTAACCAGACTGCAACTGTGGACCACTACTTACTGCTGTACATGGGACATATATCCACATAAATCCAGACCGTCCAAATCGTGGGTCTATCATTGCATGGAGCATAGACAAAAAAGTTTACACAGATCAGAAAATCTGACCGTCCATCAAATGAATAGTTATATATATATATATATATAGAGAGAGAGAGAGAGAGAGAGAGAGAGTCATCTGTCCAAATTCAAAGGAAAAATTCAAACCAGCTGCGTGATTGTCTGATTGTGAAAGTAAAAATGATGGGTGTATTTTATCCGCTTCACGTTTCAATTTCAATGTGTTTCCCCTCACATGGTTCCCCTTTTTACGCACATCAGTTTCTTTTTGCATCCCGACAGAAGTTTGGTTTTTGCCTCCATCATGACTCACGACCATAGGCAGGCAGGTACCCTCCGTAACCCACAGCGTATCAGATAGCCCGTAAACCTGGCGATCGTAAATGTCAATTGACAAGCCCAACTTTCTTGTCAAGGGTTGGTATTGGTTACCTCGTTTCAACACTTGGGTCTTGGTATCGATTCCCTAGTGGGGGGTGGCTGACGCAGGGAAGGACATTAGGTCGAGCACCGTCTTTCTCAAGATGATAAATATTTCGAATCCACGGAACTTCTGTGGACTCCTCACAGACACTCCTTGAATCCACGAGGAAAAAAAGCAGAAAATAGAAAAGAATTTCTAATAAATTCGAAATTGATCAATGAATCAATAAAAATAAGTTTACACCCTTTTAAATAAGGGAACCAAGCAATAGGAAAGAAATCAAACTCAAACTACAACTAAAACTCAAAGAATCCGCGACTTATTATAAATAGTGAACTTACTATTTATAGACGATTGTTATGTCTACTAGTGCACAAGGTTTTCGGCCATCACGGCCGTCTATTAGTGCGCAAGGTTTACTATAAATAGTAAGTCTACTATTTATAGTAAACTTACTATTTATAGACATCATGACCGTCTATAGATAGTAAGTTAAGTCACGGATTCTAGGAGTTTTAGTTGTAGTTTGAGTCTGATTTCTTTCATATTGCTTGGTTCCCTTATTTAAAGGGGAGTAAACTCATTTTTATTGATTCATTAATCAATTTTAAATTTATTAGAAATTCTTTTCTATTTTCTGCTTTCTTTCCTCGTGGATTCGAGGAGTCTCTGTGAGGAGTCTAGAAAAGTTTCATGGATTCGAAATATTTATCATCTTGAGGAAGACGGTGCTCGACCTCACATCCTTCCCTGCGTCACTTTGGTATCAGATCGAGGTTTTCTCTCGGGCTGATGGCCTATAACGATAGGTCGGGCAATAATCTCATGGGCAGTGTTCCAAGGAATTTACCCTTAACGGCGGCAGTTTTCGAAGCAGCGCAGCAAGAGAATCGACAAGCCATGCAATGGCTGCAGGCTTTCGTGCAAGGGCTGCAGGCTTTCATGGACCGCATAGCGGATCTCTTGGTGAAAACTCTAGGGCAACTCCGTGTTCCTAGTGATAATCCTCTACCGCCGATTGTGAAAACTCGTAATCGCCCTGATTGTAGGATAATACCGGCAATGCATCCATATGTCATTCCTGAGGAGGGGGCTCCAGTGAGGAGGAAATCGACGACATAATCTTCCAACACCCCAGACAAGGCGACGATCGAGTAAATCGGATAGATCGAGAATTCAAGATGCGGGTTGATATCCCTAACTTCAATGGTCAACTACACATTAAGGATTTCCTCGATTGGCTTTTTGAAGTTGATCGATTTTTCGACTATACGGACATTCCTGAAGTAAATAAGGTCAAGCTTATGGCCTACAAGTTAAAAGGAGGAGCTTCAGCTTGGTGGGAACAACTGCAACTCTCACGAACCAGACAGATGAAAACACCAATCCGCACATGGCAGCGAATGAAGCAGCTACTACCTGTCCGGTTCCTCCCTAGCGATTACGATCATGTATTATTCCAACAATACCAAAATTGTCGATAGGATAATCTGTCGGTGAGAGAATATGAAAAAGAATTTTAACGCCTGGCGGCACGTAACGATTTAGTCGAGACTGAATCACAGCAAGTCACCCGATTCAACGGTGGACTACGGATGGCAATATAGGATCGGGTCCAATTGCAACCCGTCTAGACGATGAATGATGCGATCAAGTTGGCTACTCGAGCAAAAGCGCAACTTGAATGTCCTACCACACGACTTTATCCTACTGCAAGGATCACTATGTCGGGTCCACCCAAGGGAGCCCCACAGTCTAAAGGGAAGGAACCCGTAGGAGCACGCACTTAACCTCGTACGTCTGAAAGCCGAGATCAGGGAAGCGGACAAGCTAGGCCCCAAAGGGGCGTATCAACTGCTGCTGGTCCAAGTAGAATCCCGAACCCCTATGCTCGACCCCGGCCTGACAATTGCTATCGTTGTGGCTAACCAGGCCACCTATCAAATACTTGTCCCCAGCGAAAGGTGACGAACCTCACCATCAATGATGGTACTGCTGATAATACCGATGAAGATTCAGATGTTGAAGAACAAGAGCATACCACCGAGGATGAGGCAGGTGAATCAAGTTGGGTTCAGCAAGATCACGGCGAGTCTCTCGTCGTGAGTCGGCTATTATATACGCCAAGAAAAGAAGTACATTCACAGAGGCATAACATCTTCAGCACTAGGTGTACGGTGAATCGAAAGGTTTGTGACGTGATTATTGATAGTGGCAACAACGAGAACATCGTCTCCAAGGTTATGGTGGAAAAATTGTAATTGAAAACCGAGCATCATCCCTCTCCATATACAATCGGTTAGATCAAGAAGGTCAGCGAAACAAAAGTAACTGAACGGTGCACCATATCTTTTTCAATTGGTAAACATTATAAGGATGAAGTAGTATACGATGTGGTTGACATGAAAGCATGTCACATACTATTCGGTCGACCCTGGCAATCTGACCATGACACCACTCATAAAGGGCGAGATAACATATATATCTTCGTCAAGGACGGCCGGAAGACCATATTAGCCCCTATGGATCCAGATGGACCACCTGAAACTTTTAAAGTGGAGGGTCATTTTTTCTTAACCATATGGGACTTCGTAAAAAAATTCAAAGAAACAGGACAGGCTTATGCATTAATTGTAAAAGGGAAAGAACTCGAGCCTACTATCATCCCTGAAAAACTAAGGCCCTTGCTACAAGAATTCAAAGAAATTTGGCCTGATAACCTTCCCGATGGGTTACCTCCCATGCGGGATATCCAACACTATATCGACTTATCCCTGGATTCAGTCTACCCAATCGGCCTCATTATCGAATGAGTCTAAATGAGTGCGAGATTCTTGAAGGGCAAGTGAAAGAGTTGATCCGTAAGGGTCTTATTCGAGAAAGCATGAGTCCATGTGCTGTACCATCTCTATTAACTCCAAAGAAATATGGGAGCTGGCGTATGTGTGTAGACAGCCGAGTTATCAACAAAATCACCATAAAATACAAGTTTCCTATACCACGGTTGGACGATATGCTGGACATGCTAGAGGGTGTCAAAATATTCTCTAAATTGGATCTAAGGAGCGGCTACCATCAGATTCAAATACGGCCAAGTGATGAGTGAAAAACAGCCTTTAAGACCAATGAAGGATTATACGAATGGATGGTCATGCCCTTCGGTCTTTCGAATATGCCTAGCACATTCATGAAATTGATGAACCAAGTTCTGAAACCTTTCATTGGGCGGTTAGTCGTGGTTTATTTCAATGATATTTTGATATACAGTCAAGACGAAACTACCCATATAAAATACCTCAAGAAAGTCTTTCAGGTGCTTATTGAAAATAAACTGTATCTCAATTTAAAGAAGTGCAACTTCATGACTAATAGCCTATTGTTTCTGAATTTTGTCGTAACATCCACGGGCATTCGGGTGGATGAGGAAAAGGTGAAGGCAATCAGAGAATGGTCGGTTCCCACAAATATTCACGAAGTTCGAAGTTTTCATGGACTGGCGACATTCTATCGTCGATTCGTGAGAAATTTCAGTACTATTGTGTCACCAATCACAGATTGCATGAAGAAATGGCAGTTTCAGTGGACTGACGAATCTGATAGGAGCTTTGCCGAAATCAAGCACCAATTATCCACGACCCCGGTTCTTGTACTTCCCAACTTCAACAAACTGTTTGAAGTCGAATGTGATGCCTCATATATCGGAATTGGAGGAGTTTTGTCCCAAGAAGGTAGGTCGGTAGCTTTCTACAGTGAGAAACTTAGCGACGCACCCAAGAAGTGGTCTACATGTGAGATCGAATTATATGTGGTAGTCCAAGCACTACGACACTAGCGACATTATTTGATTTAAAGGGAATTCATACTTTACACGGACCATCAAGCTCTCAAATTCATTAATAGTCAAGCTAATATTAACCGTGTGCATGCTAGATGGATCTCATTTTTATAAGAATTCACGTTCGTGCTAAAACATAAACTAGGGCAACAGAACAAGGTAGCCGATGCGCTGAGTCGCCGTGCGACTTTGCTAGTCACTATGAGCAATGAAGTTGTCGGGTTCGAGAGCCTCAAAGACATATATGCCGACGACAACGACTTCAAGGACGCGTGGGTTAGATGCCAAGAAGGTCATTCCGGTGACTTACATATGCAAGATGGGTTCCTTTTCAAGGGAAATCGATTGTGCATCCCCAACAGTTCGTTAAGGGAACAGATAATCCAAGAGCTACATGGAGGTGGCCTTAGTGGACACCTTAGGCGAGACAAGACGCGAGCTCTTATGGAAGAACGATATTATTGGCCGCAATTGGTACGTGATGTGGGAAGGGCAGTCAAACGTTGTTATATTTATCAGACCTCCAAGGGGCAATCTCATAATACGGGCCTTTACACCCCATTACGCGTGCCTGATGGCCCTTGAAAGGATTTATTTATGGACTTCGTACTTGGTCTCCCACGAACACAACGCGGCATGGATTCGGTGTTCGTGGTAGTAGATCATTTCTCCAAGATAGCGCACTTTATTCCATAAAAGAAGACTCTCAATGTAACACACGTGGCGAATCTATTCTTCAGAGAAATTGTGCGGCTACACGGGGTTCCCAAGACTATTACTTCTGACCGTGACATGAAGTTCATAAGCCACTTTTGGCGGACTTTATGAACTCAATTTGATACACGAATTCAGTTCAGCAGCGCCTACCACCCACAGACTGACGGTCAAACTGAGGTTATGAATCACACATTGGAAAACCTCCTTCGATGTATTTTAGGAGAAAAATCGAAGCAATAGGATTTGGTCTTATCTCAAGCGAAGTTTGCATTCAATAACATGGTGAACCGTTCGAAAGGAAAATCCCTATTCCAGGTTATTTACGGACATGTACCTCGCCACACACTAGACTTGGTCCCTCTGCCCAAGCTCCCGAGCATGAGCATTACAACAGAACATATGGCAGAAAGGATCATGGGTATTCATTCGGAGGTGTAGACCAAGCTACATGCCTCGAACAAAAGTACAAGGAGCAAGCGGACAAGCATCAGCGGTAAAAGGTGTTCGAGGTAGGCGACCAGGTAATCGTCCATCTGCGAAAAGAAAGATTTTCGACCGGAACGTACAACAATTTGAAGAATAAAAAGATTAGACAGGTACCAATCATCCGAAAGATCAATGACAATGCTTATGTTATTGATCTTCCCGATGACATGGCAATCTCACGGACTTTCAACGTCGTGGACTTGACCGAGTATCATGAACCAGAGAAGAAGGAGAACTCCAGGACGAGTTCTTTTCAAGTGGTGGGGACTGATGTAGAGCGGGTCGCGGACAATTTCATAGCTAAGATTGATCAGAAGAGGCACGGTCGGCGACAAAGTGATCCGGACCATTGGACTTTAGATCAGGCATATCTCGCAATCCAAAATGAGTTATCTGACGTAAAATATATGAATTTGGGGTAGAACGAGCTACTTTAGCTAACTAACCCAGCTATGCCGGGTTGCACAGCCCGAATTTGCGAAAAACCTCCTGATCGACGGTCATTTTCCCGTTTTAATTTCGTTTTTACTATAAATAGTAGGTTGGCTAAAGTAGCTCGTTCTACCCCAAATTCATATATTATACGTCAGATAACTCATTCCGGATTGCAAGATACGCCCGATCTAAGGTCCAATGGTCCGGATCACTTTTGTCGCCAACCGTGCCTCTTCTGATCCATCTTGGCCATGAAATTGTCCGCGACCCACTCTACATCAGTGGCTAACAGGACGTGTGAACTGACAGTGGGGTGTACTAACAAGCTAACAAAGAAGGGGAAAAAAAAAAAAGGGTTGGTATCGGCACGGTGGAGGGAAGGCAGGGGCCTGTGGGCTTTGCAAAAGCTGTGTGTGGATCGAAAGTTCTCAGGAAAGTCGGTGGGACCCACTTGCTAAAAGTGAAATGAGATTCTCTTGCTACGTATGGAGATATAACAGAGAGTACAATGGCATAGGCATGTGGTTAATGAGCTGAAACGTTTCATCTCCTATTGATATGGCTAACTTCGTAATCCTTTATCATTAGCCTTTTACATTTGATGCAAGTATCACCAATATTATTTATTAATAATATTGCCAATATTATTGTTATAGCCAGGTCGGTGATATACCGAAACTACTAACCAGTTAAAATTTTCAGAAATACTACCAATATTTTCAATAATATTTTGAGAAGACTCCTTCACAAAAGTCCTAATGTTTTCATTTTAATATTCGAAAATGTGTTTTTCACTGTTTACTAGTTGAAATGTTTATTATATATTAATGAATATTAGTATATTTATACTAATTTTTCTCTAATATTTTCCTCAGACGGCAATATTTTTTCAAGTGTCGGCAATACTTGTTTCAGTATCCCCCGTCATTGATACATGTAAGATGCCAATACTCTACTAACCACCTAGGCGAACGGTGTACAACCTCCCACAGCAAAATTTAGCAAAGGAAACTTCAAGTAGTGAGTGGACCAAACTGCCTATCTCTCAGCACAAACCTGCTTGAGTGGGCCACACATCTCTCCAGCTACTCACTACAGTCCAGCATCTTATCACATGCAGATGGTCATGAAGACCATGTAACATGTGGTCATAAACACCACATGTTATGTGCTTCACCACCTATTTCTGACTATGAACTTATTAGAGCCATTTCTTGGGGAAAATGGCCTAATTTTTCCAAATTTGCGGAGGAGATTATGTGGCCCCACACGTGCCCCTAACGCACCCTCACACATAGCATGCCATGTGAATATAACATCCAAGCGGTGAGGTAGGTGTCGAACCTGTGGCCATCATCTGATTGATAAATCGAGCCTGTGAACTATCAAACCAAAAGGCTCACAATTTTTTCTTTCCTTTTTTTTTGGGTCCATTTTTTCCGCCCATGCGTGTGACCTATTTGATAATTGCCTAACCTGAGTTCATAGCCAGATGATCTGCCTAGTGGATCCCACCTGATACACGGCTCAGACGTCATACACAGGTGCCAGTTTGGCACATGGAAGTCCCATCAAGAGGGGTGCATTTGGGGCTGGAAAATGTGAAGGCCAAGCAAAACTGGTATGAAAGGGGAAGAGCAGATTATCGCGCTAATTTCATATGCTTTTGGCAACACTGCCACTAATTACTATTAATGATCAAACTCTAGGAATACAATGATTGAAAAATAACGAGTCAAAATAAATTATCCACTCTAAATACAGGAGTTCTCCCAAGTTGTGCAGACGGCCCCAAGTAGAGTTGCTGAGAAAGGAAAACATTGAAAAGGGAACACGAATGATGGTATGGCTGTATGATGCCAGAATGCCGTGCACAAAAATCCAGCAAGTTCACCTGAAAACCCGCCCAATGGATCCCATCCTCATCATGTTATCTTTAAGACAGTGGCTGCCGCCTCCTGCATTTTTTTAGTTGAGTTGGGTGATTAAGGGCAAGAAGAGTGCAAGGCAGTAAGTTATGTAAACTAAAGAAATGGAGATTTTGGTTTACTCAATGCAGTACTTTAATTCTAGGTAGATTTTGAGTTGTTTGCTTGAGAAATCTGTTAGTGATCATATCATTTAGTGGGGCCATCCCTTTGCATGTCATGAAGTACGCAAGGATGCACCTGTAAGCGCTCCAGATGAATTCATAGGGTCCTTCATCAGCAGCGAAGGCACAGTAGGCTGTTGCATGCATGGGATCCTGTACATGTAAGGCCCATGGTTTGATCATCTAGACCTTTGACTTGATGCGGCCCTCTATGGAAGCTAGATGCCCCAAGGTAACCTATATTAGTACATTGTAAACCTTTGATGTGTGACCTATGAATGAAAGGTTGAGAACAATGCAATCCTCCACATTCACAATGATAATGGGCTGAAACATTTACGGGCTTAAAACTTCAAATCTGTGAGACTTTTGTTCAGTTCCCATCAACAGAGTGGCCCATCAGGTCAACTGTTTGGATGCTGAAGCAAAGGGCTCTACAGTTTGCTGCAGAGCAGGGCCCTATAGTTCCTCAGTACTCAAGGTGACACAGACAATTTACTTATATCCACCTTTTCGGTTTGATGCATGTGTTGTTGATGTAGAACGTGTCATCGAGATATTCCCAGCATGGATGAGCCACAAGGAGATGGACCGTGAATTGACCATAACTTTTGATCCGGGTATCGTTACGGGGCGTACAACCTATCAATCTTTATTGAAACGGGCCATCTGAGGTGAACTGACCCACAGAGTGGGTCACATCTGTCCGTTTCATTAGAAAACGTGCGCTTTCAGCTCAAAAACGAATTTTTAGAAAAATTTTACTATTTTTAGTAATTCCGATTTTTTAATATTTTTAGAGTTTTAGATTTTCTTTCCTTTTAGAAATAACTTTTAGTTATACTAGGACTCTTCCAGAGAAAGTTTATTTGTAATTTTTATTTTTAGAAATTAGGCCTTAGAAGAGTTTTATTAGAATTAGGATTTGTGTTAGAGTTAGAATTTTGCTATTTTTAGTAATTACGAATTTTAGTTTTTTTTTTTTTTTCTATATTAATGGTGTAAGGAGACACATTAGAGAATTATCAAATTCATTAATCAATTTCGAATTTATTAGAAATTATTCTTATTTTCTACTTTCTTTCCTCGTGGATTCGAGAAGTCTCTGTGAGGAGTCCAGAGAAGTTCCGTGGATTCGGAATATTTATCATCTTGAGGAAGACGGTGCTCGACCTCACGTCCTTCCCTGCGTCGGTTGTGTATGTATTTCCTATGCACATCTGATATACAGATGAACGCATCTATTAGACGTCCTGCTTAATGCACGTGTTGTGTGTATGAATTTCCTATGCACATCTGATATACAGATGAACACATCTATAAGACATCCCGCTTATGCCACATATACATATGTATAAAAACAAGTAGAGATTACCTCTTGGGCCGGCTTCGATCTTCTTCATAGTCCATCACTCCTCCAGGTTCAGAGTAGATGATCTCCTCATGCCCTCGTAACTCCACGTCTGCCTGCTTACAGTGTACTTCTGCGACCAAGTAAGTAAGACACATCGACCAACATATCCCATGTTCGATAAGTAGTCTACTCTATTTATACATGTGCTTTTCTAACAAAGTATTGTACACATGACTTCCACATTATAGCAAGCATAAGTACAATGCTCCATATGAAGGGACCTTGTAACCATGGGGCCCAACATCAGGAGATGTGGATGCATACCACCAATCTGGGATGTACGAACTTAAACACAAGGGTCAAGACATTATGTAAATCAGGGATGACTGTATACCAAGGTCATCTAATAGTAAAAATATAATGTATTCAGTTAAGAGAAGAAAAAGAAAACAGATCCAACTGACCTTAAGGGTTTTCTTCACTTCATCCACCTTGTCTTCTATTTCCTTTCGGTGTTTCTTGTCAGCCTCGCCCATCGTATCAGCCCATTTGATCTTCTCTTGAATTGATAGAAGAAGATTGTCTGAAGTGGTCAGCCTGCAAAATACTCATCCATAAAAAAGAAAGATCATCTAACAAACCATTGTGTTTTGACCCACAATCATTTGAAGGACTGCCAAAGAAATTTTTAGGAAGCCAATTAAGTAGAAAATCATCAACAAAAAATCATTCAGCGAAGGATTTAAAAACAAAAAATCCTGTTGCAGAGTTTATGTTGCCTGGAGTACCCTGCAATATTTGATGTGCTACCCAATGATTCACAATGAGAGATGAAAGTTTTATATTGGTCAATATTTATTTGAGAATTGCCGATTTCTACTTAAATTGGGAAAACAGGAGCAGGAAACGATTAGAGGGCAAAACAGCCCTTGAACTTGCATTTACCACTTAGAATACCCGATCAAAATGGGGCTGTTAATGCTTCTATCAATCTCCTAGTTACCTGAAAATTTCAACCATATGTGATATCAAGGTTATCTTTGGCTGTCGACCAAGAAAACAGGAAGAAACCAGGCCGTGCATCTCGGATGGAAAGCATTTAAATTGAGCAAAATAAAAATAAAAATTGGACCGTGCAGGTTCTGTGTTGATTCTCCTATACCAACAGGTACAGCTACAACTTATAAGTCTTAGAGACCACATAGCATGCTCAATATGCAGCTCATGAGAGAACAAACCCTGTTACACGTGCAAAAGAAACAACAAAAGGGCAGTTTGGTTTGCTGGTGGAATAGAAGCATTCTCACGTCCAACATGATTACCAGTAAGTATTATTACTACTCTCTCTTTTCACAGGTAAGCTATGGTAAAGGAAATTTCAAAGATGGGACTTCTATCTGAAAATACTAAGAACCAAGACCAAAGCAATATACCCACTATCCCATTTAAAGATATCATGATTGCGCACCCACAACAAATTGAATTTGGCCAAAAGAACAGAAGAATAAAAGAAATATCCAAGCACTTCTTTTCTGTATATTTCTGTGAAGCAAATACCAGGTAGTTAGTGTCTGTATCATGCTGCCGAGCTGTCCAGGTCTCAAATCCCGCCCCGCTGCGAATTGTACCTACACCTCGAGACGAAAAAAAAAAAGGAACAGAAAAAGAAGAAGAAGAAGAAGAAGAAGACGAAGAAGAAGAAGAAGAAGAAGAAGAGAGAGAGAGAGAGAGAGAGAGAGTTGGCCATTGGATATATGTCCTTGCACTAAAATAATCGTACTAAAAGCAAATTGGCAACTGAACTCTGACCTCAAAGCATCTGCGCAATTGATCCAGCTTTCCCCTGACTATACCCTACAAGCCCAATTGAAGATGCTCAGCCACAGTTTTGAATAACGCAATTGGTAGGTATTTCAACTGGGCCCAAAACGATCAATACAGGACGCATTGGACCATATCAGACGATACTGACCCATATTAGCTGAACTTATTTAGCACCCAAAAAAATCTTGAAAATATACTGGGTAAATAGGGGAAAATGTAAAGCATTAGAATCTATCTTTTCTCTCTCTGTTTCTCTATCTTTTTTCTTTCAGTGCTTGTGCACCAAATATGTCCTGATCGAACAAAAGTAAAGCATGATTTATGTCCTCAAAAAGAAGATTTAAAAATAAAATAAAATACCCGCAAAAAATGAAAAAGTGAAGTTTATATGATCCTCAAAATAGGACTATATGTAGTCAAAAGTCAGTTTATAAGCTTCCTTCGCGGTTGAAATGAAGAGAGAGAGAGAAAGAGAGAATAAAATTTTCAAAAGAAATGGTAGATGCTTCAACGGGACCTCAAACTCACCGGATTCTGTAGCTTCTAGAGCTAGGACGTCAGTTGTTGAGTGGGCAGTTAATGTCGATACATTAAAGGGATGTAATTTGATTTTCTTAGGTGTGTAGTTGGTTGCGTCGCTCGCTCGGCGGTGCAGCCTCCAATCTTATGTTTTTCCTTTTTTCTCTTAATATATTCAGTGACTTTTCAAAAGAAAAAAAAAAAAAAAATCAAAATCAAAAGTGCCTTTATGCCCTTTCCGGCCATTACAGCCAATTTTTTTCTTAATGGACTGGTTCACGTGCGTAACATATCATAAGGATGACCAACACTCTAACATAACGGCCGACATGGCCGTAACATAACAACTATTAAAAACCATACGCTCAGTACCTTTTTTATCATATAGTACCTATGCCATATTCTCACTTCTATAATTCTCAACAGTTTTTGCAATAAAAAATGCAAAATGTAATGCCCCTGTGCAATTCCAAAATAAACCAGGCATTTAAAGAAGAGTTCAAAAGGTTTAAAAAAAAGTTATTCGCTCGAATTTCGACCCAAAATGACAAATACTTGGAATGAGAACAATAGATTGGTTGTTGTCACCGCCATATTGAAGAAAGTGCATCCCACTCTTCTATGAAGCAGTAGAAAGCATAATGATTCTTAATGCCTATGGCCAAGTTTGCCGATAGATATGTAATGCAGGGGCATTTTCAAACCGGGCTCAAGTGGGGTGGCCTGTGAGATGTAGGGGCACACTCGGGGTGGATGGCTTGCATAACCAATGGATTTGGGGCCTGTGTGAGGCGGAACCCGTGGATTTGGCGCCCATGAGGAGGGTTCGGCCGAGGACCTAACCCATGGATTTGGGACCTGAGTTATGAGATAAAGGGATTAATTTACCATGCTCTATTAGTTCAAGCTTTTAGAACAAGTGGTTAATTGTCTTGCATCAATATGGGTGGGATATGTTTGTGCTGACAGTAGATTAAACTAAAATTGCAATATTCTCAAGCACAAGATGCCATAAAGAGGAATTTGGGAGTGAACCACACTGATAGGGTTTGGAAGTCCCAAGTTTTTTCGATGAGTTAATCAGTTGTGAATCAGCAAAAGAACTCCCTCCAGGTTACTTATGATCGAGACTAAAAAATGCCAAAAGAGAGAGAATAAAAAATCAGACTGGAAGAATACTTACAGCATACATGCACTCGTTGATAAGAAAGTCTTCAAGCTCTCGTACATTTGAAACATCAAGTTCCTGCATCAGTTGATCATAAGGAAGTACCTGCGAAGAAAAAAAAGACATAGCCGAGGTTACAATAATAGTAAAGTATCCCCAGCATAACATATGGAGAAACTTAACCTCATGAAAGGAGGTATATTATGGACTGATTGGCCCATCTGGATGACTATAGAAATGGTAATCTACGTTTTAGCAAATACGGAAACATCATAAAATTGTAATAAAACAAAAGCTAATCTTTCTATTTTGTTATACGATCTCCTTTTGATTAATTGCACTCTGGTCTGATCGAAATTGCAATATTCAAGCACGAGTTGTTTTGTTATATGGTCTCCTATTGATTTTGTGATATACGCAAGACGGGTGTCAAGAGACGATTTTCATGGAGAGCATTTGGAAGACTCTAGAGATGATCGAAGTGATCATCAGGGAGACGAAGGGAAGGATCTCTCCCACAAAGGATTCAATGAGCATCGGAGGCATGTTTCTAGGGTATTGAGACAAGATGTTTCGAGTGACTTCCATCGGGATGTCTCTAGAGGCAAAGGCTAGAGGATCGGCTCAAAATCCCTCAAGAGAACATAGCCGAGATGGGGAGAGGGATCAAATCAGGAGATCTGATGGACAATCATTGTGGAAGATCCTCCTCCAGACGAAGATTATCCCTATCTGGGAGGGGGGTCAAAGGGGGAGATAGAGAGGCACATGTAGCTCTGTGAAGCAAGCTATGTTGGGGCTAGGCAAGCAAGGTATCTCTCCAAGGGTAAGGGAAAAGTAGTCGATGGATGGCATGACTAGCAAAAGCATCACAACCTAAGAAGATACACATGATGGGCCATCATTTGATTGAATGGGGAATCCATCAAAAAGTCAACAAATGTATTTGTTAATGGAACAAACAACGGATACCGGTTAGATAGATGGAAAGGATGAACAAGGTATTCAAAACATTGGTGATGGCATTAACGGTCAATTGCAGCCCTATAACGGTGAAAATCTTTTTTGAAGGAAGAAAATGTATTGACCCCATAACATACTGTTACAGGCCCATATCGGCCCGTTATTGCAGGCAAATGGGCATTGCAACCCTGTAGCGCATAACAGTTCCCACCGTGTTACGGTTACATAATGGCCGTAACATAACCTCTTTTTTTTTTGAAAAGTAAGTCACTTTCATTAAAAACAGAAAAATACAAAAAGGAGACAGACCGCTGAGATAGCGGGAATTACTCTCCCTCTAAGAACATATTACAATCTGAAGGATGGAAAATAAAAGCAGCCCATTCGGTGATGTAATAATGAATTCTAGACACTATGGACCCCACCGAATTCAAAATTCCCTTGAAGACCCTCTCATTTCTTTCTTTCCGCACCGTATACCAGACAGCCAGGAGGGCCGTTCTCCAAAAGATAGTTTTTTGTTTACCAATGGAGACTCCATGCCAAGCTTTTAACATCTTTTGAATGCCATGATGGACGCATTAGTTCCATCCAAATAGCATTAAAAGTACGTAGATCAGAAGCTTGAAACGAGAGAAACGATGCAATGAAATCAAAAAACCAATCAAGCACGAGGAAAGAAGAATTGCCAATTCCGCATGTAAAGCAAGCAACTCTATGAACACAGATTTTATTAAAAAGAATTTAAAATAAATAAATAAATAAATAAATAAAGAGGATACAACCAAGCTGAAAACAATCAGAACATGGCCTACAATTTTATTTATTTTATTTTTTGAAGAATGAAACAGGGCCTATCAGAAACCCAAAAACTAAAAATAGAAGGCAATCTTTGCCTCTTATCGGAGACCAGTAGGGCCATGGCCCCTCGATTCACTCCTTAGCTTAGTGCATCTGCCCTGAAATTTCCCAATCAAAGGATCTGAGAGAAGGAAGCCATGAGATTGGAACTGAGCTCGACAACTTCATCTAAGGCATTTTCTAACTCCAAAGGTGCATGGACTGACTTGATCCATTTGATTGAACTTCTGGAGTCACCTTCAAATTTCAATACCTGTCTGGTTGAAATTTTGAAAAACCACCGATCTTAGGCCTCGAAGCAGAAAGGCAGCCTCAGCCAGATTATTGTCCCTAACACCCAGAGGGCCTGAGTATTCCACCACTGACGTCCCGTCATTATTGCCACACATGTTTCCAATTCCTGCAGGCTCTGGGTTGCCGAGAGAGCAACCATCAAAGTTAAGCTTAAAATGACCTCGAAGGGAAGGGAGCCATTTTACCAACTTTTAGGAGCGAACTGCAACCCTGAATCACCTCATCGCACTTTCAAAGGAATAAGAAAACAGGGAAACCCTTCAACCGATTGTCTTGCTGACCCCATTCTATCACTGCATCAAAAATCTTTGAACAAACTGCTGGAACAGCCCACTCCTTGCCTCTAAAAATGTGTGCATTCCCCTCTAGCCAAAAGTTCCACATAGTATCCCCAACAACTAGAGACTAGATCATATGTCCTATCATTCCCCAAGCACAGCACTACCAGCAGCTAATAACTGCTCCACAGACTCCAGAATGACCCCAATGAATCTGAATTTTGGAGAAGATTTCCTGCCATTAGCTGCTGCTAATCTACACTGCAGTAAGATGTGTAGCACTCTCTCCTCAGCAGTGCAGCACAATATAGATCTGTTTGCCAACATAATTCCTCTCCTTTGCAAGTGATTCACCATGAAAACCTTATATAAGCAGACAACCCCAAGTAAACGCAACTAGCAAGCAGTTCTACTATTGAAGAAGAGATGCAAACCCTCCTATAGCACATGAACTGCAAAGAAGCAAATGTGAAAGTGGCATGCTCTACCAATCCAACCAGTGAAAAAAGTTTATGTCAGGCATGTTTGCCTCCATCAGCTCATGTCGAGGCCAGCGAAGAAGCGAGACGAAAAAGGATGCTCGTGATGGATTGATACCAGTTATCAACTTGATGATGAGTTTTTTCAAAGCAGGAGGAAAAATGAAAGAACAATCGCAAGAAACGTGCCATGAAGATGTGGGCCTCAAAAAACCAGTTTGCAGGTGCTAAAGCCAACTCAGTGGGCCCCATACATGGAGTTGTGTTTATAGTGTTTTTTTAAGGAGATAGAGACCCCATGTGTGGCTATCACTTGATCCTTTTGGAGTCTTTATTGCATAAAGACTTTGAAACATTCATAATAGGATCATGTGTCATTTAAGTCATTAGTAGTTTTATAGATTGGAAGATTTGTATTTAAGGGAATTAATGTTATCCCAAAGGGGAGGCAAATGGATCAATGGAAAAAAAAAAAAGAGGGGGAAGAACCCAAAAACCCTCTAGCAACGTGGTAGAGATCACAACCCACTCTCTTCTACATAATGGAACCAAAGAAAACCCCAGTATCTGATTTTTTTTTATTCCACCGTATCATCAACTATTACAAGGTCTTTTATATAGACTATGACCACCACAATATACGCTTGAATCCCATCACCACCATATACGCTTCATGTAAATTAGCCATAACTCAAACAACAATGGAATTGCATGATCTTGAGCTCCTTGAAAACTAACTCAATAAGGCTATCAAACGGTACCCATTTCGTGTAATTCTAACATCGTTTGATGCACCAAAAATGCCCCACGATGAAAGTGACAAAAATACAAATGGGATGTTTGCTTAACTAACCCTAATGCTAACAACTAACTGAAAGACTTGTAATATGGTTTAGAATGCACGTCCATGATGGGGATATCACGCGCGCATGCCGCCTCTTATGCACGTATGTACGAAGGAGGGCCCCATCGTCGATTTGGCTTGATGACAACGTCCAGGGAGGGCCTCCTAGTTAGGAAACAAAGTTTTGATTCAAAAGAGTGGGCCCGACAATAAAGAAAAGCCCACTATGGGATCTCATGATCGTGGCCCACTAGTCGGATTGATTTCATATTTTAGGTTTTACTTATTGTTATTATTTAGAACATCATGAATGCTTTAGATTTTTTTTGTTTGGTTTTCATTTTAATTTACTTCATCGCCAAGTAATAGGTTGCGCCCATGGCGCGAGTTTTGGGGTATAAGTTTTTCCTATAAATAAGCACCTCTTGTAATTCTTTTGATTCATTGAAACTTAATAAAAATTCATGCTTTATTTTTCTATTCTCTCATGAGTTGTGGTAGAATTCAAGTGGGTGTGAAGCCCTCCCTTTTCAAAGGGCTAACTATCGTGGTGCGAAGCCACATCTATCCTCATCCATCCTTACCCTCTCCCATCCATACCTTTCATCTTCTATCATCATCATTGCTTTGAATTTTCTAGCTTTTGCAGCCATTCATCCCCCTACAGTCAGTTTCCAAAATCTGAACCTGTAGGAGGGTTGAAACTTCGACGGATCACCACATCACGACCGTACGCCGGATTGTCGTCAAACTTGGAAGGATTGAAGGCCTCCCCTGGCCAACCAAGGCCTAAGTGTCGATTTGGGAAGGCGGGCTTCCATCACACGTGCGGCCAGCCCACTTGCGCGCGTGCGTCAACCCCGGGTCACCGTCTACACGCGGGAGCTTTCTCTAGGTCAGGTTTTCTCCTTGTTTTCCTCTTTTCATTCCTATTTCATAAACCCTAACCCCAGCTTGCATTAACCCTAATTTATTTGTCTCCTTTTCTCACCTTAGGGTTCCTTGAATTAAACTTGAGGAATCCCTTGGATTAGAGGCTGATTACTATGCATGTGTGGATGATTATTTCTTATCTTTGAGTATCGTTTGGTTCATAATTTTTATTGATTCAGCCCTAACATGCGTAGGCCTGGACCCGCATAGATTCTCCTTAATTGAATGGTTTGGACTTTCATGTGGGATATGGAATTTGTGTAATTATTTCTGAACTAACATGATCTTAAGCCTGAAATCTCGCACATCATATTTGAATTTCATGTCCTGCATCAGTCCAGACCATTGATCTTCCACCAAACCCAATCCTGGCCATCAAAGTGGTCCATATCCTTGATTAGGACACTTAAATGGGTCTAATCTCTTATCCAATAGGTTTCGCGTCCTGGATGCATCAGGAATCTTAATAGGATGTCCGGTGTCATTATGTCATTACTGTTTTTCTTATTTGGGGAAGAATTTAGAATCTTTTTAGTTGTTTTTATATCCCTTTTTCGATTTGAAAATCAGATGTCAATCTTTAGGATATAATTTAGATCAAAAAATAATGTCCATATCTGCAACATCTCTTTGGATCTTCTTTTTAGTCTCAGTCTATATAAGACTTCTAATGCCATATGTATGAATAGAGTTGACGAATATAAATGGGAATAAAATAGTGAGTTTGGGGAGAGAATTTTCTCATACAGAGCGAGAATTTTTGTGGTTTGTGAAAAATACATTCTTCCTCTCCTTTTTTCTTCTTCCACGTCCATCATACGTCAACATGTCAAGTGGATGCTTTGGTGCAGCCAACCTAACTAACAACCTGGCAGTTTAATGTCACCGTGATTCAGATGCAATTGCACATATGTCATGCTCCGAAGTTGACAACATCATTCTCATGAATTTGTGAGACAGTTCGTGGGAAATGTCAGTATCTTGAGAGATAAGGGGTTTCCATAGTTCACACACACACACACACAAAAGGCATCTTGAACAGGTAGATTAATTTGTACCTTGTTTGTCTCAGCCAGTGTGAGTACACTAAGTTGCTTTAACTTGCGGACTTGATCAGGTACCAGAGATGGAAAACAGCCTGCATTACCTATAAGGGAGAAATGAAGCAAATTTCAGAATTTTCTAAGAGAGACAAGAAGAGCATTCCTTAGTGTGTTTTCTACAGACAAGTTGAAAATTTGTCTATTGTAAAGGTAAAATTGTCATAATAGAAGTTGACATGTTCCCAACAGCCCAAAAGGACAGTCCCATCAGCTAAGACTGATAAGGGAAATGACAAACAAATTTACGCTTTTTTTTTCTTTTCTTTCCCTCTTATTTCAAGGGGGGGGGGGGGGGGGGGGGGATACTTCCTTCTTCTTTTTCTTATTTTATATCCGATTTCACTCCTAAAGCTTCTTTTCTAATAACATGCTTTGGTACTTTGCCTCCATCTATACCTTCTGTTGATCGTAAAATTCCAACTGTAGGTGTGTGTGGCGTGTGTGTGAAAATGAATGTTTCCTTCTTCTTTTTCTTATTTTATATCCGATTTCACTCCTAAACCTTCTTTTCTAATAACATGCTTTGGTACTTTGCCTCCATCTATACCTTCTGTTGATCGTAAAATTCCAACTGTAGGTGAGCAATCATCATATTTGGGTTGTAAAATAAAGCCTTCTCCCTCAATAGTTGCATGGAAATTATACATCCATAAAAAAATGTGGAAGTTTTTGCATCTTAAGTGGTAGGGGTTCTGATTCTGTTGGTGACCTTTATGCTTTATGGTTTCAGTTATGTTTTATTTTGAGCATTTCATACGGTTCATGAGAAATCCTTGACTATAATAACATACACATAGAAATAATGCAAGACAACAGGAACAGGAAATGCGGGTAGCATGCCTTCTTAGTGTTTATATATATATATATATATATTTGATTTATTTGCATATCAAATATCCGATTTCTCTAAATACAGATTATTGCAGCACAGTGATGAAAACGAAGGAAAGGGGGTTTGCAAAGAGGAAATGAAAGTGCGGTGGTAAAATCCATTATCCCATACGCTTCAATTCCAATAACCATACATGACTAATTTTTTGGTACCAAAAAATTAGTGCTCTCCAACCATTGATGCTTATTATCTAGAAGAGCCCCACACGTTGAGCAACTAAAATATTATGAGAGCAGGCCTTTTTTGTGATGGTTCCTCATTGTTGCTTTCTCATGCATTGGCCATTTAGCTTTCTATCTTTATCATTTTTCTTTTTTGATTAAAATAAATAAATAAATCAATTCCTCCCAGATTTTCTTTTTCGAAAATAAATTGGTTTATTTGTACATCTTCTTTTTGAAAGATAAATCGGTATATCTTTATTTGTATATCACATTTCGCCAAATACAGATTATTACAGTGCGGTGATGAAAACAGAGGAAAGGGGGTTTGCAAAGAGGAAATGAATGTGGGTTAGTGAAATTCATTATCTGTTTCAATTCCAATAACTATGCATGACTAATTCTTTGGTGGATAAAAAGAATGATCTCCAACCATGGACACTTGTTATCAAAGAAGAGCTCAATGCCTCGCACAAATAAAATATTATGAGATACTAGATTTAGAGTACAGAAGTATATTTAACGATTGCTTCAGGATGGCAGAAGGCCCATAGAAATTAGTATTACTGTTAGTCCCTTGACAGGTGAATTAAAAAGATCAATGAACAATCATGGATCTAACATACACAAAAAAAAAACATCTGTTTGACAAACAACGGGAAACTTTAACTTGTACAAGGATAAAGGTGTCCAATGCTTACTCTTGTAGTCACTCCATGTGCCATGAGCAAACAAGCGAAGCACATCAAGAAATATGGAATAATCAGTGCCTTGAAGCTGCATTTGAGAGACACAGACAATAAAAAATAAATAAATAAATAAATAACAAAACAAAACAAGGAGGGTTAGAGAATGCTAAACTCAGTTTCCAGTACCAATACAATAAAGCAAATAAGGTATGAGAAAAGCTAAAAGAGACAATGAAGAGGACAGGGAATCAACTTCTAATATTAACGGAGCAGCTCAGTTTTGTTAGACCGCTTCATTGATATCACTTCCATCAGGGATCAAGTGCATCTATAAAAACAGTCTAGAGAAAGAGCTAAGCATGGTGGTACATGGGAAATCCCTTTAAGCCTCCGCAACACATCAGAGAGAGATAAAGAAGTATAAAAGATACATAAGCAGACATGAACTATAAATCTTATATGCTTCACACAACATTCAAGAACAACAACACATTAAAGAAAAGAAAAGAAAAAAAAAAAAAAAAAAACCGGAACAAAACAAAACTTATAAGATTATGTGATTGTGTACAGGAGACTATTTAACAGTAACTCTCCACCCGAAAAATTCAACGCCATCCATTACTTCAGTGTCATGGTTGTTGTCGTCAGAGACTTGTCCCAACCACTTGGGGTCAGCTTTATTAATCCTATTTCACAAATCAATCCTGTCTAAGGCACTATCCTCAGTTAAGTGAGACGCCTTCATATCCCTTATCACCACTTCAATCAAAGTCCTTTTGGGTCTTCATCTCATCCATTTTTCAGGCCCTTCAAAACCCTAATCAATATTCCCTTTGGGATGACAATGGGTGGGCAGACCGGCCCTGAAAAGCTAGGGATTGGGACTCTAAACTTGGCATGAGAGCTGGGCTCAAGCTAGGCCTGATGCCCAGACCATCTGCACCTGGGCCAAGGATGAATGCCCAAAACCAGCCCAATCATCAAAGGGCATTGTTATATAAAAAAGAATTGACAGGTTAAGAACTTGTGAGCGGTTCCCATTCAATATGCACGTGTAGTTTAAAGCACTCTTGGACATGGGGCCACGTTTCAATGATGATCCATTTAGAAGATAGGACTCATCATGGATGGAAGGGATACCCAAAAAAAATTTTAAAAATTTTAAAAAAAAAAAAAAAAAAGAATATACCATTTCAAACCTTTGATTATTTCATTGTTTTCATTATAGGGCTGGCCCTATAGAATTAGGACCAGGGCTTAGGGTACTAGCATCAGGCTAGGGCCAACCTAGCCTGGCCCTAGCTTAGCCTATTGCCACCCTTAGTTCAACTCCTTGACTAGAGTTGTTTCTACTCATTATTGCACATGACAGAAGCATCTCAATTTTCCCTCCATCATTTTATCTCTTGTTGGGGCTACCCTTAGTTAGCTCAAAATGACCTCATTCTTAATTCTATACCTCTGTTCAAAATTATCTCAATTCTTAATTCTATCCTACCTAGTCTTCCGACACATCCACAACATTATCCTCAACTCTACTCATGTTGATTTCTAATAGGCTAACTCTCTAGCCCGCATACCATTGCCAGCTGAATAGTTTTCTTATAGAAATTTCCCTCAAGTTTCACAGGTGTGCGGGCCTGCAACAATCACAAAACACTCCAGAACATGGTGTGCCGTAAAGGCCGTTACAGGGCCGTAAAAGCCGTTACATAAAGGTAACGGTGGCAACCGTTAAGCGTTACAGGGTCGTAATGGCCGTAACAGCATCATGGAAAAAAATTACTCGTAATTGCCGTTAATGGCACGTTGCATCCCCTATTAAAGGTCATAACAGCCCCGTAATTGTCTATTATGGGGCAGATACGGGTTTTCCATACTTTTTAATCAACATTACGGGGCAAATACATGTTTTTCTGAATTTTTTCAATAAAAAAAGAGACCATAACAGCCGTTATGACCCGTATCGTAAAGGTAACAGTGGTGGCCATTACGGTCACTGTTACCGTTACAGAACACCTTGCTCCAGAAGCACATTTTCACTTCACCCACCTAGCTCTAATCAATTGAAAACATCATCACCAATCTCCCTAGCCCTCTGAATAATGAAGCTAAGGTAATGAAAAAGAAATATCACTTTGAGAGATCTCTTGACCATCAATTTCAACAAAGGCATCATCATCTCTAGTATTTGTTCTTTAAAAAGTTGCATATACAATATAATTCTACTGATTGTTAAGCTTCTAGACTCTAAAGTCTTCTACCAAATCTCCAATTTAGCATCTGCTATTGTCAACTAACGCAGTAACGCTACAACTATAAACAACATACACAATGGACCTTGTCCAATCGCCAGCAGTTAATTCATCTATACCAAGTGCAAAAAGGTAAGTGCTTAATGCTGACCCCTAAAGAAGAGCCTTTGTTTCTAAGAACTCATCATTCTCACCAAAGGTTATTCTCACTCTTGTAACAACACCATCAACGATGTCTTAATGGTGTCTACATATCCTCTTGATACCTCTTCATTAGAAGCCCAAAATTATATAATTAAGGGCAAAGAAGAACAACGGGTTTCCACAAATTGTTAGATGTTTGAAATTTCTAATATATTTTTTGGGGCTTTGAGTGGATACTCCACAAATAGTAATGATTCCTATGAGGATTTGGTTAGGTTACAATATGCATGTGTGTGTAATCCTTTGGTGAGGATTGGGTTACGCTCATGTGTGTGTGTGTGTATGGGTTTTGCTAATGTCCCCACCTTCATGGGGATGTTAGCAACGTCCCCAAACCTTTTTAATTACACAAAGAGGTGACCTATCATCGATCTAAACCATCCATTGATCATACAGCTAAGAGAAAGCCATGGTGGGGAATCATACCAATCAAATGATCCTCGCTTTTTGAATGGGGCCAATTTGTTACAACCATCCACTGTTTACGAGCCATAAATCACATGTTTAGAATCATCAAATCAATGTGTTACTCTCTTTTTTTCTTGAAAGATGACTTCTTTATTGAAAGAAAAAAAAAAAAAAAAAAAAAACCATCCCAAAATGGAGCAAAAGGGAATACAAAGACCAAAAAAGGGGGGAAATTACAACCCCAAAAGGGTGAGAAGGACACAAAGGTCCAGGACCTAATCAACAATTGCAGCTTTCACCCTAAGGATAACCTCATCTAACAATTCCACTCTATTTTCAAAACAACACTTGTTTCTTTCGCCCCATAGGGCCATCGCCACCAACCTCCAAAACATCTTTCCATCTTTACCCACTCGTCCTTCATGCCAAGAGGCCAAAAAGGAAGAGATGGATTGCAGCAACCAAACATTCAAAGTCAATAGGATGAAATCCCACACTTTTTTTGCGAATTGGCAATGTGGCAGCAAATGATCCACCGTCTCTACATCTCTCATGCATAGAATGCATATGTTTGGGAGGACCAAACCTCTCTTCCTAAGATTATCCACAATCAGAATTCTCTTTCGACTCACTAACCAAACAAACGCAAACATCTTCAAAGGAGTAATGTACTGCCAAAATGAAAATTATGAGTGGGAGAAGAAGGAGAAGTGATGAGTAACCGATGGAAAGATCTTACCAAGACTTGTCCTGAGCTATGACATTTCCAAACTTTCTTCTCCTCCACAAGATGTACAATATTGACAAACTTCCAACTTGTCAAGCAAGATAATAAAGGCCTCCATCTCCTCATCCGATAGGCCTCTACAACAAGGAGGAGCCCAAACAATCCCTGCTCCAGATGCACATAGGTAACGATCTACCGGAATATTCTTATCCGACGCAAGATGGCCAACAAAGGATGATTTAAGCAAGCAATCACCTAGCCATAGGTCCTCCCAAATGTGAATATGATTACCATTACCCACCTTGAAGGAGATACCCTCTTTGAAGTTAGAAGACATTGAGAGAATTGCTTTCCGAAGACCCAATGCTTTATAGCAAGACGAACCTTTAATCCAGCAATCACCCGGGGCAGTACCATACTTTGCAGCCTTTGCTTTCCTCCATAGCCTATTTTTTAAGAAGAAAACCGCCATAACCACTTCCCAAGAAGCGCTTGATTCATAACATCCAAAACTCACAAACCTGCTCCTTGATGGGGACATCACGCGCACACGCACGCCCCCCTACCCACATACGCAAGGAGGAGGAGGGCCCCACCATTGATCTAGATTGACGACGACATCCGGAGAGAGCATCCTAGTTAGAGGACTGCGTTTTAGTTCATTGGAGTGGACCCGATAGTCATGTGAATCCCACCATAGGTTCTCGTGATCGTAGCTCACTATTCTAATTAATCTAATACTTTGAGTTTTGCTTATTATCGTTATTAGGAATATCATGGACGGTTTAGATTGCTTTGATTGGTTGTTATTTTTCATTACTCTGTCTCCAAGTAATAGGTTGCGCACATGGCGCGAGTTTTGGAATATAGGGTTTTATTACAAGTAGGCACCCCTTATAGTCTTTTTTCTAATGGAAGATTAATAAAAATTTTGCATTTTTCCTGCTCCTCTTTGAATTGTAAAACCTAATTAGGTGCGAAACCCTTCCTTCTTCAAAGGGCTAACTACCGTGGTGCAAAGTCACACCTATCCCAATTCGTCTTCACCTTCTTTCATTCATATTTCTCTTCTCCTACAAGCATTCCATCTGCAAATCCATCAACATTTGCAGGCGTTTCTCCACCCATAGCAAATTTTCAGAATCTGGCCCTACGGGAGAGCTGAAACTTCGGCGGAGCACCACGCACAAACCGTGCATCAGATCGAGCTGAGATTTGGGAGTTTTGGAGTCCATCCCTAACCGACTAGGGCTAAGGTGACCTTTTTCTAAATAGTGGGCCCCACACACGTACGGCCGGGATCACACACACGTGCGCCTAGGCCATTGTTGCCGTCCACACGTGCAGTACTCTTCTGGTTCATCTTTCTCCTCTCCTTCACCCTCTTTCACCCCAAATCCCTAACCCTAAATTACTCAAATCCCTAATTCCATGCCCTTTCTTCAACCTTAAGGTTCCCTGTATTGAAATCTATGAACCCCTTGGATTAGAGAATTATTTCTGTGCATGTGTGGATGAATTTACCCTCCTTTGATTCTTATTTGGTCTATAATTTTGATTGATCTGGCCCTATCATGTGTAGGCCTAGACCCGCATAAGATTCCCTTTGATTGAGTGTTTGAACTTTTGTGTGGGATGTGGAATTTTGTATAATTGTTTCTGAACTAGTGTGATCTAAAGACTGAAATCTTGCACATCATACTTGAATTTTATGTCCTACATGACTCCTCCTTCCGACAAAGGCCTACAAACATCCATTTCAAAAGATGGAACTTTTTCCCCCATTCTTTGCCGCGCCAAAGGAAATTGTGTCTCATCTTCTCGAGCTTGGCCAATATCAACTTGGGACATCTAAAAAGCAACATAAAGTATGGGGGCATGTTGGAGAAGGCCATTTTTATCAAAGTTAGATGCCCACCCAAGAAAAGGTGACAACTCTTCCAAGAGTTTTTTTTTTAAAAAAAAAAAAAACAAAAAATCGATTATTTCAATGATCGGATCACATAGATGCTTGGCCGGCTTACCAAGACAGAGGGGGTGACCAAGGTAAGTAGAGGGAAAAGACAACCTTTTACAACCAAACACCTCTGCAAACCTCTGATTTGGATAAATGAACCCCAAGCAGCTCACTCCTAGCTGAGATTACCTTTAGGCTTGAAACCACTTCAAAGCATGTAACAACCTTCCTCAAAGTGTTACTCTAGAATCATAAGAATACAATGTGGGATCCATCTAGTAGATGTTTCAAGATGATAATTGTACCTATTTTTTTTCTCTAGTCAATCTTAGCTGCCCATTTTCATGCTATTGATCAGAAGCTTAGTAACACCCAATTAGCATGATTTTTGCACCATGTCTTGCTCCTAGTTTTATGAATGAAAGAACAGTTCGGATTGATTAAAAGGTTTGGGGACGTTGCCAACGACCCATGAAGATGGGAACATTAGCACACACACAATGAACTCAAAAATACAATAGAACGACACATCGTATGAGCTCAAAAGTACAATAGAAGGATACAAAGGATACATCGTATGCACTAGAATATCTATGAGTTTGATGCCTGTTCTCTTCAGTTTCATTGCAAATCACGTACCATGGTATCTCTACGTTTCACATTAAATGCTTTGAAAAAAAAAAAAAAAAAATCATTTTTTATACATATTCTCGCTTCATAAATAATCAAATATTGGGGATAAAAAGATGGAAAGAGAAAATTCCAACAGCAGAAGAGATGGGATTCTAGCCTCGGCAACGTTGGGGACTGAGAGGATCTCCGAGAAGGCGAAGAGAGAAGGATGTGATGTGGCCTCGACGATTACATTGGAAAGAGATCCGCCTCTGAGAATCTCGGCTTGCTTGACGAAGTGCTCGATCAGCTCCGCTTGTTTTTGCTCGATGTCCATCGTTCTTAGAGAAAACAGGCGAAGATTTCCCTTTAAAAAAATATGAGATTTTTCAGGCCATGACAGAGGCGGGGGGTTCAAGAAATCCCTGGGGTTTTGAGATATGGGATTTTGCTTCCCCTACGTCTGCGGGTTTTAGCTTTCAGAAGCGACTTTATACAGGGCTTGGGAGCTTTTGCAATTTGTACTGCCCGGTTTATTGCTAACTTGCGCTGGCAATGGGTTGAGATTAATGTACGCCTCGACTGAGGAATGCTCGTTCCACACGCTCCTTCAAGCGCACAACAAGAACGGGTGCCGCTTCGGTGGGATCCCTGACCGTGGGGCCCACTGTGATGTATGTAATTATATCCACGCCGTCCATACTTTTTGAAAAATCATTTTCGGCCATGGTTCCAAAAACGAAGTAGATCCAAATTTCGGGTGTACCATAATACAGGTAGCCCTATGAAGTTTTTAATGGTGGGGATTCAATCAAGACCTTTTCCTCTAGTATGGTCCACCTAAGATTTGTATCTGCTTCCTTTTATGGATCATTCACTGAAATGAGCTGTCAAATGGATGGACGGCGTGGATATAAAGCATATACATTGAGGTGGGCCCCGCAGTTAGTGATCCACCGACCTTGGGGATCCACGCAAACCGCGATGGACCGTGGTGTGTGTCCAATTATAAAAATCCGGCCGGCCCACTATCAAGGTTAGCCAGACGCGGACGTAAAATGTTGGCTGCGTGTTTTATTAACCATGTGTGGCCCACTTGAAAAATGGACCGCACGTTTTTTTTTTTTTTTTTTTTTTGGCAATAACCATTCTTACACGTGTGCAACAACTTAGGCATGTGTAGCGGGATATCTTTGGGAGCGGATTGCGGGTGAACCCGGCACAGAAATCTATCTGTGCCCAGCGCTGTGTGGGGCCTGGATATGTACAAATCAACTCCGTCATCTGATTTGAAAGACCACAATGGTAAAGGATTCTCAAAATCAAGGAGATCCAAAACTCATGTGATCCATACCTCACAGAAATAACGGTGATTGAACGCCTGTCAGTGATAGAAGTTTCTTATCAGGATGGTATTTGTTCCTACAGTTGATCCGAGTGGTAATAATTTTACGAGCGGTTCGGATGGCATAAAAATATCATGGTCAGCTCGAGGAGAGTTTCAATGGTGGACATTACTTTCCCACTGTTTTGTTGGTGTGGCTCCCCTGAGTTTTAGATCTGCTTGATTTCTATAAACTTATCCTATCGTAGTCTTTCAAAACAGATGGACGGATTGGATTTGTCACAGACATCTGTGGACGTCATACAAACTCAGGTACGAAGATGTGCTCGGCTGTCCATATCACGTGGCCCGACGTCGCCGGAGATATTTGTGCCCACTGTGATGTATTTAACGTATCCACGGAGTATATCCGTTTTTAAGCTCATTCTATGCAACTACGCGCAGATCGACGAGCATACCGAAGAAAAAGGTGAGGACTAAACACTCACTGTTAGCATTTAATACCCATTATGGTATGGTTACTTTGGTATACTCAGGGGTCGTTTGGCACCTTGGATTGGAGGGGTTTGGGGGGGCTTTGAAACCCCTTTTGTTTGGCAGCATAAAACAATTAAGGATTGCCAATCCAGGGGTTCCCAATCCCCTCTTTGAGGGGGTTTGTAATCCCCGGTGAGAGCTTGGATTACACCTAAAATTATTTCAATAATTGTATGTATAATTACACCTAAAATTATTTCAATAGTTGCAGGTATAAATGCATGTCACTGTACACTATCATTTTACTGGGCACATGGCCCACTAACGATGATCAACACCATCCAAACAGTGTTCATGTAGATCAGCACCGTCCAAATATTGTTCAGCACCGTCCAAACATTGTCCATGTTAATCAACGATTAAAAATCGTTTGTTAGTCACTCAAACATGATCTCGTGCTTGCGGTCCATCTGGGACTTGGAATTTCATCATTTTTAGCCAAAGCATATATTTTAACGGGCTTATCGCAACCATAGTGTCAAAATTTATATATCTCACTAACTGGGGATATTAAAGTTAATTTAGTAATTAAATTCAAACACCTGTAAATATACTATGTATAGGTATTTTTGAATTAAAGTTGATTTACACTTCAAGGTGCCAAACACACCAAGAGGATTACCAATCCATGGGGTTTCCAATCCTAGGGGTTGCGAATCCAAGGGGTTCCAAATCCACGCTCCCAAACAGGCCCTTAAGCTTTGGACTGCATCAATTTTGGCTCATTTCCAAATTGAGCTGAAATTTTTGATGAACGCCGTGCATAAAATACATACTCACAGTGGATTAACAGAGCCTGGGCACGTCGTGAGACAAGAACATTCGTGTTGAGGTTGCTGCATGCCTTTCTCTTTTCTTTTTTTTTTTCCTTTAATATATAGGCAAGAAAATCTTGCATGTTTGGAGCCATTTTGACATGTGTGGCGTTATTTCGGTGCTTAATGACAGGATCCATGGAATCAGTGTTTGTTAAGGAGACTGTATATAATTGATGAACGCGGATTAGATACTGACAAGCCAAATCACTACTGAAATGACGTCACCAAGCTTTGTGGACCCCACCATGATGCATTTATTGTATTCATACCGTCCAACCTTATAGAGAGATTGTTTTGTGGCATTAGAAAAGGAATGAGATATAAAGTTCAAGTGGACTCACCACATAAAGCCGTGGGAGCAGTCACACCCACCATTGGAACATTTATGGGCCCACCATGATGTATTTTTGAGATCCAACATATTAATAAGTTAACATAGAGATAGATGAAGTGAAAACAAAAATATCAACTTGATCGGAAACTATTGTGGCCCCTGAGATATTTTGAATGGTGGATGTCACTGTGCCTGCTGTTTTCTATGGTGGGATCCACTTGAACTTTATATGTATCTTATTCTTTTTTCTCATTCCATAAAACAATCTCTCCAAATGAATGGACAATATGATTACAACACAAACATCATGGTAGGGTCCATAGAGCTTGGTGACATATGGCTATTGACCTTGTCATCATCTAATCCGCGTCCAAAATTGATAGCCCCATTGTAAACTGACCTAAATCAGGTTAATGATCCTTTGCTCCGATTAGGTTTAAACAATTGCTGGGGGAGCCCATGTCACGCATCTTGTTTGAGCCGCAGATGGATCTGACATGTGAAAATTTTAAAAAGACCACGTTAACAACTAGCAGTACCCATGTTTATTTTCCAGACAAGATCACATGGCTTGACACCGAGGAACCTAAGCCTTACTAGAGTAATGAGGTAGGGCTTAAAATATATTGTCCGTGCCCGAGCCAGTGATGAATGACCTTGTCTGATTAGCAAGTGGGCCACTATTGTAAAATAAGAGAACTAATCAATGACGTTTTTGTTGTTAACGAATGTCTTAAATCTAAAAAGTTATGGAAATCCTCGACTGGTAGAAGAAAGTTCGACTTGAAGTCAAGCAACGATTTACTTAGAATTTTCAGGATACTCGATCAGTTGAGGGACATGCTTGACTAGTCAAAGGGATCCTTCAACCAATCAAAGTTATGGCTCGACTAGTCAAATGTTACGCAAATTGTACGCGGACTACGTACATTTAATGCGATTTCTGGACTATTCCAAAGCCAGTGTGTAAGTGGGGTTTTCTAAATTATAAATAAGAGTCTCTATGGCTATTCTAAGGTATTCTAAGACTTTCTAAATATATTTTAAGGGTTTCTAAAAAGGGTTCCAGAGTTGCAAAGGGTGTAACAAGGGTGAGATTCGAGGTTGTTCGAATCCGGTAAGTCCTCTCTCTCTGTAATTTATATTTTCATAGTGAAGACCTATCGCTTTGTACTGTGGTTTTTTTCATAAAGAGTTTTCTGTGTTAAATCTTTGTGTTTCTTGTGATTGCTTCGCGTCATTAGATTGCTATCCTATATCCAAATATGTGTGATCCCGCAGCACAAATCTCAGCAAGTAGTATCAAAGCAATCGTCGAGGCACACATTTGAATTTACAGGATTAGTAATAATGGGAAGCACTAGGTATGATATTGAGAAGTACTTGGAAAAAAATAACTTTGAGTTATGGAAGATCAAGATGATCAGTTCCTTAATCAAGTAATGTGAAGTTAGTGCTCTTGAAGAGCGAAAGTTTATTATGACTAATAATTATTAGAATACCCTTGATAGGAAGGTTTTATTCTCGTTTCGTTTGTCTCACGGATGAAGCTGTCTACAATGTCATGAGGTAGAAAACTTATAGGATATCTATGCAAAAAAATAAATCTTCTGAAAATCGCCTACACTTAAAGCATTAGTGGTATAACTTCAAGATGATAGAAGGGCAAAGATCTAAAGGCTTACATCAGCAACTTTAATAAGTCAGTTTGCAAATTGTTGGATACGGAGGAACATGCATATACGTTGTTAAATTTACTTATAGCATCGTATGAGTCATTGAAGGACACAATGTACACTGCGAATAAAACTCACAGTGTTGATATCGTTATCTCAACCCTTTAAGAGAAGGCCATGAGAAAGTTAAACTGCGACATTAGGACATCTTCCAATGCACTGCTTAAGAGGGACAAAAATTTCGAATAAGGTACAGGATCTTTAAGTTTTAGATCCAAATCCAAAAGCAATGACAAATGTAAGATAAAATGCTAGAACTGTGGGATGGAATGACACATGAAGAAGGATTATAAAAATCCAAAATCTAAGAGAGAATAATCTAAGGCTTCATATAGGGAGTCCAATGTTATCACGTCAGATGGATCGAGTGGATGTGATGGTGATGTCTTGTCTATGTCTATGATCAGACGCCCATATAATGATCGTAGGGGCGAGTGGATTCGAGGCACGGGGGCATTCTTTCACATGACTCCTCGTCGAAGTTGGTTCGCTAACTACATGGAGTGCAATGGTGGATAGGTGTTTATGGACAATGACATTGTCTGTAATGTTGTATCTGTTGGTAAGTGCGCATTAAGATGTTTGATGGGATGAAGCGTACCTTTACTGATATAAGGCATGTTTATGATTTTAAGAATAATCTGATCTCTCTTAGTGTCCTCGAGGTAAAAGGATGTAAGTTTACGGGTATTGATGGTGTCTTTGGAGTATTTAAGGGGGCATGGATAATCATGAAAGCGTAACGACTCGGTAATCTTCACAGGTTGATGGGGAGTACTTCAACAAGTGAAGCTGCAATGGCTGTAGCGAATTTCACCTCTGCACATGTGTGGCATGTTGGGCATGGCCACACAAGTAGATAGGGCATGAAGGCTGAGTCGCGCGTACAGATGTACATAGTAGGTGAAGCAGCCACCTGTGAGAATAATTACACGGCGTAATCGTAAGATATCGGTGAGGCACATGGTCGACTCTTATATCGTATATGCTCTTGTTACAGGCAAGAGGGATTCATCTACTATTCAGATGGCTATGGGTGAGCCTAGTGTTGAGAAGTGGAAGGTGACTATGGGTGATGTGATGAACTTATTGTACCAGATCGACACGTGGGAGCTAGTGGAGTTTTCAGTGGGCCGAGAAGCAATTGGATGCAGGTGGATCTTCAAGAGGATACAACATAAATACAGAGCGAGGCTGGTAGCGAAGGGTTGTGCTCAGAGATAAGGGATCGATTTCTCAGAGATATTCACATCGACGGTATAACAGGTATCTATCAGATTCGTGTTGGTGTTGATTGCCTGATACGATCTTGAGCTGAAAGGATAGATGAGGAGATTGCGCATCTGCATGAGAAATTAGAAGAATAGTTTTTCATGAAGCAGCCTGATCAGTTCGAAGTTAAATGAGCTGAGAAAAAAGTTTGCAGGAAGTCGTGACACGACTTGCCGCCCAAGCAGTGGTATAAATTTTGATTCCTTCACGGTGAGTCAGGAATTGTATGTTGATAACATGTAGATCACCAATCATGTCATGTCTGAAATCAATGCTTTGTTAAGTGGGACATTCGAGATGAAGGATTGGGGGCTGCAAAGATGGTTCTTGACGATGATCTTCATAGAGACCGGAAGAGGAGCATGCTTTGGTAATCATAAGTAAAATATATTGAGTAGTTATGCGATGTATCAGGCAAAATTGGTGAGCACTCCTTATGCGGCTCACTTCAAGTTTTCCTCATGACGTGTCCCAAAACAGATGAGAAAAAACAGAATATGCCTCATGAGCTTTATTCGAGTGCGGTTGGAAATGCATGTCATGGTCTGTATTAGATCGGTTATTTCATAGGCAATCAGTGTTGTACGCAAATACCCAAGTTAGCAATAGTGAGATATTACTTCGATACATACGAGGTACAGAAGAGTACGCCTTATTTTTTAAAAGACAGGAGCAGAGGTGGTCGGGCATGTGGGTTCAAAATTTGTAGACATGCTCACCAAGATCATTCATTTAGATAAATTTTAGTTCTGTACGACTTCTCTATGTTTAGCGATGGCATAAAAGAAGGAAGAAGTGTGCATGAGAAGTATTAATTGAAAATTATGATGAAATGCGGAGATAAAAGAAGAGGTCAAGAAGCTACACGATTGAAGATTGAAGACATGGTAGAGATCGTTGTTAATAGATGTTTTAAATCTGAAAAGTTTTGAAAATCCTTGACTGGTCGAAGAAAGTTCAACTCGAAGTCCAACAATGATATACTTGGAATTTTTGGGACACTTAATCAATCAAAGCTCTGGCTCGACTAGTCAAAGATTACGCAGATTGTGTAAATTTGAAGCGGGTTCCGGACTATTCCAAAGTCAGTGCGTAAGTGGAGTTTCCTAAATTATAAATAAAAGTCACTAGGGCTATTTTTAAGTATTTAAAAGCCTTCTAAAAATATTCTAAGGGTTTTTATAAGGGGTTATAAAGTTGCAAAAGGTGTAGCAAAGGTGAGATACGAGGTTGTTCAAATTAGGTAAGTCTATTCTCTTTGTAATTTATATTTTCATAGTGAAGATCTGTTGTTTTGTGCTGTAATTTTTTTCGAAAGAATTTTTCACGTTAAATATCTGTGTTTCTTTTGATTGCTTGGCGTCATTGGATTGCTATACTAAATTCAAATTTGTGTGATTCCGCAGCACAAATCCTAACGATTTTTTGGCTAGAGCATGACATTGAGGTTGGCCCAAGCGGCGCAGCCAATGAAGGTTGCTCCAGTTAGTCAAGTGGACCACCATTATAATAAAAGAACAATAATCTTACAAAAACTACCTGCTTAATATAGAATTTATGCTCTGATACCTTTTTCAAGACTGTTTTCAAAAAGCCACCTCACTAATGGATATAATTCTCATTTCACTGCCTTCTTAGTTGGGTAGGGCGTGCGAGCAAATGCTCGGCATTCCTGGGTGGGTCTTATAGTAATGGTCATGTAAATTCTACTCTGGTTATCAGGTGTGTCATCTCATGTTTGCCCAAGGCTCAAAAATCACACCTATTTCAGATTCTAATGGACCACACGATTGGAAATAGTGTGGAGGCCATTTTGGCCAAGGCTAAAAAATACACCTATTTTAGATTCTAATGGACCACATGATTGGAAATAGTGTGCAGGGCAACTATTGCCCTCCAAAATATTTTCCCTGTTATGGCTCATCTGAATCATAAATGGGCCTAACATTTGGTGTGTCATCTAATGGTTGGAGTGGATTTCACGTAACCATTGCCATAAAGCTTGTATAAATCAAGGGTGGACTTCTCTCTACCAAATTGTTTCTCTTGGTGTGGCCCATTAGAATCAGAGGTCAATATGATATTTTGGCTCTAGACCTAAACTTAAATTACACATATAATGATCAAAGTGGATTTCTCATATAAATCATGGAGGACCCTATCAAAAATAAGTTCCAAAGTCCCTCTCGGAATCATTCAAGGCGTACAAAGGGGGTATTTTAAGAAAATGAAACTATATGGGCTCTTGATTTTAACAATGGACCACTGTGATGTTTCCGGAAGATCCACTCCAAGTGTTAGATATTCAGTCCCATATTAGGCCTAGAGACAAACAATTAGGTTGACCCGTGATTTTGGTGGGCCACATCAAATAAAATAGTTGGGACTCGATTATTACAGGCCCACCTTGATAATTGTATGAAATCTACACCAACCATAGGGCTCCACACAAAAATTTAGATGTAGGTTCCAAAAATCATACCCACCAATATTTCAGGCGGGCCACACTAATGGAAAATTTTAACAGGGGAGAATTACCATGTACATTGTTTCCAATCATGTGGTCCACATGAATTGAGAATGGAGCAGATGTTTGGCCCCTTGGCCTGACATGGACTGATGCACCTGGTGGTTAGGGGGCCATGGTGGGGCCCACCCAATTCACCCCGATTTATTTTGCCGGGAAGGCGGATGTGACAGAAGGCAAGGAATTATAATAAAACAGTTTTGAAAAAGATACTGAACAGCGATTATATATTAATTGGTTTTTGTTTTGTTTTGTTATTTTTTAACTAATTCCCTAAAAGAACCAACCATTTAAAAATGCCCTTTATTGCTTCCCATTCAATATAACTACTAGTTTAAATGGAGTCATTTGATTTAAAGATGCGTTTTATTGATCCAAGCCATTATATGATTGCATGGATGAATTATATCAAAAACTTCTTCGATTTGAATATTTCGAACCTCCAATCACATGGCTCTTTTACTCACGGCCCCAGCTCGTATGGGCAAGGCTTTTAAGGGATAGGTGCTGGAGAAGGACCAATGGCGGCCAGGCCCATTTCTACCTCTAACTCCCAGCACACTTGCAAGCATGGGAGTTTTGATGGTTTGTGTCATCATATTTGTGCTTGAGCATGTTAAGGAGTTAATCCCGAAAAAGATGAAGAATCTTTATTTTTTAGATAACCTCATCATTATAGAGAAATGCTCACACACAACTAATTGGACCGTCCAACTAGTTGTCTGAATTAAATGCTAATTAATGTTAATAAATGATGCATATGGAAAAGTTAATTAAAGAGGGAGAGGAGTTGCTGGCTTTGGATGGCCCCAACATGGTGTTTATGTAAAATCTACTCCCTCCATTAGATAAATCACCCCATGTTGTATCCAGAGCTTGAAAATCAACCCCAGATGTGGTTAAAGTAGACAACAGGATCGATAATAATGTGCAGGGAAAGCTAACCCTTGAAATTGTTTTCCTTGGTATTGCCCACTTGAATCACGTATGGGCCCGCATTTTAGGCATCAGGCCTATCATTTGGTGTGGCGTCTAATGGCTGAAGTGGATTTTACATTCTCATCACGTTGAGCCCAGTAACAATCAAGGGTCGAGGTCTCTCCCAATTGTTTCCATTAGTATGGTCCACTTGAATCACGTATCAGCTTGATTTTTTCATACTCTGAGCCCTACATGGAATTACACATCCAATGATCGGAGTGGATCTCATAGTACACATCATGGTGGGCCCATTACAAAATATGGGGTGTGCATTGCTATTAACAGTTAGGGCGTGTTTGGCCGGACCAATTCCATGGGATTTGGAGGGATGGGATGGTTTTAAGGTAATGATGGCGGGTGTCAGTGGACGATCAGACATCCCATGGGATTCTTACATCCGGGACAAAAACGGAGTCCTGTTTGGATACGCACAGGCATCCTGGGATGAGTAATCAGGACCCGTTTGGATGCACATGGGATTGCCATCTCTCCAATAGATGTTCGACTTATTCAAAAGGCATTGGCTACCCTCCTCTCAAAAGGCGTTGGCCCACTTAGCTGGCGGTCGGTGCTGTGTGGGACCTACTCAGATGTATGTGTTTCATCCATACCATCCATACGTTTACATGGTTCATTTTATACCACTACAGTAAAAAATTGTGCCTAATCCAAATCCCAAATGGACCACGTTACATGAAACAGATTTTTATGGTTTTTATGCATTAAAAACTGTGTGACCCAACAGACAACCCGATCATCTATGGATCGGGTGGGGCCCAAAGGTTACAATAGTAGAATCATCCTATGATTGATTGACAAATCGATGGTCACAATTTAAATGATCTGTATTTACCAGAATGAGTTTTGCGTATTAACTGATGTCCCCACGCGAGTGCATGAGCCGTACAAATATACACGCTTGGAGCATGTGTCAAATGGTGGCACGTGATTGAGATCTGACCTTTGCATAAGGTGAGTTAGACTGTTTAGATCTAAGGTGGGCCACAGACTGTCAAATGACTGAATGGCTAAGGAATAATAAAGAATTTAATGATTGATAAACATTGTACGTTGCAGCTGTTTGAAGAGTGAAATTGTCTGAATTTTTTGTTAGAAGATCTAAGCATCATTTCCAACTGAATGAAAAGCTCAGATCTAACACACATTTTTTATATTTGCACATGTGTCTGCGTTCAGTAAGTATGGCTCTACACACACGGGGAATTAGGAAAGCTCATTATCAACTTAATGCCAACCGACGAGAGAAAGATCAAAACCCATCGCAATCCAAATCCCAAAGTTTTGGATGTAGCTGATCTTTATTTTTTCCTGTTATCTGGGCCTGTTTTATGTACTAATCAACATATTGGGTATCATGTGAACAGTACCGTTGGGATTAGATAATTTTAACGGTGGACATCCATTTCTGGCAGTTTCTTTGGTGCGGTGGATACCATTGACATTTTTTGGTAAAAAGCCCTGAAAATGAAGTTGAAAATGGATGAAATGCATCAATTAAGATAAGTATACAAAATAAACGTGGTAAAGCCGGAATTGCATCCCACCTAACGTAGTAACATTGTATGCTTAATTAGTATTGAAAATGTTTACTAGAGAAATGAAGTGACTAAAGTTTGATGACAATATATAGAATAAAAAACACAACTACAATACTCGTTAGCAATGCAACTAACGTTTCACCCCTTGACACGTGGGCATCATCCGTTGAAGTCGCTTGACAAACCACTGATCGGGTTGTCTGTTGAGTCGACTCCTATGATGTCCTCCGGGAGGCGAGCCCATCCCTGGAATGGGATGCAGGTGCCTCGATGTGCGGCGATACTATACTTGCCTGAGCAATGGTGTCAGAATGATAACTCTCCCAATAAGCTGCAGCTTCTCTCCAGTTTTTGAAGGCCCGATACCTACTACCGCTGTATCCTTCTACTTCCAATCGGGCCTCTTCCCAGGATAGATAAATGCCCGCATGACGACCAACTAGAACAACGTAATATTTTTCCTTCCTCATCTACAGAGACAAATAACACTCAATCAATTCATGAGATTGCATAGTAAAATTAATATACCAGATTCAATAAGATATTAGTAGATACACTTACCTTGATCCCTCGTCGAATACCTGTATTAGAGCTTACATATCTCAAATTTTTGAATTTAAGATTTGACTAATATCATGAATGTCTACTTGATATGATGATATGAAAGCATTATAGTTATCGATTGTAAGCAGTTTAATGTTATCCACAAAAAATAAACTTACCTATATCAAACCAACCCGAAACCAAAAAAGGAATCCACAAAACCAAGCAAAAAAAAAAAAAAAAAACTAATAGTTATTACAATTCCAGAAGTATAAGCTGTATCTTCATGGGACAAAACCCATCAAACGGAACCACTAGCACCATCACCAAATTTATCTCGAAGGGATTGTTTTAACCAATCGACACGGCGCTCAGGGCGTAGGCTGACAAAGAAGGATGCCATGTTCTCATCTCTGCTTAAGAGTTGACCAACTTCAATGAACTCAGAGTCGGTTAGGCCATGCACCTCTTCGAGCACTTCCAGAACTTTACTAATTCGGTTGACCTCCTTTCCTAGCCCAAAGTCGCGCATAGCTGCCGCAACAGACCTCAGAGAAATGTCAAGTACATCACATGGTCGAGGTGGACGCTGTCGTTTCTTGGTGCTACTCCCACTCCCACTGCGGCCATGATCCGTATCAGATGTATGAGTGGGAGTGCCACGATAGGATCGATTTTGCATGCTCGCTGTGTCCGAGGAAAAATGACCACGCATGGTCCCTATAGAATCCTCTAACGTATCCTCGGATAGGTCAACATGATCGTCAAGATCGTCATCTAACTCCATCCAAGTCTCATTCAAATCTCGATTAATCCTATATGACGATGCAGTCATTGTCCTTGATCCCTTTACGTAACGTCCGGTCGCTTGATCAAAGCCGACGATAACCCCTAGGTTATCCATTCTCTCGATCCTCTTACCCCGTAGTCTCGCAGCGCGTGGGTGTGACTACAAAAACAAAACACTCTGCATCATTTTCATGAATTCAAATTTACATAATCAGAGGTTTGGGTTGAAAGCTAAGGGCCTGTTTGGCTCGTCAGTGGATGGTGATGTCAGTGGATGGCTTATATCCCGGGACAAGTTCACCGGACCTGTTTGGCTTGTAATGCCTATCCAAGGATATTGTCGATCCCATCCCTCCTAATACCATGGGATCTGCCCGGCCAAACAGGCACTAATATATGGAATGGACAGATATAGAACAACTTGATTTAATAGTAACTTGAGATACTCTTCCTATACTTCATCTGGCGCAGTGACCACCATAAGGTCATTGTCCCAGCCGAATCCACTAGCCGCAAGCATGTCCTTGACATCATTGTATTCTCTTTTGTGATATCGGAGTCTGTTTTGTACGTTCTGCTAGGTGATAGGCACCCCTGTTTGTCTTGTCACTTGCTCGGCTGCAACTTGATATGCTTCTCTTTTGAAGCCATTGTCGGCTTTCCTTCCCAGTGCGATTTGTTCCAATAATGTGTTACATAAAATCTGATCCATTGGAGAGCTCTACTTGCTCTTTGCTGCCCGGAAGAGAGGTTCTACAAGGGATTTTGGCTATCTTTTCTCACGGTGAACATCGCGTAGGTAAAGCAGGGGACCGAACGGGTGACTGTATCGGTGTGGTGGTATCAAATGGACAATTGTCCGACATTTCACCTACACAAAACAAAATACAAAGTGCTCTATTATTCAAACCCATAAAGCACCCAAGTTCAATGCATAAAGAAGTGGCGGAGTGTTTTAGGCAAATTATACGGTTGATTAACAGGATAAGAATATTCTTTGCCTGCTCCATTTAGTTACAACATGTTCGGTGTAATGTCATTCGTACGTCAAGGCAGAACTTGCAAAACGTAAGTTATAATGTAACGACTATCTATTGTGCTATCTTGTTCTACTATTACATTGCATATCTACCCACATTTGCTCTGCGATGGCATCGCGCGCCCTTATCCACGCTTCTTTCTCTATTTGATTTGATCGAAATAAACACTGTTGCTCGTCATGCGTGGAGACTTAGATGGGTGTAGGGTTACCCGCTACCTCGCTTACTGATATACCAGTAGCCTGTAGATCTTCACCGCACTCAATATCAAATCGAATGAAATTATGTAAGACAAAGCAAGCAATGACAACTTTCACTTGTGTTTCAAATGGATACTGGATCGCAGTCTTCAATATCGAAAATCTTCCCTTCACTAAGCCAAAACAGCGTTCAATTGCATTCCACGCTTGGGCATAACGATAATTAAACAGCTCCCTCATGTTCGACGGTGCTCTGCCCCTTCGATATTCTTGCAAATGGTATCGAACACCGCGGTAGGGAGCCATAAATCCTGACGAATGGGCATATCCAGCATCGACAACGAAAAATTTCTCTACACATTTAAACTAATGTTATATTCCGACGATTGTACCTTTAAATATTAAAATGTATTCCAATGTAATGACTTTTGTGTTCTACCATTTGGGACTGTCAAAGGATCATCGGTTCGAGTCAACGCATTGTGTAGCACCCTTACGTCTGATGCAGAACCCTCCCAGCCGGCTAGCAGATACAATATCTTCATATCAAATGAGCAGGCTGCAAGAACATTTTGGGACAAATACCATTTCCGGTTATGGAAGCTAGCATGATCTGGTGTTGGAACGTACGCTGGAATATGTGTACCGTCAATTGCACCAACACAGTCCTATGAAGTGTCACATGTGAATTAAACCGGCGTGTGGTTGTGAATTGATGGAGGAAAATGAACAGTATAGTAGTTAAGTGACCTTCAGAAATACTGTTACCTGGAAATACTCTGCCCAATTTTGATTTGTTTGGAGGTTGGTGGGTGGCTCTTGTCTGGCCTGTTTCACGTAAACAGGGTACAATGACACCACCGCATCAAGAAGGCGATGAAAATGCCGGCTGACCGTTTCACCCGAGCGAATGAAACGATGCCCTATGACACGAATGCGAACGTTGTGGCCCACCGTGTGAAGAAAAATAACGACTTGTTCTTCAAGACTGACATTCCGACTATCACGAAAAAGTCTCTTCTCACGGAGTTGAGAACATAGCAAGAAAAATGCTTCTCGACTCATCCTGAGTTGGGTAACACAGTCCCCGTCAGTAGCCCGAATAATCGAGTTGATGAACCTTGCCCGCTCATCATCCCCAAAACGTGCCGGTTGTTTAAACATGTAAGCTCGGCAGTATTCTCCAACCGCTGCCACATAAGCTGCCACCGCTTGAACGACCACAGCCCTACTGTCGTCCTCCTCCTCTTCGTTACCCATTTGGCTGGGTCACCTACACCTAGACCAATTGCGACGATTATTTAATAAATATCTTCACAACTTCTACTCTATTTCTATGTCTATTGTTATTTGATATGGTTACTTGTAACTAAAACAATTTTACGTATATTGAAACAATCAAACCACCCAAATTCAATGGAGATATCGATGACCGTCACCTTTCATCTGGTCTACACTAGGTAAGAAATATCCATTACTCTACATTATCCTGGGGTGGATTCAAGAGAATTGGAAGTCAGGACCTTCCCTATGAAATCACAAAGTGAGTTGTCTCTAAACCTGAATTTGTTTATTTGGTCCGCGCATGTCCAAGATGCAGTATTGTCTTCTATTGCGTTTGGTAGGTATAATACAAAGTGCAATATGGCCCTGTAGGGTGTTTGGCAAGTATAGTACAAAATGTTGTTTGGCTTGTCATTTTGTTAGAGTTGGAGTAGCATTAGATGCATGTTTGTAATCCAATCAGTGACTACCAAAATGGAGTAGCAGTAGTGTGCAAGGAAAACTTGAGGTTACTCATAAGTTATTCTAGTGCTACTCCTACTTGCATTGGTTAACTTGAACACTCCAAGTGATCAATCTGAATTGACCATTAAGTCCAAAACACATTTCATGGGCCACATGCAAAATCACATTGTTTCAATGATCCAATCGATCCTTGAGTTGGCATTATTCTCTATAGGTATCTTCTTTCCAGGCCATGGATGGATGGCTGTGAATATCAATTGCCTAATAAAAGTGATTCTTTATAATAAATAGCAAACCATGATATTGTTTTTCACAACAAGATATATCAATCTAGATTTATTTTGGGGTTTTCTATTTGAAGCTCAACCAAAGCTCCTTAAAACCCAAACAAAAAACAGTAATATCTGTGTTCGGGAGAATACTATTAAGCTCTCAGGAAAATAAAAAATCTCAAAAACCCAGTTCAATAATCAAAATCCAGAAATGAATTCTGCAGTCTTACACTTTTCTAACAGAGGTTATAGCAGCAGAACACAAGAATAATAAAACAATAGATTTCACTTTTCTAACAGAGATTATAGCAGCAGAACACAAGAAGAGGAAAACAAAAATATTCAGATAAAGGTGGATGATGAGAGATCATCCAGAGAGGAGGACTGAATCAGTCCCCATAAAGGAACAAACCTTTTCACATCCATACAACTACTAAGCTCAAATTTTCAATTTTTTTATTGATTGAATTTCTCCTTAAGCTTGATAGAAATATGTTTTTACCCCTTAATATCTGTTAATTTAAGCTGATTGTATTGATTTGTTTTAAGTTATGAAGGCTTCCATGAATTGGTGTGAGTGTGTAAAAAAAAATATGTAGGAGGGCTTTTGGAGGCCCTTACTGCTACAATACGTTGTGGGAGGGTTTTAAAGTCAATGCAACATGCTTAAATAAAGTTAATCACTGTATATTGTTGTTGCAGTCATGAAGTAGCATCCATCGGGAGACCATTCGTTTGTAATGGAGCATTTTGCCTTTGTTGTTACAAGCAACTTTTTCTCATAATAGTCCCTAAAAGCCTCAAAAAATAGACTTAATATACAATAACAAAAGAAAAGAAAAACATTGACAGATAAATATTCTGAACTGAAACGAATATCCACAGTTCAGCAAGTGACACATTGCAAATAAAATCTTATAACATATAAATAAGAGGGAAGACAGGCAGCTTTTGAGCAAAGATCAACTAATGATTTAGCACCTTCAACCAAAGGAAAATAGTACAAGGTTCACACATGGTGTTGTGGATGCACCTGCTGCTTGTTTCCATATCCCTCTTAAGAAGGCACTTTGGGTGACTAAAATGGCCTCTAGAAAGGTGATGTGGAGCTAGCAATGGGCATGCAAAATAAGGCAAAAGTATTGCCAAAAAACCTCTTGGCCAAAATAGAATGATATTGATTTTATAATGTGTCCAAGATCTGTGCAATAGTTAGGCAATATCCATTTCAGGTGTTAGGTAACAACAGAGAAATTTCAATAAAATGACTCAAAGCACGCCAAGAATTATATCAATTGGGCTCTGACCTCTGAGGCCTGTTAATGAAGAACTAATAGACTCAAATCTGCTACAGCGTATTCAGAAAAAGAAAGGAAAGAACTTTTTTTTGTTTCTGAAATCCTGCTGAGGACCTCAAAACCTTATAATCTCTACCTAAAAACTTGAAATCAATAGAATAATCAAATCGCTGTGAAAAGAAAGGAAGAAAGAGAAAAAGAAAAAGAAAAAGAAAAAAAGAAAAACACAAAATCATAAGAAAAATAGAGCAACAGTTCGTAACAAATCATAGAGAGATGGATACACAATTCAGATTGTAGATATTTAGATTATACTAGAAAATTATCACAGGGAAGTAAAAAGAATATACTGAACTCATCCAAAAATTGATTTGAAGACATGTGTCTACGTTCAAAAACAGGGCACAAACTCCACAGAGGTTGCAAAAACCCATTTTAGCATTTGATAGTTTGATTACCTACCTGCAAATGCTGACCGTCAACACTACTGCTATGAAAGATGGAGAAGACGAATGACCTGATCTCAACCAGCGAGCAGATCCCGTCAACACCCTGGCTACACGCGCGGGGAAGAGGAGTCACCTCTCGATCTCTTGCCTATCCCCACCAAGTAGCACAATCCGATTTATAAGGCCATGCACAGAAGCTGTCGCTCGGAGTCGTCCCTTCCATCACCCACCTAGTCTCCTGCGCCTGTCGTCTGAAGACCGTCCTACCATATCCATTCGCGAATCCCATGGGATATGGAGGTATGGCGAACCTGGCAACGAGATTTGCCGAATCCGACTCCTGGATAACCCGCGCGGATTATGAGGGCGGCGCCAGGTGACTGTTCAAACAGTCGATGGGTTGGGAAATTCACGAATAACCCTCGAAAGTCATCGTAATTCCACATCCCACGCCCGGCCAAACACGGCCTTAGTTATTAGAAACGTTGGACGCTACCGAGAAGTGGGACCGGATCCTTGTTACCTGAATGATGAGTAGTGAGGTGCTTCCCAGACCATGGGGCCCACCTTCATATATGAGTTGTATATCCATGCCATTCATCAGTTTCTATGCATAATCTTAGCATATGTTTAAAAAACGAAGCAGATATAAATCTCAAATGGGCCACACCAAAAGAAACAATAGACATTAATAGCCTGCCATTAAAAACTTCCCAAGGCCCATCGTAATGATTTTTTGAAATATAACTTGTTCTGAAGGTAAGAAAGGTCTGGCTAAAGGGAAAACACGCATATAAGCTTAATCCAAAACTTTTGTAGCTCCGGCGAGGTTTTAATGGTTAATCACCACTGTTCACCGTGGTGGGGGCCCACTTGAGATTTGGATCTACTTCACTTTTGAGATCATGCCCTAAATTGATCTGAAAAAACTAATGTACGTCCTTGATACACAAAGAATATATGAACGTAGCCCCACGGTCAGTGAAACACCCAATACGGTGTGACCTCGGTTATAAACTAACACCAGAGTTACAAACTGACTCGGATTGGGCAGCGACACACCCACCCAAGCTAGTGCCGTGTTGACTTGGAAAATTCTGTGGGTCAATCATGATGAATGTGTTATATCTATACTGTTCATCCATTTTCTTAAATTATTTTAGTGCATGAGCCCAAAAATCAGTCAGATCCAAAACTCAATTGGACCACACCACAAAAAGCAGTTGGGTCAATGACCCCACCGTTCAAATCTTCCTAAGGCTGACTATGATGTTTATTTGACATCTTACCTGTTCACGAGGTCACAGAGACATGGAGGAAGGGAAAACGATAATATCAGCTTTATCCAAAACTTCTAGCTCTTAAGAAGTCTTTAATGGTGGGCGTTCAATCCCCATTGTGTGGTTAACTTAAGAGTTGGATCTGTCTAATTTTTTAGGTTGCTGCTCTAAAATGATCAGCAAAATGGATGGTCAACTCATACATCATGGGAGGGCTTACGGAGCCTTCTCTAGGTAGCAGAGGAGTATGTTCGTTTCCATTACTGTACCGGGGGAGATAAATTTAAGCAAGAGATGCATTTAATGAGGAGATGGAAGAGAGCAAGGTGTTTCTTTACGAAGAAAATGAAATGGGATGACTAAAAAAGAATGTACATATGTTATGTGTTTCGACCAAGCGTGGTATATGTAAGACATCCAATCTGTTGATTAGGAAACATCCTTTGTAAGCAGGTGAAGGTAATTTTTTATGGTATCAATAATATAATATTCTTCTGAAAAAATTAGACAGTTAGAAATCCATTCCAACTATCCATATTCAACTTACAAGTGTGGCTATAGCAATGAGAACCATTAAATAATTTTTAGTAGATAAATTTTAATTAATGGACTTTATTTGATAAACAAGTTAAATCTTTAAAATGTAAATTTCATCACACATATGTAAGACATAGTGTCACACATTCTCACATGATATATTACATTGATTTGAAAAAGGAATTTGTGTTATTTAACACACAGCTAGTTGGACCAAATGGAATGGTCCAACTAGTTGTGTGTGAGCATTACTCATCGTTATATACTAAATATATTATCTGCTTTATAAAAGATTGACTAGCCCTACTAGGACCCAGGGGTACACGAACTGAGTTAGATCGGTTAGCTCACCTGGCTCGGCTTGAAAGTACTTGATTCGACTCGGTTAAAAATTGAGTTCGAGCCGAGTTGAGCTGATTTTTCAAGCTCAAAAACAATAAAATCAAACCAAGTTCGAGCTTACCCAATTTTGACTTGACTAATATCAAACCCCAACTTGAACCGAATGCAGATCAAATCAATTTGGTGACTTAGTTACTTTGATATTGATATTATTCACTAAGTGTTTGATGAAATAACTCAACAAAGTATTGGCTGGTGGCAAAGAAGGTATGTATATAAAATAAATAAATATATATTTTTTTCTTAATTTTGATGTTGCTTACAAGGTGTATTATGAAATATATGTAAACAGCTGCTATTATTTTATGTACAATAATAAATTGAAAGTGTACTTCATGTGTTTGTGAAAATGCTGCATAGGCTTGATCTTGCCTCAATCTCAGCTTGGACTAGCCCGAGCTACTGACCAAACCAAGTCGAGCTGCCAGTCAGGCTCAAGGACTAAGCCAAGCCGAATTCAAGCTGGGTCAGCTAGTCCTAAATCCGACTTGACATGGCTTTAACCAGGTGCATGCATCACATGGACTTGACATAGCTTTAACCAGGTGCATGCATCACATGGCTTTGATCCGATCCAACTGGATCTGGTGTTTTAACTGGGTCTAAAATGAGACCTGTGCCCAACTGAATCCTTAAAGGGTCCAAAAGATGAGACCAAAACTCGTTAAAACCGGGCTGGTCCACCGGGTACCTGATGGTCTGGGCACCAATTGACAGCCCTATTCCGTGCGGCTCCACAGATGAATGGGCTCCATCTTTTGCATGCGTTCCAGATTTTCTAGTATAATTTCAAGAAGAAAGATTGAAGGTGGGATCCATACATGCCAGCCTAGTATGAAATTTGGGCTATTCTACTAGGGTTCCATCGGGATCATGCCCTGATCCAAACCTGGGGCATACCCGCTCGTTAGGCAGGCCATGCATGCATGTGAGACTCGCCCCCCCCTCCCCTGATTTTTGTGTTGGGTCGTGTCCGCGGTGGGCCGTGCCAACTTAGAACCAAGTGGCACCTGGATGCCACGTTGACATGCCTCAGTAGCAAATGACGAACATAAGTGGACCACACGTGTGGACTGAAGCTACACATTCAACATACGTGGCCCACCTGTTGAGTGAACCGTTAGGATTTGGGCCACGGCATGCTTAGTCGGTGTGGCTCGAATTTGCGCACTACGAAAACCCTCCCACGGCCTACCGAAATCTTGGATGTGAGCAGATATATAGTTTTCCTTCATCGTGCCGAGAAGGTTTCTTTGGTGGGTGTTCCTTTACAACCATTATGTCACTTCACTGTTAGCCTCCCACTAGGGAATCGGAGCCAAGACCTCAGTGATGAAAGTAAATATCATTCACTCAGTCTCCCGCTTTAGCCATGTATCAAGGTGTGCGTTCCCATCCCTACTGCTCCTGTGGTGCAAGCAGGGAGTTTTAGATTAGCCTGATCTTTGAATTCACATCCTAACTCAGCTGGTTGCAGATGTTGTGCGCAGTTGAATGTCACACACGCATCATGTTGGCCCCGACACGGCGAGCTCTTTGTGGCTACTGTACGATGACATTTGCGCCACACCGAATAGACCGTCACACCTAATGGACCATCAGTTCTACATGTCCCACAGTAGCATGTCCTCCGTGGACTTGGATTCAGTAGTGATCCCGCAAGTACATAGGTCTCAATATAGGTGAGTCCTATGGGCTCCACCATGATTATGTATTTTATCCCGTTAGGGCGTGTTTGAGCCGTGGGATTGGCTGGGATTGGGTGAGATGAGATTCAAAAAAACATAATTATTATTCATGTCAGGAATTGTCCTATAACATCGGATAAGATTAGTTTCATGCTTGATTGGTAATATGAGGGTATATTAAATGGATATATCCACCATCATTTGAAATTATTGAGAATAACACATATGTGTTATATCTAAACCGTTCATTTATTTTGTAATCTCATCTTATGACATGAGCCTAAAAATGAGGCAGATTCAAAACTTATATGGCACCAAAGAAGTTTTCAACAGTAAATATGTAATCCCCGTTGCTTTCTATGGTAGGGTCCACTTAAGCTATAGATTTACCTATTTTTTTGGGCCATGCTCTAAAATAATATTGAAAAATGGGTGGACGGTGTGGATATAGCCCACACATCATGGTGGGACCTACAAGTGAAATTGGCTTGGGACCAATGCAATTTTATCTAATCTAATTCTAAGCTTTTTCATTCTTTCCAAACATAGAGTGGAATTGGCACAAGGATCAGATGCAATTCCATCCCACCTAATCCCTTCTAATCACACTGCCCAAACAAGCCCTTGGCTAATTTTAAGGCGTGGGAAAATTATTTTCAAGGCAATTTCAAAATTAAAGTGCACCACGATAAAGAAAGCAATGGTAATTGAACAGACATTATTAAAAACGATTCAAAGGCTGTAATGTTTGTTTGTCATTATCGAGTATGTAATGCGGCCTGGGACGGAAGGAAACACAAATATCAGCTCGATCTAAAACTTTTGTGGCCGTAGAAGTTTTTAATAGCGAGTGTTAAATGACCCTGCTTCTACCTGAGATTTGGATCTGCCTCATTTTTTGGCATGATACATCGAAATGAGCTTGGAAAAATGGATGGACGGTATGGATTAAACACAAACATCATGGTGGTGGGCCCACAGCACCGACAGACACTGGAGCGGTCACAACCGAATCCGAGTCCGTCTGCCACGAATTGCCTATTTCGCGCGAATATTTCCCCTATTCCGCCAGCAGGAGCGCGAATTGAAAGTAGCCATTCTCTCTTCTCTCTCAGAGCTCGAACGAGTCGAAGCCATGTCAAAACTGGCAGCCGATTCCCACGGAAGCACAGCAGCCGTTCAGGCTACCAACGATGACGCTTCTGCCAGCAAGCTGTTAGTATTCTCAATCCCATCTCCGCATGAAAAAAATGATCAGATACACCGGCTGCATCACAAGCTACGATACAGCTACTCTTTGCCCGCCATCGTGTAACAGACTTACAGTATCCTATCCGTACAAACGTTGGGATACACCGTGTTAATCATCTGGCAGGAAAATCAGGCCGATCCCTTTGTCGAGTGGGCCACGACAGACACTAAGTCATAACCTCTGCCGAACCGTTGATACTGACTTTCCGTCGCTCTGTGAGCGGAAGATCCTGATTTCCGTACCGCGTGATCATCTAAGCGTGTCCAACCATTTGTACGGATAGGATATTCCGCACATGTGGCATGCCGGCGAGAAAGGGATGGCTGTATCATAACTTATCGTCCAGCCCCTGTATCTGATCAGTTATTTTCCCATACTACTTCCATTCACTTCTTTCAATTGGATGCTCTTGATTTCAATGACTGCTCGCGGGATCGTCTGTCATGGTCAAGATCTTTTTATTTCCCAATCTCATTACTAGGATCGTTCGTAATCTATCCAGTTCATCTCAATTTATATATTGAAATTGCAACTTCTGGCTTTGTTGATTGAAATTTCATCAATTCATGATCTATCAATTTCGATATATGCAGAGCTTTGGTGTAAATGCTTGTTTCCAGGCTTATGCATTGAACATAGGCATCCTTTTGCGTTTGTTCTTTCATTCATTTTTCAGATGATGGTTGCAACTTGCAAGCAAATTTTTATTTCTTTTGTGAATATGTGCTTGTAGCAGCCGAACACCCCTGCTCTCAATTGGTCGCTGATTCAAGCAAACCAACTGTACCTTGTGTGCAAAACCACCAACTCTGCTAAGAACCGCGTGCAACACAATGAAGGAAAATAAATGGGAGAATAAGATGCACTTTACACGACTACAAACCACAGGATGCAAGATTTAAGTGGTTCACCACACTGGGTTACATCCACGGGCAAAATGGCAAGTAAATGAATCTACTTCCTCTGGGACAAAATTACAACTTGATGTAGAGAAAATAGACACTCACCAATCTGATGAAATACACACTGAATCACCTCCCCGTCCACCTCTAATGCCAACGTAAATGTCAACCACACAATCCCCTCTCATGTGGTTGCTGTCGCCGTTGGAAATCACCTGATTCAACACTGATAAAAATACTTTGGCTTCTATAATTTGAAAGAATGGAAGAGAAAGCTTTGGAGAAATCTCCAACTTGAGAAATTTCATTCTAAAGAAAACCCTTTTTTATTGCTCATTCTATGCCCCTTGTTTTCTCTCTTTCTCACTCAAATTCGTTTTTCCTCCTTTAGCCCTATATAACTCAGCCTGTATGACAACAACACATGAGTAAAATGTCTTAAATCTGCTCCCAAAGGTGCACACGTACATAGACTTTTACTCCATGACCATATTACTAGTTATAGCACACTAAAAGAAGATTAAACATGTATCATGATTTGGTACCAGACACTAACATTGCTCATTTCATTTTTATGGTGCTTTCTTGGATGATTTCTGGAACATGAGATAATATAACTACAGGTAGTTTTGTTCAGCAAATGCAACAAGCCTAAAATCTTGCAAGTTGAAGGAACAATCATAAGCAGGAGGCAATGGACTTTTCAACACTCCTGATAATTGATAAAATAACCAAAGCGGTGGAGGGAGGCTGGTGAGAAATATGTGATCAAGAATAGAGGGAGGAATCCTGTAAAGTGGTCAAGGGCAATGGGTCGGGGGCCTTGGGAAATAGAGCTATGACAATGGTAATGTATGTGTGCATACATACATACCTACATACCTACACGCATGTATACATTCATCATCATCATCATAGCATTGCCCCATCCATTTGGGGTTGGCTTAGGACTCTTGCTTTACCAATTATTCCCATATAAGTCCCTTATTTGAGTAACTGAGCAAGCTTCGAAATCATATCTACATGTATACAAATATTTACAAAAAATAAAAAAAAGAGAGTACATATACACATAAATCCATGTAGGGGAGATTTTTGAAGATGGAATTACTGGGTGCTGTGAAGATATTTGGGTGAGTGAGAAGCATCTCACATCAATGTTTCCTAGGTTATATATGCAGTCGACTCGAAAGGGAAGAATTTTTGTGGTGTGCTTCAAGGTTGTAGGGGAGCAGTTAGCTTAGAAAATTATGTTTACTAGAAACTTGAGGGAGGAAATAGTCCTGTGAGTCACTAATGGGGGTGCTTCAAGAAGCCTATGTATCTATAAATTCTTGAGAAAGGAGTGTGGAAATAGACGTCTTCAAATGCTTTCTTTCAAGGAAAAATAATAATAATAATAATAATTATTTTCTTATCATCGATTTCTAATGAAAAAGAGGACTTGCCATCCGCTCTTATAAAGGGTGGAGGCATCTTGTTGGATGGCAATGACCGGTTAAATTTGTTATCTCAAATCGAGAGAACCTGCTACTGAATGTTTGCTTCATGTCTAAAGAATGTGGAAGAGAACACACTATCTTTTCTTTCGTTGTGAAGCGACGTGGAAACTACGGGCATTCTTTCTCAACTTATTTGGAGTTCTTGAGAAGCTAGCTCAGATCATCAAGAAATTCAAGAGGGCCCTTTCAAGAGAGTGATAAGATATTGTGGAGGGTTCTTCCATTTGTGGTGCTATGGAGTATTTGGAAAGGGGGCAACTTGATGGCAATGATGGCATCTATTTGGAAAAGCAGTTGAAGCCTGAAGGTCATTTTTATTGACAATGGGAAATTTTACTCTAAAGAAAGAAAGAGAGGTAGCTCAGATCATCAAGAAATTCAAGAGGGCCCTTTCAAGAGAGTTATAAGATATTGTGGAGGCTTCTTCCATTTGTGGTGCTATGGAGTATTTGGAAAGGGGGCAACTTGATGGCAATGATGGCATCTATTTGGAAAAGCGGTTGAAGGTCATTTTTATTGACAATGGGAAATTTTACTCTAAAGAAAGAAAGAGAGGTACACGAAAACATCCAGAAGCTAGCGAATGGCCATTAGAACAGAAGTAAATGATCTGAAATCAAACTCGTGAAGGGCCACCCCCCTTATAATTAAGAGTCTGCCACTGATTTTTCATCACAGCTCAAATTAGAAAATGTGAAATGGAACTCCATAACCCGAACTTGAACTTCATCCATGTTATCCGCACATGCTCGAGAAAGCCCATCTAATGTTATTGGCCGAATCCTGATCCACAACGATAGGATCAGAAGAAAACTGCTGGAATGTGAGTAGTATAGGAAGTAGGGCCTTTGCTTCCACCAGATTAGAGTCCCATATTCCTGGCAGACATACGTGATCATATTTTAACACATCCCCGATTATCACTGAATTAAACCTCTCACACCTTCTGGTCTCAGGTTATCCATATAACAATCATCAAAGTTTAATTTTGTTGAGACCACTGGTGTAGCTTCCTCCTTTAAAAACAGAAATATTCCATGACTCACTTCGAATTACAACAGTCAGTTTCTTCTTATCATATCTTTGGAGAAACGTTGGAGACTTTTATCCAATTAAAAAAAATAAATCCCAATTAAGTATGTTGATCGTGTGCCAAGAGGAAATCTTGGACCATCTCGAGTGGGGGAGAGTTCCAAAAAAGGCAATATCAAAATGACATTCTCAGGTTATGTGGTTCAGGGTGATTCATTTGAGTTGGAGGCTAAGGCTTTGAGAGTTTCTCAGCAATGCATTTTGGAAATCCTATGGTTGAAGGTGATACAAGAAACACGATAGCATACAACACTCATATCCAATTGTGGAGAAATTTTTTTTTTTTTTCCGAAGGTTAATAGGTGAACTTTATTAAAGGAATTGTTAAGACAAAACTTCAAAACAGTTAAGAATACAACACTCAAATAAAAGCAAAATACATGCCAAGCTTACATCCCAAACAAGAGAGAGATTTCACTGAAACATACATCCTTAGCCCCAGATACCCACCCTAATACATCCCTTTTGGTTGCCACATCTTCCCACGATCCCTGCTTGTTGAGGAAGCATCTTCGATTACAATCCTGCCAAATGTTCCATAATATGGCTAGAATGGCAAGGCGCCACGGGACTTGTCGACCTTTAGCAGTGGGGCTACCATGCCAAGCCTGAAACAGGTCCACAATCGATCGAGGCATCACCCACCCGACTTGGAAAGACACTAGGAAGGTGGACCACACGTGACGCACGAATGAGAGATAGAAAGATTGTTTTTCATATTTCATGAAATATGGGATATAGCTTCACAGACAAACATTTCATTTGCCAATGTTGAGAGAAGGGTAAATATAATCACCAACATCCCTGCTGAAGGGGGATAGAAAGATCATCTATTTCTTTCATGAATCCTTTCCCTTTAGTTTGATACTTTTATATCGCTCTTTTGATTTTGTATCACGCCTCGGGATGTCTCTTTATATTACTATTTTTATTATTTCTTAATTCTTATTAAATCTTATCCTGATTCATAAAAACAAGTTTAAAATAATTAATGTTATGTGGTCTCTCTATTGGAAGAACTCTGGGAACTCTTTTCATCAGATACTGGAGTTCTACATCAATACTCATGGTCTTGGACACCTCATGAGAATGTTGTGTTCAAAGGAAAAATCAAAGTCGCATGTGTCTCTCTCTTTCTCTGAACAAATTTCCAAAGAAGGTATAAGATGACTGCTTAACCCATGATTGTTTTCCTTAATTAATCGTTGTGGGTGTATCAAAGAGAGAATTGAGCTTAAATTGAGGGGAAAAAGTATCCTTACCAATTGTAGAGTCACCACTCCCTCTTAATTACCACAAACAGAGAAGAAAATATCCCTTGGACTGCAGCTGATTAGTCTATAGACTGAAGAGGTACTACGGGATAATCCCAAACAGCTGATTAGTCTAAACTAGTAGCCTCTCTTTATCATTCGCAAAATCCAAAGAAACTTCATTTGGTAATCAAGTAATCATAGTAGAGTCTATAGGTCTTGTAGGCCTTAATATATGTTTCAACATAAACAATAACAAACTTCAAGAATAACAAGGCTTTAGAATAATTTTTCTAGGCACTAGAACGAAACCCGTTCTTACCAAAATTTCTATAAGATGGTTGTGATCTGACATTAGTCATTACATGCCACTGTCTCAACTATAGAAAGAAGGAAAGAAAGATCAAATCTGCTAGTATGTATTAGAAGTAAAATGGCTTTCCACGTATGCATTGTCTAAAGCAACGATTTTTATCTGCTGTAGAGAAAGGGACTCATAGGAAAGGAAACGTAAAGAAATAGGGGCAGGGCCATATACAATATTTTATGACAAAACCTTATTGGCAAATACAAGTTGTCTAACTTAATGAAATGCTCTCATATTGGCAATAAATTAGAAGTGAAATAAACCTGGTAAAGAAGAAAAAGAGAAGAAGAACGTGAGAAAAGATTTGTTTTCTCGCCCTCTTGTTAATGTTGTATTAATAGAAAAGATTATAGGAAAAGAAGATGATTTACAATAGGAGACTTCAAGATAAAAACGAATTAGAGGATCTAATCCTAACCACATGCACATGGCTGTGTACACCGCAAGTGCACACTAATCTATTGTATACACTACATGTGTACATTAATTTGCGTATACCAACACCCCCCCTCAAGCTGGTGCATGGATATCATTCATGCCGAGCTTGATATTGATGGTCTTGAGGTGCACTGTTGATGTGGCTTTGGTAAAGACATTTGTTAACTTATCTTCTAAAGGAACAAAAGGTATATGTAGAAGCTTGGCAACTAATTTCTCCTTAACGAAAGGTCGTTGCATAAACTGGCTTACAATTCCAACCGTTTAAAAGGTGTCAGGGTGAGTAAAGTTGAGATAAATTAGTCGACCCACTAGTCGACAATATATGCTTGGATTTTTAATTTCGTTTGGTTGTCTTTTATAAACCTTATGATTTGCTTCAATAGGTATGTCAACAAGACAAGCTCTAAGTAAATAAGCCTTAGAGAGAAGATCCAACGAATACTTACGTTGGGATAAAAAGATTCCTCGTTTTGAGCGAGACACTTCAATTCTAAGGAAGTACTTTGACAACCTTAAATCCTTCATTTCGAATGACAAGGACAAAAATTTCTTAACATTGTTTATCTCAGTCGTGCTCGTGCTAATTAGAATGATTTCATCAACATATACCACACAAATTTTCATATTACCATTCATATGTTTTACAAATACAAAATTGTCAAAGACACTTCTTTTAAATCCAATGTTTGAAATCGTATTGCCAAGCTTTTCAAACCAGGCCCAATGCGACTATTTGAGGTAGCACAAAGCTTTTCGAAGACGGCAAACTTTATCAGTCTTCTCCTTAGGCCAAAAACTAGGAGGAAGGGCCATATGTATTTTAAAGATCACCATGTAGAAACACTATTTTGACATCCAATCGATGTGGGGCCAATTACGATTTGTGGTGATAGACAAGAGGCTGCAGACTAGTTTAATTTTGCCACCATAGCAGAAGTTTCATTGTAATCTTCTCCTTACTTTTGAGTGAAGCCCTTGGCAACTAGTGGTGCTTTATATTTGTCTATCGATCTGTCAGTGTTAAGGCACAAAAAATATTTTATTGAAGTGGTAAGAAGATTCCATGGTGCAGATCTTTCCTAGGGTCATTCACTCCTTATTTTGGTAAAAATGCATGTCCGGGGATATTTTAGGTATTTTGGTAAAAATGTATGTCTGGGGGTATTTTAGGTATTTTGGTAAAAATTCATGTACATGTGTAGTTTAGGTATTCCAGTAAAAGGCAGTAAAGAGGGCGTTTTGGTAATAAAGGGTGTACAAGTGTCATTTTAATGGAGAGAGGTTGTACACCACCATTTAAAGGAGAAGCTTGATGGACACCGTTGTTTAAGAGAAGTAGATGTACATATGTGAAGGGAAAAGTGGTGGTGATCACCACTTTGTAAGAGAGCAAGGGCCTATAAATACCCCTCTCCTGCCTCATTTGAGGGGTTGGATCAGTTGATAGGTTGGGATACAAGAAGAGTGAAGAGGTGTGAAGAGAAGAAAGTGAATGAAAGAAGTTGCGCCAGCCGTGCAAGTGAGAAACTCACTGTGTCATTCGCGCAAGATAAAGAAGCATTGCGCCATCCGCGTAATGCAAATGGCTTAGACACCACTTTATGTGGAAACCTATCTTTAAAATAGGCCTTGCGCGACCTGCGCAATAGAAATGAGAGAATTTCCATAAGCTGCATGTCATGGAATGCTGTCTGAGGGAAGATTTCCCTTGCGCGAACCGCGTAATCACTCTAAAAAATCTCCATTGCGCCAAGGCTTCTGCGCCACTGTTAATGGAGTCATGCTCAAATACGAGGCTTTCAATGAAGCAAAGGGGAGATCTATATCGTCCACCGGATTCCTTTCGGAATTTTGGTCGTGAATGACCAGTTTTGGTCATTCGTTGATGTGGCCCACCGAGATTATCAGGCTGCAATGGCAGCTGAACGGTCTTCTTGCGATCGCTGTAACGATTATGTGAACGTACATGGCCGCCAAAGGTCAACATGACTTTGATTGGTTTTTCTCCCTCTACCTAATGGACGGTTCGGATCAATCTTTCACTTCATGATGGTGGCCCACAATGAATGAATACAATCTCTGTTGTGAAACAGAGTCGACGTACGTCGACTCTGTAAAGTGCGATGGCTTATTTGTTGAAGATAATTGAAAAATCCACTCCATACATTGGATTCAGGGCAAAAAACCATTTAGGAAGGACTGTTTTTTGAGTGAAATCGGTGTGGCACATGAGGTTGTTTACTCCGCGTTCATCTTATATTTAACGGCTAGGATTTCGTAACAGCTTGCATGGTGGGAAAAAGACACTTAGGCGAGGGTAGTACCCATCCTCTGGAGTGAATAGACGGATCGGATCATGCAATGGAGCGGAGAGTAGGCCCCACTACTCAGAACCAGTGAAAGTGTCTGCACGCTGTTTCCTTGGAGAAGAAGGTCGAGTCAACTGACTTTGACAAGGGATGTTCGTTCGGTGCGCGTCGAGCACATGTGTACATTATGTACATACAATGATCAACGGTCTTCATAGTGATGTTCGTGAGAAATTTGCTCCGTCCATCCGTTTTGCCACTATGTTTAAGGGGTTGAGATCGAATTTGAAGCATATTTAGATATTAAGCGGGTCCCAAATCAGGATTTTAGGGGATGATTTGACAGTTTAGCCATTTTCATAGGGATCAAAGAGCTGAAATTTGACGTGTACGGCTAATTTGTGGTCCCAAGGCTATATATGAAGTTTTGAGTCGAACGGATGGTGGCAACTCTGTGATCTTGTATTTTGGGCAATTTTTAGGCCTGTTTAACGTGAGCGACCTGATTTTCTCGGATCTTGGCCGTGTAAATTCATCGATCTCGGTCCCCTAGTTGTCTCTGCACCACATTTCAAGGGACCGCTCCACATTTCAAGGAAGAATGATCAGAACTGATCTCAACGGTCATATCAAGGGCTTCAAGCCCGCACAACCCCCATCTCCTTGAAGATTGGTTGATCAATTCAATATTCCTCCTAAGTCCTAGGAGATGACTGAAGCAACTGTCGAAATGCCGCCTAAATTTCTATCAGATTATCTTCTCTTTCATTCATTTCGTTGCATTAATTGTACTTTGTTTTCAGAATCAAGGGAATCCGAGGATGTAAATGAACTCAGAATAAATGTGATCAATGTTCTCTCATCAAATTCTTTGTTCTTATTGAATAAATCTCCCAATTCGAATGCATTTTGTTTCCTTGCAGAAACAAAATGGCGACTCTGCCCAGATCCGAGAAAAGTAGGCCACTCACGTTAAACGGGCCTGAAAATTGTCCAGAATACAAGATCAAAGGGTTACCACCATCCGTTCGTTTTGAAACTTTATATATAGCATCGAGACCACAAATTAACCGTACACATCAAATTTCAGCTCCTGTATCCCTGTGGAAATGACTAAACTGTTAAATCATCCCCTAAAATTCTGATTTGGGGCCCGCTTAATATCTGGATATGCTTCAAATTCGGTCTTCACCCCTTAAACACAGTGGCAAAACAGATGAACGAAACAGATTTCTCACGAACATCACTATGGAGACCGTTGATCATTGCATGTACATAATGTACACGTGTGCTCGACGTGCACCGGACGAACATTCCTGGTTAAAGTCGGTTGACCCGACCTTATTCTCCAAGGAAACAGCGCGCGGACGCTGTTTCGCTGGTTTTGAGTGGTGGGGCCCACTCTTCGCTTCATTGCATGATCCAATCCATCTATTCACTCAAGAGGGTGGGTATTACCCTCGCCTAGGTGTCCTTTTGCCACCATGCAAGCTGTTGCGAAATCCTAGCCGTTAAACATAAGATGAACGACGGGGTAGACAACCTCATCGGCCACACCGATTTCACTCCAAAAACAGTCCTTCCTGGATGAGTTTTTACCCTGAATCCAATGTATGGAGTGAATTTTCCAATTATCTTCAACAAATAAGCCATCACACTTTACAGAGTCGACGTACGTCGACTCTGTTTCACAACAGAGACTGTATTCATTCATTGTGGGCCACCATCATGAATTGAAAGATTGATCCGAACCGTCCATCAGGTGGAGGGAGAAAAACCAATCAAAGTCATGATGACCTTTGGCGGCCATGTATGTTCACATGATCGTTACAGCGATCGCAAGAAGACTGTTCAGCTGCCATTGCAGCCTGATAATCTCTGCGGGCCACATTAATGGATGACCAAAACTGGTTATTCACGACTGAAATTCCGAGGAATCCAGTGGACGGTATAGATCTCCCCTTTGCTTCATTGAAAGCCTTGTATTTGAGCATGATTCCATTGATAGTGGTGCAGAAGCCTTGGCGCAATGAATATTTTTCAGAGTGATTGCGCGGTTCGCGCAAGGAAAATCTTCCCTCAGACAACATTCCATGACATACGGCTTATGGGAATTCTTCCATTTCTATTGTGCAGGTCGGGCAAGGCCTATCTTAAAGATAGGTTTCCACATAAAGTGGTGTATAAGTCATTTGCATTGCGCGGATGGCGCAATGCTTCTTTGTCTTGCGCGGATGGCGCGGTGAGTTTCTCACTTGCGCGGCTGACGCAACAATTTATTTCTTTCCCTTTCTTCTCTTCACACTCCTTCACTCTTCTTGTATCCCGACCTATCAACTGATCCAACCCCTCAAATGAGGCAGGGGAGGGGTATTTGTAGGCCCTTGCTCTCTTACAAAGTAGTGATCACCACCACTTTTCCCTTCACATATGTACATCTACTTCTCTTAAACAATGGTGTCCACCAAGCTTCTCCCTTAAATGGTGATATACAACTTCTCTATTAAAATGACACCTGTGCACCATTTATTACTAAAGCACCCTCTTTACTGCCTTTTACTGAAATACCTAAACTACCTCTAGACATGAATTTTTACCAAAATACCTAAAATACCCTCGGACATGGATTTTTACCAAAATATTTCCGGACATGCATTTTTATCAAAATACCTAAAGTACCCCCGGACATGGATTTTTACCAAAATAAGGAGTGAATGACCCTGGGAAAGATCTGCACAATGAAATCCTCTTACCACTTCAATAAAATATTTTTTGTGCCTCAACAGATGCCCCCTCGATCCTTCTTTGATTGATTCCTGAAATCGAATGGAGGATCGATCTTCCTCCGCCCGAAGCACTTGAATGAACTGCAACTGAAGGATGATTGAATGATCATGCTCGCATGGAAGACTGGATGGTCATACTTGACCAGAAGATCGAATGATCGTGTTTGATCGGAAGACCGGAATGCTCACGTTCAAACGAAAGACTTGAACAATCACATTCAAACGGAAGACTTGAATGCTCATGTTTGAACGGAAGATTTGAACAATTGCGCTCGAATGGTAGACTTGAATGATTGCGCTCGAACAGAAGACTTGAATGATTGCGTTCAAACAAAAGACTTGAATGCTCACGTTCAAACGGAAGACTTGAACATTCACGTTCAAATGGAAGACTTGAACAATTACGTTTGAATGGAAGACTTGAATGATTGTGCTCGAATAGAAGACTTGAATGCCCCTGCTGGCATTCGCTCGCTAGCAGTGTCGAGCGAATGCTTCACTAGAGGGAATTATCTTGGTCATTAAAACTCGTCACTATAATAATTGTGGTGACTTCATCCTTGAGCAACTTGATCAGAGAACTTTCTTTCAACACCGTTACTGCTGCAACGGTCTCTTTGATCAACTCCGGTGACTCTTTCCTTCAACTTGTATCTAGGGGGTTGTTCTTTAATACTGTTCCTGCTGCAACAACTCTTTCAATTGTTTCCTTTATTCATGATCTGCATAACCCAAGCTTTCAAATGATGATCTTTCTTGCCAAATTAATCGGAATTAATATCTCAAGACATTATAATTTTCCAATTTACCTTCATGAAGCACTGATAATTTTTTGAAATATATTAAAAGCTTCTTCTTTTTTTAGGCTGATTGTGATATTCGTAATATGATAATGATTTAATTATTTCATCTTTACGCTTGTCATCGTGCTTTGTATTGCATCTTTTGCTCATTAAATCGCGCTCTTGGAGATATCATTTCCAGCTTCAATGGTTCAATCGCTGAGTCTTTTTGTTGAGTTGTTTCTAGCTTGTGCTCCTTGACATAGACTTTTCCTTAGACCTTTGCTGATCTTGAAAAATAAATAAAACTTCTCTTAATTTCCATTTAATAACTTTCCAAAGGACATAAAAGTTACTGATGATGATTCCGTTTGTTCTTTGTCTCCATCAGATCTGGTACTTGGAGTCTTGCGATATCATTACTAAGATAGTGAGAAGTTACGACATCAGCATATGAATTTTTCCATTGTGCATAAGAGATTATCAGAAAGACCAAGGCATAGATTACTGATGAAGACATAGATCCTACCCCCTTTCATGGTCAATGTCACATAAAGATTTCTTCAGAATATAATATTTCTGAAGTGAATCCTGCTGATACTCCTGAAGGATGGATAATCTTTACTGCTCCTTTAACGAATCCAAAGAATATATCCAAATCCTTATATTGTCTGGGAGAGAATGATAATTCTTCATTAGTTTATTCTCTGCCACCTTTTGAGAATCTTGTGCGATAATATTTCTCTATTCATTAAGAAAGTGAGAGACGAAAAGACCTTACGGCTTTTGTCAATATATTAACTGACCTTGAAGACTTGAATTTTTGAGTAGATAATTGCCAATATCTTGAAGGCATTTGCTGTTGATGTAATTTGAACCTGATTCAAAAGAAACACATTTTTGCATGTTGTTTACTTAACATTTAAAATTTTCATCAGGCAATTGCATATTTGAGCATATCCAGAGTGAAATATGTATCTACGGCATTTTGAATGTTGCACATAGTTTATGCTTTGCATATTTGAGCATCTCTAAAGTGAAATATGTATCTGCGGGATTTTGAATATCGCACATAGTTTATGCTATCGAGCAATGGAGATAGTATACTCTTGACTGACTATACCTTGACCGGACGAGACTAAACTTGACTTAACTGGACTTGACTTGACTGGACTTTACTGAACTAGGTTGACACCATGGGATTGACACTACTGGACTGACACCTACGCACACAGTTTAGGCTCTTGAGTAGTTGGAGCAATACACAGTTTAAGCTCATAAGTAGTTGGAGCCCATACAGTTTTTTAGACTCTTGAGTAGTAGAGTCGGGTGGTCTTACGTGATGGTCTCTGTAACTCTTACGAGTTCGCTGGACTTCTCATTGCCTGGTGAATTCACAAACGGCGATCCATCAGAGGGGCTCAATGAAGCTACCAAAGCCGTGAACTCGGTTGGAATTACGCACAGGGTTGGTCGTAGTAACTCTCTAGAGTTAACGGGGCTTGTAAGGCAACCTTTGGGGTACCAAATCTAGGGCCGCCAGTCCATCAATGAAGTAGGTTTAAGCCTTCCTCATGAGTTAGTACTGAAATCAAATCAAAGATCTGGGGGGTTTTACGCATGGTTGGCCTATCTATGGACATGGCCAAAGAGCTCACACTGCGGCTCACTTTTTCTTCACTTGCAAGGTCGAGCCCATTCACGGGAGGACATTTTCCTCCGTTCCCCGTGACGCTGCCGAAAGCTATATAGGTGACATGGGGGTTACACGTGACTAGTCGTTGAAGACTTTTTGGCCCTTTAGGCTTTTAGTCTCTGGCTTCATCTGCAGCCCGCATGGGTATGCGTACGATGGCCTTTACGGGCTTTTTAGGGCCACTGGCTTCTCACCGCTGCCCGAATGGCTATGGAGATAGGACTTATGCGTAGTTGGCCGTATAGGCTTGGCTAGGCTGCCTTAAATGATGAGCAACCATCGCTGTTGTCAACTTTATATGCGGTTGGCTATATAGTTTATTTCACTGTCAAAAGATGGTGATCAATAATTGATATTTCGCCACTGCTGATTATGCTTTGAGAATATTCATACCATGTTTAAAATAGTGTATCAGCTTGGCGATGATAGCAATTTTGATAAGCGATTGATGATGACAGCGATGGTTGCCAATTTTGGCGATAATCATTACTGACAGAAATATTTGGCATCGGCGATAGTCGTCAATGCTTGACAGCAATCATCAATACTTAGTGGCAATCATCAACGCTTAACAGTGATCATCAACGCTTGATAGCGATCATCAACGCTTGATAGCAATCATCAACGCTTGGCAGCGATCATCAATGCTTGACAGCAATCATCAACGCTTGACAGCAATTGTCAACGCTTGACAACAATCATCAACGCTTGACAGCAATCGTCAATGCTTGGCAGCGATCATCAACGCTTTACTTTATATTTGGCGATGACTTGATATACTTGAAAGCCTGCATTTTATTCATATACACAAACGAAATACATTCTATGGTGAGAAATATATTTCACAGTTTTTACTCACTTGTCTTACCCTGTTTTGATTAAGAAGCATTGCTCTGGGAATCTTTGTAATCAAAATCACGATGTTGCGACCTTTAACAAATATACTGACACCGCATCATCTCATACTTTTTTGCTCAAGATTAGCTTTGCCCCCAGTCTTGAACTAATCAAGCCTGTGTACTCTTATTTCTTCTTTTATGTCATACACCTTAACAATTTCACTTTCATCAACCGTCTTCTGTAACTTGTTCTTCAAGCCATTCATTTTTCTTTCTTCTTCAATTGTATCTCATGAATTTCTCTTGAAATTCGAAGTCAATTGAAAATTTATGCTTTTATTCATTAACATAAAGGCGAGTACATGACTTTGTCTTTCACAATCCTTTTGCTCCTCGAATTGTTGTTGACAATCGCCATTGCTTGATAGCAATCATCAATGCTTACTTTTGCCCCAACTTTAACTTACAAAAATTGTTATAGACAATTATCATAAACAATTATCATCTCGGGGAATCAACAATTACCTCATTTGGGATTCTGAGATTTTGGCATTTTGAAACTTTTTTTATCCTGCCCCTTTTTGATTTGGAAGCATCAAAATTGTAGTTTATATTCAAAGATAACGTATTTTATATGCCCTTGTCTGCCCCCTGAATAATTGTGCAGTGAATCTTTTGAGTCAACACGTTGTCTTGCTTTCTTCTTGCCTGTTCTTCTTTGTTTTATTTCCTTTAATACATTAACCATGGTAATTCGATTTTCTCCGCAACTAGCAATCATAAGGAGTATGCCGTTTTCTTCAAATGTATATTTCATGTAGTCTTTGAATTGTCCGAACCCTTTCTTTACTTTCTTATTTGTAAAATCGCCGATGTTCTTTTTAGCGGAATTTCAACTATTTACCTTTGACAATCCTTTGTTTTGCTTTTTTTCTTCGGCAATATCTGCTGCTATTCTTTAAAGACTTTCAAGCAGCTGATTCATATGAGAGTTGAGCAACTTCACTATGACCCTTTTCAAATTACAAATTGGACTTGGTCTTCTACTTTGGTAAGTTGTGACGATGCCCCCAGGATTCTCTATTGACCGATGAATTCATTAATTCACTAATTGATTCATCTACTTGTTGGTGAGCAATGCCTGATTTAGTCGAACTAACTTCTCATCTAGAGGCTCGCCTTAGGGTTCATTGTTGTTCACGGTAGTCACTGTTGGAAAAGTAGAGTCTTCAGTAACACGTCCATTTGGTGAAGGCTGATTAACATCTTGTTGACAAATTTTCTATTTTCTGCATACTTTGAATGTATTGTTATACATACTCGGCAAGATGATATTCCTTGTAAAAGAAGATTAAACTCTTCATTTTTCTTTTAGATATCACTATGTTTTTTTTTCCTTTTTTTTTTTTTTTTAAAACCTCCATACGTACGAACTCTTGATATGCATGCCACGGGCCCATCTTTCACCAAATCTCAGACGTTGTCATCAGCTTGATCGAATCACCATTGTCCCTGTACGCACAGTACCCTCTACCTTTTGTGCGAGTCTGCACAACCAATCATGGTTTGTGCGAGTCGGTGTGAAGGTCTCAACATACTTGTCAGTTTGATGCTACGCAGGTGCATGCGACATCCTATACCATTTGCGCGGCCCCGCACAATCGGTCATAGCTTGCGCGAGCCAATGCAAGCACGTGAATTCCTACTCTTTATTTCATTCTTCTTTACGTTTCCATTCTTTTTAATCTTCTTTCTTCCTTATCTTTGATATCTTCTCATCTTTCAAAAGCAATGTATGAAGGAAACTTCGTATATTAACACACTATCATCCTTTCTTCATTCTTTTGTTGTTGCGTTACCGGTGAAACAGAAACTACTCCGGATGTTACCTGGCACTGTCTGTCCTTGATCACGACTGATTTGATCTTCTTTGATACTTTTTGGTGGAATTTCGTTGGATGTGTAGTAGGCAACTACGTTAATCGGGAGAAAGATCACTGCGGTATATCTCATTCAGAACAGAGTGTTAGTTAATTTATTAAATAAAATCGTACTTTATTTTTAGAGATGAAGGAGAGGATGTTCCTATTGAGAGTCGCCATTTTGGCGTCTATGCAGACGCCAAAAAGTGATAAATGTTCTCTGAATATTTTCTAAATTACCATCGAATAATAAGTCCCCAGCAGAGTCGCCATTTTGTTTCGACAAGGAAACAGTCAGCCATGTATTTAATGGTGAACGACCATTTGCATCCGGAGATATGTTTGCTTGGTGGAAGAGTGACCAACTCCCAAGTATTCTGTTTTTCAAGTGTAGATATTTCTTTTACCATGGCCGCTTTCCACTTAGTGTTATCCAGGGCATTAACAATCTTAGTTGGGATAGATACAAACGATATAGATGAAAGGTATGATTGATAAGAAGGAGAGAGATTTATACGAGACAGTTACAAATGGGATAATGTGTACAAGATCGAGTTCCTTTGGGAAGGGCAATTGGGAGATCCACTTGTTTTGGTTATAACATTGAAGAATGGTCGTGTTTAGGAAGAGTAGAAATTTTCTTCCTTCGAGAGTACCTCAAGTCTGTTGGTTGGAGTAGGTCTTGGTGCTCTTTAATATGGGACTCATCTATGGCAAGAAGTGAAAGGGTGCAAGAGTTTGTGTATTGTCTTGTGAATTGAAATAAGGCACGTTTTTTAAAGAACGTGACATCCTTAGAATTGTATCTTTTCGATTTACAGTACAATAACATTTATACCCTTTTGAGAGTTTGAGTACCCTAAGAATATACATTTTATTAATTGTGGTCTTAGCTTGGTGTGAGATTGTCCAAGAGTGTGGACAAAGCAGGTGCACCTAAACACTTTTGGAGGTATGTTAAATAGAGATGCATGAGGTTGTAAGGCTTATAATGGGCAGTTGCTGCTGAGAACATTGGAGTCCGATTGACTATATAGGTCAAAAGGAGAATGGATTCTTCCCAATATGTTTTTGGTACTAACATGCCTATTAGTAGAGGATGAGCGACTTCTAGTAAGTGCCGATTTTTTTGTTCAACCACTCTGTTTTATTGTGGCGTATAAGGGCACAATGACCGAAATTCTATACTATGATCAAAATCATAGTGTAAATATTCTCGGGCATCATTAGATCAAAATGCTTTAATCTTGGTATTGTATTGTTTTATTTATTTATTTATTTATTTATTTGAAAGATATCTAGGTATTGTATTGTGTATAAACCATTTGATGAAACATCTTTACAATCAGTAGGACTTTATTGCGACTTTTAAAAAGACAAATCCATATATATCGTGAGAAACCATCGATAAATTATAGGCAAACTTTTCCTTATCGTCAACACCACCAGAATATCAATGTCAATGATTATGAACGTCTACGACAATGCCGTTTCCACTGTTTAACTGAAGTCTGGACAATTACTACTGAGGGTTGCATTGTCCCCTCGATAGAGGACGTTTGCCGTACAGGTGGTACCAAGAAGGGAAAGACGACCTCTGGAGCCACCTCCACCTCTGCCCACCACATCAACAGTCAGCTAGCTACAGATAAAGCTGACTGCCACAGCCACAAGTCCAAGAGAAGTTTTGGTTTTAGCAACCACCAGCTCCAGCACTCGAAAGGCACGTGATTTCAGATAATTGATTGGATCTATTACAATTATGTAATAGCTGATACTGATATTCATACGTGCTGTGGCACGCTCAGAATGGTAGTGCATGGTTAAGTCCATTTCTGATTTTGTAATGCCATTCCTTTTGTTACTCACTTTTTCATTTAGTTTTATTGTAATGCATCACAGTTTTTTGTTTTACTGTGATTGTTCAATTTTGATCAATTAAGCACATTTGTTGTTGGATGGCTATGGCATATTACCCAATACTGCCCCCCCTTCCATTTATGTTGTAATATCGCCTCTGCAGAAGTAATTTTTCTATTGCTTCTAGCAGTTTTTTTTTTTTTTTTTTTTTTTTAAATTTAAATTTTATTATTATTATTATTATTATTTTTATAAAGGATAACTGAAACTATATTAAAGGAAGAAAAAACGATACAAAAAGGAAATGAAGGACCCTGCTGAGATAGTAGAGAGCCTAGAACCTGAGGAACAACAGATCGTCCTTGTTCAACCCATTTACAATTCCCGCCCATTCAAAAATTAAAAATTTCTCCCTTTGCCAGATTTCTTGGACAGCGGCCGATTTATCATTGAAGCACCTGTTGTTTCTCTCCTCCCAAATCGACCACCAGTGGCCAGAATGGCCATCCTCCAGACATGATTTCTAACTTTCCTCATCTTAACCCCGTGCCACGAAGATAGAAGCGAGGCCATAGAGGACGGATTGCACCAGCATATGTTGAACCTGGGAAGGAATTCTGCCCAAATCTGACTAATAAAAGGACAATGGAGCAGGAGGTGGTTGACGGTCTCCTCTGCTTTCATGCAACAGAGGCAGATGTTTACCATCTGCATGCCCCTTTTCTTTAGATTATCTACCGTGAGAATTCTATTCTTGCCAACGAGCCACCCGAAGCAAATGTATTTTGGAGGGGCCGCATACTTCCAGATGAATGGGGCTGGATGGGGAGAAGCAATAGAGGACGAGGAAAGATGGGAGTAGAAGGACCGGACCGAGAAGACGCTAGATTTATTGCAGGTCCAAATGATCTTGTCGTGGGAAGAAGGCAGGGGCACAACACTAGATATGACATTTAATAGGTCCACGAACTATGGGATTTCCCAGTCATTAAGATTTCTGGTGCACCTGACGTCCCACACAACATTAACTGCTGAGATAGAACAGCAGTCCGCCACCGTCACACTTCTGTCAGGAGCCAAACGGTAAATGGTTGGGAACTGGTTTTTAAGCGGCGCGTCGCCAAACCATTTGTCTTCCCAGAAGCGAATCTGGTTCCCGTTGCCGAGCTCAAACGCTATACTTCTGACCACTTCCTTCTTAGAACGCATGATAGCTCTCCATAAGGGTGAGGCTCTAGCAACCATAGACTCTTTTGTCCACCAGCCACCTTGCGACGATCCATATTTACCTTTGATGATGATGTTCCAAAGGGCATCTTCCTCAGTCCCCAATCTCCAAATCCATTTCCCGAGGAGCGCCTGATTCATCAGTCGCAGATTCTTAATACTAGCGCCGCTTCAAGGAGATGCAGCGCCGCTTCAAGTCTCAGATTCTTGGTAATGTTTACAAACCTCCTTCCAGTCAAGGAGATACAGCTTCTTCTGATTGTCCTTGCCAGACCAGAGAAAGTCACGTCTCAAAATGTCTATGGCCGAGAGCACTGTAGGGGGGCATTTGAACAGTGACATAAAATACGTAGGGATGTTGGATATGCAGTTTGTTGTTTGTCTAGCAGTAGCTGTTGCATATGCAGTTTGTCTAGTTTATTTCATGATCTGCTTTCTCAAATAATCTATGTTAGACGAAAAATTCTAGTGCTACTGTTTACAATTGATAGACTAATGATATTGTTGTTTGACTCAAAAGATCCTGTGTTAACAAGGGATACATGAAGGATACTTATGTACACTTTTTTGTGAGAAGACCTGTAAGGAGATCTCCAATTATCAATCGCGGTATGGATTGACTGCTGCAAGGCATTTCAACTGACAGCTATCTTTTTTCTATTATGTCATGAATTTGAATAAAATTTATTGCTTGTGTTCCTGCGAATGTCATGGCAAAGGATACTATGCTCGTTGGGCTGCTCTTCGAAAGCTTCTCCTTCAGTTTCTCAAGTCCGAAAGACATGGTGAGGACAGAAACATAAAGAAACAGATATTATCTCTTGGAGCTGGCTTTGATACAACCTATTTTCAGTTGCAGGTGTGTTAATTTCCTTGTGCAAAAGGGCATGAAGCAACTTAAGACAGCTCCATATTGCTTGATGTTGTGCCTCTGTTCCATAGTGTCATTCTGGCCTTTTCAATAAAAGGAGCTTTGCTAAGCCCACACGCCTGTGCAATAAAGCTTATGTACACACCACACATATGCCAACATGGAACGATAGGTCTGAGATCCAATCCATCCATCAGAACACCACTATATTGATGCCTAGCCCAAGAATCAGATTGATCCACTGGTCAGGAGGGCTGCAATTTGACAAAAGAAGAAGAAGAAGAAAAAGGTGGCTCTGAAAAACTTGGCTGAAGTTTTCTAACCCATCGAGCTGTTTCCAATATTGAGGCCCACATGCTGTTGGACCAGATTTTATTTTTGGGAAAACACGTACAAGGTCACACCAACCTGATGGATGGATTAGATCTTGCATGTTCGGTGTGTACACCAGCTTTATTGCACGTGTGTGCGATAGAAAAACTCCTATGAAAGACCCAGAAATCTAACTGCAGTCTTTCATATAGCTGTGGAAGTTAACATGATTGCTGTAATTTGTCTGCAGTCATTCCACTAATTTAATGCACACTTAATATGTCAGTGTAGCCTTGTAAGGGCAACACTAAGTGCATTTGCCACCATATCTTAAAATGGTGGTGACTCATCCCGTACATGTGGAATACATGTATGCCCACTGGGAGAGTCCAAATAATGGTCCCCATTAAGGTTGGAGTATAGCTTAAATTTTTATGACTTTTGGTTGGTCTACCTTAACCATCTCGTATCCGCCACTCAATTTGGACTGCCAACCATTTTTTTTTAAAATCTTCATTTTATGGCCATGATTGGATGCTTAGGATTGTTCAAGCAGTGTATTTTCAGGATTTGCTCCATCCATGTTGGGACCCATGATGGACAGTCTGAATCGATTACATATATGCTCAATGTATGTGGGTCGATTCGCCACCAGTTAAGAAATGGTGGTAATCACACAGCATAGTCTAACAAATCTTTTCAATGTGTACATGGTGCACATATATGTGTTTGATTTTAATGATTTTACTTAATTTATTTTTTCTATTTTACAGGAAGAAGGGATTGCACCACATCTATATGTGGAACTGGACTTTAAGGAGGTGCTGGATTTGAAATATCCATTTACTATCTTGTGGATTTATTTGGGAACACATTAGTTTAAGTTTTGGCGACACGAGAAATGTTGTTTACTAAGTTAGTTGAAGACTGTCAATCATGTGGAAGGAATTGTTATCACCCATGCTTGGCAGATCAAGTACTGCTTACTCCATCCATATTTTCATTGTCATCTTAATGCACAAAATTGATTTTTGTTTGCATTTCATTTTCCGCGGATGGATGTTTCTTCTGAATATGTAGAAATGTGTTTACATGGAACTTCGGCTAAGTTCAATCTGTGCTAACCATCATTAGCCAGTGTGGGACTATCTGCGTGTATATCAGTGTAAGCACAGGTATAGTTTGCAAACTGACTAAGGTCAATGCAAGACCATCTATGGCACTCTGCCGCAACAGTTAAGGCTACCATGGGACCATTATTTCCTTTCTGCTGTCACTGTCTACGGACAACACCCTGAACCTTCATCATGCTCCACACTTACAGTCATGCCAGTGCAGGTTCTCCATCATCCAGTTTGCACCCACTATCTAAAGATAGCGTGGGATGGCTGTAGAGAATCCAATCTATGCTCACTGTGTAAGCCTTACTGTAAGGGTAGTGCGGAACCCAGGTTCGTTGTTCCATGGCAACTATTTGTGTGTAGTGCGGTACAAGTTTCCCTCACCAGGAGTCTGCTCCGCACTAATGGCCAAGGTCAGTGCGAGACGACATTCCACATCTAGCGCATGCCAATAGAAAGTGCCCTGGGTCATCCAATGTCAGGGGACGTGTCCATAACCGCCTAACAAATTTTTAAGCAAAAAATAACTGTTTAACCACCCTATGGGTTAGAAATAATTATCTCCTTCCACTATAAATACTTTGGGCTTTCATTTCAATACTTTATGTTTTCTTGGCTCATGAGATTGCCTAAGAGCTCTCCGGATCTTTCTCAGTGCTCTCTCTTCCTTCTCCCCGCACCAAGGCACAGACAAGGTGAGAATGAGAAAGGGCTTTCTGTCATGAAACATGGCTTTGCAATACTTTTGGACCTCCAACAGTGGCTCCACGCCCACTGTCTAAGTACTAACGGGGGCTCCGCGCCAACTGTCTGGATGCCTGAGTAGTGGCCCAAGGCTGATTGTTCAGGGCTTTAATTGTGGCTTCGTGTTAACCATCCAGTGCCCCATGCAGCAGCTTTGTGCTGACCGTTTGGACAGTTGAACAGAAACACCAGGTGGTCCTGCTAACTGTCAAAGTAGTCCCCGCTTGGTGTTCTCTAGCAGAATGGCCAAGTGCTATTTCTGTCTGTGATCTCTTGAACGCCTTAGGGCAAAGGCAGATACGCTGCTGGAACTTGTTGGGCTATATAGGACAAATTTTAAGGCTATTTGGGTCCTGAAAGCACTGGAATGCTTTGCCTGATCATTGATCTGGACACTCTGAATACGAAGGACTGTAGATTAGGGTTATATGCATCATTTGCATCTAAATATTCTGTACTACATAACAGATTGTTTCTCTCTGGCTTTTTAACTTTTAACCAAGGATCTTCCCCTTGGGAATGTAATTAACGACCTGTACCAGACAACTGCCCGGAATGTATTTGTTTCCCTGACCAATAAATGCCCCTCAACAGGGCATATTAGGGTTAATTTAATGGAGTCAATAAACCTTATAAAAAATTAGACATTCTTGTAAGCAAAATGTTTATTGTTTGTTCACTTCTGTTTATTAGGTGACCAGTAAGAAGGCAGCTCTCATAGACTCCTTCAGTCAGTTGAAGGATAAGGTCGGACAAGCCACATCCATTTCTCGAGGTAATTACCTCTCAATAGCAATTCACTACAACTGGCAGTTGGTTTCCTGTACATGCTCTGAAGCATGGCATCCATTTTGAAATATTCCGTTAGTTGTGTGTTCTTTCTCTCCTCAAATATTTGGAATCGATTCAGTTTGTGTTTCTGCCATGGTGCTGGTTTGAATAGATCATTAGCTGCAATTGCTTAGTTTATTCACATCAGTACCAAGACACATACCCTAGATAACCTGATAGCTGATATGTATTCATAGTTATATTGTAAAAATATGATATATTTATGTATGTATCAGTTTGTGAAAACATAAATATATAAAATAAAATCTTAGCTAGAAAGAAATACATTAATAACATGTTGAGGGTTTCTCCTAGCAGCCATGTTTGATGCGTGTCAACACCTCAGGAAAGTTTTAAAAAGTTGTGTCCTCGTTACATATTTCTCATGTATCTGTATCCTGACTATGCACATTAATGAGGTGGTAATTTTTGTGAACTGGCACAATTATTTATTTATTTTGAAAGATGATGAGATTTATTTATAAAACAAGGCCAAGGAGGCCAGCAATACACAGTAATGTATAGCAACTATACACAATGAAGTAAAAGAAGAAAAACACAATGTACGACCTACAACCGAGGCCTCAGACCTTTACAAGAAGAAACAGAAATTATAGATCATTCTGAGACAAACAGGCAAGGGAGCAATCCTTCATCGCAGGCATGGAAGCTGCCCACTCAATAACATGGTGTTTTGCCTTAGAGAAGACCCCCAAAGCTGTTCCAGATAAATTATTAAAACACCTGTTATTGCTTTCCTGCCGTATTGCCCACAAAACCACCAGCAAAAGTAACTGCCAAGCACGCTTACTGCTCTTACCGCCTCCACCAGCATGCCATGCCCACAGTAGGCCGGGTAGGGATTTTGGCATTACCTAGGGAAATCCAAACAATGATAGAAAGTTGTCCCATATCTCCAATGCGAACTGATAATGCAGAAATATGTGATTAACCGATTCGTTGTTCTTCAAACATAGAGGGCAAACATTGAAGAGTCCTTGCTTCTGGAAGTTATCGATAATGAGGACCTTGTTCCAACTAGCCAACCATACAAATGCCGCAACGTTCTTAGCGGTACCATATGACCAAATAAAAGAAGAATGCACCAATTCGGATCCCGGACAGGAGCCAGATAACATCGAGTAAACAGATTTGATTGAGAAAGAACTGACTAATCTAAAGTCCAACTCATCGAATCCTTTTCCAAGCTAAGTTTGATTCCTGAGAGTCACTCCAATAGCGCGAGAAGCTCAGCTTCTTCTTCCTTTTAAGTTCCTTATGCAAGGCGGAGTCCATACTCCAACCTGGCCTAATCAAGCGAAGCAACTTGCCACCGAGATATCCTGATATGTCGAAACCGAGGCTAAGGCAGGGAATAATTCCTTTAAAGGCCGATTCCCCAACCAGATATCTTTCCAAAATTTGACAAGCTGCACATCCCTCATGGAGAAAGATACCCTTGCCTGAAAACTTGCTTCCAACTTGACTGTTGCCTTCCACAACTCCGTGGCCTTATACAAGGCTGATTTTTTAGGTCACCATCCCATCTCCTCAGCCCCATACTTTCTCACGCTAACATCTTTCCAAAGACTCGTTTTCCTTTCCAAACCTCCAAAGCCACTTGCCCAATAGTGTGTTATTAATGACAGTCAACTTATTAATCTACGCCTCCCCACTCTCCTTTGGACGACGCACACCATCCCAATTCATCAAGTGAAATTTCCTCTTTTCTTCAGCACCTTTCCACAGAAAATCCCTCCTGAACTTTTCCAGCTTTTTTATCATGCCCAGAGAGCATTTAAAAAGGGAGAAGAAATGAAGTGGCAAGTTTGATAGGGCCGCATTAATCAAAATTAGCCTTCCACCTTCAAATGCTACCACTTTCAAGAAGATAGCTACTTCTTGAACCTTTCGATTACCTGATCGCACCAGTGTCTTGAAGGTTTTCCAACACAAGGTGGGAGCTTAAGATGCGTGGAAGGAAAAAAGCCCGGCTTGCACCCAAACACTTTTGCCATCCTTTCAACCGTTTCCAATGGGATGCCAATACCCAACATCTCGCACTTGAACTGATTGACCTTCAAGCCTGATACTGCTTGAAAGCGGCAGATAATCTTCCACAGGTTATCGTCATGGGATTCATTTGCGTCACACATCAATGTGTATGATTAGAAAATTGGAGATGCGAGACTCGGAGATTATTATTGTCCACCCTAAAACTGCTTATCACTCCCAAGGAGACGCCCCTTTCTGGCATTCTACATAAGGCTTTTTCCACCACCACGAAAAGAAATGGTGACAACGGGTTACCCTGGCACAAACCTCATGCAAATTTAAAGAAATCCTTCAGCGAACTATTAATTAGAATTGAGAACTTGCCTGAACCAACACATGTGGATATCTAGTTTTGTCACTTATCCCCGAAATCAAGATTCCTGAGCATATAGTCCAGAAACTTCCAATCCACGTTGTCATATGCCTTTTCCAAATCAAGTTTACACAGTAAGTGACCACCCTTTTTCTTGAACCTTGCATCTAAGCACTCATGAGCTATCAAGGCACCATCCAATATTTGGCTACCTTCCACAGAAGCACCTTGAAACTTCGAGATAATCTTCCCAAGAACTTGCTTGAGCCTGGATGATAATATTTTGGCTAGAATCTTGTAAGGGGCCCCAATCAAGCGAGTTGGCCAGAAATCCTTCAAACTGTCAGCTTCCTCTTTCTCAGGGATCAAAGCTACAAATGAAGCGCCAAAGTCCTTCGCAAGTGAACTGTCACAATTAGTCCAGTATTCTGTATAACTTCAGCTCCACATACTGCCAGTTTTAGGTCCTCTGTTCTTGTTCTTCCTAGGCCCATAATTCACTGTACTTGGCATGGGTTTAGCATGGAAAAAAGTTTTGAAATCTCATTAGTTGTAATTGCCTTTTCCAATGTTATGTACTTAAATGTACTGTGCACTAGAAGTGATGATTGCTGTGGAGTGGCTGTAACAGTCCAGTAATCTTGATTATTGCACAACATCAGCTCGATGCCGGCAAGCTGCAACACTTGAGATTCTTCATTACGAGTGTTTCTAGGCCCATACCATGCTTCATATGGGCTCAAAATGGCAGCTATTTTGAATATCTCACTTTTATAATTGCTTTCCTCATTGTCATATCTTTGAATTTGGTGCACATTAATGAAGTGATGATTGTTATGGACTGGAACAGCCCGGTAGCCCTGCAGCATATCAGCTCCATGCAATGCAATTTGAGATCGGTTCTGGTTTTTTGGTTGTCCAGTATTCTGCTTTATATGGGTTTTTGCTTAGGACTATCTGTATGAGATACTTTTCCCTAGATTTCAGGGAAGTGTATCCCACTCTCAGTATCCATATCCGTGTCTGGGTAGCATTGCCTTCTGGTCTATGATGTTCCCAGGACGGTGCTAACTCTTACTTGATTTCAACCTCTTTCTAAATAAGAATCGTGTAAACATTCATAGAATCATAATTCAGGAGTTATTCGTTCTCTTGTTGTCGGTATACTTTGTGCTTCATCAGACGTTTCTTTGTTCTTCCTACTGCACTAATTACAACTTACGAGGGTTTTGATTTTGCAGAAAGAGGGGAAGTACTGAGTGATCATTACAAACTACTTCCTGTCGATCTGCGTGAGATTCAAAAATTAGATAATGTTATAGCTCTGGCAGAGTTGGATCCCTGGTAAGTGATTCCAAGTTGTCAACTCCAAATCAATTTACATCAAGGTGCAGAAACTTTTTGGTGGCCATTCCATCCATTTAAACTGCAGAGCATTTGATGCATCTGAAATATTTCTCTAAGGCCTAAGTTGCATTTGGCTGTATGGTGCAGTAGTGCTTGGCAGGGCTCGGTGTTTGGGATGAGGGGTGTAGGTGGGGGGACAGGCTAGTTGTCCCAATTGTATGGCACAAGGTCATATTGTCAGCCTTGAGAACCACAAACACCAAGTGTACCCATGTGTCTATATTCCCATGAGGTTGAGCTCTGCGGGCCCCACCATGATCTATGTTGGACATCTACACCATGCATTTGGTGGGTCCCCTCTAGGTTACCGGATATCTCAAAAATCGGCTGTATCCAGAACTCAAGTAGGCCATACCATCTAAAATAGTGTGAAATCATGCCTAAAACATCTAAAAACACTTGGTGTGCCCACCTGAGTTTTGGATACGGCTGAAACTTGGAATGACCCCTCATCCCAGTGGACACACAATGGATGGGCTGGATGTGTGAACCACATCTCAGTGGGCCCTATAAATGATCATGAAGGTTTCAATGGGTGAATATTCACTCTCAACTGTTTTCTGTGATGTGGCCCACCTAAGTCATGGATTGACCTAATTTTTAGGCCTGTGGCCCACCATGGAAGGGTGCATATGACTGATGGAGTAGATGTCTGACTTAGATCATGGTGGGGCCCAAAGAGCTCAACCTCCTAGTACCTTTTCTCACACACACACACACACACTCACACACACACACACATTCTTTCTTTCTTTCTTTCTCAGGACATTCAAACTTTCAAGGAGCCTATAAGTTTTTTTTTTTTGAAAGATGCCTTAAGCTTGATTTCAATGGCAACTTGAACAAGCTCTTAGGTGTCAATTGGACTGGGCCTAGGCTGCATCAGTGTCAGCCTGAGCTTGACCTTATAAATAATCTATCAAGCATTAGCCCCCGGCCATTTATGCAATTTCGTTGTGTCGTAATTATATGTAACAAAGATATGTTATTAGCACACTTCAATGTCCTGGCCAAGGTCCTGCCTGATCTTATCTGACCTGAACCTATGGTCCAGTCATGATGACCTGAGTCGTGCCTGATTATTAAATGGCCTGAAGTTAAGACTTCCCCTGACTCAGTGGGTCTATGAGTCTAGGCCCAAGCACAGCCTGTGACATGCCAGGCCCAAATAACCGATAGACTGGCTAAAACGTTGATACCCTTGGCTCTGACAGTGGTTCACCTACAGTTGATCGCAAGATTTTACATATTCTAGAGATCTGTTACCTTCAAGACTACAACCAATCTTTCAACCTGTATTGCATTATCTTCAATGTGGTACATCACCATTTGAGATGGAATCATACACTATAATAGAGGAAGTTTTTATTTATTTATTTATTATTATACTAAGTACTTATATCTCTTTTGGCTTTACTTCATCCTTCTGTAGACTAGGATGCTCAGCATCCTCACTGAGTGAATGATTAAAATGCTTCATTTTGATGTTGTCATCAGCTTGCCAACATTTATAATTGCAGAATGCGTTCTAATATACTTGGATCCAGATTCAAGTCGCGCTATAGTTGAGTGGGCTTCAAGAACATTTTCTACTGCAGTATTTTTCTTATATGAGCAGGTCCTTTTGTTGTTATTGTCAAACAATGTTTTGTTTCATTGTTACCTGTATTTTTCTTCTTTGGATGTTCCGTAGCTGCTCATCTCATGGCATCAGGTTCGTTTTCGTCTAAATTTGTTTTGCCCCTTCAACAGATCCATCCAGATGATGCTTTTGGTGAGCAGATGATCAGAAATTTAGAGGTAATAGAAATTGTCCTTAATTGTCTGTCTTTATATTCTGAAACTTCTCCCCACATACTGAAACTTCTGGTTTGTCTCTTATTACTTGGGGTTTAGTTGCTCACCTTGTGCCTCATGTTCCCCATGCTGTATCTCCCCCTTTCTTCTTCTTCATCGGTTTAGTGCAATCCACTATATGTGACAGAATATTTATAATTCAGTATTATTCAACAAAATCAAATCAATGATCCTTAAAAAAAAGTTTTACAAGTGTCAATACATAAAATGGGCAAGGGTAATATGGCTTTTGTCAATGGGAGCCACTATTCACTACCTGATCGTTTGATGCATACACCTTTATCTTTTCTACCCTTGGTAATTCTATAGAGCTTTGCTAAGCTGGCATGTGTGTGAGTCAGCTAATGCACATGCTAGCACATATCACAGGATGGCACAGTTGAAATCTCAAAGCCATCCATCACGTGGATCTCACCGTGTAGATGCTATTCCCAAATGATAAGGGTAGTCCGCTTGGTGGGTTTGCCATGATATTACAAATAAGTGGATGAATTAGAAACTTTGGCCGATTTTCTTTCACAACTGTACATTTGTTTGGTTAATTGTGGCCCACCTGACCATGGACCGGCTTGATTCTTAGGATAGAGAATTGCATAGTGATACCCTTTTGACGGATGGCTTTGATATTGCACCTGTCTCCGGCTTGTTAGATGAGTCGGTAGAGACAGTATAGCATGTGTGAGTAATTCAGGGTTCAATCCCCTAGTATTGTTACCTTTAAATAAAAAATAAAAAATATTACACCTCTCCCTCACTGGCATATCTAGTGGTGTGTGCATTAGCTGACTTGCACACACGTGGACTTAGCAATGCTTAATTCTATAATACCAATTGTAAGTGTATTACCAATGGTATAAGAGGAAAGGGTGTATCTATGAAAGACGGTGGGTGTAAATATCAATGCCCTTTTCAGTATCTATGCTTCATGTAAATCTGAGTGGATTTTGATTGAAGTTGCTGTGGTATGAAGAGTCAAATTCCTGCATCCATCATTTAAAAGTACTCCGGGAATCAGGTTTGATGTTATTGGATTGCACTAAAATTCTAAACCACCCTGGAGGAAGCAGCAAGTTTGTTATTGTACAACTCTGAAGTTCTTGTGTGTGATTTTCTCGCAGAGTCGAGGCTGCCCTCTCTTGAGCATACATGCTACACCAACTTTACAAGCTAAGGAAAGACTATTTCTTGACCAGGGCTGGCAGGTATATCTTTCCTTTGATAAGAGCTTGTTCGGATTAATGTAAAATGTGGATGGTCTGTTCAATCCGCTATGCAGAATGTCATCATCATCTTCTAAGCCTTATCCCGACTAACTGGGGTCTACTACATGAATCCTTTTACCCCATTCCACTATCAAGGGCCATAACTTCAATTAAACCATAGGTCACCTTCTTACTACCTCAACCCGCATCCTTTCAGACCTTCCCCCTGCCCTTATAGACCCTTAAACTTGTACCAACTCCTAACTGGTGCAGTTCTTGTTCTCTGTTGCATGCCATGCAGAATGTTGACGTGTTAAAAATAAGCTTGAGCTGCTTTCATCCCGTCCAAATTTTGGGTCCTGTGGACAGGAGAACTTGCTGCATCGTGCCATCTGCATTCACCAAACATGACAATATCTCTTGCTTGCCAAGATACAGATGGGTGGATGCAAGTACACCGTTTGGATTATGGGATATATTCAAATTGTCTACAAGTGCTTTCCTCAATTTGCAATCCTTCCAACTTTTGAAGGAAATTGACCCTTTGAATTGATGAGACGGGCTAAGTTTAGGGTTTCTCACCGAATAGGGAGTTTCTGTATTTATTTATTCCATTTTTTCTAGGATGTTCCTCTGATGTTTTTTCACTGTTACTTTCTTGTGTTGTGTTTCAGAGAGCTGTTGCTTGGGATATGCTTCAAATTTACAATAATTCCATTGATACTCGAGAAAGACGCAGGTAAGCATGTTCTTCTTATGTTTTGGGGAAACCAGGAACAATGCCAATGTCTTCTCTTGGGGGGGGGGGGGGGGGGGGGGGGTTATACAATTAAGAAGCTGCAACAGAAATAGTACTCCCCATTCATATTTCCTCAGAAGCGTATACAAGCATGGGAATTTCATAAGATATAGCCCACCTTTACATCCTTGGTACAAAGATTAGGCTCGGTTTGGTCATCAGGTGGGCCCAAGGTGTGCCGTAATGGTAACGGTGGTCATAACAGACACTACTGTTACTATTATGATATGGGGTGTAATGGCAGTTGCGCTCTCTCTCTCTCTCTCTCTCTCTCTCTCAAAACAAAAACTGATGAAAAAAACCTATATCGTCCCTGTAATACTGTTGTGGCTGTTACGGGGCTGATACGGGTCATTTTTTCCATAATGGCTGTTACAACCTCGTAATGTGTAATGGTTAGCACCATAATCGTTACGGCACACTATGGGTAGGTCACGCGGGTGCATTGAATGTTGACATTGGTCAATTTATTTCAGTCCTCTGTGTCTATTCTGCACATGACCTAGTTCATTAGCTGACCAGCTTGATTTTTGGGCCAGGCATGGGATACCAAAACGGTTACGTAATGTTAATGGCCATAACTGTTACGCGTTATAGGGCCGAAATGGCTTTTACAGAAAAAATGCCCCATAACAGTCTCGAAACAGTTTTTTTTTTCCCCCCTCAAAAAAAAAAAAAGAGAGGCCATAACGGCTGTAATGTCTTAACAGTAACGGTGGTGGCCATTACAGACACCATTACTGTTATGGAACACTTTGGGGCTAGAGCATGTCCATGTCATGGCATGACTGATGAACAGCCGGGATCTTGCACAAGTGTTCCATGCTCATGTGTTGTAAAGAGGATTCTCAGATCCTTTCTTCTGATACCTGTAGTTAGGCAAGGTATTGAAAAACAGTTACATAGCAGTAACGGTGGGAACTGTTATGTGTTATGGGGCCTGAATGGCTTTTTAAGGGCCTGATTCATTTTTTTTTTAAATTGCTCATAATTGTAAAGGTAATTACAGTGGCTGTTACAGCCATTGTTACCATTATTGAATACCTTTGTAGCAGGGCTCTTTCCAGCAAGGATATCCTTTGCAGCTCCTTTTTCCAGCTTTTGGGGGGCAGAATCGAATTCGTTTCTAATCTGCATGTTTCCCGCTTGTGAAATGCACTGCCCTTCACCTATAGACACTCCCCAACTGTTTCCAAACTGTCCAAAGGACCTTTCTTTTCACTGGAAAAGATGGACCCAAATCTATTACCACGTAGCATGTCAAGTTCCTTTCATTACATCATCTTATTCTCATTCGTTATCCTTTGGCAAATCATCTTAGCCTCAAATCATTGTATAACGTTCCGTCATTAGTTTGGCATGAAGTAAAATGGCAGTGTTGTACGGTGCATATGCTGGACTCCTGGTCTGTACAGAGACAACCAAACCTACTGTGGAATTTGAAATAGTGTTTTGTAATTGCTGTTTTTGGGTTCCAATTTTCTGGGAAATGGAGTGGATTTTCTCCATTCTCTAAAAATCGAGCGAATTAGTTAGAAATTATTTTCCAACCACGAGGAAAACCTTTCTTGGAGTCTGCATGTTTTTTTCCTTCCTGTTGATATCTGGGGAAATCAGGGCTGTTGGATCATCTGTTATTCTGCCCATTGGTTCCTGTTGCTCTGTGGTTTGGCCCTCATGATCGGGGCCCCACGAATCTATTGGGTTGGATCACCCAGACTCAGCGCAGTTAAGCATGACCCAGTTCTTTTTTATTCTCCCGCATCTGATACCTTTATGTGAACTCATGAGTGATTTTGTCTATCAGGGTTGAACGGTTGGAATTGTTTGACGAATTTGAAGAGTGGCACATGATGCAGGCAAGTTCGTAAAATTCTACACAAATTCTGCATGGGATGATTGAATGTGCTGATGCTCTTGGCATTTGAAGGGTCAAAATCATCTGACTCTCATTGAGCACCAGAGCCCACTATTTCATGTTAGAAAGAATAAAAGAAAAAGAAAAAAGAAAAAAGGAAAAGAAAACACCTTTTAAACTTTATAGATATACTGTGTGTGTGTGCGCGCCTAGAAGCGAATCAAATCAAAAGATGGAAAAAAAGAGGCCAAGTTATATGATACGCTCAGGCAGGAAATAATGCTTGATACACAGGCTCTCAGCAATTTTAAACCTACATTAACACAAATTAAACTAACTGGTCTGTGGAAATCACCGTTGTTAAGTCACCATTCCAAAATTAGATTGGTTGAACAATCCTTACCTCTGATGCACGGACACTTGTTTATTGAAATAGGACCATCAGATAATTTACATTTTTCAGTCTGATAACATCAACCAATCTGATTATAGTTAATCAAATAGTGTAAATTTTGGTTCATGATACATCTAAACGGGAAACCATAATTCATCCAGTTTAATTTTACTAATTTGTATGCCACATATGCAATTTCTAATTAATTTCATAGTGCCTGAGTATCATACACTTCCAGAGTATCAAGCTTTCCTAAAAAAAGAGAGCGTATATGCCTTTTCCATTACATTTCTCATCCGTTTTGCCAAAACCAATGTTTTCAGGAACATTACTGCGTGGCCTATGCAATAAACGACGCAATGGTAAGTCCCACATACCCAAACCCCTCTCTCTCTCTCTGTCTCTCTCTCAGTCTGGTTTACTTTATACCGTGCAGGGATTGTTCCAGTATATTGGATTCTCCAACGACCAGCACGTGCTTGTTCCATCTCCACAGCTTCCTCAGGAAAGTGAGGGCTGCTGAGGCCTCTCCTTTATAAATCCAATTCTAGTTAGTTTAACCAGCTAAGTAATTGTTATTCGTAACAATTATAACGAGTTCTTTTCTATTCCTGGATGAATTAGTATACTGTACACACACGTCCGTTCTAATGCACCGTGTGGATTATCAGAACCGTGCAACAGGTGTGGCCCACAGATCTAGCGGGCAGCATGGATAAAAAAAAATAGACAGCTAAGAAAAGCTGTGGCGATGGTTGATCTACTCGTGGGCACATTTGGGCGGGTGTGGCATACACATTGGAGTGGCATGAACGGACCTTACTATCTTGTTTGGTTTACTAAATTGGGGAAAAAAAAAAATCCAAAGAGAAAATGATGGACACGTGTCGGTACATGTGGGCATCAAGGAAAGATTGATGGCTGGGTTCCAAAAGCCAGCGGAGAGAGAGAGAGAGAGCCTTTTGAATGGAAATGCTAGCTGGTTAGCAAAATGACTGGGTGGGGCCCAGGAAGGAAAAATTCTCTTTCCTTCGTTGCTTTTTATCATCTCCTTTTGATGTGGGATAGACGTGTTCTATTGACTTGAAGACTCTATTGCTTGTGCGTTTGTTGTTGATAAGAATGGCGAATTAGACAGAAAGGCCCTTGCTAAATATTATTTTTATTAATGAGTCCACTTTGGTACTTGCGTTTGTAGTCTGTTCAGGTGTGGCCCGTCGTTCCATGATCCGGACCATTGATTTATTGGTGCCCACCGTAGATGGATCCTGCGGCTGGTACTTGCTTGGGAGGGAGATTGCTGACATTTCAGTTAGTAGCCTGCGGCTGGTTGGTTAAGAAGAGAAATCCAGCAAGGACATGGTATCTTCCAATCCGGGGATTTTAGGGGAGTGGTCCATCAACAACCGTCCCATCGGACCAATGGTCTAGATATGAATACCATGGGTTTCCTCGTGTTAGAAGGGCAACCCGTAGTGATTTGGTTATGAGAAAAACTTTGATACTCCGTCAGATTGCGGTAGCTGATACAAAGGCGCTATGCAATTGCATAGCTGGCATGCGATTAACTTAAAATTAAACCGATCCTAACATTGGTGGCTCGATCAAACCCATAAACTACACTGACATGAATTCCTAACCGAACGATTGCTTGAATCTAATGGACGGCTCTATTGGAAGTACTCAAACAATCAGTCAAATCTTCATTTTCGGATACGACGTACCCATGGTGGGCCTCTCAATGTGGACGGTGCATTTGGAGTTGATATCCTTCACATGTACAAATTCTGAGTGGCAGCGTATCGATCAGGGCAGTACGGTGCAGATGTATAAATTGCATATACAGTCGCGGTAACAAGACCAGCTGCCCTTTGGATGTAAGAAAGCAATTTCCCGGAGTGGAATATCACTTTCTTTTCTCATGTGTGCCTGCGATGGACGAGGAAAATAAAAATAGAAAAAATTAGCAATGTAGACGCTCCCCTTGTATGCTTTTCTTCTTTCGGACGCTCGAAAACTTATGTTCATGGAAGTAGATTTTTAGGGTGCAGTAAGAAGGTTTTGGATAAAAATACTCCGATTTTTAAGATAAGGCAGCTAGAAAAAATAAAGATATATTTGTCTTTCTTGGTTCGTCTATACGGAGAAAATATACGATGATGGGTCGATTCTTCCCTATATATATATATATATATATATAGTAGTCATGGGCATTTTCGTCGTTTGTGGAAGAAGGGGAAGCCAGTCATAGTCACGGCGAGTATGGTGTCGTCATACGGAGTATAATAAAAATGGGAAGGGGTACTTTTGTCATTTGGAGGAGGCGGTGGTGGGGACTAACGTTGACAGAAGGGACGTGGGGTTGGAAAAGGGCCTTTGCCGTTATTCTTTCTGTGTAATTTAACGGAGAAGAAGGGGAAAAGGGGCACGTGGGTGGTTGGCCCAGCTGGGAGTGAAAGGCGGATCCTTTCACCCGTTTCGAATAGGCTTTCACCCGCCTTTCATCTCTGCTTTTACCGAAAGCTTGGGATCATCACATCCTCCCAAACGCCCAAATACCGCCTTTGTGTTTTCTTTTCATGCGTGATTTTTTTTTTTTTTAAACGAAAATGAAAATGACCGCACCGACTCTCTCTCTCAATCTTGCATTTTTATTTATTTTTTTCGCTTGAAATGATCGCATGCTTTTAAATACATTTGAGCTGTATGGGCCATCTTGATGTTTGAGTGCCCGTAGAACCCATCTACTGGATGTGCCCCAATGAGAGCCGTAGATCCCAAAATCAAGCCTGATCCATAAGTCAGGTGGGCCACACCAATTTTAGTGATTTCAGACACTTATAACTTTCTAATGGTAAGAATTATTCGATCACTTGTAACAGGCAGTTGTCCTTCACGAATGAATGGTTCAGATTGTCATCAACATGCCCCATGTATGGGATGTAGAGCTCAAAAGGTCTGAGGGATTCCCAATTTCAATTCCCTACTGTTTGGAACACCGGATTAGATGGTACTGCAGTGAATTATATTGTATTATGGTAATGATTATATGATATAATAGCTCTTTTATTTGAAGTATTCTAATTAAAAAAATCCAATGTTTGGACAACCTTAATAATAGTAAAATGATAACAGTGTTTTCTCACTCTAGTACTGTAGTAGTTATAGTGTAGGAGCACTATAACCCACTCAAATACTACTATAATACAACGATTGCTTCTATAGTTTATAATACTAGCAAACACTGCAATCCGAACGCACTTTGTATGCTCTACTCATTTCCCTGACAAAAATAGGCTGTTGATTCTCGTGAGATAGTAAGACAGCTAGTGGCCTACGGTTGATTACGGAACCTTCCGACCATACTCGTTGCGTTTGCATCACAAGCTATTGCATATGTATGATTTGCATTATTTCCGAGGAGAAATTATCATATACAGCTGTTGTATCGTAAGGTATTATACAGCTATTCCTTTGCTCCAACGTGTTAGATATGCAGATCATCCAATCCGTTCAAAAAGGTTAGACGCAACATTTTGATCCCCCAATCTGAAATTTCAGGCCGGTCCACACCGAACGGGATACAAAATCAAAATCAGTAGACAGCCAATGGTTCCGATTCAGTGTATTAGGGTTGTCCCACCCAATGAATGGATCGATCTGATTTTCGTATCAGACAATCTTCATTGTGCTGCTTGCCGTATGCCTCGATTGGATATTCATGTAACTTGAAAGAATGGCCGTATAATAAGTGTGATACGACCGCTGTACCTGTATCTCATCGTTTCTCCTTTCTTAGAGCCTATGCTATCTATGCAATTTAATAGGGATGATGCGGTTGGGCATGCAGAGCCATCTCTCGACAGCACACTGGGCAGGATGAAATATAAATCCGGACCGTCCATCTAGTTTTCTATATGGTGGATAGCAATGGGTTCAAAGTGAATATCCATCGGATGGTCCTAGTCATCCGATCAGTGGTTGTCAAAGAGAATGACAGTAAACAAAAATAGTTACGGCTAGCTTTTATTTTGAATCTGGGGAAAATTGATAGATATAATTGTAAACTATGTAGGATATCATTAGATGGACGGTTAAGATTGATGCATAAACTAGCAAAGTGTAATGCAAGTAGGGAGAGCTCTATCATTTCCAGGTTTTTCCAATTCTACCATATCAGATACTTCCACTAAAACCCCAAAACAGGTTGTGGGGTCCACAGCAAGAGATTGTCCTTCTCTTTTTTTGTCCTCTTTTGTAGGATGTCTGATAAATTAGACAGATCATTCATGCATCAGAGGTAAATCGTGTGGAAGGATATAGCCGGCAGCTTCAACGAGCCTAAAGTAATGAGAATATTACGTTCAAGTAGCTGTACCAAGACATGGTCCAACGAGCGCTAAATTGCTCTCATTTGATGTTTCTATGACATCTAATCCGTCAAAACTGTTGAATCTACCATAAATATCTTCTATTGCAATCAATCAGGGAGATCCATTAACCAAGTGGGCCACACCTGTACTGCGGATCAGATCCACAGATGTTCATTGTTTTCTGGAATTGCGTGCTCGGCAAGTGAATCAACCCGATTTTTGCATCAGCTGATGTCATCTTATTGTTTGTTGTGATTCAAGAAGCGAGAGCAAAACACGTGTTAGAGATCCCTGCTGGCCAAACATATGTTAAAGATCAACGGCATTCATCATTTAGGCGCATTGTGACCTGCCCTTGAGAAAAAAATAATGGACCCGATTTGCCCGTGCCCGGCCACGGGAAGTTCATGTGGTTGGACGGTATATGGAGCCCACAGAGATACCGGCGAGAAATCCACTCAGTGCATCGGTTTATCAAGCTTACAAAAAGACAGGAGTAAAAAAAAACAGGCAGATTGAAAACTCAAGTGGGCCACACGAAAGAAAATAGTAGTAATTGAATGCCTACCATTGGAAACTTTGTGGGGACCACAGAAGTTTTAGATCAGGATTTTATTTGTGATTACAGTTGTTCCAAGTGTTAATAACCTTTTGAAGGGTTTGGATGGCATATAAGGATTATGGTCCGGTCCAGGATGGTTTCTTACAGTTAATATGTGTTGCCCGTACTAGAGTTTTGGATTTACATCATTTTTTAATTTCTTAATTTCATTCACCACGTGTTAAAATGGTGTGGTCCACCAGAGATTTGGATACACTTAATTTTTGGTATACATTTTTAAAATGAGCTGTCAAAACGGATGGGTGGTGTGGATATGCAATATATTCACAAAGGTGAGCCCCACAGGTTAAGTGTAACACCTCATCGGCTCCCCTGGCTAGCTAACTGGCATAGGTACACTTACGGCGTAACTTTCGTTCTCCTAGATTTGGGGTTTCGTCTCAAAGATCCGGACCTTTTGTATGGTGACATCTACATTAGATGGAAAACATGTGAAAGACAAAGCGGTTAGATGGGAATGCTTCAGCCCTTTGATCAATTTACTGATTTCATTTAAATATGGACGGTCTCCTTAACTTTTAAATTATCAAAGGATTGAAATATTTTAATTCAAGATTCCTTTAAGGGCCTGTTTGGCTAGATGGATCATATGGGATTAGGAGGGATGAAATGGATTTTAAGGTAACGATGGTGGTGTCAGTGGATTGTTTTAAGGTCCATCGGATTCAAGTTCACTTAATCTGTTGGGCATGCCCGGTGTATCCTAGGATTTTACCATCCAATCCCTTTCAATCTATCCAACCAAACATGCCTCAGACGTGATTGAATAGGATTAGGAAGGATGTGATCAATTTTAAGGTAATGATAGTGATGTCCGTTGATTGGTTTAAGATGCATGAGTTGACTATATCTTGGGATAAGTTCATTGGTCTCATTTAGCATATCTAGAGATTTTACCATACCATCCCATCTTTAAGAGGGTGTTTGGGTGGACGGATTGAAAGGGATCGAGTGGTGAAAACCCAAGATATGCCAAACGTGCCAAATAGACCCGTGAACTTATCCTAGGATATAGGGAGCCCATGGATCTTAAACCAATCCACTAACATCACCATCATTACCTTAAAATTGATCTCATCCCTCCTAATACTGCTCAATCAGGCCTGGGGAGTGTTTGGACGGACGAATTGAAAGGTAAAATTCAAGAATATACCAAACATGTCAAACAGACCCGGTAAACTTATCCCAAGATAGAGCAAACCCATGGATCTTAAACCAATCCACCGACATCATCATCATTACTTTAAAATTGATCCCATCCCTCTTAATCCAGTTCAATTTGGCTGGCCAAACAGACCCTAAATGGTTTAGATCTTTGAAAATGATCCGAGCTCCAACTGCTAAAGTCTTGATGCATCCTACTACAGTATATCCGGATGTAATTTAGCAAACCTCATGCGTCCTGGAAGAGAGTCTTTGATACTCCGCAGACTGCGATGGATGATACGCAAACCCTTAAGGAATTATTTTAAAATTTCATACTTGATATATAAGTAATTGAAATTAAATCATCCAAATTATATGTACCATTTCAGATGTATCATAAGTCATGACCCAAAAAATTACACTTAGATCACATGACTATCCGACTGGTGGGAAATATTAGATGATTAAAAATGAAAATATTCAATGGTCTTATTTCATCAAATAAGTGTCCAAAAATAAGAGGCTAGGTTTGCTCAACTAATATAATTTTAATTGGGTTTAATGTATGTGACGCTTGGAGTGGAGTTCACGAGTGCCTGCGTCCAAGCTCTGTAGGCCCTACCATGATGTATTCGTTTTGTTCACACCAATCTATTTTGCCAACTCATTAAGGCATGTTTGATTTTCTTGATTTTCTTAAGTAAATATAAATGTAAGCGATAATTATTTGCTTGGTAATTATCTTCATCGTTACCTACGTTTATTTGGCTTCTGCCTTTTCCAACGGAAGAGTTGAGGAGGCTGCCAAATGTTAGGGAGGCCTACCATGATGTATGTGGATTATCCACACCATCCATCCATTATGTCAATTGAATTTAGGATAAAAGTTAAAAAAATGAGGCAAATTTAAAGTTCAAGTTGATCACACCACGGTAAAAATGTAATTGAATACTTACCGTTAAAAACTTCTCGGGGCCACTGTTTACTTTGGTGTAGGATACTTGAATGTTGAATTTTTCTTATTTTTTGGCTCATGCCCTGAAAAATGTTAGGGTAAAACCGATGGATGATGAAAATATGTCATATGCATGATGGTGGGGCCCATAAATTTATGCAGTCATTTTGGACCATCTTTCAAAGCAGGAATATCCTGGCATTTTCAAACAGGTGAAATTATAATAATGGGGTATTTACAGGGTATTCATCCTGCATTTGGAAAACAGTGTTAATTAGCTGCCAACCATCAAAAACTTCCAACGTATCTCTTGATAAAGTTACATGGACTTGCATAAAGGGAAAAAAAACTAATAATAGCCTCACCCAAAACTCCCATGGCTTCCAAAAAGTTTTCAACGATGGATGAACGTTCAATCCCCACCATTTCCTATGGTGTTATTTATCTAAGATTTGAGCTTACACAGAGCTCATTTCTTAAAATGATGATAAAATAAATGAATAATGTAGATAAAACACATACCTCACGTAAGTGCTCACAGAGCTTTAACTGAACTACATCTACATATCCACATCTTCATTTCTTGGAATGTGGTCTACTTTTGAGCTTTGAATCACCCTGGTTTTTTTAGCTTATGTCTTACCATGAGCGGGCAATTAGGCCATATGAGAGGAAATAGTGGCATTTGAACTATCATCATTGAAACATTCGTAGGGACATGGGAGTTTTGTATCACACTAATTTTTTTGTGCTTTCAATTCATTAAAATGGAGATGACCTTATGAATGGTTTGTATGAAAGATCAACACCAAGGTGGACCTCAGGAAGATTTCAACGGTAGGTATTTCTATCCCCACTTGAGTTTGAATCCATCTTTGTTCTTGTCCCCTGTCCTAAAATGAGTACTCACCAACATTACGATGGGGCCCACAGCAAAAGCATACAAGTGGTGTACAAAATTTCTGTACAAGATATGTACGAGTTCCACCTGAGAAGAGCAGAGGAAAATTGAGCCTTCTAATTTCCTCGTGTGTGTGTGTATATATTAGTTACTTAATGTAACAGCCGTTAGATGAATCTAGTGAAAAGGTAGGAGAAAGATGAGTACTAAACTCATGAGGTAGCTTAATGAAAGCTTTTTAAGAAGCATATCGAATGTAAATTCCAGGCATTATCTCATAGAAAGCCCTCTTTTTATTTCAACGCAATATCAGAGGCTTTTGGGAAGTCGTAGCTGCGCCGGTGTAGGCTGTTGGGCCGTTCTTTCTCTCGTTAGAGGATAAGATTATGGTGAGTTGTGATATAAGCTGTGGTCTATCTTCCACCGTACACGTGGAAGCATAGGCAACAAATTACATCCGTTGATAAACGATCCTAATCATTTATGTGCATTGGTCTCAATTCAGCAGGTGTAATTAGACGGTTAAGATTGTTCGCAGATGGGAGTTTCAGGCTGAGCCCAATCCTCAACGAGGCCTAAGATTTGGACGGTCCTGTTTGCGCCACGTGTTCCAGTAGCAAAGGGCTCAGACACCACCACTTAAAATACAGCGACACGTTCCAGTTGCAAAGGGCAAGGGCTCAGATACCGCCACTCCGCCATCACCGTGTTTGGCCGGCTGTTTTAATATTTTTCGGGGCGAGATTGTATGTTTCGCACCATTTACGAACAGTGGCGACTCATCCTTCATGGACATGCTACGTATTACGTTCATCCAGACCGTTGAAAGATCCAATAATAAGGGATCATTTGATCGGTGTTTTCACCAACAACGATTCCACGTTTTGGATGATGGAGATTAATCTACATCCAAGCCATTCGTGGTTGCCACCGTCAAAAGGTGGCCAAACATGACATGCAGGTAGGAGCTTGCCAATTCACAAAGAAGAATTATACGATACTCTGGTTGGGCACGTTGCTTATTGATACGCATGCACTCAAAAATTATACACGTGTCATATATTAACTCGAATAAAACCGACCAGATTGTGCATCCCACTGTAGTCTAGTCACAATCCTTAGATCAGATTGTTTCAACAATTCTAACCGCTGATTTGTGGATTCTTATATGACCATTGGATATTCTTCATTTTGAACCGTCCATCTGTCCACCAATCTGATAGTCAGACAATTAAACTAGTCTGGGTACCATAATGTTAACTGTTTAGATTAACTACTTATGCCACGTGTGCAATTTTTAAGAGCCTCCGTGTCACCTGTCACACCCTGCCACAGTATCAAAGTTATTCTCATCCAGAAACTGGCCCTTGGTTTACTGGACGCGGATTGCATGCTGACACTGCCAGTAGCGACCTCTCCAGTGGACGGTCCTATGTGGGCCCTTCACGATATATGTTTTTTTTATCTAGCTGTTCATTCATTTCGGGAGCTGAGCCAAAAAGTGAGTAGATTCAAATCCCAGGCAGACCACACAATAAGAAAACAATGGTGATTAAAGGTCCACCGTTAAAAATTTTCAAAGCTCACTGGTATCCAAGATTTTGATTAGATCTTACAGACCTGCACGAAGTAAAAAACAAATATCAGCGGATCCAAAACTTTTATCACCTCTGAGAAATTTGTTTAAGGTGGCATTCAGTCACCACCGTTTTAGTTGATCTGAGATTGGAATTTTTATTTATTTATTTTTTTTTTTGGAGATCATTTCTTAAAATGACGGGGGAAAATTGAAAGATGGCATGTTGAAGCCCACGGAGCACTGTCCAATCGACAGCTTGGGTATGCAATCGGCATCCTCGAGTGGATTAGGTGCGGCCCCGCCTCACCATGGATACTCATTGCGGGGCTCACCTTTAGGCATATAATCATTTGTGTTGTCTATCCATTTTGCCTAAATTTTTAGGGCATTAACCCAAAAAATGAAGCTTATACAAATCTTAGGGGGATTTCTTTTAATGTTTATTTTTCATCCAACCAGATGATAAGGTCAAATAAGCTTGATGATTGAAAAAAAATCAAATATGAATTTGATCCAAAACTTTTATTGTATACTATAAGTTTTTAACAATTAATCAGTATAGTTTTTTAGGGTATTGTCTGTTTGGAATTTGGAACTTCTTCATTTTTAATTCCATGTCTTAAGGGGGTGTTTGGCGCAAGGCATTAGATACGATTAGGTGGAATAGAATTGTATTTAGTTTCGAAGAATTTCATCAAGCAAACAGAGAAAATGAAAAAAGTTAGAATTGGATAGGATGGAATTACATTTACTCTTATTGAATTGCATTAGGTCACATGTAAAATTTCCGTGAATTTTGAAATTCACCACACATGTGAGCCCCACATTGATGCATGCATCTATTTATAAGATTCATCCATATACATTATTTACACGTGACATTCTGATTATATATGTATACAAGTTGGTTGTAAATTTGATTGGTGAATTACAGTTTCATGGTCCACCAAACATGATTTTGTTAAATATTTTATTTTTTAGTTGCAAAATTTTTATATCAAACATGAAATTAGATGGCTATAATATTTCCTGATATGTAGTCATTGTGCAATGAAGATGTTAATTTAATCTAAAACAATTTAATACCATTTAGTATTGGAAAAAGTGAGATGGACGCCGTGATTATAGAAAGCATACATTGAGATGGACCCATAGTAATGGCCGCACCTAATTCGCTCGCTCTCCCGCGGGACATACATTGCCACTCATCTCGGTACAAAGGAGCTTCTCCTTTGAAAGCGCGCTGGTGGGCGCACACTCATCAATGGCCTTCGTATCAATAGCCGTCCAACGTGGGGGCCACCAGATGGATTTGGATTTTGATGCGCCAAAGGCAAACACTCACTTTTCTTTAAAAACATTTTTTTTTTTTAAAAAAAGGAGAGAAAAAAAGGAGAAGAAATGCGGACCAAAACTACCATTCTGTAAACAATAATCCAAAAGTAATCCAGAAGTAATCCAGAAACTTTACCTTTTTTCGTAAAAGGGCAGTAACTATTTATAGTGGAATTTGACTGTGTTTGCAAAAAGCCTTAAATCGATGGGACGGAGAGTGACCCCTTCAGCAAATACACAGCGTGGAAGAATATAACCTCTCTCTCTCTCTCTCTCTCTCTCTCTCTCTGTCTCTCTTCCGCCGCGCCATGGGCTGCACTGCCTCGAAGCTCGACAATGAAGACACGGTCCGGCGCTGCAAGGAGCGTCGCAGCCTCATGAAGCAAGCTGTATACGCCCGCCACCACCTCGCCTCCGCACATTCCGACTACCTCCGCTCTCTCCGCCTCACCGGCTCTGCCCTCTCCCGCTTCGCCGCCGGCGAGCCCCTCTCCGTCTCCGACGACACCCCTCCCGTCCTCCTCCGCCCCCCCTCTTCCACTTCCTCCGCTTCCGCCTACGCTCCTCCTCCGCCACCTCCGCCGCCTCCTGCTCCGCCTGCTTTCACTCCTCCTTCTCCGTCCATTGCCAGCTCAAAGATGCCCCACAAGCACTCCGAATCTAGCCCTTCCTCCACTCCTTCCCAAAAAATCCCCACCCGAAAATACCCCTCCTTCCCTTCCAGCGCCTCTACTTACTCCACCACGCCTTCCCAATCCTCTTCTGCCTGGAATTGGGAGAATTTCTACCCTCCCTCCCCTCCCGATTCCGACTTCTTCCAAAAAAACACCCACAACGAAGGCACCCACAACGAAGACGCCCACAACGACGCCGACGAAGAAAGATCAGAGCGGGAAGAAGTCCACTGCAGCGAGTGGGGCGACCACTATAGCAGCAACAGCAGCACCAGCAGCTTATCCGACGACGACAACGATAACCACAACGAGTCCCCGTCGAAGCCGGATGCCCCCGACGCTGCCACGGCCGCGGGATCGAATTATGCACCATCGTCGTTCGGCGACCGGGCCTCGATGGCGGGAGAGGAGAAGTTCCATAAGGAGAGGTCGGACGTGGGGTCCACCGTCGACGGCGAGATCTCGAATATGAGGATGGTGGTGCGGCACCGGAATCTGGCAGAGATCGTCAAGGCGATCGAGGAGTATTTCGAGAAGGCGGCCGCTGCTGGAGGGTCCGTGTCGGATCTGCTGGAGACGGGGCGAGCGCAGTTGGATCGGAGCTTCCGGCAATTGAAGAGTGAGTTAGGGTTTTGGAATTCAGGAATATAAAGATTCGATCAATTGTGTTTTCTTCTTTTCAAATTTACTGATTTTGGGGTTTTTTTTGGGGGGTTTAGAGACGGTGTACCATTCGAACAGCGTGCTGAGCAATCTATCCTCGAGCTGGACTTCGAAACCTCCTCTGGCGATACGGTACCGGCTCGATACCGGTACGCTCGAAGATTCGGGTGGTGGGAAGAGCCATGGCTCGACGCTGGAGCGATTGCTGGCGTGGGAGAAGAAGCTCTACCAGGAAGTGAAGGTAATTTCTTTTTAATATCCTTAATTTTCTATTTTAGTCTTTTAAGGAAAAGACGTTTTTAGCCAATGCATTCGAGAGAATGACTTTGAAGGCCGCTCGCGTAATCCGACCGCGATGCGTTGAAAATGACGTAAATGCCCTTCTTGTCGACCTCACGGTGGAATGCAATTTACAGCTCATGAATGTGCTAGGTCGATCCTGACAGACACGGCAGTGTCGAAGCCTAGGTCGGAAATACCTCTGTGAAAGTGGCTCCAATCCAAGCCGCTCATCACGCTGGGCCCCCCTGTAGATTGATTAGTCTCAAAATGGGTCTGATCTGCTCATTAGTTGGCCGTACAGTTACAAAGACGGCTCGAAGAAATTGATTATCGGTCCATATTAGGTAGTACGTGTGCTCTTATGAGTGAACTAGTGGACCTGACATGATGAATGACTGCCTCGGATCTCGAATGCTTTTTTCAGCATTGCATACGTGTTGCGAAGCCTCCGTCCATCTCAAGCGAGCGACTGCACTTGAGTTGATTTCTATCCAGGGTACTGTTGTCACTAGCAACAGGTCGAGTCGCTCTGATCGCTCCCGAATAGGAAGGGTATATTCGGCAATGGTGTCTTAAATGACAGAAATGTCCCCGGACATTTCTGTAAATGCATAAGACAGTCAGAACGACTGTTCTGCAGGAAGCTCGCTCCAGTCTGTGATGGGCTCGTGGGCCTCACTCATTCGAAAAAATGTAACAGACGTGTCGGCAAGTGAGACGAGAAAAAACTGCGGTTTTTCGTCGATTTCTCGGTTTTTTTTTTTTCTTTTTCTTTTTAAAAACTTACTGCGTTAAGTTTTGAGATGACGAGATATTACGGGACGCTATATATTGAAGAGATGATACTACATCAGCTCCTGACACGGACGGGACACCTACAATTTGTTGATTTTCTTCTGCTTTTTGTTTGGTGTGGACGTGTTTGTTGGTAACTTTTATATTTTATGGTGTGAGTTATCATTTTCTTGGACTTGGATTGTTAATATCGTAACAATGGCTCTCTCTCTCTCTCTCTCTCTCTCTCTCTCTCTACCTGTATGCTATTTACAATGGCTACAGAAAAGGCATGTGCAATGCACGTGGTAGAAAAAGGTTATTTTGTTGTTGCATATCCTGGATCTTTCTGTCTCTCTGTTATTTATTTATTTATTTTTAATTTTTTGTGTGGTGGGGCCATCTTGGGATACATGGTAGGATTGATGAAATAGGCTAATCTGATGGATGGGGGCATACTTGAACAGGGTTGCAATTTGATGGACGTTTTGGTATAAATGAAAAAAATGGGGTGGCAAATTTGCAAATTTTCTTCTGGGAATAAATGGCTGCACCTTATGTACAAGGGTGTTTTGATAACCAATGTGATGGATTGCCATCTAAACGATTTTATTTATTTATTTATTTATTTATTTTTAAAAACTTTAACTAGATTCCTTCATTGGTTTTGCCCAATTTAAAAAATGGGGGAGACTCTTCGACCGCACACATGGAATTGTTAATCCAAAATGTCCAAATTGCTGACCCAATTTGGATGGAGATAACTGAAAAGCTGCCCTGGGAAATCCTTTTGAATTTGGACCACTCACTATTTTAATTTTAACCTTCCATTTGATATTAATTATATGGTTAGATTAATTTATATTGTGATTTTAGAATATGCTCCATCCATGATTGGGACCACATTTTGGATGGGTTCAGATGGATGTACATCATTACCACATTGGGAAAGGTTGAGTCACCAGGATTCTTAGTTAGTGTGTGTGTGTGTTTGTCTGAGCTTTGTGTGCATACCATGCATGGGGAGCTGCTGTTTACACCTACTCTGATCTCTAGTATAACTTTTGTAATATCATATTACGAAAGAGTAGAAAGGATGGGTGTGTTTGCCAGTAGGAATGGATGCAGATAACATTCCCACATATATTGCAAGTAAGATGCTTGTAAGGAGGATTGAAACATTTTTCTGTTGATTAACTGTGCAGTTTTGAGGGGGATGATGGTTGTAGTCCAACACAACTGCAGGCACCAACATGATCACATACATAGTAATTGTTGTCATCCTCAGAATGAAGTCATTTGATTGAGTGGGCTGATTTTTTTATTTTTGTTTTTGTTTTTGTTTTTCTTTTTAATTTATAAAATCAGTTACTTAGTTCTTATTCTCTTGACTTGAGGCGGCAGATTAGATAATGGTTTGCTGATGATATATTGTTGGTGTTTGCAGGCGAGAGAGGGAGTGAAGATCGAACATGAGAGGAAGTTATCATCCTTGCAGAGTCAGGAATACAGGGGACACGATGAAGCGAAGCTGGACAAGACCAAAGCCTCGATACAGAGGTTACAATCTCTTATTTTGGTTACGTCTCAGGCTGTGTCCGCCACATCCTCCTCCATCCTAAAACTGAGAGACGATGAGCTCGCCTTGCAGCTTGTCGAGCTCTGCAATGGGTAAACTCTCTCTCTCTCTCTCTCTCTCTCTCTCTCTCTCTCTCTCTCTTTCTCTGTCTCAGATATTTCTCCTTCATTCTGCATTTCACATCACGAGGAAGCACATTTAACTGCTATATCTCTACATAGAAATAATTTGCATTGAAATTTCTAATCAGAACTCAGCTGGTTAGAATGTACTTGGGAAACAGCATTGACTTGGATGCATTTCTAGGAAAAAGTGCATCCCATGCACGCAATTGATACGGTATGAAGATGGTGATCAAACAGGACGGACACTCAAGAACTTATGGCATATAGCACTGCATATTTACAACCCGACAGTGGAAGCTTTTTTGGAATTGAAGGGATGAATACTTTAGATTGTTCGCAAGCATGCACTCTAATGGTTTGCCATTTGGGGGGTATTTCTAGAATAAGTTGTATGATTGTTTAGCAAATTGCAGAACATCTGAGAGGGGGTATTTTGGTAACGTGTTAGGGTGCATTTGGTTAGGCCAAATATCATTAAATTTAATGATATTTTGCACCACATTAGATTGATTAACCATGAATTATCTTGAAATTTGATTTCTGTTGTGATGAAAAGGACAATTAACTGCGGAAATAGGTTCAAATTCGTGATCTACTAGATGGGGGACTTGTTTTTGGCAATAAATGGAATCAAATGTAATTACAAATGAAAATTTGACATTTCGAGCATAAATCATGTAGTTGCGTAAGGGTGCATATGGTTGCACCAAATATCATGAAATTTCATTATATTTTGCACTGAATTAGACTAATTAATCGTGAAATATCATGACTGTTGTTGCAACCAAATGCACCCCTATATAGTTTGGAAAATTTGCAATCTAATGTATTGGGGTATTTGGTAATAAGATGGCATAAATGCCAAAATGGATGGGAAAACCCCAATTATCTAATGGGATTGGAACCTTAGATACTTCAAAAGGCAATATGATATGGGTGCATTTTGGGAAGAAGCAGAAAATATAATATTGAAAATTTACAATCTTGAGGGTAGGGGCATTTTGGGTGTAAATAGTATAAATAGCTGGATTTTGATTCCTCATGCAGGTTCATGTACATGTGGAGATGTATGAACCAGTTCCATGAGGTGCAGAACCACATTGTCCAACAGGTCCGTGGCCTTGTGAACCAATCGCTGGCTGGTGATTCAACGTCTGAGATCCACCGACATGCAACCCGCGACCTTGAGTCTGCTGTATCAGCCTGGCACTCGAACTTCTGTCGCCTCATAAAATACCAGCGCGACTATGTCCGGTCCCTACATGGCTGGCTTAAGCTCACCCTCCATCCCATCAGTGATGAAAAAGATCCATCAGTTGTAAGCAGCAACGTCTCCTCCGAACTCTCTGCTTTCTGTGATGAGTGGAAACAGGCACTCGACCGCCTTCCTGACACTGTGGCATCTGAGGCCATTAAGAGTTTCATCACTGTTGTCCATTCGATTTCTCTTAAGCAGGCTGAGGAGCTCAAGATCAAGAAAAGGACAGAGAGTGCGTCCAAGGAGCTCGAGAAGAAGGCCACCGCTCTTAGGAACATCGAGAAGAAGTTCTACCACTCATACTCAATGGTTGGGATTGGACCTCCTGACGGTGGGTCGGAGAACGGGCAGGTGTTCGACGCCCGTGACCCGCTTGCGGAGAAGAAGTCGGAGATTTCAGCGTGCCAAAGACGGGTGGAGGATGAAATGCTGAGGCACACAAAGGCAATTGAGGCGACAAGGGCGATGACACTGAATAACATTCAGACTGGATTGCCGGGGGTGTTTCAGGCAATGACCGGGTTCTCGAGCGTGTTCGCAGAGGCGCTCGAGGTAGTGTGCAGCCATGCAGGTGCTCTTAAATAAATAAATAATTAAATAAATAATTTCTTTTCCTGTTATTTTGGAGGAAAGGAAAAGAATTAAAAACTAGAGAAGCCAGAAAAGGTTTGGTTAAGGATTTTTTTCTTTCTTTTTTAAAATCTTCTTTTAGGCTCTTTTTTGGGTCTTTATGGTGTAGATATGAATTTTGTTTTGCTTGAGTCTTTTTTAAATCTTTTTTGGAAGGGGGAAAAGGGGATGTTTGTACAGGAAATTGCTGGGTTGTTGCATGGGTTGGCTGCAAATAAATGGTTTTTTGAATCGTTTATTTTTATTACAGATTTTTGGAGCTGTTTCTTTCCCCAGAATTCCTTTGTTTGTTCTTTTTTTGTTTCTTTTTGTGATTTGTGAGAAAAACTGGATGTATACATTAATAAATGCAGATAAAATAAGCATCTGGATTGTTCCAATGGTCAATCCCATTTGGATGGAATGTAAGACTGAAAATATACACCATTGGACCAGTTTGATCAGTTGGATACCACGTTTTGATCCATCCAAAATGGGGCCTGCAATTTGGTTAGTCTGAATCTACTTTTATAATTCCCTTTCAAGAATGCATGAGCGGCCCCGATTTAGCAGAATCCGCCATCCCCCCGCCCTAAAAAAAAAAAAAAAAAAAAAAAAAACTACAACAATAATAAAAATAAAAATATGGGGTCGTTTGGCACATTAGATTTGGGGGGATTTCAATGGCTGTTTGGCAGGATAAAGTAACTAGGGGAAAATTCTCTCAAAGAGGGGGTTTGAAATCCCTACAGTGAGAGCTTGGATTACACCTAAAATACTTTCAATAGTTGCATGTGTAACATGTGTCACTTGGGTATATGGCCCACTAATGATATAAAAAAACAATTAGATCATCAATTGTATCACTATTAATTACATTAATATGATGATTAGCACTGTCCAAACAGTCCATGTAAATCAACGGTTAAAATTTGTTGGTTAATCACTCAGACATGATCTTGTGCTTGTGCCCATCTAAGACTTGAAATTTCATCATTTTCAGGCAAAGCATGTATATATATATATATATATATATATATATATATATATATATATATATATCAGTGGCCTTATTACAACCATTGTATCAAACATTATATATGTTACTAATTAGAGATATTAAAGTTGATTTAGTAATTGAATTCAAACACCTATAAATATACTATGCATAGTTACTTTTGGATTAAAGTTGATTCCCAAACTAGGGTGCCAAACACAATACGGGGTTATGAAATTTGGATTAAAGTTGATTACCAAACCAGGGTGCCAAATACAATAGGGGGTTATGAATCCAGGGGTTCTAAATTCAGGCTCCGAAACAAGCCCTAAGAAAAGCATCTCCTTAGCAACCCGTGCTTCGATTTTCAGGAGATGGCAACTTTCCTTTTAATCTAGCTCATGTACCGTGTGCATCACTTGCTCCAACATGGTATATGGGCAAAAGATGTAATCACATCATTTGTACCAACATGGCGCATGGGCATAAGATCTAATCCATTTATCAAGAGGGTCTGTTTAGGTTTGATGTGACCTCGTTGATCTAATGACTCAGGTGATGCCATGTAGCAATGAGATCTCAAAATAAAAATAAAATAACAAAAGTTTTTTTTATTTGCCCTAATGACCAGACATATTAGACTATGAATATAAAAAGTCATGAGTAGCTGAAAAAGACAAGTTAAGCTGGTTATGCTCATGTGGCAAAGCCAATTACTCACCATAGAGGCCTTATCATTGAAAATGAGTACCGATTGAAACATGGTCATGACAAGTGATGAATTTAATTTGTGTTATAGAATCACAAAAGAAAAGTCTGTATAATTCAAACTATTTAAGGAGCATGGTAACAATACTACTAAGTTAGCCGAATTTTATGATATACCATACACATTTGCATAGAGAAAGGGATAATGATTACTAACACGTCGTATCATGAAAAGAGCTCTCATTTATATAATAGCAGGACATGCGCACAACCAATGACTAATACATGACAAATGACTAGCACACATAGTGTTGCTTGATAAGTTACAATTGTCTTTTAAGCCCGGATATATATATATATATATATATATATATATATATATATATATATATATATATATATATATATATATATATTCACATCAATAGATATAAGAAGTGGCTATAACGATTTTCTCCAACTACCACTTCAAAACTTTATAAATAGGAGAGATTGAAAAGCTCCAGACCTTCGCCAACCCAACACAAATAAACTTTATAGTATAAAGTTGCATTTCTTGTCATTTTATCCTAAATTAGGAATAGTGTAATCTAACTCATCTACTCTACTATGTTGAGCCATTACTTTAGCATAAGAGTAATGTAATCTCGTCTGTCTAGCATAAGAATAATGTAATCTTACCTGTTTATACTAATATGCTAGACTAACCCAGTTTAGGAGTGGTGTAATTTTCTTCCATCTACGTTGTGTTAGATCACATGGATACTGTTTTCTTTTCCTTTCGGTAGTGTAACTTTCTTTGTTTACGCCCAAGTTACTGGATTAAGAAATATTTAGTTATAGGACATTGTCATTTACACCATAAATAATAGATTGCTGATAAATACTTTTGCAAGTTTTTATTTGTATTTTAATTAATATAATTGATTTTATTCTATTCTCATATGGCGTGAATCTAATTATTTTTGTTATCGCGATGAGAAAAAAATCATTTTATGTGAAAATAAAAAAGAGCTCGTTAAAAGGATGAATCCTCCCATTCACAAATGGCTTGGTTTCATTTATAGGTGGCTTAATAGGCAGTTAAATTGCTTCAATTTTCGGTTATAGGTGACCACTCATGGTATCTCTATTTATCTTGGCGCTTAAGATCATAGGCAATGAGTTTATATTGAATTGTAATAGGCTCTAGTACACTTGACACCATATGCATGTACCAACAACCAAATTTTGAGCAAATAAGTCCTGCATATTAATGCCCCAAACTACAAGTTAAGTCAATCCAATGGTTAAGTGGGCCAACATTTACAAAGCAAATGTACAACAAAAACAATTGGATGAAGAAAACATTGACCATGTTTTATTTGATGGGAGATTTTGAATTGTAAACTAGAGCCCACCTAATGAGTTAGCCGATCTAAGTGTTGGGCGAGGTCATCTAAATAAGACCCTACCCCTTTGGTGGATGGATTAGACCTAATTTTATCACGCCGACATGTATAGGGCTGTAGAATGTATTCTTTATGCATGTGTTATAAAAGATCTTGCGAGTTTAGAAAATAAGTTTTTTTCATTTTTCTAAAAGTTAGTTTTAGGAAATCATTAGGGCCTTCTCTTATGACCATTTATTTGGATTGCATTGTAATTCAAATTACATATTAATGTGATATAGAATCTTAAAATATGCTTGGTAGTTTGTATTTAAAGTGCACCGTAATCTAAAAATAGGAATGCATTGGCATTGTAGCATATTTATAGAAATTTGAATTTGATTACTAAATCAACTTTAATATCCTAAATTAATGTATATATGTAATGTTGGATAGGATGATTGTAATAATCTCATTAAAATATATATTTTAGTTAAAAATGATGAAATTTTAAGCTTTGGATAGGCCTCAAGCATAGAATCACAAATGAGCTACTCAATAACATTGTTTAACCATCGATTTACATGATCAATTTTTAGATGATTTGTATCATTCTATTAATGTAATTTTAGTTATGCAATTGAAAATTTGCTTGTTTTGGAGAATCATTAGCGTGATACATCTACAATGAAATAGTAGCCTAACAACACCTTTAGCCACACGTGGGACTTTCCTAGTTTTAAAAAGAAGTCAGAAAAAAGGCATTTAATTCTAAATTACAACCGAAAGGAGAGATTTCAAATACAATGAAATTGGTATTTCAAACACCTCCAAATCCATGCCGCAGAGGATTCCAAATTCACTCAAATCCACATTGCCAAAGGATTCGAGATAAAATAACAATTTCACTATAGAAACACCCTTGAAGATATTTTCCACCAAAACCTTGAACTCCCAGTCAGAAAAAGTGTCAATTTCTTGGAAAGTACTTTTCACCCAAATACTTTTAAAGGCTCTGAACCTCCTCTGTTTTTCCCTTGGAATCAAATATGTACAAAACTTATATTGGATTGTCATTTATTATTATTATTATTATTGTTGTTGTTGTTGTTATAAAAAAAACTTTGATACTCTGAAGATCACGATGGTTGATATGCAGGCAGTCAGAAATTATACACGTGGCATACCAACTAAAATCAAATCAAACCACAGGCCATGATTTAAATAGATGAAAAACCTAACATTGTACATACTAGTTTTTCTAACTTAAAGCAAATGCTGAACATTTAACAGTTGAATTGAGAAAATAGTTATTAACGAACAAATATGTGTCCATTAATCACAGTTTATAATCATTCAATCAATCTAACTTTGAGGTGTTAACCTATAAACAGTAGGTCCCACAATATGGACTGTTTGATTTAAGTTACCATATCCCAAAGTGTACAACATATGAGGGCTTGCTGCCATAGTATATCAACTAACACTAAAATATTTCTCCCATCTTGATGAGATATCTCCACAAAATCAATGAATGAAATTGTTTTTTTTACGTAATTTAATAAAAACTTTAAAATTATGTTTTTGGGTCACTATCTATTTTTATATTACTTTTATTCCGTTTGCTTTTGTTTTTGTTTTCTTTCCCACTAGACTTGGATGCATGACTATTTTTATAACGTGCTCATGTAACCAAGGGTACAACTAAATGATGAAATCAACCATTTATTTGGTGGGCCATATTATGTAAAATGTTAATGCAGCATTGAAGAGGAACGTGCTATGCATTTAGTATGGAGGTCAAATAAATTGAATAAAAACATATCTGATTGGTAGACCATAACTGCAGGTGAGTGTCAAAATCTCCTGTCCTGTTAACCCTTAGAAGAGTACTGAAATTGGAAGAAAAAGAAGAAAGCTTCCGACAAACTCAATTCTATATAAATAGTTATACCAGAGGGGAGTTTGTAACCCTTTGAAATTACTTTTTTCATACCAATTTAACAATCCTAATCCAACGGCCCATTTGGCCCGGGTGGATTGGAAGGGATTGAATGGTATTAGGGTGGATGGCATAGATTTCAAGGTAATGATGGTGTCGTCAGTGGCTTGTCTTAAGATCCATGGGATTGCTATATCCGGTATTGGTATATCAAGAGTCTGTTTGGCATGCCTGGCTAATCTCAAAATTAAACCTTCCATCCCTTTCAATCCCTTGAACCAAACACGCCCAGGCAAATTTGAAAAGATTGGGGTGAATTGGATGAGATTTAAAGGTAATGATGGTGTTGTCAGTGGATTATCTTAAGATTGACATATCCTGTGATCAGATCACCTCGTCTATTTGGTACGCTCGGCCAATCTTAGGATTTAACTTCTAATCCCTTCCAACACCATCCAATCCCTGCCAATCCGCCCTGCCAAACTAGCCCTTAAAATATTGTGTGTAACAATGTTGTAATGCACAGTCCCTACACAATACTACATTAATCACAGATTTAGTGGGGTCCAATGTATACCCAATCATAACATCCAACCCTTAAATAAATCCAAACAGTTGATCAACTAGGCTCACCTTATAGAGTTCTTACATACTGTAGATGGACAATGACCAAAATCAAATGAGTGGATAATTTTAAAATTACACTGGGGATTTCTAAAATGGGATGCTACAAAAGAACAATGACAATGGTCCAAAAATGACTTCATCAATCTGAAGGCTTGGATTATTTTATATGTCCAATTATCTGTTCATGGACCACCCACACTGTGGTCCATCATATGAATTGTCCAGATCACCGACCTTGTCTGCCGCGTGTCTGATTTTTCTGGGTTTAAAGGAAATATATGTATTTTCATGGGTAAAATTATTGGTAAGGGAGCGTTTGGCTGCAACAAATATCATGATATTTTATCATTAAGCAGTCTTCTTTGGGGGCAGAGCATCACCATTAATTTGGTTCAACCAAACACACCTTAGGTAAAACGAGCTCCAGGCCAACGGAGTGTAAAAAAAAGTAGACGACGCATGATTTGGATCTCAACCATTGATTTGATGGTCCTATCATCAATGGGAATAGTTGAAAATCTGCCACATCAGAAGATCAATGACCACCGGAATTTGCCCCCTTTTCCACTGAATGTTGACAGGAGCTCAACTTCTTCTATTGACGGTCTATTCGTTGGCCAATATATGAAAAGATGGGGATATTCCAATCATGAGATTTCCAAGGTATCCCCTATCCACGGTGGCTTCCATCAGATCAACGGTTTGGATTACAAAACCATGGCCCCCCAATTAAACGAAATCTGTGTGTCAGGAAAGTTAGCCATGGAAATGGCAGTACCGATTCCTCTAGAATGTGAACTCCCCGTTGTATACGCGCTGAATACAATACATGTGCTTGTGAACAGAACTCACGTGACTAAGATCAACGACCCCGCTTAATCAGGACGGAAAGAGAAAAACTTTGATACTCTGGCAGAACACGATGGTTCATACACATGCACTCAGAAATTGCGTATTTGGCATATGCTGAACTCAAATTAAACCGTTCAAAACCAGGTCCAGTTTAAAATTGGACAGAACCAATGTCGTAACATCTTATGGACCGTCAAAGTGACGAAAAAAATCATTGGTCTAAGTTTAACAAACAAAATGTCCATTAATAAGAGGTTAGGATGATCCAATCGGATTGTGGGGTCAGGCCATCTCTAAAGTGGGTCCCATGGATTCGTGGGGTTAACTTGAATCACACGTGTGCCACAAGCACAACTGCTGAGTTCTTGCGTACTATCCCTAAAAGGTAGAAGAAGAATGTCTTGTAAAAAGGCCCAGCTGATGAACAGTGTGCATCCAGTCCACATGTATGGTTTTAGATGAAGGACACTAGTTTTTCCTGAGTCCATGCGTGCGAATGAAAAGTCCACAGAAAAATCACTTCTCATTGATAGCATTGGACGTACTGTCGGCCCTGTCCTTTATTTGATTGAAAAAGAAACGAGATTAAAGATGTTGAAATAAAGATACGGACGAGGCGATCAAAAATGATATCATCATTTTCAGTTGGACTTGTTTGGATGGTGTGAGAGAATAATGATTTTATTTATTTATTTATTTAGAGAGAGTTCTTGTAATATTTTGAGGAAAAAGAAAATTGAAAAAAAATAAAAAATGAATTTTATAGAAGAAAAAGATCAGCATTCTACTTTCAAAATCTTAACATCTTGGTTCATAGAGATCCATTCAATATGCCTAATTCTTTGATTATCTTCTTTAAAGATTGTGTTGTAGGTTTATACATTTCTTAATTGATGAGAGAACTCTTATATTATTGTTTGTAATATGCTTTAAGGTGATATATTTGGATACTATAGAGAGATCGATTTCCTGATGATTGTAATTTCGTTATTTTTAGTATAATTGTTTATTCTCGAACTAGGTCTAAGATTCTTCTCTTTATATAGAGTGATTTTTCACATAAAACTTTTATCTTTATTTATTTATTTATTATATTTTTTAACACACACACACACACCCCACACGCTCACGCTAGTGGAATTTCACCACCTATGGGTACTTGAACCCTTGATCGGGAGTTGAAACTCCTGAGAGTCTATAACCCGAGCAAAAGTAAGGACCCAAATTTTTAACATCTATTAAATCTTACAAATATTTGATGTTTTGCATATTTGTATTGAGAGTGATTATCACCCATTAAATTTTTTATATTGTTAAATTTATTAATTTGCACATAAAAGGAAAAGGTGCGTGGTTTACTAACAAGAAATTATTTAGTTTGTTTTCTACATACATAGCTATTATCTCTTATATGCAGGAATGATTTTAGGAGGCAAAATTTTTTCATCTGCTTACATGTGTCAATGTATAATGTTTGTAATGTTAACATATATTTCGATAATTAGATTAGATTATGATATTTTTTTTATTTGTTAAGATATATATCTTTTGAAATGATCTGGGAGAGAATCTTCCTTCGAACAGTAATAGTAATGAGGTCAAAAATAGAGATATGAGCTAAGGTTTTACCTTAGCTTTGATACAACGTTAAATCACAAAAGACTACATTATTGACAATAACATGAAGATATAAAAAATGTGTGACGTCCACAAGAGACCTATAGAAATTTCAATAGATATACAACTTAACAAATAAATAAATATAATAATCTTATAAGATTATTCTTATCTACTAAGAGTATATAGTCATAAAAAAAATAATGTGCAATCATTCTTTAGTAGGCAAAGGTGGTGACGCAAATTTGAACTTTACAACAACTGGCACACTTTGGAATTTTCTGACACGCCCGTAGCTTTGATAGTCATTTGATACTGTGAGAGACTATAGCAATTGATATATTAATAAAAATTAAAGTGTCTAAATTGTTAATTCGCAATTCACTAAGTCCCAAGTAATCTAAATCTATGAATTTGATTGAAATTTGAACAACTTCCAAACACACCTGAAAGGTAGAAAGCGAATTGAGAATCAGAAGTTTATGGATTGTAATTTGCCAATCTAAAAGCCTCCAAGCTTTCAAGGAAAAATGGATCTCAGCTTTCTTCTATCTAATATTCTTCTTAATTTTCATTTCATTACAATCTTTTCTGAAATTGAAATACAGTGCAAAGAAATCTCCTTTTAGACTACGCATATAATTACTCCTAGGTGATTAGCTCCTAAAAACAACCATTAACCATCATTACAACTAACTGCAAAAGCTTATAACAAAAACATAACAAAAAACAACTGAAATTCTACCTGAAGTTCAACCAACAGAAACTGTTAAAAGAGAGCAACTGCCCTGATTAGTGAGATGGTGGCTCAGGAAACCTTTCTGGCCAACTCCTAGCCGGCAAGTTGGGACCCCCTTTTCTCAAATTCTCTAAGTGGGTCTGCATCACAGCTCCAAAATCAGATTGTTTGAAATAATCCAATTCATTGACAATTTTTTGTTGAAATAAGACCATTGGATTTTTTTTTTTTCTCAATTTTAATTGGCAAATTATAATCTCAATTTCAATTAATGATACATCTACCCTTGGACCAATAAATTTGGATAGTTTAATTTGAACTTATATGCCATCCATGCAATTTCTGAGTAATTTCCAAGTGCATGTGTATGATCAATCACACTCCGCAAGAGTAACAAAGTTTAAATTCCCCATCCTTTGTGTGTTCATTTCAAGTGGGGGACCAGCAATGAATGATGTGTAAGAAAAAAAGAAAGGTTTGTGGGCCCATTTGAGTGATAATAACCTTCGTATGTTTCAATGGTAATCTAAACACTTCTTTGACCTTGGTGGGCCATTCACTTTTTTATTTTATTTTATTTGGTTTTTACAGAAAAGCTAAGCACACCTTCCCTTTAAAAGCCACCGAACTTTGTATTTTGTAGAGGTGGGTCCACAGGTCCATGTGCGCACTTGGAAAAGTGTAGACTATATCTTTAATGAGATTCTTTCTTTACCTTAGAAATATAGACATGTTTGGCTGGAGATCACTCTTACACGAGTGCATGTCGTGGCTCTTGTGAATTTGATGGTCATTCTCTCACGTGAGAACGAGGGTATTCATTGTGGCACGTATGGATGGTCTTTCGACCATTCATTAATCAATGTTGCACGGTGAAGATGCTCTGGTGTAAATCATTCGGGATCATACTTATGCATTGGATGTGGACCGTTGATATTTTTCTGTCCATTGTCACATATTTTTGGGTCAGGGAATAGTTATGTTGGGTCGAGCCTGATGAATGGCCTGGATCTAGCACGTATGTGCCAGTTTTTTGCATTTGGGGGAGAGTAGGATTCCGATGAAAGGAGATGGACACTCTTGCAAGTAGCTACAGTACAGCTGGATGGTCAAACATTTGATGGAGTGTGGTCATGTACATCCTTCACAGCACATGCAAGATTCATTCTCTCACTCTCACTCTAACGTGAATAACACACGGTCACATTATAAAACTAACACAAACATGAGAAATAAATAGGGGGCTAGAAATGTGCAGGGCCCGCCCTAAACAAATAGTATGTAAAAATCCAAACGGTCTAAATTGGCAGACCGTGGCCCGAAATTACATTGAAGGTATGATCATCAACGGCATATTGAAGGACAACCAATGAACGATGGCAAAATTTCTAAATTCAACTGATGTAGAGTGGGCCACATACTTATTCTTGGCACAAATGGATTGAAAAAAGTCCAAACGAAAGCACTTAAAGCACCTACCTGTGATTGTCCACATGATTTACCCCGCTTTGACTGTAAATCAAGATATTATCGAAGTAGATTACTACGTACCACCTAATAAATGCTTTTAGAACATGTTTCATTAATCTTATAAACATGTTAGGTGCATTCAAGAGTCCAAAAGGCATAATCAACTACTCGTATATAGAACTGTACACAAATTGAGTTAGTTCGATTAATTCGCTCAACTCAACTCCAACAAGCTCAATTCGACTAGGTTTGAAATTGAGTTTAGGCCAAGTAGAGCTGATTTTTGGAGATCATATATATATATATATATATATATATATATACATATATATATATTTGTTGAGTTCAAGCTCGTTCGAGCTCAAATTAACTTGGAAAGAATAAGTTTGGTGACTTGATTATTTTGATATTGACGTTGCTCACCAAATATTTTGACGAAATGACTCAATGAAGTGTTGTTTCGGGTGCATATATTCTCTGCATGATTGGATAGTGGCAAAGAATGTATGGATACAAAATAAATTACTACAAAAACAAAAATAAAAACTTTACATGATAAAACTAACCCTGTGTCTTGATTTTAATGATGCCTACCGAGTTTTTGATGAAGTATCTATAAACTGTTGCTGCAGTTTTGCATACTATGAGAAATTGAAAGTGCATTTTATGTGTTTGAAAAAATATCACATGAGCTTGAACTCGGGTCAAACTAGCCTAAGTTGTTGACCGAACTGAGCCAAGCTAAGCTGGCCAGTCCGGCTCGAGGACCGAGCTGATTTGAGTTGAGCTGTGCCAAGCTCGACTCGATTCAACTCGTGTATAGCTCTACTCGTATAGGCCCTCTTTAGTTTTAAAACTTATTTTCCACTCATCTCTCGGCCTACTACAGATATGATAGTAATTGCTTCTTAAATTCAATTTGAAAAATATTTTTACCCCTTTTAGGTGTCTAACATATTATCCAACTATGGTATAAGAAACTTATATTTCACAATTATTTTGTTTATAGCTTGATTACCGATATGCATATGCCAACTCCCATTCTTTTTGGGTGTCAGTAAAATTGGAACAACACGCGTGCTCATGTTGTCTCTCACTAGATTCTTACGAATTAGTTATTCTACTTGCCCTTGTAAAATCTTTCACTCTTTTGGATTTATTCATTAACAAGGATGATTGAGTAAACTTATTCCTAAGACAATGTCAATATGATGCTGAATATCTCATGTGAGGAGCAAACTATTTGGAAAATTATTAGGCATGATTTCTTTAAATTCATTTAACACTAGTCTTAACTTCTCAGGAATATTTAGGGTTCTATTTCTTTCCCTTTCAAACAATTAACTAAAATGTAAAAATAAAAAATAAAAATAAAAAATAAAATTAAGAAAACATTGTTGTGGACATGATAGGAAATTCATTTTGGATACAATGAATTCATTATATAGCTTGAAATTTTTTAATGAATATACAAATGATTACTTCCTTTGTTACATTAGAAAGCAGGATTTAAAATTTAATAAGGTGAATCCAATTTCTTTTTCCTTAGGATACCGCTTATCCAAACAGGCAACTAGAAACTAGATCTACTCACCTTATACGGAACCAGACCAGACCCACATGTAAAATGGGTCGGGTATGACTCTCTTACTCTAACCTGACCTAGACTGGACCCAATCCTGACTAATGTACTAATGCATCAGGTCTGGGGCTGAAATTCAACATCTATTATTAAACGAGCTGGAAATACTCTCAACACCACCCAAACTGGGCTACCCTTACGACAGCTGCAAGTCCATGTGCATTGGAGCTGGAGGGATAGCCATCGTAGTTTTCAATGAGCTGGCATTATTTAATACGACTTCTGTGATTGCACGGCCTGATAAGAGGTTCATGTCCCTAGCGTTGCATTGGGGTTCGTTGCCCTCTCATGTGAAGGGGCAGATAGGGTGCACGTGTCAGAGATCCGGACCATTCATCAGGTAAGGGACACTGTTAATATGGAACAAAAATCAGTCCGCTGATCAAGCAAGTCAAACTTGTATTGGGAAAGTGGGCGGTCCAAGTTCAAAGCACGTGTGGCTCACTTGATGAGTCCTCACATGATGTCTGGTATACGGCATATGCATATTGCACGCTACCTATGGGTGGCCTGGATCTCTAACACGTGTGCTGTAGAAACAGACCCAGCATGAGAGCTGGCATCAGCTGGCCCGCATTCTGTCAGACTGGCTTTCAATGTGTTGGCGATTGGGATTGATACAAGCTCCTCCAGATACTGGGAGCTAAGATATGTAGGCTGAATAATTCAACGGGTCCCATTGTTTCCTCTGGCGCTGGAAACAAGCTGGTCTTCTCATCAGGTACACAAAAAATGGACGGTTAGGAGTTCAATACAGATAGCACGTGCAACCAACACAAAAAATGGACGGTTAGGTTGCATTCACTTTTCTAACGTGACCATCTCTCTCCCTGACATAAAACCGGTTCATGCTGCCCGTCCATTGTATGATTATGGCGCGACATGTCATCTCAAGGGGGTCCACTAATGGTCCATGTAATGTTACCTAAAACACAAAACTACGGTGCTCATTTCTAGGATCCATGTAACCATGGGTCGATGTTTAGCAATGCATGTCATGATAAGATGGTGGGCCCCCACTACGGGAACAAGGATGAGACTGTCCACATCAGTCATATCTTAATGGGTAGCAGTCACACAACCACCTCATGATGTATCTTGGAAATTCGTTAAAGGTCCATTTACTTCTTATGAATAAAATCTGGTCCTGGCCCAACAGGAGACTTAGCCCACTAAAATTATTTAAGTTCTAGAATTTGGCCTAGTTATTTAAACCCTAACCTGGCCCAGGCCCAAGGTGATTTGGGTTCTGCTTTATTAGAGAGAATTATTATGAGGATGGATGTGGAAAGTCAGGTTACCTGGGTAACAGCTTAGTGGGTGTTACCCTAACTGTGTGGGCCCACCTAGATGTATTTTGTTTGTTGTATATCCACGCATTCCATCTGTTGTTACATCTCATTTTAGGAGGTGATCCAAACCTTAAGAAGATCCAAATATCAGGTGGAACATACCACTAGAAACTGTGATGGACCTTAAAAGCTTCTTGTGGCCAAAAAAGTCTTGGATCAAGCTGATCTTTGTATATTAACTTCACTGAGGTCTTCTTGACATCATCAACAAGTTGGATGGGAAATAAATAGTATGGAAACCTTACGATGGGCCCTTTGGAATTTTTAATAACGATGAGGCACTCAATCACCACTGTTTTAGTGGTGTGGTCCACTTGAGATTTGGATATGCTTGATTTTTGGGACCACATCTTAAAATGGCTTGGATAAATAGATGAATGGCGTGGATATACAACACATCATCGAGGTGGCCCCCACAGTTATCCTAAGGCATTATCCTAGTAACTAGGGGTGTACACAAGTCAATCCGAGTCGAACTGGGCTCAACCTGGCCTGGCCAGGTCACCAGCCAAACCCAGCCCGATTCGGTCACCGGGCCAACATATCTAGCCCGAACTTGGCCCGGTCAGCAATCGGGCGAGTTCGGGCCAGTTTCGAACCTTATAATAAGTTCATGGGAAGGGCTTTGACAGGTAATCCGCGTTCCATTATAAGGCCCTCAATCAACGGTTTAGATAGTGGAACTATAGACTCCGTAAAAAATTAAACTAGTCAGGACATTATAATTTATTTTTGTATTTGGATGAATATAGGTCGTTCGAGTTATACGTCTGTGAGGTGGATGAGTCATTGTCATTTCAAAGATGGGCAATGAATTATCCTAGAAGTCAAGAGAGAGAGATTGAGAGAGAAGCAGAGAGAGATTGAGAGGATATATTATAATTTTACTACATTTATATACATTTGACAAAGCATAAAATAAAACATCAAACACGAACTGAATCCAGTCATACACTACTGACTACTGTCGAGGAGATTCATCTGCTGAACTTGAGCTGGTATCTAAATCTTCATATATGTACTCATTCATCTCTCCCTCTTCAGAAGGTGGAGATGACTTTTTATCACCTTCCCCTTTTATAGTCTGAATTAGATTTTTCAATTTTTTTTTGTGAGAAGATTTATAGTCTTGTAAAACGCACCCAGACTGGAGAGAAACTTAGCTGAATTCTGAATATTCTTACTTTTACCTGTGCAGCTTGAACATGCTTCAATATCATGTGGTCTTAGAGGACATCACTGATGGGTAGAAGCTTCTTCCATACTGTGCTTTAAGGCGAGTTGAAATTGTTCTTCGTCCAATGCTAATAATTTAGCTTCCTCCTTTGCCTTAGAAAGTTTGGATTGAAGAGTAAAAGCTTTTTTGTTTGAATCAAGAATTGCTTGGAAAAGAACTTGGATTTCTTTTGAGACTTTAAGACACGGTTTTGCATCTCCACGCTGACAGGATAAGTATAATCTGAGCCGATTAATTTTGTTAACAAACTTGGCTCCACACAAATTATACAAAATCTTTAACTTTTTAGGCTTTGGAGAATGAACTAAGGAACTAGTCCCAAATGTCAATCAATGGTTTACTTGAAGACATATTTACATATTGTGTTGGAAAAGTATTATACTCTTTTTAACAATAATGAAATACTGACATAAAATAAAAGTAATTTATGGATAAAAAAAGAGTCATTAATGCATTGCACAGCTTGTATAACATTCATCAACATAACAAATAAATAAAAATAAAAGAATACCTATTATAACAATTACAAATTCAAATAAACTAATAAGAAATATTAATCTAACTTCATTCATGTAATCATATTGTTGTTGTTTCATGTGCTGCGGCTTCGTTCACATTCTCCTCCTCTTCCTCATCAAGATCATAACTTCCTAGACTCAGACGCAACCAATTTTGTGTACAAACTAATGCTTCCACTGTATCTGGTGTAAGGGAACTTCTAGTCTTGCTCAAGACTCTACTCTCTGTGCTAAAAGCAGATTCCGATGCCGCGGTTGAAATAAGAACTGACAAAATATCTCGTGCCATCGTTGATAGTGTAAGGTATTTTTCTTCGCTAACTCTTATTTTCCACCACTCCAAAATAAGGAACTCTGAATCCTGCTGCAGTACGACTGACTTTTTGAGATACATGTCTAACTCTGATTCTTTTGTTTCTGTGTCTATATTTTCTTTTGTTAAGAAAGACATGTAATCATCATCGAAGTTTGAAGCAACATGCAATCTAACTTTAGAAGCACTTAGTGTGAACACTGTAGTTGTGTACATCTTGTACAATGCTTCGATTGCGTCACGAACCTTCGAGGTTTCAGATATTACTTTTTCATTAGGATAAATCCTCATGAAGATATACTTAACATAACTCATCTTGCACCGAGGATTAAGAACAACAACTAAGGACATTATTAAATGATAATCATCTCAGTATTTATCGAACTTCATTTACATACCACCTGTCATGATTTGTAGAAAAAATGGACCGTCATCAGCAGCTTTCTTCAGGGCATCTTTGATCTTACACACAGCTAAAAGAAACATATTTACTGTAGGAAACTTATTATCAGAAAATATTTTCATACAGTCATAAAAAACCTTCAAAAATTTGTGAACTTCTTTTGCTTTGCTCCAATCATCTTCAGTAGGCAACCAAGCATATGTTCTAGCACGCGCTGTATATTCTGAAAATGCTTGTTCCAATTCTAGGGCCAAATCTAACATCTCAAAAGTCAAATTCCAACATGTGCATACATCTAGGTTCAACATTTTTGGAGACTTCAAATTTAAATGTTAGACGATGTCATTCCATATACTCAATCTTGACAGCGAGCCTTTTATATACTTCACACTCTCCCTCACATTCTCTATAGCTTAGTCAATTGATTTCAACCTTTATTGTACAATTAAGTTGAGAATGTGTGCATAACATCGAACATGAAATATTTTTTTCTTAAAAAATAAATTGTCGGTTGTCTTGAACTGGTTACGTAAGAATGATATTACATTGTCATTTGTCGAAACATTATCTAAAGTTAATGAACTAACTTTTTTTTTAATGCTCCAATCTCGTAGACAGTTGTAAATGCAATCTGAAATAACCAAAATAGAATGAGGAGGTGGAAGGTGGCAAAAGTTCAATATTCTCTTACAGAGTTTTCAATTTTCATCAACATAATTTTCATCAACATAATATGCAGTCAATGAAATGTAACCCTTTCTTTGATTTTGCGCCGTCCACATATCAGACGTCAAACTTACCCTTGAAACCGAATCTAAAACTATTTTCAGCTTCATTTTCTCACTTGCATATATCTTCATGCACTCCCTCTTCACTGTAACACGGGAGACCTTCTCAAACTGAAGATTAAGGAATTTACTGTATCCCATAAATATTTCACTCTCTACTATTTTAAATGGTTGCTCATCAATGATAATAAGTTTTGCAAACCACTCCTTCAGCTTTCCTTTTTCAAACTTATGAGTGGTAAGTGTACCTTCAGAAGCATATCCTTTGGACTTTATAAATGATAGCAATTGTTGGCCTGAAGGTGGAAGTCTATGTCTCCTTGCACAACTTTGTCTATGTTTGTTTAAATAAGACATCAACCCCTAGACACTTTCAGTGTATAGACTTTTGAAGTGCAGACATTTGATCTTGGTGACATTGTTAGTTACTACTTCTTCAAAATCATCCCAGATGGCTGACCGTTTCTTTCCTTTATTTGCAGCTGAAGACCCCTTTCCCTCAACAACAAATGGTGATGTGGTTGATGCACCGGCATCAGGGGTAGTTGGGACTTCATCCTCACTAGTTATCTCTAAAGATATGGAACAATTTCATTTATCCTTAGACCTTAGTAAAGAATTTTCTAAGTGGATAAATCAGTTACCCATTCAATGTTGGATAAATAGTAATGCTTTCATTATTCAATTTAAATGCGACGCTAAAATTTCGACAATATCTCCCCTTATCTCTCTAGAATATATTAATTTTGGATTTGATTCACACGTGAAGTATCCACACAAAGTGTGGATATTTGATGAGGAAGTAAATGCAAGAAATATATACAGAGAAAATTAGGAGAGACAAACCGAAACAAGCATGTGCATTTAAATTAGAATAAATGAAAACATTAATATCTATCCAACATTGAACTGTCCAAAAAGGGACAATTTGAGAATTTTTATGTATCCATGAACGTACTTAATCTATGTCTGACAACATAGAAATCCTCAAATGGGTAATTGATTATCCTATACTACAAAAAAAAAAATAAAAATAAAAATCCAATAGGTAATTAGTATAAGCACAGATTAAGACTAAAATAGAAAATATTGTGTCTCTTTTTGTCACACCCCAAACTCAGAAACCGGGCTCACAAAATTTTCAGTCGCCGAATCCGGCGCCTACAGCCTCCGTAGAACCTCATTCTCGGCTCTCGGCTCCTAGCTCCCATTCGCCAGGATCCGATCATGGGATGCTACGAGGAGGATTTTCAACGTCAGTTTGATTCGTAATAAGCATAACCAAAGGCATAACCCACAAACAACAACCAAAAACTCCATTACATTTTCACTATGATAAAAAACTTTACAAGTACAATGAGCATAAAGGGAAATACAATGATGAAGAACAAAAACTCCAAAATGATTTGCAAAGTGCTCCTGCCTCAGCGCTGTTGTGCCCCAACGTCACCTATACGCAACGGTCGTGCATAAGCTTATAGAAAGCTTAGAGGGTGGTGAAAGTGTGTGCGCAAGGTAGTAATATATACATGCAATATCAGAGTAATGCGGAATATGCAGATGGATCCATAAATATCATGAGCCGTACCAAGGCTATGCGATGCAAGATTCAAGTCAAACATACAATCCTCATCTAAGTCCACATGTCAATATAGCTCAAATCTGGGATATCACTGGGGTCTAGTACACTTTAAACCAGATCGCCGCCTCATCTCGTGCAATAAGGTAAGTGAAAGAGATCTTACCATCCGTTTGCCAATATCGGGCTCGACTCGTCAATAGCGGACCCATTCCTCGAGCTGGTCAGACTCAGCCTAGCATTGCCTCCTACACTCAGGCGGGTAAGGCCGCACCCCCTTTCAACCGACCACGATACAGTGGAGAGCGCAACTGTCTGGTAATCAGCACTCAATGCTCATATACCCACTCAGTCTAAACGTTGAAGCAATCTCTTGGTACCATAAGGGTTTAGGGACTTTCACCCAAGGATATCTATAGCACCCCATGTAAAACGAAATTTTCGGTATCCAATCCTGCCAACTACGATGCATCTGTGGAGGCTACGACCTCGATGTCGCTAGGGCGTACAGTAATTATAACACACAATGCGAAATGCATGAATCATATTATCCTATCATGCAGCAAATCCCGCGCGTATCGTGCGCTCATGTAGGGTAACACCGCCTAATCGGGGTCCCATAAACAACCTGCTCGAAGGCATATGCTATGATCAGTCACTTCTCATATCAAACATACATATGATGCGTATGATCATGAGTCATGGAACTATACTAAACACGTTATAATGAAATGAACTATCCTTACAATGCAGATGGGCCTGGACGGCCTATACACAATAAGTACGGGCCTAATAATGGGCCTTAAGGAGAGTCGTAATGTAGACATCCAACCAACATTATACTCGCAATGTTTACGTCAAACCAACATTGCTCCCAAGGCACGATCGTTGCAAATATCGTTACATAATCAGTGTTGGGATCACACATTGCAATGGACCTCAGGTACATCCCATTGGGTCTTAAATACATCCAATGGGCCATGTTATATGGGCCTTTTATTCATCAAATGGGCCACATAAATGGGCAGCACCAATGGGCCTTACGTGCATTGCAATGGGTCATAACCCATTGGCCTAGATTGCATCATAATGGTTTCGACCCAGGTGCCTTATATATATCAAATGGGCCACACCGACTGGGCCTTACCTATCAAATGGGCCTAATCCCATAGGCCTTGGAATACATCAAAGTGGGTCCAGTCCCATGGGTTTCATACATATCGAATGAGCCTAATCCTATAGGCTTATATAAATCAAATGGGCCTAAACCCATAGGCCTTGAAATGTATCAAATGGGCCTAATCCCATGGACCTTATAACATGCTAAGATGGGGTCCACTCGGACTATGGATTTGGCCCATTTTTTAACTCATTTCATAAAATGAGCTTTTAAAATGGATGGACAGATTGGTTGCAGCACCTGCACCAAGGGTGGGGGCCCATATGAAGGCCCACCATCATGTATGTAACATAAAATCTACAAATTATATATATATATATATAATATACAGTATTATACATAATATAATATAATATTATATATAGTATAATATATATACACACACACACACACACACATACACACGCTGCATGCACACACGCTACACGCACACACACTGCACACACACCCACGCACGCTGAGGGCCCCACCGTCACGCTGACGGTGGGAATAAAACCCATACATCCTGTGGGTCCTACGTGGGGCCCACTGTAATGTTTACATACCATCCAAACGGTTGACAAGGTCACGCAGACCTGGATTGAAGAGAAAAAAACAAATTTCAACTAGATCTGAAACCCTTGTAGCCCACAAAAGGGTTTCAATGGTAGGCGCTCAATCAACACTGTTTTCTATGAGGTGGGCCACTGGAGCGTCAGATTGGCCTCATTTTTGTAGGGGGCCCGCGGCAGGGAGGGGCCTGCCAAACAGACGGCGTGGATATTACATAAACATCATGGTGGGGCCCACGGCAGCAGCCGTGGGTGGCTGTCCGCCCGCCCGTACGTCAAAGCCGCAGGCAGCGCGCCTGCTGCAGAATGTTTTTTTTTATAAAAAATTCTTGATTCTGAGCTTTTTAGAGTGTGGGGCCCGCATCGTATAAATCCACTCCGTCCACTAGCTTCCTTGGCTCGAAACAAGCCCAACGAGTCCGCTATTGAACCCATTTAGGTCTGTAGAAAAATTAAAATTAATTTAAATGGTGAGAGTCATTGTTTTGAGAGGTATGATCCGCCCAATGATCGGATTAGCTTCATTTTTCGGCTCAACGCCTAAAATGAACTCGGGAAAAGAATGGACGGCGTGGATTGAATACATACATCAAGGTAGGGCCTACACCGATGGTCCACCCCCAAAGTTTGAACGAAGCTTATATTTGTGTTTTCCTTTATACAGGGACATCCAGCGTCCCAGACGCTGGACGGTTTGGCCGTTGCAGAAAGGTGCGTTGAGGTGGGCCATCACATGGCTACCCATACACATACAAGCTGGGCCTCATCTATAAATGGATTGGATCCAATACATGCATCTTAGTGGGGTCCATCCAAGTGGGCCACACAACCATAACTTGATTCATAAGAGAAAATGAAATAGAGAGGGAAAGAGAGAAATAGAGAGTTGGACACGCTTGTGATGGAGGGCTCTGCCAATATAGGCCCTCCCTTGTAAAACAAATATACATCAAATGAATCCCCTAGCACATGGGACCACCAAAATCGAAATCAAAGGTGGAGATCATTTCCCCACCAATATGGATGGTCTAGATGACCTTTAAATGTAATGAAATAAACATCATGATAGGGTCCATGGAGAATGGCCCCATCATGGATGATCATGATGATCAAAGTGGGCCATCGGCCACAACTTAAGGTCCCAAGTGAGATCCAAACCATTGATCGATTGGCCTCACTTGGCCCATCTCAAAAACATGAAAAACTAATATTAACAAGCACCCATCGTCTGATCTTCTTGCTCCTATGGGTTCCTTAGCTCCTTAGCTTTGATTTCAATGGGTGAGATGAGGAATGGATGGCTAGGATGGGAGATGATGGGGTAGGAAAGTGGGCCACCTTGGAGTTTTGGAAAGCTTGGAGAGCTCCTACGTATAGAGGTGTTTTTGGTTGCTTGGAATGGATTTGAAAATGGGAAAGAGAGAGAGTTGTAAAGGGAGAGAGAGATGGGTGATGGATGGATGTAGTGAGTGATGAGTGTGTAAGAAAATCTTGACTTTTGTGGCCATTTGTGTAAGAAAGGCATTAGAGCTGTAAGAACTTTTTGACTTTGAGGGTTTTTGGTGTAAGAAGGATATGAGCTTGTAAGAGATTCTTGACTTTTGTGGTTGCTTGGGAATGAGTGAAAGGTGATGTGTACTTGACATGTACTTGATATGTTGATGGATTGATTGATGGGATTGATGTGACATCTCGTAGAGATTCTCTTGCGTTTCGTAACGCGCGACGTTTTCCTCGCACCGAACGTTGGCCCACATCTTTTGACTTGAGTATCGCCTTGGCGAGCGAGTCGCGGCATCAAAATCGCAACGATGACGCGGTCGCTATGGTAATGGTCTTGGGTTGAGTTGGTACAGGTTGACGACATATGAATCAGGGTCGCGCATGAATATCGGTTAAGGGTCGAAGGTTGCCGGGATTAGACCGGTAAGACCGCTGGAGTCTACGGAACGGTACGGACCAAGATACAGGTCTTACACTTTTAGAGTTAATGGGTAGATATGGTAGTTCTACACTAGGACCCTTGAGCTGACATGAAAGTGGGCTCCAAAGGAGCTATTGCTCAAAGAGCACGACTAGAGGTGTTACCTTTTCTGCCAAACGAGCTATTGTTTTAAAGAAATTAATTCTATAATTGGCAACTGATAGTCCTATACTTAAATAATTTCATAATTAATCATAATTGATATTTAACATTTATCTAATTAATAACAAAATATGTTTAAACTGAATAAACAGATTTTGTTTTGATAAATTAACCTAATAAATCTACTATATACTTGTAACATACAAGCAATATTAGAGCACCATACCATAGGTTGCAAGAATATCATGTCCCCCTAAAAAATAAATCCTCCAAGGATAACACACACACACACACACACACACACACACACACACATATATATACGGAAATGCTCACCTACGAACCAGTTTGTACGTACTACGTACGAACTTTTTTGAGAACCCATCATACGTGATGTGGATTCAAAATCTGAAACGTTCACCCCACGGGTCAAAGTTTTACTTTGATCTAAAACTTTGATGGGCCATAAAAAAATGAAAACAGTTTCCTCCCTTGATTTGTATTTCTCTTTGCTATGGCCCACCAGAATTTTAGATCAGGGTGAAATTTTGTCACATGGGATTTCATGGGATTCTGCATCACATGGACCGTTCAGATTAGACACTCAAGACACGTGTGCAAAGGTGCAGGGGAGCATGACTATATATATATATATATATATATATATATATATATATATATATATATATATATATATATATATATATATATATATATATATAAGTTGCTTATTGTCATTCTCAATCGCAAGTATCATTCATCATCAAACTAACTATTAATAGCATTTACAAAAATATAAATAACGACTTAATATGCACATATTTATTTAGTCAAACTAAAATTAATTATCAAATATTGCAATGAAAGATATAAATAAATCATAAATTAAATCACAATTCCAAGATATAAATAAAAGTTTTAAACTTACTCTTTCTACTTGGATGACATATAAACATCATGGTAAACCATAGGGAAGTTTCAATTGTAGCCATTTCTATATAAACGTGTAGAGATGGAGTTGGAGACTATTTTCTGTATGCAAGTATCTAATCTTTTTGGCAGTTTATACAGTTGTTTTGACTCTTTTTTTTTGAATGGTACACAATTGTTTGTACTGAGATGAAGATGATAAGAATAACACTGAAATAAGATAACAAAATTCAAAAGCATATTGGCTTACACAGGAAATGACCAATAGGGAATACTTGGATGATCGAGATGCAGAAGAGCCAGATGATTTCATTATTTCACTTATGGCATAGGTCTGAATGTTAATCTTATGATTTATGTTGTATATGTTTTTTGAGTTATGATGCTAATGCTTCACTTTCTAATTGTGAATAAACTAGAAATGGATTAAAATTCATCTATTACATTTGGTTTAAACCATTTAATTGCGCTATCCTCATTTTCCTAAAATCATATTCATTCCTTAGTTTCTCAAACTAATTAGACGCAGTAGATGCTCACAAAAGCTTCTTATATAAATGATTTGAACCTAGGATACTGGAGTACCATGAAGTCGAATGATTTCTTTAATATAAATTTTACTCAACTCCACTGCTGATACAGAAATTTTTATCGGGATGAAGTGTGCGGATTTTGTTAACCTGTCCACGATCACCCATACAGTGTCGTGGTGTCGACCGGTCTTCGAAAATCCAACTACGAAATCCATGGATATATGCTCCCATTTCCACTTGGGAACCGGTAATGGTTGTAAGAGTCCTGGTGGTCTTCGATGGTCTGCTTTCACTTGTTAACATGTAGCACATTTAGATACGTACTCGGCGATTTCCCGCTTCATGTTGTTCCACCAATATTGACGCTTAACATCGTGGTACATTTTAGTCTCCCCTGGATGGATAGTGAATCTTGATCTATGAGACTCATCCAAAATCTCTTGCTTTAAATCAGGTTTGTTTGGAACACATAGCCTTCCACGAAACCTAATTCCTTCATCAGCGCCAATTCGCATTCTACATTCTCCTTCCTTATTCCTTATGCTCCTTTTTCTTGTAGCCAAACGTCTTTCTTCTGAGCTCCTAAAATACGCCGAATCTAAGAGAAAAGTTTATCATGGTCTAATCTCAATTCTAAAGATTAATAAGTTAAACTTAGCTATTAAACTTAAGAAAATAAAAATAAAAATTACACACCAGGGCAGGCTGTGCTACTAGGTTACTTAAATACGCCTGAGGTTCTTCAAGATGAAGTTGCAGATCGAAATCCATGATGACATTTAACATCTCCTACTCTTTGATCATTAGGCTGGCCACAAGTCTTCGTGTCTTTCTGCTTAAGGCATCAGCCACAACATTTACTTTTTTTGGGTGATATGAAATATCGAAATGGTAGTCCTTCAAAAATTTCATCCATCTTCTCTGACGCATATTCATTTCATTCTGATTAAAGAGATACTTTAAGCTCTTATGATCTGAATATAAGTCGAACTGCTCCCCATATAGGTAATGCCTCCAAATTTCCAAAGCAAAAACCACTGCTGCTAACTCCAGATCGTGCGTCGGGTAATTTCTCTCGTGAGTCTTTAACTGTCGTGATGCGAATGCAATAACTTTGCTTCCTTGCATAAGAACACATTCTAATCCCTGATATGACGCATCGGTATAAACGATGAATCTTTCTCCTTCGGTCGGTAATGTCAGAACTGGGGCTGATGTTAACCGCTTCTTCAGTTCGATAAATGCCTGCTCACAATCTTGATCCCACTTAAAGTTCATATTCTTCTTAGTTAGATTATTTAAGGGTCTTGATATTTTAGAGAATCCTTTTATAAATCTTCGATAATAACCAACAAGACTGAGAAAACTTCGCACTTCTGACACATTCGAGGGCTGCTCCCATTCTAATATAGCTTCAATTTTTACTGGGTCCACAGATATCCCTTTCTCTGACACCACATGCCCCAAGAATTTCACTTCATGCTTCCAGAAGTCACATTTTGATAACTTGGCATACAATTGATTTTCCTTTAACGTTTGAAGAGCGGTCCTGAGATGTTTCTCATGCTCCTCCTGAGTCTTGGAGTATATAAGAATATCATCGATGAATATAATAACGAATCGATCTAAATGAGGTTTGAATACCCGATTCATAAGATCCATAAATACCGCTAGAGCATTTGTCAATCCAAATGGCATTATCAAGAACTCATAGTGCCCATAACGAGTCCTAAAAGCCGTCTTGTGCATGTCTTCGTCCTTTATTCTCAACTGATGGTAACCTGACCTTAAATCTATTTTAGAAAAGAATCTTGCTCCCTTAAGCTGATCAAATAAATCATCAATCTTAGGAAGAAGATATTTGTTCTTGATTGTCACTTTGTTCAATTGACAATAATCGATACATAATCTCATAATTCTATTCTTCTTCCTTACAAATAAGATCGGTGCTCCCCATGGTGACGTGCTGGTTCTAATGAAACCTTGATCTAGCAACTGTTGGATCTGATCCTTTAATTCTTTTAATTCTACAGGAGCCATGCGATAAGGTGCTCTAGAGATAGGTGCAGTTCTGGGCATTAAATCGATACCGAAGTCCACATCTCTCTTTGGAGATAACCTTGGAATGTCCAGAAAAACTTCTGAAAACTCTTTAACCACAAGTATTTGTTCAATCCCTTCTTCTGATTGCTCGATTCCCACAATAGCTGACAAATCAATAAGCGCATTCCTTCTTCGTGTCCCACAGAATTTCAGTGGAGATCGTCCTTCTAAGTTCAGCGTAATCGTCTTCCTGAAACAATCTATCTTGACACGATACTGGGACAACCAATTCATTCCTAAGATGACATCATATTCCCTCATAGGCATAATTATGAGATTTGCTGGTAGTATTTCATTTTCAATTGTGATGGAGCATTCTTCACATATTTGTTCTAAATCCATGGACTTACCAAGAGGGGTTGCTACTATAATTTTCTTATCTAATCGTATAGGTGATATACCAAGTGAGCATATGAAGAAATAAGATATAAATGAATGTGTAGCTCCTGAATCGAATAATGCTCTGGCAAGAGAGGTGTAAGCTAAGATAGTACCTTCCACCACATCATTAGTAACTTCAGCACCATGTTGAGGAGTGATATCTGCAGGTTGTGCTGGGTTCTCATAAGCAGAAGTAGTAGCCTCATACATTTGCGTAGCATCATCTTGAGGTGGCGTTGGATCATCATAGCTTTGATTTGGATCCTTATACTCCTGAGGTGCATACTCTTGAAGTTGGGCTGTATCATTTATAAATGATGATAGTGCGTAAACACGTCCTTGAGCTGGAGGTCGGGGCGCCTGACTTTTTGGCCTCAGTTGCTGATATTGGGGAGGCTTAATCTGTTGTTGTGATTGTTGAGGTGGCCTCGGATAAGCTTGAGGGGGTTCAGGTAGCTGAGATCGTGGATGTAGCTGTGCAGGCCTCTGAGGATAAGGTTGTGATGGTCTCGCAGCTTGCTGAATCGTCTGGGGGGCGGCGGAGGTCGTTGATATGAAGTAGACGGTGTATAATGAGGAGGCGTCCTGTAAAACAATCGTGGTGGTCCTTGATTCTCTGGATATTGATGACGAGGTGGTAGAGGACAATGGCGGGCAAGATGGCCCATAATTCCGCAGTTATGGCAAGTCCTGATAAATTACGTTGAAAGTTGCGTAGTGACATGCCTGGGTACTAATGTTGGCATCATCTTCTGTAGCTTAGTTGCTTCATGTTGTGTGAGAGATGAATGAGGGGTAGTCCTGGCTCCACTCCTCATGTCCTTCCTCGGCTCGCGGTTCTTCCAATGCTCATCAAAGTCCTTTTCTATTGCGCTAGCGCATTCTAGTGCTTCTGCATACATTTTAATAAGAAATGACGCCAGTCGAGTACGGATAGAAGGTTTCAGTCTCTCAACAAACTTCTGCCCTTTACGAAGCTCATCCGATATGAGAAATGTCACAAATCATGCCAACTCTGTAAACTCTACATCATATTGACGCACCGTCATATCTCTTTGTTCTAATTTCATGAATTTTGTAGCCTTTTGAGCACGCACATAAGCTGAAAAGTATTTATCCTCAAACTTTGTGAAGAATTGTTCCCATGTCCACCTTTCTATTCTCGGGTTCTCCCTGGTCATAGATTTCCACCAATGATCAGCTTCTCCTTCTAACATATATATTGCTAATTCAGCCTTTTGTTGCTCGTTACATCTCATAGCTGAGAAAATTTTCTCCATCTGTCTTTTTCAACCCTCAGCTTCACTTGGGTCAGGCCCACCTTTAAACGTAGGCGGTCTTTGCCTCTTAAACTTTTCCAATAAGGATCCCGTCCCTTCAGGGGCTACAAGTGTCTCTTGGGTCTGCTCCTGAGATTGACTCATAAGCACTTGTGTTCCCATAAATGAGGCAAATCCTTCCATCGCCTGAAGGATCTTGTCAATAATTGTTCCTTGCCTAGCTACATTGAGTACTTGAGTCTCCGATGTGGCCCCGAGGTTCATACTCTGATCCGCCATAACCTAAAATAAACAAAGGGAATAATAAATTATTATTTTTTGACAAATAAATTTTAAGATTATATGAAATCAGATGGTTTAATGTAGGCATACATAAAGTCTAAGAAAAGTTGAACTAAGATGTAGTTTAAAACTATGTGCAGAAATTTCTGGTCATAAGGATGCTATTCTAATTAACATTTTTGATATTTTCAGACATTATTTTAAGTTAAAAATTTATATATATATATATATATATATATATATATATATATATATATATATATATATATATATGAGTCTACTATACCCCTGTAAAATTTTATAATATTTTGAAGTTTGTAGAATTTTTAAAAATTCAGAGAGTACACGTTGTCCAGATTTGAACGATTTCTGGACAGGTTTTTCTTAACCTCAACTATATATATCAAGGGTCAGTATTTTTAATTTTTATCTATTTTTTTATAAAATTATACTTATCAAGCTTCAATTGAATTTTTGAATCACCTCAATCGGATTTTTCTTAAATAGTTATGATTTTTCAAAGTCAGATATTTTATATTGATTATTGATGTCCAACCTAAGAAATAGTTAGAAAAATATTTTTAGAAAATTCCTAACGTCCAAATTTGATTTTGTAAGTTAGTATACAACCTAAATGGGATCTATGTATTACATTACAATAGATTAAAATGTCCTACGTATGTATTCTAAATTTCTCATCTCCTAGTTAAGGCCATTTGGGAAGACTTATAGCTAAATCTCTATTTTAGGTCCACTGTTTAAGATCAAAACTGGCTCTGATACCAACTTTGTTATGCTCCAAAATTCAGGTACCCGAATAGGGTGTCTAGGACCCGAATTCCAGACCCGTGACTTATGAATAAAAATAAAAGATAAAGTATGACAATTTCATATACATTTCATTTTCTTTCACACCATAGCCCAACACTTTAATATCCAAAGACAAACTAGAATAACTAATTATATAATCTGATTTACATCGATGCATAATTATTTAACTTAACTTGAAGTAAGAAAATCAAACCAAACATTACTATATTCAGAGTTCTAAAATAAACTAAAATTTATCCTATGTAGAATGACATGCCACATGCATCTAACCACATTCCATGCTCCACTACTAATAGTAATGTCCTGCATCTTCAAAATATTCGTAACCTGAAACGGTTAAAACATAATGAGTTGACAACTCAATAGGATCACATCAATCCCGAGTTAAAAATCTCACAAATATTACCAAATCTAATCTCGACATATTAATCAAAATAAAGCAAACATTGGATGTAAAATCATAGTTAATAAATTGGCATTCATGAACATGAAATAAATGAATTATTTAACATATCTTTTCTAAAAATACTAAGATTTGGAGTGAGCAAAACACTCATGTGTGCTGATCCTTTTAGGGGATGACCCACGGCAGAGCACTGGTGTTGATCCTTTCAGGGTATGACCCTCGACAGAGCACCGGTATAACCTTTTAGGGACAAAAACCCAGGGCAGTGTACTCGTGCATACTGATCCTTTTAGGGAATCAACCAGGGCAGAGCACCCGTGCTGATCTTTTTGGGAATGACCCTGGGCAGAGCACCCGTGTCGTGCTGATCATTTCGGGAATGACCCTGTGCAGAGCACCCATAAGAATCATTGCATAAAAATAAATAAATCACATAAAATGCATCTAACTTACAAGCAGATATGACAGATATAATGTCAATGTTCACATAATGAATATTCATTATTACCACCAGATAATATTAAATAAATAAATAAAATAATGATATTTGCATTGGTTCAATTAAATAAAGAATATCTCACTGTCTAGATTAAATAAGGCCATTACTTATGAAATTTTCAAATAAGGATCGATCACCTACCTGTTATGAAAAAATTGTATGAGAAAAATAATCTGAAACGATGCTGATTAGATTAAGTCAACTTGGTGGAATGGCTCAATATACGCTACCTCCACTTAGGATCTCTCTCTCTAGAATAATTGCAAAGGATACTGGAAAAATCGACAACGCATCATTGGGGATTGAGTCAGTGAGGTATGAACTCGATGTTGAACCCTCACGGATACTCTCCCTTCACCTAATCTCTCTCTTTTTTTCTCACAATCTTTCTTTTGTGATTTTCTCTATGGTTTTCTCCAGATAGAATGAGAAAATGGGGTATAAAAATATTGTCATGTGAGTTAGTGGGTTGGGAGTTCATTGGACAGTTTAGATTGAGGAATGGGTCCCACCATGATGATATCAAGCATGGTGGATGGGTTCATGTGCGCAACTGCACAACAAAGAACAAGGAAGGAGAGAGAGAGTCATGGAGGAGAGGAGTGGTCACTTGCTTTGCTCTTTTTTTTTTTTGAGAAATGGGCCCCACAGGAATACCATTATAAATCCACACCGTTCATCAGTCTCGCCCTTCAAAGTTAGGGCATGAGCCCAAAAATGAGGGTCATTCACAGATCAAGTGAGCCACATCATATGAAACAATAGGTTAATGGTGGAACCCACTGTTTACAATAACAGAGTATTACATGCGATGTGGCCCATAGTGATGTGTATTAGGCCTTTGTACGAGGCCATGGGCCCACTTTATGTTCACCTTTATGTGGGCCACTCTCCGGGAGCAATGTTGGTTAAATGTCCACATTGATGGGTGATGATGGTTGAATGTCCACATTGTGACCTTCCCTTAGGCCTAGTTCGGTCGATTATTGAGGCCGATTACTGACTGATCTTGATTCGTCGTAGCCAATTACCGATTATCGATTGAGACCGAGTACCGATTATCGTGATCGATTACCGATCGTGGCCGATTATCGATTGACGTGGCCGATTGCCAACTCTGCTTGTCGTGGTCGATTGACCAATTATCGATCGAGGCCGATTATCGTGACCGATTACAGATTGTGGCCGCTTTGTCGATTGACGTGGCCGATTGCCGATTCTGCTTGTCATGGCCGATTGACCGATTCTGATTATCGAGGCAGATTATCGATCGAGGCCAATTATCATGGCCGATTGTCGATTCCAATTGTCGTGGCTGATCGCCGATTTCGATTGTCGAGGCCCAATGTGATGTATATGCGAGCCGTATTTGAGGCCCGTTGTGATGTGTATCTAACCCGTGTTTAAGGCCCAACGTGATGTATATGAGGCTTATGTGATGATGCCCACTGTGATGCATTTGAGGGCTAGACGATGGAATCCATTGTAATGTATATTAGGCCCATGTGAAAGGCCCATCGTGATGTGTATTAAACTCTTGAGTGAGGCCCATGGTGTTGTATATTTGACCCTTGTAAGAGGCTATGAGTCCACTATATGTTAGGCTTTATGTGGGCCGTTCCTTGGGGGACAATGTTGGCTAAATGTCCACGTTGTCGATGTCGATTGTCAATGCTTGCTATTGATACCGATTATGAGTATGTGACTGCATAGCATCATGATACATGCTTATACGCATCATCTGCATGTCTGTTATGAGATACGATTGACCATTGCATATGTTATAGTGCTGGTTGCTATGAGACTCCCTGATAGGCGGAGATTGTCTCACATGAGCGCACGATATACACAGGATTGATGCATGATTGGATTATATGACTCATGCATCTTGTATTATGTGTTGTGATTACTATATGCCCTAGAGACATCAGGGCCGTAGCCTCCACAGGCATATCGTGGATGTCCAGATGAAACACCAAAAATCTGTTCTACATGGGGTGCTATAGATATCCCTAGGTGAAAGTCTCTAAATCCTCTTGGTTCCAGAGATTTGCTCCAATGTCTAGACCGAGTGGATGCATGAGTGCATGAGGGCCATACACCGTTAGGCTGCGTCTCCCACTGTGTCGTGGTCGGTTGGGAGAGGGTGAAGCCTTACCTGCCCGAGAGGAGGGGGCAATGTTAGGCTGAGTCTGACCAGCTCGAGGAATGAGTCCGCTATTGACGAGTCGGGCCCAATATTGGCAGGCGGATAGTGAGGTCTCTTCCACTCACCTTGTTGCTCGCGATGGGGCAACAATCTGGTTTGGAGTGTAATAGACCCCGGTGATTTTTCAGAGAGGAACCGTACTAATATGTGGACTTATTGAGTAGGAGTTGCATGCTCATTCATTCATTCACTATGTACTCGGGCTGGTGGTGCGTAACTAATCGTTGTGTACTTTCGTTATGACAATAATTTCGGTTAGGAGCGCGACTAACCTGAGATTAGGAGTTTACCACGTTGAGTCTGACTATCCAAATTTAGGTATGAGACTGGTTTGGATAGAAGTCTCTTGTGGTGGACTCCGTAGCCTGCGATACTACGTACTATCATCCTGACTTCACACTCCAGCATGGTCATTTCATTCGCATCGTATATTGCATTACATCCGCAGGCATATGATATTTTGGATTGCTATATTTTCATACTGATATGGTCTAGACAGACTTAGCAAGATTTGCATATTGCATTGCATCCTCGACATCTGATAATTGGCTCTTCATGACTCCTTGTTGCATAGCTGTTTTATATTGCGTATTCTGCTATTGATTTAATTATGGACTTATCCGTACTTTCGCTTACTCTGTTAATGCATGATTTATGATCTTGTTAGTATTTCTGCTTACTTTGATAATTCATGATCTTGTCAGTATTTCTGCTTATTCTGATATTGTATGATTTATGGATGACCGGTAATTTTGGTATTGTATGATGATGACATTGTATTAAACATTTGATACTTACCTTGTGCACACACTTACACCACCCTCTAAGCTTTCTATAAGGTTATGCACGATAGATGCATGCAGGTGATGTTAGGTTGCAGCAGTGTTGAGCTTGGAGCGTGCAGTGGTCTTCTGGAGCTTGATTTTTTTATTTATGTATTTCCTTTTCAGTATTGTACTCAAATGATTATTAGTGGATATGTGATGATGATGTTGCTTTTGTGATTTGGGTAATCTTGTGGTTATGCTTATTACGATTTAAATGCAAAAAATAAAAATAAAAAAATCCTCCTTGTAGGATCCCAGGATTGGAATATGGCGTGTGAACGTTAGGAGTCGAGAATGGGGTACTATGGAGGCTGTCGGCACTGGATTCGGCAATCGGGATTCCTGTGAATCCGATTTTCGAGTTTGGGGCGTGACAGGTGTGGAATTAGGGAACCCAAAGAGGAATGATACCCAATACATGAAGGGAAAGTATAGTAGAAATATAGTGGGACTTGACTTCTTCAAATTTATTTGCATAGTAGAAAGATCCTAATCTCAAGTGGGCCCCACTGATCCAAAATTAGAAAGTTCTTTCATGATTATCACTTATAAGCCACACACACACAAATACACAATAAATTACAAAATAGAAAGATGAGAGAAGAAGTGATAGTCCAACTACTTGATAATCACAGTGTATTTAAAAGAGAGAGAGAGAGAGAGAGAGAGAGAGAGAGAGAGAGAGAGAGAGAGAGAGAGAGAGAGAAATCATACCGTTGTCGGACAGCTTCTGCCCACTTGTTAGATGAGAGAGAGTGAGATTAAAAAGGTGAGGCGTCGAGGGGGGCGCTGGACTGTGGTCGGATAGTGTCCGCCCGTTGGTCGGACAAGAGAGAGAGAGAGAGAGAGAGAGAGAGAGAGAGAGAGAGATGAGAGCTGACGTCCGGACGAGAGAGAGTGAGATTAGAGAGGTTTGGTGGAGTCGGGCTCCGCAGGTCGGACAGCGTCCGCCCGCTGGTTAGACGAGAGAGAGAGATTAGAGAGGTGAGAGTCGATGTCCGGACGAGAGAGAGAGAGAGAGAGAGAGAGAGTGAGAGAGAGAGAGAGAGAGGTTTGGGCCATCGGGCAGGGAGAGAGGGAGTAAGATTTGGTGGGGTTGGGCTTGCTGTTGCTAGGGTCGGGCGATCTCAAAAAGGTAAAGGGGAAAGGGACGGGTAGGGTTTTGAATACACACACACACACTACTCGACCGAGTCGGGCTAGGTCAAGTCGGGTTTTGGACCGAGTCAGGCCGAACTGGGACCTATTTGAACTCTGCCCCAACTCAGTTTCGGGCTGAAGAAAATGGCCCGTCCTGACCCAAACTCAGTTCTAGGTCGGCCCGAGTCGAGCGAGTTAATCGGGCTAGCCTGGTTCGTGTACAGCCTTACCAGTAACACCTAATCCACTCCTAGAAAGTCAGTTCAATGAGATGAGAATTGAATCTCTTATGATATTAAAAGTTTAGTCCTTAATAATCTATTTATATTATGCTTGCTCCAGAGAATATTTGGCACATTAGGTGTGGGGTGCACATTGATAAATAATCACATGCAATGTATGTATAACACTTGAAATAATCATGATGCATGTATGATACTTGATGATGTATGGTGGCATGCGTGGAATATCTGATAGTTAAAAATCTGTTGACTTGTGTATATGGAAAAGTATATAAAAATAATAAAAAAGATATCATCATTTTCCTTAAGTAGTAAAGGCCTTGAATCCACAGGAAACACTCTTGACTCAAATATTTTTTATTGAATAATGATTTAAAATTTCTCAATTGTATTATTTATATGGAAGATTCAAAATTTAAATTTAAATTTATCCAAAATAGTAAAAAAAAAAATAATCTTTCAAAAAGCTAAATTTATAAAAAATAAAATGGTAAATAAATATTATTAGAGCATTTCCAGTATTATTACAAGAAACTTTTTTTAAAAAAAGAAGACATGAATCATAAAACTATAACAATAAAAAAATATATAATAAAAACGAATATTTTAAAAAGTAGTAAAATTTTCCTAAATTTGTAATTTTGTACTTCAAATTGTACATTTTTTGTGAATCAACTATCGTCGACTCATTGAACTGGTTACGCTGATCCCAAACGCATTGTTACAAAAAGATAGATTAGCCGCTCGGTTTTTTGAGGATACCTGAAAGAAAATTATAATTGATTTACGGTCCACACTTCAAACAATAAGTTCTTCTTACCCTGAATGAATTTCTTTCAACTGCATGCTCTTTAGCTCAATTACATCTTGTCTTATGTAGGATTAAGCCAGATCTAACAAATTACTTTTGCTTTTGTTTCAGCTTCTTTTGGTCTATATATGTTAAGAATATATTTATGGCTGGCTCTACATCAATTTGAAGGTTGATTTGTAATTGAAGGTGAATGATGGTGCTTTGGACACAAGTTTATCAAAAAATAAAATCAAAACTTTAAATAGTTTACGTTTTTATTTTTATTTTTAGGTATGCTTGGTAACTTACTCATCTTTTTAAGTTTTCTGTAGAAAAGAACAAAAGCATAGACAAACAAAGTACAAGAGCCTTGTCCTTAACAATGACACAGGGCTGAACTTTTGGTGGCCTCAAACAGGCCAGAACTACTTGGCCATGGTTGATTCAGGTATCGCTGACTCAGATGAGTCAGACAAATTTCCCCAACTCGGTGAGTCCTGACTCAACTTGAATCCAAACTAGGCTGGTACAAGTCACTGAGTCAAAAACCACGGGTTGCAAATTTGGGTTCTGGTCAGTCAAGGTCCAATCCATGGTTTATCAGGGCGAGCCTGGCCCCGGCCCAGAATATTTTTGGCACGACACAGGACAGTAGTTGTCATGGCCAATATTCGAATCGTGTTAAAGATCCTCATTTGCATCAGACGGCCTACAATCCACATTCAGTGGCCATCAGAAAAGGACGGTTCTGTTCTTGTGATCTTTTGGGCTATGCCACACTAAAATAGCCCAATTAATGAATGGTTTTCCTTTTTCCCTTTTTTATTAATTCTTTTTATTTATCTCACGAGCATGTCATGATTAGTGTGGCAACTTAATGTACAACTGACTTGAGGTCATCACAAAAGCTAACATGTAGATCTCGTCCTCCGAGATATCCCTTCTCACAATAGATTTGACAAAATCATGACTGCCGATCTGGTGGGCCATCTCATGGATGGAATGTAGGCCTGCCAATGGGCACCCAGATCGGTGTACCTGATGGGATGTTCAGGTCATTTTTTTGGACCCATTAAGAAATTGGGTCGGGTCCACATCTCGCATCCTTGTACCCAGTTAAATTCTGGCACAGTCAAGTTTGGACTTGCCTATCAACTTAAACCCAGTTAGAATTGAGTTGGGTCAGGTCTAGGTCGGGTCTAGTTTATTATAATAATAACTAGATTGATTATTCTAACAACCTAATAGAGATTGCTAAGCCACGCACATGTAAAAATGACCAGATACACTCCACACATTTGTCAAAGTTGCATATGTTAGTGGGATCTAATCAATCCATTAAGTGGGCCGGAGCTTGTAAATGCTCTTGTTTGAACAGTCCCAACTAGAAATTAAGATTTTTTTTAAAAAAATTTAATTTAATTTTTTATTTTTTTAATTTCTTATGTGGATCTAAAATCTGATGGGCCAAACATAGGAGCATTTGGGATGGGGAGGACCATCACTAAAACCTTTGTGATTGCATGTGGGGACCACCATGTTTTGTATCTACCATCCAATCTATTAGAAGATGCACCCATCAAGAAAATGGAACCCCAAAATTCAGACCATTTCAAAACTTAGATGGACAACACGGTGATCTTAGATAGGCATGATTCTACTTATTATGGCCCACTTGAGTTTTGGGCACAAGGAGAGACACATGATGGACGGATTGGATTTGTTGTATTTATTATGGTGGGGACTACACATTGACTAGCTTAAGCTTAATGTACAAAGCTAAATTTTAGTAGATCCAGCATAGGCAGTTGAGTTGGTTTGGACAAGCACCTAACAGATTTGAGTTGTTTTGCCTGCATCAAGAGTCATGATCACACAAGCATGTGTCGCCCATAGGTAACACATAATGACACGGTCTGAAATCCCACCCGTCCACGTTCTGCAGAGTTTTTAAACTAGCGATAAGCACGAAATAACAGAGAACGGTTGATTCCAATCATCAATATCAATATTTCAATTTGGACGACTGGAAATAAAATTTTCAAAGGCCTCCCACTCCACGAACGAATAAACGGTCAGAATAATTTTCTTAAGCTCGACTGTCGTATCATAATCCAACAGTAGAATCCACCATCGTACGAACGGCTCCGGCTACCCAACCATCACTTCATGTGGGCCCCACTTGGTAGCCCAGGGGCCATCCTCATGTCGCTTGATCAGAAGCGAGTTGCGTGAGCCACGGAGCCGCCCGTGTTGCACAAAGCTCTTGTGGGCTTACCGCGACCCCATCAGTTTCTTTAGCTCACGTCAGGATGGTATGATGTGATCCAAAAATGAGTCGCACGCAAATTTCAGATAGGCCACACAATAAGAAACCTATAGTTGTGATTTAACGCCCATCATTGAAATGTAATTGGGCCCACCGTTGATGTTTATATGCCATCTGATGTGGTCATGAGGTGATACTTGTTCATCCCCATTATCACCATTCCTTGCAAGAACTAACTAGGGAGAGTTAATGTGATCTGTACGGATTCACATGGTTTATGAAGACCTGCAAATATGGTGCAGTGTATTACCTGGAAGGCTGATGAAAAACAATTGCGTAAAAGTGGTTATGGATGGTAAAAGAAGAAATAGAGAAGTTTAAAATAGTGGTAAACGGTTATAATAACTGTTGGAATGTAAGAAGCATTCAGATGGTAAGATTAAAGTTATAAATAAAAGAATTTGGTAAGGAAATGCGTCTTATACTAATTCAAACAAATTAAATTTATTTTTCAAATTATCATTTCAATTTACGAGTTTATTTACATTCTATAGTATAATAATTTATTTTCCATATCAAGTGAATTATATTTCCTAATATAATCTTTTATTTATTTTCAACCTGTAGTTTATATCCTATAATGTAATCCGTAGCATTAATTATAATTTGAATCTATGCCCGTGCATTGGATTCAGTTCATTAATTAAAAATGTATTACTGTACGGTTTGAATTGAAACCACAATTTCAATTTTAACACGCAAGTACACGCATACAGCCAAAACTAGAAGCACGACTAACAATACCTATCCAAATGAAAGGGAAAGACAATTATCAACCTGATCCGGAACTTTTATGGCCCCGAGTGATCATTTTCTACTTTGGTTGTCGTGTGGTTCACCTGAATCGTTGATCTTCCTCATTTTTTAAACCACATCCTATCATGATTTTAAAAGCTGATGAAAGGAATGGATGTAAAGCAGACATTGCGCTAAGTCCCACGGAGGTTTGCATTACCCATGTAACAACAGGGTGTCACACGCAACCCGTTTCCGCTATCATACAAACCAAACAGGGAAATCAGGGTTGCGTTTCCACCCCAACCCCAGCTGCCGTTTCTACTACTTTGTCGCCGTCGACGATGCCTAAGCAACGCGTGTCCCCACCAGCCCTCATGCAAATCCTTGCATCCGACGTCACCCGGCACGTGCCACACCTACCTCGTGCCACGCCACGTGTCGATCCCTCCTTCCCTTTAAATAGCCTTCCCCGTCCCACCCCCACCCTGCACAAGTACATCTGTTTCCGTCACATTCCTCCGCTACGGTTAAAACGCGAAAATGGCCGATCTCCAGACCCAACCAAACGGTCCTCGTTCCCGCCAGCTCGTGAAGGCTGCAACCGCCGTCGCGATCGGCGGCTCCCTGCTCGTCCTCTCAGGGCTGACGCTGGCAGCGACGGTGATCGGGCTGACGGTCGCGACGCCGGTCCTCGTCATCTTCAGCCCCGTACTCGTGCCGGCAGCTATAACGGTCTTCCTGCTGCTAGCTGGGTTCCTGTCCTCGGGCGGGTTTGGAGTAGCAGCCGTGTCAGTGCTGTCGTGGATATACAAGTACGTGACCGGGAAACACCCTCCTGGGGCGGACCAGCTGGAGCAGGCGCGCATGAGGCTGGCGAGCAAGGCCAGGGACATGAAGGAGCACATGGGACAGCATCTCCAGCAGGTTCAGCAGCAGCACGGCAGGGGTGAAGGGGGTGCGCAGGCTTCTTAAGCTGCGCCACCTTCGCTTATGTTTGGGTTCGGCGTAGGATGCGTTGTGTGGTGGGTCTGTGACGGCTCTTATATAAACTGCTTCGAGTGCTTTGTCTTTTTCTTTTATTTCCGTTCGTGATTTGTTTTCTGTTTTTCTAGTAGTATTAATGGTGTTTGTCTCTGTGCAACTTACAAGCCAGCTTCTCTCTCTCTCTCTCTCTCTCTCTCTCTCTCTCTCTCTCTCTCTCTCCTTGTGTTTGTTATTTTCAAGTGGATGGGGCCCACATACTTATGGCCGGATGAGAGAGATTATCTTCTGGGGGCCATCATGGGACGTGGTCTTAAAATCACACGGTTGAGAGTGAACCACAATTGAGTGGTCAGGATTGCCTCTTTGGACTGTGGCCAGACACGTGGTACCTGATATGGCGTGGACGTAGCAAAGTTGCATGGCTTTCCCTCACGGTTTTGGTCTGTTGGTTTTGTACGGGCCCCTGTCTGGTGCTGCATGAGTGTTGACTCGTGCGAAACGAACACGAGTCACGTAGATCCCGTCTCTTTGAAAGAAAAAAGAACAGAAAGAGTATGGGATTAATCAGGACCGTCAATCTACCAGAAAGGGGAAGGGGGAGTAGTTTTGCCTTGAATGACGACCGTTTCGCTGGTTTCCATTTCCTAAAACGTGGCAAGCGTGCTGATAGATCAGCCGTTCAGGTGAACTGTCCAACTGCGGAAGCCCCGCAGTCGCAAGAGATATTAAAAGTATGACTTGAAATAGTCAAATTTCAACGGAAAGAAGTGATGGCTAGTTTGGAGCAGTGGACACTCCGGGGGGGCTGATATAAGGTCAGCACACAGAAGCTGAGCAGTCTGGATGCGTTCCCCTCTCCCAAAGATCACACCTGCCACGTGGAATGATCACATGAACAATGTGACACGTGGCAGTTGTTAACCCGCATGCCGCTTTCTGATCCAGCACACCCGATCAAATTTGGACCCGATCGAAGGGCCGAATCCTTTACAAGACCTGGGTTGCACGCAGCTAATGCTAGCCCGCTCCGTATGTGCCCGACCCAGCTTTGGGGCGGGGGCGAGGTTTGGACTTGGGATGAACGGGGGAAGCAATTTTTGGGTCAGACATAGAGCTGGTTCAAATCAGTTTTGTTGCATATGAAAGTTTTTAAGAAATTAAGGCAAAATCTTAGTGGAAAGGGGAGAAACTTGTATTCTTGAATGATGTGCTAACACAGCTTGAATGTGCACAAGCCCAGCCTGAGGAAACCTGGACTGAGGAAAACTGGATTGGAAACCTTTTCCACGAATTATCTCAAAAACGGCTAAAAAAGGTTCGATTGTGTTCGATAGTTAGCTTCGATTGTGTTCGATAGTTAGCGACCACCAGAGCTCAAATTGTCCAGAAGCATGAAATGGTAGATGACGTCCACACCTCATTTCAAATCGTTTGCTAATGCAGGAATTTTCGTTTGTTAATGCAAGAATTTTCATAATTTTTCTTTCTAATATATAGAAATAGATTCAGTATCAAGTGTATAATTTTGTTACCCTATATTAGGGGTGCACAAGGGATGGTTCGGTTTAGTTCTAGTGTGAAATCAAAATTGAATCGTTCCTGACAGTTCTAGGATAATTGGAACTGGAACTAGACTGTAAAAAGCGATTCGGTTTCAGTTCGGTTCTATAGTTCTGGGCTTTTTATAATTCAATACTGTAAAAAATGGTTCGGTATTGGATTGGTTTTATAGTTATGGGCTTTTTATAATTCAGCCCAATTGGATACGAGTAAGAGAGAGAACCAGAGAGAGAGAGAGACAGAGAACCAGCGACTCAGTGAGAAAGAGAGAGAGAGAGAACCAGAGAGAGACAGAGAACCAGCGACTTAGTAAGAGAGAGAGAGAGAGATAGAGAGACCGTGGCTGACAGCTGGGTGAGGCTGAGGTGGAATGGGTAGTGGCCGCCAGTGGCTCAAGAGAGAGAGAGAGAGGAATGGGGGTTGCAGGGTTTTTTATTTTGTTTTTTGTTTTTTGTTTTTTTTTTTAAAATATTTATTACGTGGAATGGTCTGGTTCCAAGTTCGTTGCCAAGGTCAGTTCTATGGTTTTGGTTTGGTTAAGTTCATTTCCAAGGTCAGTTCTACGGTTTCGGTTTGGTTCTACATAACCCCAAACCTAACCGAACTTATCGGTTCTTTGATTTTCAGAACCGGTGCACTTCAGAACCGGCCCAGTTTACCGGTTCTATTGGTCCCATGTGCACCCCTACTGTATATGTATCAGTAATTGATGTTCGTGGTGGGGTGAGCAGGTTTTGGTAGCCTTTTTGGTTGTACAATACTATCGACAGAGACAAAGAGGAGACAAATCGCATTAACGGGAAGTATGATAAAGGACTATCAAGCATGGTTTCCCCAGGACCCTCACTCTTGCTCGGGTGGTAGACTCTCGATTGTTTCAACACCCAGTCAAGGTTCGAGTATCCATAGGTGGTGAAATTCCACAGTAGCGTGAGTGTGTGGGGGGTGTGTGCGTGTGTAAAAAAGAAGCGTGGTTTCCCCAAATATATCGAGTCATGCAAGTCATAAGTTTTATTGAAAATTGGGAGTTAGTCTATACCCATTATTAATGGTTTCCCGATAAGTACCATCTTTTGATGACCTATGCCTTCTGTTCTCATTCCAATTAGATAGTCTACTGATTCCATTAGAAAGATATAAATGGACAAATATTTTTTTATTTCACAAGAGACTAGGAACCAATTGACTTTTCAAAAGACTCATTTTACTAAGGTGCATTCATAATTACTTCAGCTACATTAATGTCTTTGCCCGTGACTCTAATTTCATCGCTGTTCCATTTCCTAATGTTAATAATTGTGATGTCCACCTCCTTAAGAACTGGAGGAGCATGCTTGGGTACCTGGATAAGGCCTGAAACTTTAATTTCAGAGTTTCCTGGGTTTTTAACTCCATATATACCTTTCTAGTCGGATTTCTTTTCTTTTCTTTTCTTTTCTTTTGGTAATGTTCTAGTTTAGAATTTTGGATCAAATTATATCAACTGCCCAGCTAGAACCCAACTTGTGAATGGAGTTGGAGAAATATTTAACAGGATTATACCTATGGGTTGTAACTAGTTCTTCACATATCCAAATCCTGAGAATTTATTAGGTAACCACATGATTCAATAGTAAGATAGCCATCCATATGTACATTTCTACCTAATTGCATCTTCAATTTTTTCTGCTCATATATGAGTTTCTTTAGCAGATCAAATTGATATGGAAATTTTATCATCCTTTTGAAAAAGAAATGGTTGATTTTATATTTATTTTTTGTGTTGCATTTATTGTAGGTATTTTATAGGACACTTAATTACAATAGTTTAGAGTATAATCTATTCATGGAAATGATGTTTCTCTTGAGGATATCTAACATATACTGATGTGGGTGGGTTTAATGATTTTTTACAATGACTTTATTCTAGTTTCATTGTCACTGAACAGTGTGATTGCGGTATTGGATGCGGATTTCCATTCTCTTCCATCTACTCAGCATTGGCAACGACATGGCTGAATGTGTGGGAGGTTAATACAAATTGCTGAATGTGTGGGATGTTAATACACTGTGTAAGTTTTGATAAGATTGAGGGTGGATTGGATGTCGTTAATACATATGGTGGGCCGCACATGTCAATTTCTAGATTAAGCTTATCTTAGAGAAGTTAGTCTTGGATGTACTCTCTTGAATTATTGTTTTCTCCACTGATGGAATAACCTTTGCCATTGTCAATTGGGCTTCTCTGTTTCTGATTTACTTTGAGAATAGCAAACACACTTAAAAATAAGGAGTCAATGGAAGCCACCTCCGGTCTGTTGTTGAAAGCATGCATGGGTTTTATGGGATCCTCCCCCAGAAATCCAAGGAGTTGGTCCATCAGGGATGGGTCCCACTACATCAAGGTTTTTAGATCATTGAATCATGGGCTCCACTTGTACCAACTTAAAAACCAAGGATAATATACATATCCATGGGCTTGGGATGTATAAAAAGTATAATTAGATCTGCGCCTGTGCTCTGAAAGCACAAGAAATGGTGATTAACCATCAATGCATCCTGTTTGTGATTCTAAAGTTAAAAGGAAAAGTTGAGTCTTAGAAAAACATGTGGAAAAGAATCAAAATAAACACTATAAAAATGCAAAAAAAAAAAAAAAAAAAACAACAACGATAGAAAATTGAAAAGTAAAAAATCACTATTTAATAAGTTGGGATTGATTGCTTTTGCAAAAAGTGCTAGAAATGAAAGTCAATTTCTGCAATTGATATTATCTTTCACAAATGGTTGAAGACATCACATTTGATTTCACCAATGATGGAAAAGGTCACATCCGAAGAAAATGATTTCTTTTCCATAATAGAAAAGAGAATTCCACCAATTTAAATAGTTTTTACAAAAGAAACATATTTTATTTTTAGTGCTTATTTGGATTTGTGGGACAAGAAATTTAAAGAAATGAGTTTCTCAGAAAACATCGTTCCGTAAGAGAGTGAAAAAGAAAAGGTTGTTTCCTTTTATTATTTTTCAACTGGTCTTTTTAAAAGAAAAAAAAAATTCTACCATTTCCAAATCTATTGCCTAATATAATGGGGCCATGGTCCCACAGAACATGTATATGGCAGGATAACATGTCAATCCGTGAACAATCCATCTCTGGTACTATCAGAAGCAAGTGGTTCAATGATTTTAGAAAAAAGAAAGAAAAAGATTTTAGAGCCATCCATCTAGTGATGCTTACCAGACTAGTCCTGCTTAAAAGGGACTTGTGTACGACATCAGTACCACGAAAACATAGGCCACACCTTGAGCATCACAAGGCATGAAAAATCATGCCTGTCTATTTCACTGTTTGGATCAATAGGAATTAGTAGTTTGACTCAACATACAAGTGTGGCCCACCTTGTGGACGATGAATCTGGTTTTCAAAAGGGTTCATGGTGGGCCTATCCATGGTACTGACTGCCTACATAAGTCTCATATTTGGTGGAAAAGATGGTATGATTTGGGGAGTTGTGATACCTTTGCATGTAGGTGATCAGTTCCTATTTCAAAACATTAGACAATCTCATCCATTATTTTTCTTTACCTTCCATCACTGAATGTCTAATGCCGAATTTTCTCTCTCTCCAAAGTCAGTTTTTCTAAAGGGAAGCGGATTGGCTGGTAGACCACACACTACCGATCTGGCTGCTGTGTTGACATCACCAAGTTCGGTGGGTCCTATCATGAGATATGTGTTATATCTCAACTGACTTTTCATTCGGTCGTTCTTCCCATATGATGTACCAGTTCAGTTTTTGTCACAACAATATACATGAATAAAGGGAGTGAACTCTCTCTCTCTCTCTAGGATTTCATTTCGTGTGACTCTGATGCATGCCATTTAGATTTAAGAGTTCTATTTGAGAACTACTTGCATGCATTGGATTGATAGAATTTTAAAAAATAGATCTAAAAAGGAAAAGTTGAGTCTTAGAAAAACTTGTGGAAAAGAGTCAAAATAAACGCTTATAAAAATGCAAAAAAAATAAAATAAATAACGATAGAAAATTGAAAAGTAAAAAATCACAATTTAATAATTTGGGATTGATTGTTTTTGCAAAAAGTGCTAGAAATGAAAATGATTTCCTGCAATTGATATTGTCTTTCACAAATGGTTGAAGACATCACATTTGATTTCACCATTGATGGAAAAGGTCACTTCCCGAGAAAATGATTTCTTTTACATAATAAAAAAGAGAATTCCACCCATTTAAATAGTTTTTACAAAAGAAACATATTTCTCTTTTAGTGCTTATTTGGATTTGTGGGAAAAGAAATTTAAGGAAGTGAGTTTCTCATAAAACAACGTTTCGTAAGAGAGTGGAAAAGAAAAGGTTGTTTCCTTTTATTATTTTTCAACTGGTCTCTTTAAAAGAATAAAAAAATCTACCATTTCCAAATCTATTGCCTAATATAATGAAGCCATGGTCCCACAGAACACGTACGTGGCAGGATAACATGTCAATCGGCGAACGATCCATCTCTCGTATTATCGGTCGCAAGTGGTTCAATGATTTAAAAAAAAGAAAGAAAGATAAAGATTTTAGAGCCATCCATCTAGCGACGCCTACCAGACTGGTAGCCTAACATCTTCCTGGTTAAAAGGGACTTGTGTACGACATCAGTACCACGAAAACATAGGCCGCACCTTGGCCATCACAAGGCACGAAAAATCATGCCCGTCCGTTTCACTGTTTGGATCAATGGGAATTAGCAGTTTGACTTAACATACAGGTGTGGCCCACCTAGTGGTCGATCAATCTGGTTTTGAAAAGGGTTCATTTTGGGCCGATCCATGGTACAGACTGCCTACATAAGTCTCAAATTTGGTGGAAAAGATGATATGATTTGGGGAGTTGTGATACCTTTGCATGTATGTGATCAGTCCCTATTTCAAAACGTTAGACAATCTCATCCATTACTTTTCTATACCTTCCATCAATGAATGTCTACTATCGATTTTTTTCACTGTCAAGTTATCTTTTCTAAAGGGAAGAGAATTGGCTGGTGTATCACACACTACTGATCTGGCTAGTGGGTTGGCGTCCCCTAGTTCAGTGGGTCCTATCATGAGGTATGTATTTTATCCCAACTGGCTTTTATTTAGCCAGCTAGTCTTAAGGCTTGGAACCAAAAATAAGACAAATCCAAAGATAGGTGGACCATTCTGCAAAAAAGCTCCATCTACCAGTAAAACCATTTTTGGGTTCATAGAAGTTTTAGATAGATATGATCTTTTTGTTTTTTTGTCTTCATCCGGGCTTGTGTGACCTTACGAATAGATTGGATGGAAAATGAATGCTACAGTGAGCCAAAGAATGTTTTAATGGTGAGAATCATTGTCCCACTACTATTTTTGGTGTGGTTCACTTAAGCTTTGGATATGAATCGTTTTTGGTATTATGCTCTAAAACGATCTCAAAAAATGGATGAACAGTGTGGATATAATAAATAAATCATTTTGGAGCCATGTAACTTTGATTTCCCTTGAACCACAGGTTGAACTAGGAGCTGGAGGAGCGGCATTGCTCATCTTCGCACGACATGTACCACCAGTCAGCTCGGCAGTGTGCGGTACACTAGTCAAGCCGCTTCCCTTCCTAAAGGCTTCTGATCAAATGACTAGGATCATGCAACGAATGCATACTCCGACTAATTAATCATCCACAGCATTGGAAGTTAGATGTAGAGTCCAGATAACCCGATCACGTTTGCTGGCGAGCAATTACAATCTACTATATTCTTGTTCTACTGTTTCAGCCTAGTTAATCTACTTATTTGATGTAGAGCGGGTCAAGGATAATTTCATGGTCAAGATGGACCAGAAGAGGCCTGATTGGAGACGGAGATGATCGGGACCGTCAGAATTTAAAATGGACGTATCTCGTAAACTGGAATGAGTTATCGAACATAAAATATATGATTTTGATAAAGGATGAGCTATTTTAGCCACCCAACCCGACATAGACGGATTACGTAAGCCGGATTTGCAAATTACCATCAGATCAACAGTAGTTTTCCTTTTTTTTTTAAATTTAATTCCGTTTATGCTATAAGTAGTAAGTTTTAGTTTGATTATAACTCTTCATCCGTTAAGCTTTAGAAATTGACTAAAAGTTCTTAGAATAATTAGAAGAATAGCATGGTGAACCCAAATTGGACACTTATTTTTTGCGGAAAACCTTGTGCACTAGTAGACATTACTATCTTCTATAAATAACAACTTTACTTCTCGGGTGGTAGACTCTCAGGAGTTTCAACACCTGGTCAAGGGTTCGAGCATTCATAGGTGGTGAAATCCGACCATTGTCATGTGTGTGTGTGCGCGCGTGTGTAAAAAACGAAAAACAAAAAATAAAAAACTTTACTTTTTATAGTAAGTAGCGATTTCTAAGGTTTTGATTTCTAAGAGTTTTAGTTATAGTTTGATTCTGAAATTTCTTTCATAGCTTGGTATCCCTATTTAAAGGGTTGTAGTCTCGTTTATTTTATTCATCAATCAATTTTGAATTTTATAGAATTTATTTTCTATCTTCTTTATTTTTTTTTCTTATGGATTTGAGAAGTCTAGAGAAGTTAAGTGGATTTGGAATAGTTATCCCCTTGAGAAAGACGGTGCTCGACCTTACTTCCTTCCCTGCGAGTCATCGACGGGCTATGAAAATAATGGACAAACATATTTCAGGTTTGAGTCCTTGCTCTTGCTCGGGTGGTAGACTCTCAGGAGTTTCAACTCCTGGTCAAGGGTTCGAGTACCCATAGGTGGTGAAATTCCACTGGCGTGAGTGTGTGGGGGTGTGCATGTGTGTTAAAAGATAAATAAAATTAAAATTTTTTAAAAAGAAAAAAAAAAACAAAAGACATATTTCAGGTTTTCATCATTTAAGAGATGCTGTTGACTAATAATAATAATAATATATGTTGATGACCCTTTGCATCTATGCAAACTATTTAAAATTTGGCTCTTGTGGTGGATGGAACATATCTGCAAAACACTGACGCAGATAATTTAAATGTCTAATCCATGACTATCAAGCGGATGATTAAAAGGGCAATGTAGAGCAGTCTAAACTCAAATGAAAATCAAAAGATAATTAATATCATTTTATCAACACAATTTTTTTATTCTCACAACTCACTATCTGGATGGTCTGAAATTATTTATAATTATGTGATGTACTTTATTATAATTCCTGCACATTTTTTTTCACTCAGACAACAACCGTTTACTTTTTTCACATTAAAATTGAGGGGAATTCCAAAAGAGTGTAAATTTCATGTGTACCCTTATGATGAATGTGGCTTATCGACATTGTCCATCCATTTTGTTGGATGATTTTAAGACCTGAATTAAAAATTGAGGTAGATACAAAGCTCAAGTGGACCATGCCATATGAAATAGTGGGTTGAATGCCCATTGTTAAAAACCTTTTACAACCACGATTTTCTATGGTGTGGGACACTTGAGCTTTATACTTACCTTAATTTTGGGTTCATGCCCGGAAATGCTAAAGTAAAATGGATGGACGGCATGGATATGTCACATACATCATGGTGGACCCTATATATTTAAAATTAACTTTTTCTAAACTAAGTTTTAAGGTGAAAATAACCTCATAAATCAAATGAAACTATTCCACGTTATTCATGGATGAAGTGAAAAATCAAATACCCCGTACGAGAGCTATATGATAGTCACACTGCCTATCATGCTTGATATGCAACCAACCACCTAGAAATTTTACACATGAGATGCATTAACTCAAGTTGAATTAAAGGAACAGTTCTACTTACTGATTTTTAAACATTGTTTGTTGAAATAGGATTTTAACTATATTTCAATATAGCTGCCTAAGAGATGTCTCCCAATCCAATAGTCATATAATTAAATAAGGCTAATTGTTGGGGTTAAAATTGACAAGTTAATAAGTCGGCTTATAGAATAAATCAACTCTACTTAACCAGCACAGGCCCGATAAAACCCGAGCCTGATAAGGCGTCTACGTCTAGAAACAAACTGACCTTTAAGGAGGTCAATGCCACTGTAAGGGCACTCAAAGAACACGACTATGAACCCATTTGAATTAGCAGTGTTCTGACCTAATAGGTCGATTACGGATCGATCATAGGTTGGTTATGGGTCGGATATAGGTCAACCATAGATCGACCTCATATCTGTTACTATCTGGCCATAACTTTGTCATAGCTCGGTCATTAGACGGCCATAGATCGGCCAACATCCGGTTACAGGTTGATAACATCTCATGATAAGGTTAATGACCATTAGTACCCAACTAAAGAGAACACGGATCCTCCGACCAAACTATTGGTCAAAGATAGTAAATGTTAATCTGTCAAGAAGATCAAAGTTGTTTATTCTCGAGTCGTCACCCGACTATGAGAGCCGACCTAAATCCGAGCTAGAGATTTGAGGATTCTCCTACATCCCGAAGATCTTTTCCCAAATCTTCGGGGGATAAGACCAGATCCCAATAACTTTGGAAGTCAGTAATCTTACAAAGATCCCGGATCCGAACGGATTTTCAAGATATCAGGAAGAGTCCTTGCACAATTGGATTCCCTTCCCTATATATAGAGGTATCTCCAACCATCAAAGGCACACTTATTCTTACCCTAGCACTCGACTAATGTCTCTTTTTTGAAAACCCTATCCTACCAAAAAAAACCTCATTCTTGACTCAGGCATCAAAGAATCTCCTACAGTAACCAGGGTCTTCTTTGTTTTTCTTTTGCACCTGTGCAATGTAGGAGGGTCAACCGTAGAGAGTCTGCCAGAAAACTGTACTAACTGTAATTGTTTTATTGCACAATTTAGGGCCTATTTAGATACCACCAAATAAGTTACTTTTTCTAATTACAGAGTTTGATAACTTATTTACAATAAGTAAATTTAGTTTATTACCAATTATAAGTATGGTTTATTTAAAATTATTTAACCATTTCAACTTAATAAGTAGGAATCAAGATAACTTACATAATGCATAAGTAGCTTATCTTAATTAACTTTTTAGGGAAACACTCCGCCTGCCCTTCATCTATCGGAATCATAGAGTGTCGTATCTTTTTTGCTTTCATGAAAGGTGAATGACCAATTTGCAATTATAGCCCAGACATGGACGGCGTCACTCGGTTCGTGTCAAGATGACGAGAATCTCGTGCCATGTACGTAACTTTTCCACTGCCTCTCGGGATAATGACAGTCATATAATTATTTCTATGGAACTGACCAAAATACCCTACAATTATTTCCCAAAAAATCCATTTGGTCTAATCACGGTGATTATATTCCAAACTTGCCCTCGCACAAAATGTGTTAGAAAGCCGAGATGAGAATACGGGGAATTATATTTATAGGTGGGCATAATGGTCTCTTCTGACCCACTGTGAATGGAGAGAAATACATTAAAGGTCATGTTCAACTGAAAAGCTCCTAATACTGCTAGCTGAGTTGTTCCATCTGGGAAATATAAGGGCCTATGGCTAGAATGTAACGGTTGATGGATGTGGCCGCATGTATCACATAATTTCTCATTTTTGAGACGGTGGACACTCATCTATGATACAAATGGCATACATGTAGATCAATCTAAGCCATCTAAATTGTGGGTTACTCGTGGATCGAGCACAGTCCTACATTGCACTGATCAAACGATTTGACCCGATTGGGTCCGATCCCTGGTCTGACAATGGATCCTGTGGGGCCATCATGATGTATCTGTTCATCTACACTGTCCATCCATTTTCTCATATCGTTTTAATATATGAGGCCAAAAATGAAGTAGATCCAACCCTCAAGTGGACCACACTAGAGATTACTCTTGCATTTAATGCAACCCATGCTCACTATTTGTAGTGTTCTAATTCAGTGTTAGATCTGCCTCATTTTTAAACTCATACCTTAAAATAATCTTAGAAAAATGGATGGATAGTGTGGATAAACATATACATCAGAGTAGGGCCATATAAGTTCTAGTAAGATGGTTTATTGTCCATAGCTCAAGTGGTATATGGAAGGAAAGATAACTGGGTTCAATAAGCAAGTCTTGGTATCAATTCCCTAGTGGGGTGGCTAACGGTGAAGTGTGAACTGATAGTGGGGTGTACTACAAAGCTAACAAAAAATTAAAAAGAGGTTTGTCCAACCAAGGTTCGGATGCAGTCCATGTTTATACTGGTGAGTATAAAAATCTTGATTTTCTACTTTATCCTCTAAATAACCATGTACTGAGATACACAAGGAAAGACTTTGATACTCTTATACAGGAGATATACCAAGGCTTGATTTCCTTAATTATTGTTAAATGTCCTATAAACAAGTTACTTTTTATCATTATTTCCTTTTTGAGAAATTATTGTCTTGAAAATAGTATGAATTTGCATTGAATTTCATGTATTCGTGTACACACAAAAATATGAGGCCCACAATGATGAATATGTTATATCCATGCATTTGGCAAGCTTATTTTAGGGCATGCATCAAAACAAGGCAAAATGTATGACTCAAATGGATCACGGTACGTGAAACAATGGCTATAATTGGCCTCATATGTTGAAGGGTAATACCCTTCTAAAGCATACATTGATTTTTGTTTATCATCCAATTTGTTCATAAAAACATACAGATGTTGATAAAGGAAAAACATAAAAATCAACTTAATTTAAAACTTATGTGCCCCTAAAGCAATTATCAATGGTAGGTGACTATTGATGTAAAAATTTAGACGTCATTCTTAGATCACTTGTTACTTATAAGAGAAGATAGATGGAAACCTTGACTGCTACCAAGGATTCTTTGATAGTAAAGTCAAATAGGAAACTAGGTCTAGTAAAACATAGGATTTTTTTTTAAAGTGGTTCGTGCGTAACTTTCATTATTAGATATGCTCTTATTTATATCTAAAAGAGGGTGATGGCGTAAATCGCGATCTCCCTACTTAGTAGGTGCGTATTGTAAAGGGAATCGTGTCCCAAGTATATTGAGAATATCTTCTAAGATCTTCGACTGAGATCTCAAAGAAATGTGTGTTACAATCATCTCCCGAGATATTCGGCTGAGATCTTGGATAGATATCTTCAATAAGACCTGGATAACTGGAGCCAGTAGACACATGTAATAAGAGGCCGAGGTCGAGAGTCCAAGGTGACTTATATAATCGTTATGAAGGGTGGTTTGCCAACTTGGATTCATCAATGAGACGTGGCCGAGTCTTTCATCGACATTGGGCAAATTACCGACTTGCCAACCTGCATTTAGAAGTCATATCTGAGCACTCAGACCAAGCTCATTTCTTTAGTAGAATGCAGATGAACTCGAAGCTTCCCGAGTGCAGCAACTCGAAGCCTTGCTTTGTATTGGACTACACTTCGGGGGTTCTTATCTAGAAATGACCCGAGCGATAGCTCGAAAATGTATGTGACTGTGTAAGAACTCAGTGCCTGATGGAATCGGAGATACTTCGTCTTCTAATGGTCAATCTTGAGGAGTAGGCGCGTTTCTCAGCAGTGAATTACTACTTTTTGGTTGTTAAGGGACTCCTTGGTTGCGTTCGACACTAACCGACCTCATGATGAGCACTTATGTCCGAGCTGACTTTATTTCCTTGGTCGGTCCATTTTTACTTATAACAGTGACTAATTCTCATGGTTTTAATGTGGTGTAGTTCACTTGAGCTTTGGATTTGCTCTTTTTTTTTTTGTGGCTCATAACTTAGAATGAGCTACCCGAATGGATGGACATTATGGATATGATTTATACATCATGGTGGGCCTCATAATTCTTGTGCCCCAAAAATATTCTTATCCTTGTTTTGCATAAAAAAAAAAAATCATCCTATTGATATCAACTTTGGTATAAGAGGAAAAACAAGTTTTAGTAATGATAACTATTTACAATGTATTTACATTGCAATATAAAAATCATACATAAACTAAATTAATCTTGCCGAATTATAGGTCACAATTTAGATGTATCACCTGCTATACTTGTTCAGGGTGGAAATGAAAAGCATGTAGTTGTCCCGTTTCAATAACACAAATGCTTAAAAATCAAGGCTAATGATTTTTTTTTTTTTCTGTTTTTTGTTTTTTTTTACCAATCCAATTATAAGATTGTCACTTAATTACACGTGAGGTGGGTTTGTTTGTTTTTCAAAATTCACTGTAAATGACGTGTAACTAAATAATATTCAATCAGAATACGCCACAGGAAATATGAAAAATTTAATACCTACCATTGAAAGTTAAACTGAATGGTAGGAATGTGTACCTGCCATCTAACCTATTCATAATGTCACACAGACACAGATGAAGCCAAAGCGCAAAAATAAGCTTGATTTGCCTTGTTTTTATGTGATGTGGCACAAAAATAAGAAATAAATGGTAAATATTCATTTTCCCTTGTTTTATGTGATGTGGCCTACTTGAGCTTTTGATATGCCTCATTTTTTGACTAATTATATAAAATTAAAGGAAAAAACAAATAGATGGCAAGGATCAAGTACATACATAATAATGGCCCCCACAGATTTTAGTGGAAAAAATCCACAGTATTTCGGTTTCAATGCACTGCCAACGTTATACTTAATCTACCAAGGGAATTGAAAAACAAACAGGCCTATACAATACTTGAACGCTTGCTTATCAAGCAATGTTGTGATTCTGGGAATGTGAGGTGTGCATGTTAAAAGCATCCAATAATCTGATTTTGGGACCGTGACTTACTTACATTTGAATCAATGAATGAGAGATGTATAATATTAATACCTGAGTGCCGGCGTGTCAAGCTCGTCAAGCATCGTATGCTGAGAGAGTACTAATTAACTTTCCCAAACGAATGAGGGGGAAGTGGATTACTTCCCGCCTGGACAGACTCAGTCCAGGCATGGGCTCTGTGAGACGGCCGTGATATATGAGTTTTATCCACGCCGTTCATCCATTTTTTCACATCATTTTAGGGTACGGATCCAAAAATTAGGTAGATCCAAGTTTCAAGAAGACCACATGGTGTGGATTGAATTTCCACCATTAAAAATTTATTGGAAGCGAAAGAAGTTTTGATCGAGCTGATTTTTTTATCTTCCCTTCATCCAAGAACATGTGACCTTATGAACAGTTTGGATAGCAAATGAACATGACGGTGGACCCCAGGAAGGTTTCAACGGTGGTCATCATTATCAACACCGCTTCCTATGGTGTGGTCCACCTGAGCCTTGGATCAGCATCATTAGTGGAGTTTAATTACTAAAATAATCTGAAAAAATTGATGGACGGTGTGGGTAGAGCCCCTGCCTGGACCGAGTCTGTCCACGAGAGGGCAGGACGCAATCCAATTCCAAAATCAGGTGCAGCTCGGTGTAATTAGTTATTATACGAAGTTTGGTAATTTTCAATAGAAACACCGAACAAGAATCGAATCAATACCGACTAACCCAAACCTATATATTGAAGAGACGGAAGCCAAACAAACCCAAAATCATTTCAAGAACAGGAAAACCCTATCATTTCCCTCCTCTTTCTTTTCTAGGAAACCTGCAGTGCAATTCTCCTCTTCTTTCCAGCAAATGGACGAAAGCCCTTCTGCGAAGAGATGGCTTCCTCTCGAATCAAATCCGGAAATCATGAACCAGGTCCTCTATTTTCGCCCCTTTTCTTGCGTAAATCTCAATGATGGAAGGATTCTTTTCTTGAAAGATATTCAGATTTTCTTTCTGTTGATGAAGAGATTTCCGTCGTAATTTTCTTGATCCGAATGTCTTTATTTTTTCTTCTTTTCATTTTAATCCAGATTGAGATTGCTTTCTGTTCCACGAATAATCGTTGCCGGGTTCTGTTGATTTTGTTTTATGCAGTTTCTCTGGGGACTTGGTCTTCCGGAGGACGAAGCAGAATTCTACGACGTTTATGGTTTTGATGACGAGCTCTTGCAAATGGTCCCGAAACCTGTGCTTGCAGTGCTCTTCCTTTTCCCCGCGGCAGCCGAAGTAAGAATCTGCCATCCCAGCAATGGGATCCTTGATTTCTTTGGTGCCTTTTTTATTATTATTAATTTTGTCATATCTCTGTAGTAATACTTTGACCAATTTTATGTTGGATTGTGACTCGTGAGTTTCAGTCTTTCCGTTTGTAGAATTGTTTGAATCTGCTCATGGAATGGGTATCAGTGGTGGATTTTTCTAGGGCTCAAGATACACCTATGAATCGCAAGGGTTAGCATCATGTATGCCAATCTATATTGTCCCAGTGATGGGCGAGCCACATTGAGGATCGAGTGTAGCCCGTCAATCACACTGGTTGGATGATTTTAACCATCCAAGTTTTGTGATTGAGTTTGGACTGTTGACTATTTTCTGATTGCCTGTTTGTTTGATGGCCATCAAGTGGACAGAGAGGATTGTCCAGAGAGCAATTTGGGGCAAAATTCCATGTGCACACATATTTTTGATAAGCCTGGACTGGCGTATATGTGTGCCATGTGCTGCGGATGTTTTGCTAACACTCACTGTAAAGGGTAGCAAAGTCATGAGGAATTACAGGGTAAACTGTGTACTGATGGAATGGAATCCAAACATGCGGAGCCCATTTTTAGGGTGATCTAACTGTTTGTCTAATGGGCTCTGTTATGGATGGGATGCATGAAAATAACCAGGTTGGAAGGTACTAATCCTTTGACATGGTGTCTACAAATAGACAGCAGAGAAAAAAAGAAGAAAGGCAGCCATGTGCCGCTGATGTTTTGCTAACATTCCCTTAAAGAGTAGTGAAGTCATGAGGAATTACAGGGTCAACTGTCTACTGTCGGAATAGACTCTGAACATGTGGGGCCCACTTTTAGGGTGATCTAACTGTTTGTCTAATGGGCCCTGTCATGGACGGTATGCCTGAAAATACCCAGGTTGGTAGGTGCTGACCGTTCAACGTGGTGTCTACAAATAGATGGCTAAGAGATTAAAAAAAAATGATGCACTTATCCATTTCAATCCAATAGAGAAAGAGGTATTGAAGGGTCAAGATTTCTGGAATATTTCAGAGGAATCTGCCATATGGTTTGTCTGCACATGTACAGAAACCATCGCATCAGCAAACAATGTGCTTGCTGATGAGCAGGACCATATACCTCCTCAGAAGTTGCACTTGTTGACTGTGAGATATAAATATCAGTAAGGGGCATGGATGAAAGACTACCAGACTGCAAATTCAGATGACGCCCCAGGCTCCCGTGGGTAGAATGGTAGGACATGTATAGATATTGCATGGATCCCCTATTGACCCCCAGTTGAACATACGGGTCATGGCATTTTCGCTAAAGGAATAGGAGGGTGGGTTATCATCTGGTTTGTTAGTTTTCTTCACCATTAAGGTGGACATTTGTTGGTATTGTAGAAGATTGTGATGGAAATTTGCTCGCACTAGTGCAATTTGTGAAGTTTTAGAAATATTCTAATTGGTGTGCACCTATTCACCCTTGTGAGCCAAAGCAGAGGTTACTGTTGTCTACAAAGTGGGCTTTTTTTTTCGTATCTTTTGACTCTAAGAGCTACCAATCTCTCTCTCTCTCTCTCTCTCTCTCTCTCTCTCTCTCTCACACACACACACACACACACACACACACACACACACACACACACACTGGTGTTTGAATACTGTATGACATTATAAGTCACTTATTTCAGTCTGAAGCAGAGAGTGTGACAGAGGAGGAGCAGTCTCCAGCAAGTGCGAAAAAGGTTAGTGGGATGAGATTGTGGTTATTTACTTGGACTAGAGTTGCAATTATCTTCTTGTTGTCTCATTTTCATGGCTCTTTTTTGACAAAGAACTATTGGTCACTTCTATGTTTATGATATTGTACTTTCCATGCATGGTATTTGTATATGCACTAGCTGGTAATTCTTTTCCCTTCTTCTTCTTCTTCTTCTTCTTCTTCTTCTTTTTATTTTTATTTTTTTATAAATTTAAAATTGCTATTTGAATTTCATTCTTTACTACATATGCCATTGTTATGCATTAGTCTTCATTCTGTACCTAGTTACCAGCCACTTTTAGAACATGATGTTCCTGATATATATACATCATTTCCTCATCCATATAGAGACCATTTGGTATTCCAATTTCTATAGTAATTCAAATTAAATGAGCCACCATTATCATCTCAGGATTTTTGTTGAAGGGAAATTTGCTGCACAAAAAACGCGAATCAAATACGCCTATAAAGTAAACAGTAGCCCATTTGTTTTTCCAATTATAGCAGTAATTGGCTGCATATGGGAAATGATTACTAACCCCTGTCATTCCCTTTTGATGCCAGTGTAATTTGACTGTAATGATGACTGAGCTTAGGGTGTTTATTTTTCTTCGTGAATCATCATAAATAAGGTAGTTTTACAATAGAAAATTGTAATGATTACAATTTCCATTTCTTTTATTGCATTTGAATATCGATTCTTGTGTGGTAATTCTTGTGTTAGCAAACACTTTTCAATGATAATGATGCCTCATTTGCTTATAATTACACTGGAAAGTGGAAAAACAAACATGCTCTTAAGGATTTCATTGTGTCTTTCTTTTCTCCTCATTGATGGGATTTTGCCATCCATGGTATGCAGAGATTTATGCACAGAAGGTTATTCTTACTCACTTTTTTTCTCTTTCTAATTGAATATAATATTCTAGCATTTACTTTATTCATATGCAGTTGGTGCCATGTGAAACTGACTTATTTACTTAACATGCACTTCTTAACTCGGGTAATTGAATATGTTTTCAATAAGTGATTTGATATATGACGTAGAATTTCAATTTCAAATGATTGAATTGATAACTTAGACAGACACTAGAAAGTTTCACTGATGACTGCTGAAATAATTGCTTTAAGACATCTAACACCTTGTGCTAGGGTGTCTTTACCATGCGCGTGATGATTCTAGCTTACCAATGACTTTGTTTTATGGTTATATTGGGCAATTACTGTTGGCCAGCTGTCAAATAGTGGAGTAATGTACAAGGGAGCATGAACCTTAGATAGCTACTAGCCAAAGAAGCAAATTTGAGAAGATCTCATTTTGCAACTTCTGTAAGGGCCTGGTTGGTATTGCTTCAAGTAAGTGTGGAATTGATTGCAAATTGCTTGTGTGAAAAGAGACATGTTTGGTAAACACCAGTGTTCGAAATATCGGTATCGCACAATGTATCGCACCCTTGGGATACAGATACGTATCGGTTATCGCACGGGATATATCGTTTGTATCGCATAGTTTATCGCACTTTTTGGGAAACATAGGGAAACATTGGGGAAATGGTTGAATTTTTTAATGAAACTTTGGGGATTGTTAAAAAGCCCCTTAATACAAACTTTTAAATCATAACATCATAAAAAAAAGATGCACATAATAAATTTCCTTTGTATAGGGTCCTAAGTTATGCGATGTTTAACTGAACTAATGCAACTATATTTAAATTGAATGCATGATATTTATAAATATATCATAGTCATGTATGAAAACACAACCAATTCATTAATAAACAAAATAAGAACTGAATAAGTAAAATTTGATAAATATACATATCAATGATGTAAATCAAGTGGACTAGAGCACCATCCACACGTACAGTTGTCTCATTGTTCATACATTTTATCCAACCCGTTCATCCATTTCACTATATAATTTTAAGTCTTTAGCAAAAAAATGAAGCTTATTAAAAAATCAAGTGGACCACATCAAGGAAAACAGTGTGAATTGAATGTCTTCGCTGCCATCTGTGGTGTGGTCCAGCTCATCTTTGGATATGATTCATTTGTTGGATAATGCTCTAATATGATCTCTAAAAATAGATGAACGGTGTAGATATAATAAATACATCACTTTGGGCCCATGTAACTTTGATCTCCTTTGAACCGTTTGTACAACTGGAGCTTGAGGAGCATAGTGCTCGTCTTGGCAGACACAGATGCAGATTTCTTGCACTGGAAACCTGGGTGGGGCCCAACGTGATGTTTTTGAGAAATCGATCCCGTACATCTGTTTTTTGAGCCCATCTTAGGACTTGAGACAAAAAGTGAGAAGGATCCAAGACTCAAGTGGGCCGCACTAGAGTAAAAGGTGGGTAGGAAAATTTCTTCCATTGAAAACTTTCTGAGGTAGAAAGTGATGTTTACATTATGTGTAATAATCATGTGTGTGGTCCATTTTAGTGTTGAATCTGCCTCATTTTTGTTTTCATGCTTAAAATAATTTGAGAAAAAGGGATGGACAACTTAGATGAAGGGAACAAACAAAAATCAGCTTGATCCAAAACTTTAATGGCCCCAAAAATGTTTTTAATGGTCCACACTCATTCAACACTGTTTCCTGTAATGTGGTCCACTTGAGATTTGGATATACTCATTTTTAGTTTCAAACTTTAAAATGATCTATAAAAATTAGATGGAAGGCATGTATGAAAAACACACATTATGGTGGGGCCCACAAAGCACTGACCAGCAGCGAAAGGCCGGTGTCACGTGGAGTAGCCAATCCGTCTCCGCTGTACATCCTCGCACCGACTCTGAATCGGAAGAGGATTGCATATTGAAAAGCATACTGAGTAAACTATGTGGGGTCCACCGTGATTTATGTATTTTATCCACTCCGTCCATCCATTTTAACAGATAATTTTAGGATTTGAGCATAAAAACAAAGTATATATAAACCTCAACTGGACCACACCATAGGAAACAATGTCAATTGAACATTTACCGTTGAAAATTTTTTGGGGGCTACAAAAGATTTGGATCAAGCTTGTATTTGTGTTTGCCCCTCATCCATGTCTGTGTGATCTTATGAACAAGTTGGATGAGAAATAAACATCACTGTGGGCCCTAGAAAGGTTTCAACGGTGGAAGTCATTATTCCAACTGTTTCCTATGGTATGGTCTACTTGATCTTTGGGTATGCTTAAATTTTGGTCTCAACCACTAAAATAATATGGAAAAATGGATGGACGACGTGGATGGACCATATACATTCACGGTGGGCCCAACAGAGTTTACTCAGTATGATAAGAGCGTACTGAGTAACTCGCAATCCGATTTTCTCTTAATGGCAACTGAAGTAACGTCAACAAGTTACGTGGGTCCCACCATGATGTATTTTTTCTATCCACACCGTCCATCCATTTGAATAGATCATTTTAGTGCGTGAGCCAAAAAATGAGTCAGATCCAGAGCTCGAGTGGACCCCACCATAGAAAACGGTGGAGAGAGTGACGTTCACCATTAAAAATTTCTTGAGGCCCACAAGAGATGGATGGTCAAGATGATATTTGTGTTTTGCATTATTCCATATTTTCCTGGACTTATAAACAGATTAGATCACAAATAAACATTATGATGGGCCCTCAGAAATGCTACAAGTTTCAATGGTGGGCATCACTCTCTCCTCTTTTTTCTGTGGCGGGTCCACTAAAGATTTAGATCGACATCATTACTTGTGTCATGCCCTCAAAAATTATTTTCAAATTAATGGACGGTGTAGATATGACACACATTACCGTGGGACCTACAAAACACGGACACTAAAATTAATGGACGGTGCGATTATACATGGAGTAACGCACTACGCTCACCGTACTGTGTAAACTCATGTGAGGTCCACCACGATTTATGTATTTTATCTGCTCCGTCCATCCATTTTACCAGATAATTTCAGGGCTTTAGCCCAAAAATAAACCATATACAATGTTTAAATGGGCCACACCTTACAAAACAGTTGAAATAACATCCACCGTTAAAATACTCTTCTTGGCCAAAGAAGTCTTTGATGATTGGATCAATATTAAATTCTTATTTTCCCTTCATCCACGTCTATATGATGTTATTAACGGTTTGGATGACTGATAAACATCACTACAGGGCCAGAAAGGTTTCAACGGTGGAAATCAGTATGACCACTGTTTCCTGTGGTATGATCCACCGTTTGTTCTAATTTTTGGTATCAACCCCTTAATTTAGATGTTAAAACAGATGAACGACGTGGATAGACCACATACATTAAAGGTGGGCCCAACTGAGTTTAATGAGTACGATAAGACCGTACTCAGTGAACCACCAATAGCGTCACCATCCCTAATTCACCCCTCCCGCGCATCTTCTTCATTTTCCCTCTCTCTCACCGAGCGCGCTCCCTCTCCCTCATGCAGCGAGGGTTTCAAAGAGGATTTTTCGTTTCGTTTCCTCAAATCCGGCCTGATTTCTCGCCGAATCTCCGAGAAATCCGCCAAGGCATGCTCCAATCAGCGAAGAAAGGGAAAAATCGAAGAAAATATCGAGAAAAATTCAAAGAAAAGGGGGATACGGATACTTACTTGTTGAATGGCCCACCTCCGATCACCGTTACAGCCTACGGCTACAGGTAGTCTCCGATTTCTCTCTCTCTCTCTCTCTCTCTCTCTCTCTCTCTCTCTCTTTTCTAATTCAAAATTCAAAGAAAAATCGGGTGGATTGTATCGGCGATATCGACGATGTATCGCATGATATCGACGATAATATCGCACGATATCTGAACTTTTGGATTTTTGGTATCTTCCAGGTGTTATCGGAGGTGTTTCGTCTCGCAATGGGCCGATACCGATAATATCGGCCGATAGTATCGATATTTCGATCACTGGTAAACACCACCACCACCTCTAGCATCATCTTAGCCTTATCCCATACAAGTGTGGCAGACTAAACGAGTCCCATTCCACCACTCCACTCTATCAAGGACCATATTCTTTGTTAAACTATAGGTCATCAAATCTTTTCTCACTACCTTTGCCCATGTCCTTCCGGGCCTTCCCTTGGCTCTTTTATAGCCTTCAACTTGCACCAACCTCACTCCTAACAACCAACAGGTGCAGCCGTGCAGTTCTTGGTCTCAGATATGTGCAGCCAAATCCTCTGTCTACCTTCCCTTATTCTACTACCTATTGGGGCAAATCGTAAGTTTCCTCCTTGTCTTGCCACTCACCCATCTCAACATCCTCATTTCAGCTTCGCTCATTTTATGAATGTTATGTTCCTTGGCTGCCCAAAATATTGCTTGGTCTTTGCCAAACTTAGTTGGCAGGCTATATATGGCTGGGCATGCTGTGAGTCTGTCGAGGCAACCTAGGAGCCTAGGGCTCTTTGGAGGCCATGTTTATTGGGTGACATTTAGGCTATTTGGGGAGAAAGGAATGAGCGATGTTTTTCAAATGGTAGCAATAGAGTGGACTGGGTCACGTGTAGGGCTATGTTGTATGTTAAGGAATGGTCTGCAATTTCTCAATTCCTACTCCATTTAGATGCCAGTTCCTCTTCAATTTCCTGTGTGGGACCCATCATGTTTTGTGTAAGCCGTCTAACCCGTCCATCAAGTGAGCCCTACCATGATGATGTGATAGCCCAAAAAATCGGGCCTATACGACCATCAAGGGGGCCGCTACATAGAAAACAATAGACAACCACCCAAAAACCTCCAAATTCATGTGGCGGCCCACATGATGGTTGGTTAGGCCTGATTTTCTTCACTTTCATGGTGGGGTGACCCTGGTGGATGGGTTCGATGCCATACACATACCACAGTGGCCTCCTCTTTTATATCCATTTTCTAATGAGGAAATTGATATGCTCTTAAATACATTTACCAACAAGAATAAAAACTTCTCTTGGAAACGCCCTCCTACCCATTTAGGAAATAAGTGGTAATTGAGGAAATTGCTTCTGAATAATTAATTATTCTGTACTCTCGATCAGACATTTATCATTTAAATAAATGCCTTTGAGAAATATAATAACTGAAAAGCACTTATTTTAGCAACACCAAATGGGCCCTAGTAGTAACTATAAATGCATGAAACAGATTTGAAAACAGGGAAGGGAGAAATATGTTTATTTTTTAAAGGGGAATGACTCTCCACTAACCATGCCTTAGATAACTTTACCAAATGAACCAGGACTTCCTGTTTGTATTGCAACATACCAATGTTATGTGTTGAAAAGATTTCACCAAGTTCTCCAAGGCACTTCCTATCTCGAATTTCTTTTTTCTGGCAAGTGCCTAGTCCTACTGTGGTCACACTGTTTGAACATTTTGCATTTCTGGCAACATACCTATTTGATGTGTTGAAAAGATTTTACCAAATTCTCCAAGGCATTTCCTATCCCAAATCTCTTCTTTCTGGAAACCTCCTAGTGCGGTCACACTGATTGAATATTTTGTACATTCTTCATTTAACATTTGCATAAAGAACTATTCTCGCTTATAGAATTTGCACAAATAAAATAACCAATAGTTGGTTCTCCATTGGCTGTAGGAATCAAGTGATAAAGTGTATTTCCTGAAACAAACTGTGGGCAATGCCTGTGGAACAATTGGCCTTCTTCATGCTGTAGGAAATGTAACTTCAGAGATTAAGCTCCGTAAGTCTGATCTGTTATTTCTTTTCATAGCAATCTTCAAAATTTATTATTATTATTATTTTAAATTCACATCAATATTATGTTTACTTATCTGCTTATGTGCACATGTTTACTTGTCTAAAAATGCCTCTATTACTACTCATCCAGGGTAAGGTTTACCATTGAGCATGTTATGCAAGCTAATTTTGCGAAAAGGTTCACATTAGCTCCATTTCGATGCTTCTTTTCTTTTTTTCTTTTTTTGAAGGATAAGCTCCATTTCCATGCTATACTAATGATATGTTTAGTTAGATTGTCAAATAAATCATCATCTAGGTCTTATCCCAACTAATTGGGGTTGGCTACGTGAATCCTTTTCTGCCATTCCACTCTATCAAGGGCGATAAGTGGCCATAGGTCATCAACTATTTTCTTACCACCTCCACCCACGTCCTTTTGGGCCTTCCTCTTGCCCTTTTAGAGCCTTCAACTTGTACCAACTCACTCCTAACTAGTGCAGTCCTTGGTCTCTGTTGCACATGACCAAACCATCTAAATCTACTTAGATTGTTAAATAAATGATTATAGAATTTCATCCATCAGCGAATGTTTGTATTTGTGCCATATTTTTTTTTAGTGGTAATGCTCTTTTGGATGAAAAGATAGCGTACTGTCTTTTAGAGATTTGGTTCCTATGCATAGAGTGATAGGATGGTGTTGTTGGGTAATGCATTATTAAGGCAACTAACAGAGGCACATCTTCACTTCAAGTTTTGCACATAACAATCCCATACAACTCACAGAGGCACATCTTCACTTCATTCATGTAGCTCTAATCAGTAATTTCTATATTTCTACTGGAAACATCCTCATCGAACTCTCCGCCCTTTTGAATTATATAGTTTCACATGTCTATTGTCATATAAATTTCCATTAATACCCATAAAGTGTCCTCCTGCCAAGTACTAGCAGGATATGTTACAACCTGCTGTTTCACTTACTGTTTGAATAGGAACTCATCTTAGATAACCAAACTTCACAAGCAAGGTCTGCATATCAATCTCTACAAAACAAATCTCAAGGTTTCCTTTACAATATTAATATATCTTGTTATTTATGTGCACATCTTGCATCTAGTGGTGGGGCAAAGTTAGTAAGTGACACAATTAGTATAAGTTTTTCCTCGTCTCCATGCCTCAATATGATGAATTTAGGATTGAAGTAAAGACCATTTTGAAGAAAATGGTTCTAAATATTACGATGTGCTTATTCTATATGATCGATGATATACAGGCCCCATGCTCTAATGTTTCAATATGATAGCTTTTTGAGGTTTATCAGGGTTAGGGAACTTGATGCAGAGATCTCATCTCTATCCAATTCTGCTTCATCTTTGGTGAACTGACAAATATTGAGCACAATTTCATTGATGGAAAAGAACACATTAATGTCACTTGTTCAAAATTACTAAACTTCCAAGTACATAAAATAGAGGTTTGCTATGTTGTGTGTATATGGAAGCCCATCTATATGCCGCCACATGGGCAATGTAGCACATGGTTGCATGATCCAATTTGTTAATCAGGTTGATTGTGTGCTTATGTCTTGTACTTTCTGCTTGGGCTCATACTGACCTTGACCTGGTGCAAGCCCAGCCAGTTGAGATCCTAGGCCGATGGCATTTGGAAAAAAAAAAAAAAAACATGGCCCAGTGTTTTTTTAGCTATATATATTGTTTCATAAACTGTAGCCCGCTTGATAATGGACCTGCCTTATTTATATCTAGGCCAACAATATAGTGGGTACCCACCTAATGCTATCTTGGATCTTGTGCCCATGTGTACATTGGCACATGTTGCATGTGTATGTGCTGCCTTGTACATGTATGTGGGCTCAGAGTCAGCAAAGCTCCAGAAAATACAGATTGTTGACTGCAAGATGCATATGGTTGGATTTGTATCATCTTGTACACTTCAGAAGCTACACCAATTTCCATTTAAACCTATTCCTAAAATCTTTGTTCTGTAATCGATTATATCAGAGAAAGCATGTATCATGTTTAATAAAATGCAACTCTGTAAACTTAAAAATTTCCTTGTAAAGGGGGTGCAACGTTTGATATATCAAGAATAGTGCAGCACATTCCCTTTAATTCCGTATCCCTGGACTGATGTTTTACTTTTTGTCTCTTTTCTTCTTCTTCTTCTTTTTTTTTTTTTCTTGTTTTTAGTTGAGGGTTCATACTTGGATAGGTTCTACAAATCAACAGCAAAAATGGATCCTCTGGAGGTTCTAATCATTATTTTTGCATTTCCATTTTTTAAGCTAATGATTACTCAAAATCTTCTCTCTTGCCAATATCTCTCTCTATTTAACTCTTAAATTTGTAGCGCGCCACATTTCTCGAAAAAGACAGGGAATTGGAGGCTGCACATTCTGTAGCAGCTACTGCTGGCGATACAGAGGCAAGTACTTGTTTGTGCCTATAATGGATATAATAAATAGTTTTGCCATCAATTAGTCACATATTGTTTTAGGAGGTCGGGCATGGTTGCAATATGAATTTATTGCAAAGCATACCTTGTTGCTGTATGAATTTATTGCAAAGCATACCTTGTTGCTGTATGAATTTATTGCAAAGCATTCCCAAACTATACGTCCTATATTATCAGCCTCCTTATTGTATTGAATACCCTTATGCCATATTTTGATTGGAGGATTCCTGTGTATCTCATGGGAAATTCATGATAACCTAATGATTGTTTACCCTCTTACTATGCTAAGGACGGCCCCATTTTCTATGGGTTTTGTTTGGGAATCATGTTGAGATGTGGAAAATATGAAATCATATCTCACAGCCCAAATTCCTAGGAATTCATGTATACACCAAACAAGTGACATATTTGGAGATAAGCCTCATGATTCCACACTATTCAAACATGCCAAGATGTCAAATGGGGTGAATCCAGTTTCCATTACCATCAAATTACAGAGGAATCCAATATCCATACATACCCTTGATTTTATTTGGGGAGGAGAGATTGTTAAATCAGCACTCGTAAAAAGAAGAAATACAATATGTATTTACACAATCAGAATAACTAGAAATCAAAGCAAAAGCTTAGAACGTGTGCACCTGATCTGCAGTTTAATGGAAGAAAATAGGATGGTAAGGAACCCGGTGGAGGCGTGGAACCAAGTCGCTTTCCCAAAGACGATTCCCACCAATTTCTGTCAATTACATAGAAGATCTACAATCGCCTTTGGGATACAACCGCTGGACGACGAGTAATCGTTGTCTCTAGTTTACCAAAATGGGTTGATGCTCAAAACTTTAAAAATAATTGTAAAACAAAAGAGAATCAGAGAGAAATGATGGCAACCAAGAATTTTCGTTAGAAAGAATGTTCTTCGTCAAAAAAAAAAAGAAAAAAGAATGTTTTTCATCACTTCTCCAAAAAAAAAAAAAAAGAATGTTTTTCATCGGCTGCCTAAGGTTTCCAAAAAATTCCTTTATATAGAAAACATATGTACATGTGGTAGCTACGTGGCGCTGACATGGCTGCCAATGTATAAATAACGTTCTTTATAATGTTACTCCAACGTGCATTGAGAACGCTGATTTCTCACGCAAGACCCATTCAAAACAGGAAAAATAAATAAAAACAAAAAAGGAATCGTGTAGACAAGCCCGAGCCTGCCCCGTCCGCATGACATGACGTGGTGTGGCAGGCTGGCGTGCACACGTGTGGTGTTTGTCATTCCATACCCAAGTGCCAATACAAAACCATATGAGGTGAAAATATATATAAAGATGAAAAAACTCATTTTCAAGTTCCAACATGGGACAAAAGAAAGGGGCTTGAAAAGCACCTTTTTAAAGGAGCTCTCTCATAACTTTTTCATACGAAATTTATTTTTTTTTTCAAAAAACAAAACCAACAATTCCCCACTATTTTTAAAATAAAGAAAATAATTTGAGCATCGGATCTTGTGTGCATAAGCAGAGGTGTCACGTAGACTTGAACCTTTACATGGTGAATCAATCCCTTACCGTAGACTTAGTGGATAAAACCTTACAAAACTAAACTATCAAATGGTAAGATCAAGCTTCACACACATAAGATCACTACTTTGATAGGTATTCAAGAATCATGTGTATTGTAAGGCCATGTGCATATTCCAATTTCATGAGCGCTCTTGAGAACTAGCCAAATTCTCATATAAGGCGGCTACACCTTCACACATATAGGTGAGTCTATCAAGAACACACTCATGACCATGCATCCCATCCCTAATGATTAAGGACTATAGAACTCGTTAAGAGGTCTGACCCTATCCTCCAATCTGTCACTAGCAGCACTGGTTCAACATCATAATGGGGGGGATAGGTAACCCAGTTTCCTAAACCCCATATTTGGAGATAATCCTCATGATTCCACACTATTCAAGCATGCCAAGATGTCAAATAGGGTGAATCCAGTTTCCATTACCATCAAATTATAGAGGAATCCAATATCCAAACATGCCCTTAATTTCATTTGGGGAGTGTGTTCACAATACCTCATATCGGAATGTGTCAGTGGTACAAGCAAAACAGTAATACTTTCTATTTAGATTTTGTATCATATCACTGGATGAATTTATTGTGATACATTCTTTGTACAGCATGATATACTTGGTCATTTTGAACCTTGGGGTCAAATCTCAAAATTAGGACAATTTAACATAGAGCATCTATCCAATACAAAGATTTGCGTGTTAGCTTAACGTACAAATGCATCTAAGTGCATTTTAAGAGTGCCTAAGTGAATTGTGCTTAAATGAAGATGCACTTCATGTACTTAAGACAATTAAATGCACTTGCATGAATTTGGTACTAACAGCTCAATGTGATTTTTTTATCTGATTCAGTCTTTTTAACATAAGTTTGGCTGATATCTTACTGGTGGGTACCTAATATGGTTAACCTATTAGCTTGTTCGTGTGGGTGCATGTGTTCCATATATCATCTACATTGACAGTTACGTCCACATTGTGTTGCTTGTTTAGTTCTCCCTATCCAAATCTAGGCATTGTATGCATGCACATGCCTTCTGTGCTCTTGTGAGGTATATTCTTATGTGAGATTTTTCTCTCTTTTTTTTTTTTTTTTAACAGGCTCCAAATATCAACACGAACGTAGATACGCATTTTATTTGCTTTTCATGTGTGGATGGTATGGATTCAACCATTGAAAACAGATGGTTTTTTTTATTATTATTAGTTTTGCCTACTCCTTAAAGAGTCAAGAATCTTTTAATCCTCCTGATAAATAAAACTAACATGGTTTTTAGGAGAACTCTATGAACTCGATGGTAGATGGTTACATCCAATATCACATGGCCCCTCCTCACCCAGCAGCTTATTGAAGGTTCCTTTCCAGATTTATACAAGTTCTTTTTTTATCTTTTTAATAATAAAGGGATTTTAAAAAAAAAAAAAAATGCTTTGGCCAATTCATCCTTTCATGATATGCTTTGTGACAGGATGCTGTCAAAGTCATTCAAACGATGATCCAGAAGATTCCTGATTCGAATAGTTTCAATTGCATCGCGTTTTCGAAGAAAGTGGAGGGAGCATCTTAAAATCGGTGATGAGAGCAAATTAACTTCTGTTAGCTAATCCAGTTATCACGGGTGGGAGTGGTGCATACTCATTGTGATAAAATCACAGCCAAACGCATGATAAATTAAAATCTTCACTGTTTTCTTGGAAGAGGAATGGATGATCTGGTGGATCGTCTGTCTGCCAATACAAGCATGTGATGCATGCACTATATTCACGGTCAACATGGTAGTTGAGTGGAATTAATTTACATTTTTGCAATCAAACAGTTGTCAAGTGTTTCGTATGGCTTTACATTTGGAATGTGCAGGCAGTTATTCAGAATGTTGGATGGGCCATGCATTAAAGTTGCCCCAATCTAATAAAATTTACAAACTTTGTCCATCGATCATTAAGGGAATAGCCGAAATTTCCAATGGAACTTTCAACCACCTACCCTATCACCAATTTGACTAAGGATGCCAGAAATGGTTTGGATGATCCTAGCCATTGCATCAGCAAAGGATGCCGAATGTTCCAAGAACTACAGAAATTTAGTTATCCCAGCCATTAAAACAGTAAATTTCCAAGGTTTCAGCCCCCTATGCAATGGGTCAATAACAGTCCGGGGCAAATCTTTCATGACTCATAATGGATAACAATGGTACTCTTGAGTCTTGAGCAAGTGTAATGTTGCTGAAATGAAGATGGATGGCAAGGCAAGGAAAGAATTGGAAAGGCCAACATGAGTATGCAATAAGAGAAGGAAAAAACCTGGATGGTTTGGTCGTTCTATAGGGAGACAAACAACTCAACAGGTTAGGAGTGGGTTCGAGTTGGAAGCCTCTCGTGAGGGATTGGTTGTGGATGATAAGGATTCTATGACGATGACGACGACGACGGTTTCCCGTCTGATGAATGTGTCCCATCATAAACATGTAGTGCGCGCGTTCTTTAAATGGGCCCCTTTTTTTCATGGCACTGTTGGCCGCCTCTACTTGATGTTTGGACAGATGGTTCGATCCATCATGCATCATCGTCCTGAGGCCACCCCAGGTCCAGATACTGGTCCTAGATTTGAGCCCAGGCCCAGTCAAGGGCGGATTTGGAGGCCCAAGCCTTGGCCCTTCATGATTGGGTTCTGCCCATTACCACAGCACTGGTGACGATTCACGGTTGTGACAGCAGCTGCCCATCCGTTCATTGAAAATAAACCAAATAAATGGATGGTGTGGATTGCTAGATCCCTGCTACGTAGGATAGAGAGTTTGAAAGGGCTCGTCCATCCTTTGGCTCCACCGTCTGCCGTATGAGATTTGCTCCATTCTGGTATTGGTTCATTGGTGGACAGCCACTGTGTTTTCATTTTTTGTTTTTATTAACTAGCAAGTAGAGCAAGTCAGGGGCTACAAGCTCAAAATTCAAAATGACTGAACATTCTCTTAACTGTCCAAATCATATGGTCGAATCCTAACCGTCCAATTGATGGGCTGAATTCGACCCACTGGTTCCCATCCAGCTGAGCTACGACCCCAAGTGCCGAACCCCCAGAAATACGAAAGATCTCGAAGGCCCACGGATCGAAATGAGAATCAATTAGTGAGATTTCTCTGTGGCCTATCTAGGTGTCCCCTTGTAAATGGACGGTAGAAACTGTTATCCGAGTTAGATTTTAGTGTATCCCAATTCCCAACCATGTTAATGACCACACAAGGATAGAAAAAGAGCACACATGTGAGGCCATCTTAGAATCCACTCAGTATCTCCTCGGCGCAAAATAAAACAATCTACTTACAAGAAAAATCTCTCTCTCTCTCTCTCTCTCTCTCTCTCTCTCTCTCTCTCTCTCTCTCTCTCTCTCTATATATATATATATATATAATTCTAGAAATCAGACTGTCACACACCAATCTCAAAAAGAAAAAAGACAAAATCTAGATAAAAAAAATAAAATGACCATACTAGGTGCCCACGTGCGGCACCCCGTCACGCGCGCGACTCGGCCTGCTGCGCCGCATCCAACACACGTACCAGGCATGCATCCAAAGGAGAACCCTCACGCGCCACACCCAATACATCATCACTACCAGTAGTATTTCCGGCCTCAGAACCACTTGAAAAATGTGAGATGAAGGCCCTAATCCTCGCAAGTGCAACGTCCAAATCCTTCCCACTCATATTCCGAAAACAGACCCTAAACCAACCAGCTTCCCCACAGTGAAAAGAACAGCCAGGACTCACATTCAAACCAATATCGTCCAATATTACCCTCCAAAGCTCCATCTCTCCTTCCCAATTCTCTTTCCTCCCTAGCAGCTTTCTTAGATTAACCCAGCAAAAAAGCCCTGCATTCCCTTCCAATACATCAATTCCAACATCTTTCAATCCCTTCACAAACTCTCCATGCCTTCTTCTCAATCTCTCTCTAAGTGTCCTCAAGTACCTTTTAATGAAACCATAGTCATTGAGTAGACATGTAAGGAAAGCTTGGGTCTGGGAAGATACAAGAGAGAAGCTTGACGTCCTCCTTGAAGTGGCGATCATACCATGGTTTTGGGAGTATATTGCACCGACCCGAAAACCCAGCATACCCAAATCCTTGGACAGGCTGTACACAACATGTACGGTGCATGGGTTGTATTTCTTTGAGGATTGCACGATTTCTAGGATGCTGGTGAAGCGTGGGGAGGAGAAGACGGTACCTGCGTAGACCTCGTCCGAGATGACTTGCAAGGACTTGTGGGTGGCAAAGTCAAGGATGTGGTGGAGGGTTTGAGGAGGGATGGTGAGGCCTAAAGGGTTTGATGGGTTGGTTATGAGAAGGGCTTTTACAGTCTTTTTGTTATTAAGGGCTTCTTGGTAAGCTTTTTCTAAGGCTGGGACTGTTATTTGGAAGTTGGTATGGCTGTTGCACTCTACTGGGATTAGTTCTACTCCAGTTCTCCACTTTAAATCCCTGTCAAACCTGTAAAATGAGTGAAATTTTAGGAAAATTGAATCGTGGGGAATGATCATGTGAACTAACATATGTTGGACACTGATCTAGACCAGCCATTCATTCCACCACACGTTCAACATGGGCCATGATCAAGCCAATCGTTCATGTGGCGTATGGATTTTTATTTTTAATTTTAATTTTTTTTTAAAAAAAAAGATAAAGTATTGAGAAATAAAATTACCCAGGATAATAGGGTGTTGGAACAAGCAAGGCCTCTCCAGGGTTGGCAATGCAAAATGTCAGAATCTCGTTGGCAGCAGTTGCGCCGGCCGTCAAAACGATCCTGTCGGGTTCAATTTCTGCTCTCCCTCCCCTTACTTCCATCATAAACCTTGCTAGTGCCTACATGCATAGAGAATATGCAAAGTGAGAGAGAGAGAGAGAGAGAGAGAGAGAGAGAGAGAGAGAGAGAGAGAGAGAGTGTTATTGTACCTTTCTAAAATCAGCTAGCCCATGATAATCTTGATGCAATGCAATTGCCTTGAAGCTTGTACTCTTGCCCTCTTTCAATGAAATAATCTGTTGGTGTTTCTCTACCCACTCTTCTATTAAATCAGCGCCCACCTGCATGAATGGATAAATCAGTCTGCTTAATTAGATGATGGACGACAATGAATATGGTTTTAGCTAAATATCAGATGGTTAGGATCAACCAATGTGTGAGATTTTAGCAATATGGTTTATCGTATTAAGCCGGTATGGTCCTATCCATGGATGGTCCACGATGCAAAATACATCATCTGGACATTAGAACTAGTTCTACATGGCCCATCTTATTTAAGATTATGATGCTGATGCACTTGATTCTTTGCCATAAGGGATGCCAGATGGTGTCCTGTCTACAGATGGGACCCGATGCAAAACATATCCATTGGACACTTGAAATAACTCAACATGGTTCATTTTATTTGAGATGGTGATGATGATGATGTACCTGATTCTCTGCCAGGCCCATCTGAATGATCCCAGATGGATTGAGAAGTGGGTCATATGGATTTAGGTCATAAGCCTTCCAACCGTCAAAATAAGGTGAATCCTCTCCATGACCATCTGGCATTGCCATCTTCGATAGACTCCCCATTCCCATCTCTTCCATCCTATCCATCTATCTCTCTCTACTGTTGTAGTATTTGAGATCATCCACCTTCATTTCACCTCTATTTAAAGCAATTCAACGGCTGTAAATTCCCACAGGAAATTGAGTGTCCTCTGCACTAGAATGCACGAAATCTAAGGCAGTTTCTCTCCTTTGCATTTGCAGTTGCATTCTCTCTGACCTGTCAGCTCATGATTTCACATACCACGTGGTTATTTTTCTCCACTTTTTTTTCTTTACTGAGAGCCGTTGATTTTCTTAGTGTTTTGACTCTGCGGTCAACGCCTTCGTTCATGCACTCTGACAGGGAAGCAAGCGTTCGTCGTTTTGTTTTCGTTGTCATCCCAATCAGCCGATTGTGGATGCCGTTGAATAGAGACCCATTGATTTGCTAGCTTTTGTCATCTGCGTTGTATGCTTATTAAAAGAAAAGGGTTCGTTGTCACGTGCGATGCACGTGGACCGAAGTCGATAAGGTGAGCTGGATGAAGGCAAACACAAATATAAGGTTGATCCAAAACTTCATCGCCCTCGATATGTTTTTAATGGTGGCCGTTTAATACCGACTGCTGCCGGTGCAGTCCACTTGAGCTTTGGATCTACTACTTCATGTCATGCCATGAAACAAATGAATGAAGTGGATAGTATTGAAAATTTTATATAGATTAATATAATTTCTGTATAATGTGGAAATTGAAAATGGCAAATTTGGACAGGCTGAAGCACGTCTGAAACGTTGTCCTTAAAGTGTTATTTGCCCCTACTCAGGTAAGTTGAATGTGCTGATAGGTTACAGGCAAATAGCTTCTACGATACGACGAGCCTGATGTGGGTTTGCGTTCAGCAAACACGAAGGCCCACTAATGAAACTCTGTTACACAGCCTGACAGAAATACAATGAATGAAAAAATTTCAAAAGAAAGAAAAGAAGAAGAAAATTATTTTAAACCACTGCACTGGTCAAGTCTTCAACCATTGGTTCTATTGAACCGTTCTAGACCACACCGTTGGTCTGTTCTTCTTGCAAAGGGTTTAACCGTTGTTATCTTGCTGAAATTACGGGAGTATAGAGAGGTGTAGTGGGCTGTCTCAAATTCGTATGGTAATGCCGGATTGGGTTGTGAGATGGTTTGGAAACCCAACCAGGTCCTCCTTTTATAGGCTATGGTGGCTGAGGGTTATGGTTCAAGGAAATAAATCTCATGACCGTTTTCTGGCTGTTGGAGAAAACTAGCTATCTTATGGCCATTTTCTAACTGTTGTGCATAGGCCATAAAGTTGTTGCATGCTGACTGTTGTGAGACAGCAGCTAGCCATTTTCTAGTTGTTGGGCTAGCCATGCAGCAGTTACAGCTGGACCCTTCACTAATGGCATAGCTGTTACAGTTTCTGCTACAACAGCTCTTTTCAGCCTCTCTATATATACTGGAGGACCTCTCTCTCAGTCCTCTAATTTTCCTTCACCCAGCCATCTGCCTTAGCCAGTTAGTCGCACACGTCTCGCGCACGTGCGAAGTGCAAAGTGCGCCACTAGCGCCTCTACAGCCACACTGCCTCACATGCCCACGCCCTCGCACCGAGACCGAGACTGAGACCGAGCCCTTGCCCGTGCCTGAGCCCGAGTGCGAGCATGAGCGCGTGCGCGTGTGCGGTGTTCTAATGCTTCGCACTGGAATACGCAAGTCCCATGATCCTTAGATTATGTGAGTAAATATTAAGGTACTCCCCTCTTTTCATTTAAACTACAAAATTTTCTTCTCCCCTTTCCATGTGAGACTATTCTGAAAAACCCAAAAAGTAGTTTTTTTAAAACACTTTTAATATTATATATTATTTTTATTATAAAAATATATTTTATTAAAACAACATTTTTGCAACAATCACCCACTTGATTTTATAAAATATATTTTCTCAGTTAAACATTTCTGCCAAAATAATCAGCTTATATGCATAAAGAAAGATATCTTTCGATTTTAATCTTCCCTTAGTGTAAGTATCTCAAAACTCTATCGAAATTACTGGTAGCCGCAGCTTTGAACTAGTTTTTCTTAGATAACAGAGTCAGAGAAACCACACACATATTCGCTATGTGTTGTTAGAGTTCCCATAATCTTGCTCAGCACAATTAATGGTCATGTGCTTATCCTAATTCGTGAATGATCCCGAGAGAAAACTCCTAACTCTCATGAGAGACGGCACCATTTATACGTCCATATAGGTGAAATTCTTCCAGTGTCTCCGTTACTATAAGACACTTATCCTATATACTGGATTTCATTAAGAGTTCTAAGACTCAACCCTCTTTCGTAATGCTCAGCACTTATCTATTATGGATGAGGTTTTATAATTTAGTGCTGAAAACTTTTCACATATCAGTGACTTGTTCTTACCCATTAAACTTAAATTTAGAGATTTTCTGACTTTAAGTTGGGTTACTATCATTGGTGGAACTTTAGTTGAAGAGTTTTAACCTCATCCCTCTAGATGTGGCCTTTACTACCTCACTCGGTAGAGATTTAGTAAAAGAATCTGTCAGGTTATTACTTTATTTTACATAGGAAATAACAATGATTCCATCTTGAATCAATTGTCTGACATAATCATGTCGAAGACTGATATGTCTAGATTTACCATTATAAGTGCCGTTATAGGCTCTAGCTAATGTGGCTTTACTATCACAATGTAGTGATACAGCCGATATATGCTTTACACAAAAAGAAATTTCTAATAGAAGATCCCTTAGCCACTCAGCCTCTTTGCCTATTGCAGTCAGGGCTATGAATTCAGACTCCATAGTCGAGTGCGTTATACAAGTCTATTTCTTGGATCCCCAAGATGCAGTTGCACCTCCTCGAGTGAATACCCACCTTGTAGTAGACTTGTTGTCCCCTGCACTTGATATCCAGCTCGCATCGGTATATCTTTCCAATATGGCAGGAAACTCTGAATAAAATAGTCATAAGTCTTTGGGTGCTTTTAAGTAACCTAGGACTCTACTGATTGCATTCTAGTATTCATTACTAGGATTACTAGTAAACCCACTCAGCCTCTTTGCCTGTTGCAGGCAGAACTATGAATTCAGACTCCATAGTCGAGTGCGTTATACAAGTCTGTTTCTTAGATCCCCAAGATACAGTTGCACCTCCTCGGGTGAATACCCACCCTGTAGTAGACTTGTTGTTCCCTGCACTCGATATCCAGCTCGCATCGGTATATCTTTCCAATGCGGCAGGAAACTCTGAATAAAATAGTCATAAGTCTTTGGTTGCTTTTAAGTAACCTAGGACTCTACTGATTGCATTCCAGTGTTCATTACTGGGATTACTAGTAAGCCTACTAAGTTTACTCACAGCATATGCGATATTAGGTCTAGTACATTGCATAGCATACATAAGACTTCCTATAGCACTCGTATATTCTAATTGTGCAACAGTTCTTCCAGTATTTTCTTTTAGTTTGATACTTGGATTAAATGAGATTTTTGCTTCCTTTATATTTAGATGGTTAAACTTATTTAGTATCTTCTCAATATAATGAGATTGATACAAAACATAACCCCCACAATATTTTTTAACTTTGATACTAAGGATGGTATCAACTTGTCAAAGATTCTTCATTTTAAATACGAAAGAAAAAAACCTCTTTGTTTCAGTCACACCTTCCATTTTATTACTTATTATTAACATGTCATCAACATACAGACAGATAATAACAATATAACTACCATCTACTTTAGAATATATGCATTTGTCAGCTACATTATGCATGAAACCATGAGATAGTATTTTGGAATCAAACTTCTCATGCCACTATTTTAGTGCTTGTTTTAATCCATACAACGATTTAAATAATCTACATACTTTGTTTTCATTTTTTGGTAGAACGAAACCTTCAAGTTGTTCCATGTATACCTCCTCATTGAGGTCACCATTCAGGAATGCGGTCTTTACATTCATTTGGTTGATGTTAAGATGATGTATGGAAGCTAGCGCGAATAATATCTTAATGGATGTTATCCTAGCTACAAGTTAATATGTGTCAAAGTAATCTATCCATTCTTTTTATCTAAAACCCTTAGCTACTAGTCGAGCTTTAAAAGTTTGGATAGTCCCATCAGTGTGATATTTCTTCCTAAATACCCACTTACAACCTATGGGTCTAGAACCTGGAGGTAAATTTACTAGTTCTCATGTTTGATTTGACATTATGGATTCCATTTCATCATTTATAGCTTCTTTCCAAAAGGCTGAGTCTATAGATAATACAGCCTCTTTATATGTTTTAGGATCATCTTCTATAGTCATTACTATAGGTATTTATCTTATAACATTTTTTCTATCTACTTTTACCAGATGAAAAATGGCGCGTTGTGAGTTTATGTAGTCATCTCCTAAACTCTTCTCTATTCTTGTTCTTTGACTTCTACGGGGTTCAATAGGAGCTTCCACTATATGTGGAGCTGTGTTATCTGGTTCTTTACTAGGAGTTTGGATTTCATTATCCTTTGACTCCAAGGATAGTGAGTTCTCAAAGAATTCAACGTCTCTTGATTTTATAATTGTATTAGACTTCAGTTTAGAAGTCTATAAACTTTACTATTTTGTGCATACCTTATGTTGAGGGTTAAATATTACATATTAGACCCCAGATATTGTCTGCATTTACGAATATAATGCTGTCTAATGGCTCGTTTTCTCATTCTTGTGTTGCAAGGTGATTTTATGAGCATGGATGGAAAAAGGACGTTAAAAGTTGAGATTTAATGATCTGATGACACCAAAGGCAAGGGACACACTCTAAGGGACCAAGATTGACAAATATACATGGTCAGAAATCTGAGAAAAGTAAGAAATTGAAGCTCAAGTGGCCTGAAGGACGTCCAGAATGCAAGATCACGAGGTTCCCACCATCCATTCGGCTCGATACTTCATACATATCCTGGGGACTATAAATTAACCGTACACGTCAAAAATCATCCATTGGATCATTGTGGAAGTGGCCTAACGGGCAGATCAGCCCATCAATCTTCAATTTGAGGCCCACCCGCCAGCTGGATATGTTTGATAATTGTTCTCAACCCATTAAATTAGGAGAGAAAGAGGGTGGACGGAGTAGATTTCTCATCAACATCACTGTGTGCCCTACACAAGTACCAGCATGCACATGGAGTATATACACTCGCAGTACACCGAATAAACAAAAGTCGGTCAGCATGTGCTGACCGACGTATCTTCCAAACTCCTTCTCTTTCAAACAGCGTCCGCAACACGCTGATTATTTTTGTGTAGTGGTACCCACACATCATCTTTTCAAAAGATCTGAACCATCCATACTCTCGATAGGGGGGGAACCCTCACCTAGCTGTCCTTTTGATCCCATGCACAGGTACGGACGTAGATGGATGGAAAATGCAGGATGGACGGCTGGTTACAGATTCTGTGGACCACACCAAAAATGCTCCAAAAACACCCCTTCCCGGACAGTTTTTCGTCCTGAAGCCAATGGACGGTGTGGATTTTAAAAAAGAAAGCTAAGTGGACCCCACCGATCATCACAGCGGAAGAAGATTTCGCTTTCGCGTCCGCGTAATGCACGGCCGCTGGCCGTTTTTGCGATCAGCTGTGGGCCCCACACGTGCCCCATAAGCTCAATCCAAACCGTCTACCGTGTAGACAGCCGCGAGCACTACAAAACCATGTTGTCACTTTTCACCCATGCCTGCACACGTGTGAGATACAGAAGCCACAAAAGGGCTGCCCTGCAACGTTCAAAACTGATTCTTTTGTGATTTCTTCTCTAGGCCACGTCAATGGACATTCAAAACCACCCATTTTTGACTGAAATTTCGTTCTGAATCCAATGGACGGGGTGGATTTTTCAAAAAATGCTTCTGTGGGGCTCACCGATCACAACAGCGAAATGGTGCGAAAGGTTTCGTACATCCGCGAAAACTGACTTTTTCAGGCAGTTTTGGCCCACCATCTTTGATCATATGGCAGATTTGAACCGTCTATCATGTAGAGGACCCAATAAAGTACTAAAGGACGGTGCTTCTTTGGAATTTGAGCGAGGAAAGTGGCATGTTTCGAGGCACCGAACTTGGCTGTAAAAATTACACTCCGTGTCCTGCTACAACTCTGTCACTGACTCCAGCCTTCCAGCAGCTATAAAAGGAGGTTTTGGACGTGGGGAGCATTCATTCAGGTTAGGAAGGAAGAAAAAGAGAGATGTGGAGGCTTGGGTTTGGACGTGGATTAAAGAGAAGAGAGAGAGACAGAGGTTTTTGATTTTCTTTCTTATTTATTATTTTTTTCTTTTTCTTCTTCTTTCTTTTGTTTTAATTGTGGAGATTTAGCCATCCATGTCTGGCTAAACCTCTTAGCTAGGGCTAAGAGGTGAAGCTTGTAGTGAGATGGGAGATTTGATTTTATTTTAATTTTAATGCATGAATTGACGTTGATTTTAGTTAATTATTATGGGAATATTTTAGGTTTTTAATGGTCTGTTGTGACTGAAATTACAATGGGTCTGCAATGGCTTTGAATATTTCCGTTCTCTTTAATGTTTCTGATGTCAGGAAGCCCTGTTGTTCACCATAGTCTCCTGGGCATGGTTGGATGTCGGTACCCTTCCTAACTTGCATACATGTGATTGGATGGTAATAAGTTTGATTCTGTTTTTTGCCATAGTCTTTGGGCATGGTTTGGTGATGGAATCCATTCTAATTCATACACCTTTCATCTCTTTGAAAACTAGATCAACGGCAGTTCAGTAATTTCCATAATTTTTGGATGCAAGCATAAGTTCTCCCTGATCTCTACAAGTGGATCCTCTGAATCCCTAGTTTCCTATCTCTGATTTGTTTCCTAAGTTTTAGATTACTTATTCTACAAGTATTCCACCATTGCTAATTGATTTAGAATTCATCTTAGCCTAGTTCTAGTTCTATTTAATTTTAGATAACGTACAAGTTTCAGTCCCTTGGGATTCGACCTCGGTCTTAACGAGTTATTACTACATCACAACCCTACACTTGGGGAGTGAAAAAGTTTTTGGCGCCGTTGCTGGGGATCGAACCCGGGTCACCCGCGTGACAGGCGGCAAGTTATTTTGTGCATACCCTATGAAGGCGCACTTAATAGCTCTTGGTCCTAATTTAGTTCTTTTTGGATCAAGGGTTTTGCAGTATGCAAGACACCCTCACACTTTAAGATATCCTAGGTTAGATTTTTTACCTCTCCATGTTTCATATGGAGATATTTTATATTTTTTAGATGGAATTCTGTTTATTATATGACATGCCGCAAGCAGTGCCTCACCTCATAGACTTAGTGACAACTTTGCTCTTATTAGCATTGAGTTGACCATCTCTACTAATGTTCTATTCTTTCTTTCAGCTATTATATTTTGTTGAGGTGTGTATGGAGTTGTACATTGATGTACCAGTCTATGTTCTTCATAGAAGTTTTTGAATTCATTCGAGAAGTAATCTCCTCCTCTATTGCTATGGAGAATTTTTATTTTCTTACTTAGTTGATCTCTACTTCTGCTTTATATATTTTAAACATGTTCAATGCTTTATCTTTACCTTTTAATAGATAAACATACACATATTTAGAGCAATCATCTCTAAAGGTTATGAAGTATCGTTTACCTCCACGAGTAAGAATGTCGTTTAACTCACAGATATCACTGTGCACAAGATCCAATATTTGAGACGATCTTTCAACACTTAGAAAAGGTTTTTTCGTCATTTTGGATCGTATGCACACTTCACATTTATCGGTTTCATTATCTGTGTATGAGATTAAACTATTCTTAGCCATGAACTTCAAGGTACTGTATCTTATATGAGCTAGTCTATCATGCCACAGTCCAGCAGATTCAACCATATATGCAGAAGTGCTACTTTCATTCAGAGAAAACTTAACCATCCCATTACAAGAATATTCCTTTCTGACAAAATTCTCATTCCTGGACAGAGTCAGTTTTCCTGACTCGTACACCACCCTTATACCTAATTTTCTCAGAAGATCCCTAGAAACTAAGTTTCGCCTTATGTCTGGGATGTACAGTACATTAGTCAGAATCACTTTCTTTCCAGAGGTGAATATCAGTTCGACAGTTCATTTGCCGACGACCTTCGATCGGACTTTATTACTCATTTGAACTTCTTGACCATCGGTCAATTCCTCATGGGTTTTGAAGGCAGATTTATCGTAGCACACATTACTGTAGCGGCAGTATCATACCACCAGCCTTAAACTTTGCCTTGGATGGTATTCACCTCAGTGATCATAGCCACGATATCAACTTCTTCTACTGCACTTGCCTCTTTTTTAGATTTGCGATATCGGCATACTCGAGCATAGTGCCCGATTTTCCTACAGACATAGCATGGGCCTTTGAACTTTCCGTTATTCTTTTGGGCATTTTTCTTGAATTTTTCTTTATTGGGTTTAAGGGAATCGTCCTTCTTGAGATTCTTTTTATGATGTTCTCTACTGCATGTACCTTAGACGAGGTATTCCCATTATCATTCTTTTTATCACGGTTACGGGATTCTTCCTCAATCCTTAGGTGTTTCTGGATTTGTTCCAGTGTGTAGTCCTAAGTTTTATGCAGCAACTTCTTTCTATAGTCTTTCCACATCGGTAGAAATTTAGTGATTATAACCCCGACTTGGAATGATTCAGGAAGATCAATTTTTATTGCTTTGATTTTGTTTACCATTAGCTGCAGTTCTTGGATTTGGGGTAGCAGTGGTTTATTATCTACCATGCTGAAGTTAAAATACCTGGCGATGAGAAATTTGTTGGTCCCTTCTTCTTCAGCCTTGTACTTGAACTCTAGAGCGGCCCAGATCTCCTTTGCTGATGATGTTTGTTGGTACAGATCGTACAGGCGGTCGAAGAGCGCGTTCAGAATGTGTCCACGACACAAGAGTTCATCTTCGGATCTTTTAGCGCGGGCAGCCACTTGTTCAAGTGTGTCGTTGTCGGTTGCTTTAGGTAGTGTTTGCAGATTTGGATCTAGTATGCAGTAGATCTTTAGCACAGTCAGGAGAAATTTCAGCTTGTCTTGCTATCTTGTAAAATTGGTTCCATCGAACCAATCAAGACGTATCAAGTCTTGATTCATCAACTTGATGGATGAAACGCTGTCAGCTTCCATCTTAAAAATAACGCTTTAAGATTGTTGAAAATTTTATACAGATTAATATAATTTCTGTATAATGTGAAAACTGAAAATTACAAATTTGGACAGGCTGAAGCACGTCTGAAACGCTATCCTTAAAGCGTTATTTGCCCCTACTCAGGTAAGTTGAGTATGCTGATAGGTTATAGGAAAATAGCTTCTAGGATACGACGAGCTTGATGTGGGTCTGCGTTCAGCAAACACGAAGGTCTACTAATGGAACTCTGTTACACAGTCTGGCAGAAATACAATGAATGAAAAAATTTCAGAAGAAAGAAAAAAAGAAAATTATTTTAGACCACTGCACTGGTCAAGTCTTCAGCCACTGGTTCTGCTGAACCGTTCTAGACCACACCGTTGGTTTGTTCTTCTTGCAAAGGGTTTAACCGTTGCTATCTTGCTAGAATTACTGGACTATAGAGAGAGGTGTAGTGGGCTGTCTCGAATTCGTATGGTAATGCTGGATTGGGTTGTGAGATGGTTTGAAAACCTAATCAGGTCCTCCTTTTATAGGCTATGGTGGCTGGGGGTTATGGTCCTGAAAAATAAATCTCATAACCATTTTCTGGCTGTTGGAGAAAACTAGCCGTTTTATAGTCGTTTTCTGACTGTTGTGCATGGGCCATAAAGCTGTTGCATGCTGACTGTTGTTAGACAGCAGCTAGCCATTTTCTAGCTGTTGGGCTAGCCATGAATCAGTTACAGCTGGACCCTGCACTAATGGCATAGCTGTTACAGTTTCTGCTGCAACAGCTCTTTTTAGTGCAAAGTGCGCCACTAGCGCCTCTACAGCCACACTGCCTCATATGCCCACGCCCTCACACCGAGCCCGAGACCGAGACTGAGACCAAGCTCGAGCGCGTGCGCATGTGCGGTGTTAAAACCCAAAATGTAGTTTTTTTAAAACACTTTTAATATTATATATTATTTTTATTATAAAAATATATTTTATTAAAACAACATTTTTGCAACAGATATAAGATAAACATCCCTGTGGCCCCACATAGCTTAGGGATCCTGGTAGAACTGAGCACTTGACGACTCCACTCATCCGACTCGTACAAACTTGAATCGACTCGAATTGAATGGGTGAGTCGGTCCGAATCAATTAGGCTTCGCCCAATCCAAACTCAAACTGAGTTGATTTAAGTTCCCTAGTAATAACTCGATCTAAAACTCGATTTGGTTAGACCTGACTCGATCCGAAATCGACTTAACTCAGATTTGAGTATATATATATAATAAAAACCATAATTTCAAAGTATCTCTAACTCTATACACCAACCCCGAACCCACCCGACCCGATCTCAATCTCTCTCCTCCCTCATCCTTATCCTATTCCAAGCCCGGCAACCACCCGCCACCATCCTCCTCCTCCTCCTCCTCCTCCTCCTCCTCTCTCTCTCTCTCTCTCTCTCTCTCCACCATCACCATTCAGAAGGTCCTATTAATAGATATCAAAATTCACTACAATTAATAGGTCCTATATTGATGCGTGTATTTTATCTGCATTGTTCATCTATACATATCCTTTATATGTGACATTCAAGCTTCATATGTGACTAATATCAGTTATAAAATGTAATTTATTGATTACAATTCAATATTTTTTAAAACATGATGCGGAGTCAAAAGAAAACATTATACCAAATTTGATAGATGATACAAACACCCTAAAGCTAGATGGAATAAGAAACTACATGCAATTTACCACTGCAAATTTAGAAATTACCCATACCACGCGCGGGCCATGTACGAACTGTAAGTCAAGAGAGTACTCATACCACGGGCCATGTACGATCACTGTAAATTTAGACCATATTACTCATACCACGGGCCATGTACGAACTGTAAATCTAGACCAGATTACTCATACCACGGGCTGTGTACGAACTGTAAATCTAGACAGTACTCTTCAAACTTTTGGTCCTAGCAACTGAATATGGGTGGGAGATGAATCGAATTTCCATATGGTCTTTCTTTCTTTTTTTAGCCATCGCTTTATGGGCCACCTATCGGCATTGGTTGGTCCCGCAGTTAAGTCCTGGCCAACCAATTCAAGTATAGGTGGGACCCATCTGATTAATACAAATGTCGGCTGTTGATCAAACACTTGAAACACCACCACTATCCGCTTACCATTGAGGATTGTCCATTTCCATTGTATTCCAAACACCCCGTTTGAATCCCCACAAGGCCTACTTGAATAAATGTCCAAGAGGTGGACCCCACCAGCTTACGTGACGCTAAATCATAGGACTCGATCGGATTCGGCAGTGACCCTTCCATACCAAGGTGGGTATTGGTTGGTGCTTTGTGGGCCCTACAATGGCGTATGTATTTTATCCACACGGTCCACTCATTTTTTAAGCTCATTTTAGGGCATGAGATAAAATAATGAGGCCGGCCTCATTTTTTTTGGCTCATAAGGAAAAATGAATGGAGGGCATGGATAAAAGACAAATTATGGTGGGACCCACAACACTGACCAGTACCAACCTCAATACTGAAGGGGTCACTACCGAATCTGAGTCAATATTGAGGCAGATCCAAACCACAAGTGGACCATACTTACAAAAAGTAGTCGGGACAATGACACACTAGTTAAAAACCTTCTCAGGACCCACAATGATGTTTATTTATCACCTCATCATTTAAAAGATTAGAGGGAAAACACAAATATCATCTTGATCCAAAACTTCTACAGCCCTTCATAAGTTTTAAATGGTAGGCATTTATCCCCCCCACTACTTTTAGTGTGGTTGACAGGGTCGACGGCATACTAGATTTATATGAGAAAGCAAGAAACACCAACCAATTAATGGCCATGGTGATATTGGCGGAGCTCAATCAAAATAAACGGCTCAGATTTCATCTGAGTAGTTCATGTGATTGAACCTGACCAACATCACAGTTGGGCTTCCACGGTCGATAATAAGTTAGATGTGAGAAGATAAGAAACACCAACCAAAGGCCATGGTGATATTGGCGCGGCTCAATCAAAGTAAACGGCTCAGATTTTATCTGAGTAGTTCATGTGATTGAACCTGACCAACATCACAGTCAGGCTTACACGGTCGATGATTAGTTAGATGTGTGAAGATAAGAAATACCAACCAAAGCCCAGGGTGATATTGGCACGGCTCAATCAAAGTAAACGGCTCAGATCTCTTCTGAGAAGTTTATGTGATTGAACCTAGCCAACATCACGGTGGGCCTCACCGGGTCGATGATGGTTTAGATACGAGATTCAATATATATGAGTAAACACCAACCAAAGGCCATCTTGATATTGGGTCAATGGTGAGTGAAATTTGAGAATGTGCACTAATAAACGGTGGATATTACAAGCAAGAGCCAAATGGAGCGGCTAGGATAATTCGAGCAGTAGGGACCCCATAGTAGTCCGGTTGTCGTTGGTAGAAGGATGCTGGTGGTGTTGGCTTTTGGAGATTTGTAAATGCATTAATTTATAGACATGGAATTACCGGAAATCTAGTGATAATGACTTACAACCGTCAGTAACCGCCTTTACCGTTATAACTGCCTTGTCGTAACCGTTTACAACCACCCATTTTCGTGCACGTTGTTCAAGGTTGGTTACTGGAATTAACTTTCATGTAAAACAGTATTCACCTGCTAATACATGTTGGCTCTGTGGATAGCCATCGTGTTATGTGTGAATTCCATCCAAACCCCGTATTCAGTGAACCACATCAAGATGATAGGAAGCACAAAAATTCAGGCCGATCCATTAATTAGGTGGGCCACATCATAAAAAACAACGGAGGACAACTCAAAACCTCTAAATTTGCAAAAGGCCCATATGATAGTAGATCAGCTTAATTTTTGGGATGTCCAACTTTCATGTTGAGACCCGGATGAGCAGTTTTAATACGGCACACATATATGATACTGGGCTCAATACTGAGCAACTCCGTACACTAAGAGTACTGAGTAAAACCCATGAGGCCTACCCTACCGTGGTTTATCTATTTTATTCCTCCGCCCATCCATTTTAACATATAATTTTATTAAATGTTATAAAAATAAAGTATATAAAAAACTCAAGTAAACTACATCATAAGAAAAAATATAAATTAAACATCTACCATTGAAAAATTATTTTAGGCCACAAAGTTTTGGATCAAGATGATATTTCTGTTTTCCCTTCATTCATGTCTTTGTGATCTTATGAATAGGTTGGATGACAAATAAACATCACCGTGGGCCATAGAAAGGTTTCAATGGCAGAAATCATCATTCCTACTGTTTCTTGTGGTATGGTCCACTTGTTCTTTGTGTATTCTTCAATTTCAGACTTAACCGCTAAAATGACCTGTAAAAATTAATGTACAGCATAGACAAACAAAATACATTCACAGTAGACACAAATGAGTTTACTTAGTACAATAAGAGCTTATTGGACGAAGGACTTGTTAAAGAACCGCTATCGACTTCTACCGTCCTCGGCGCTTTTGTAGGAATGAAACCACTTTTTTTTTTTTTTACACACGCGCACACACACCACACACGCACGCCGTGGGATTTCACCACTGATGGAACCTTGGTTATGCAAAACGTTACACACCACTATTTAAAGTTTGTGCAGGTGGCGCCCATCATTCGGTAATCCCAACCGTTTATACCCGTGAAGGACTTTTGGTTCATGGGCCTTCCACTGTAGAGCTCATAATATCAACCGTTAATATCAATGAACGGGATACAACGGGCAACACCATCCATCACAGTAGGGGGAATACTTCGCATTTTCTTCACTATTCCTGGCCACCAAAGCATTAAGGGGTCGTTTGGCACCATGGATTTGAGGGAATTTCAAATCCTTTGAGTATTTGGCACCATAAGGTAACCGGGCGGTTTCAAATCTCCTCAAATAGGGGTTTTCAAATCCATGGTTGAGGCTTGAATTACATTTAAAATCCGTACAAGAGTTGCATGTGCAATATGTGTGTCACTAGACTGTTAAACCATTGGGCACCCAGCCCACTGATGATATCCCAAAACAACTAGATTATCAATTGCATCACTATAATTATTACTTTACTAGGATGATCAGCGTCGTCCAAACATTGTTCATTTAAATCAACGGTTAAAAATTGTTGGTTAGTCACTTAAACATGATTTTGTACTTGTGGCCCATCCAAGACTTGGAGTTTCATCATTTTCGGCAAAGTATTACAACCATTGTAATAAACATTACATATGTTCACTAACTATATATAGTAACGTTGATTTAGTAATTAAATTTAGACCCTTGTAAATATACCATGCATGGCTGCTTTTGGATTAAAGTTGATTCCCAATTTAGGGTATCAAACACAATAGGAGGATTTCAAATCCAAGGAGTTCTAAATCCACACTCCCAAACGGGACCCTAATACAATAACTAAAATCCAGTATATCGCGTCACCAAAAAATTTTCACAGTAATCTGTGCCTCCAAATCCAAGCATATCCTCTTGCAAGTTCTAATGTGGGGCCCAAGAAGGCCCACCTATGATGGACGGAGATTTTTGGATGCAATGAATCCACAATATGCTGGACATGACGCAAAAATAACTATGCTCGGATAATCACAGCCATGCATGCGATTAAGGCAATGTAAAAAATTATGAGTCAGATCTGTTTTTAAGGCCCTTATACGAATAGTCAATACCACCCGATCAAGGTGAATGACATTTACCGTCTAAGTAGGGGAGTAATTCCATATGCAGGTAATTCTGGGGCCCACCGTATGTAAATCATAGCCCTAAATCAGTTTGATTGAACGATTGTAATTTCGATCTGATTGAACCCCACATGCATGCATATCAAAATAGTTGGGAGTCGATGGTCATGTTCGTGGGTCCCATTGTAGATTTCTTGCCCAGAAATAAAATCCCACGCATATATCAATAAATGGACAGTTAAAGTAATTTACCTATGGACATGTTCAACATACACGTAGGGGCCAAAGCTGGCCCACCTATGATGAGGAAAGAGTATCAGATGGGAAGAATCCACAATACACTGGCTATGATGCAAAAATATCCATAGCCATACAATAAAAACAGAAATGATCTTATGATACAGTTTACAGGCCCTTGTTTTAATGGTCATGATGTGCAATCTACAATGCACCCCCTTTTATCCAATGGCTCATCATTCTCAATTGGTCCTCACAGAGTGTGTTCTGTCTTTCTTAACATTTTCACTTCAACTTCACAACAACTTCAAACTACAACTAAAGTTAAGAGCTGTGGATAAATACATAGCTCTCAAGTGGCCCACCCAAGATCACAGTAGACCATTGGATAGGAAGGATCAACCAGGGGCATGATCCCAACATCAACTTGATTGGATAATCGCTGCCATTCAAATAAGGGCTTGCAAAATGTAAAATAAAACCAATATTACCCTAACTTAATTATACGGCTGTGATTATCCGGTCATGTGGGCATGTGAAATATACGGTGGATTCTCCTATCTAATGATTTTCAGTTTGACCATCAAGTGATCCTAATCTCTGATCAAGAGATAACTTGCTAAATTCATATCATGATTTTCAGTTTGACGATCCATTGGATGTCAGATTAAAGTGACGCCCAAGATTTTAACAATTTGATTTCTCGTGAGCATTTTCTTCTCATGACATTGTGTAAACCATTACCATACTTTGCTCGACTATCATAGATTTTCAATTATGGCCCATTTGGGAGCTTGTATTTGGCTATAAAGAGTGGGTAAGTAGGCTTAGTTATCCACATCACCATCTTGACTTGACTTCATTTCATTCATTGGGTTTATATTTCTTGTCCTAAAGCGGGTGAGACAAAAAACAATAGCGAATGAAACAGATCAACTGTAGTTATTGGAGACGAATCAACTGGTGCATATCGAAGAGCTGGTGGGGAAGAAATAAGAAGAGACGTGTATCAAAAGAGCCCTTGGAAAGACTTCAACACTGGAATGCTCGAAGGCGTAACACCAAGCCCCGAAACAAAATCACTAACGCCTAGGCAATTACATTGTAATCAAGGTGATTTCTAGAGTTGTGTTGGGTAGAATACACTAGAATCTAAAATTTTCATGGAGCGCTTGAATTTGGAATGTATTATAATTCTTTTAAATATTCATAGGACCTGAATTTTATTAATTACATCAGCTTTAACATCCAAAATTAGTATGCATAAATTATTGACAAAATAATTGTAATAAGTTCAATGAAATATATACTTTAATAATAAAATCTAAAGAAATTTTGAGCTTAAAGAGAGTTAAAAGTAAGGATCACAAATGAAGGGATCACTGACATTTTGTAACTATCCATTTAGATGGCCAACATTTAAATAGTTTAGATAATTCTATTGATGTGATTTTAGCATTGCAATTGATAATTGAATTGTTCTAGAGTATCATTAATATGCCACATGTATAATGAATTAGTAGCATAGTAACACCTTTGTTACATATGTGATTCTCTTACTTTTAAAAGAGAGTCAAAAAAGCATTTCAATTGGACTAGATTTGAATCACACCATGAAGGCATTTCAAATGGATTATATTCCAATCACAACATTTTGCTAAGATTTTAAAACATTAAAAGCCTAAATTTCATATACCTCTTATTCCATCTCCAAAAACAGAAGGGATGTTTGATTTTTAATTTACCTTTTGAAATATTAATAAATAACTAATCATTAATTACATTAGTAATTCATGCTAGACACATTAACATGACATTAATAGTTATGGATGTTTTGATGGCTCCACATTAAAATCTAGGAAAGAAAAAACCATATCCATGTTGTTCATCCATTTCACCTACTCATTTCAGGGCATGAGCCAAAAGATGAGGTAGATCTAGTGCACAGGTGGACCACATTAGGAAACAGTGGGAATTGAATGCCTATGATTGAAAGCTTCTTTGGTGATGATAGAACTTTTGATCAAGTTGATATTTGTTTTTTCCATTTATGCATGTCCATGAGACCTTATGAATAGGTCGAACGACAGATACATGGATGAATAAGTCCAATAACAGATACACAACATGGATCAGATACTTACATCAGGTACAGTGGGCATGCAATCACAAATATCAAAGCATACGACGTAAGCTTAAATATAACTTAACACATTTCATAAAAGCTCATTGAAAGGAAAAAAAATTCATGTATTTACAATTGTCATTCTATATAATATTGAACTACAGATTTTCACCAAAGGTTTAAAAAAATACAAATAAAGTTAAAATTTTAAATTCTCATTTGTATTTTCGAAATGCACATAACATTTTTCACTTCCCAATTTCATTTATTATTATTATTATTATTATTATTTGCAATATTAATTTTTAGTACAAGGCATGTTCACGCAGCATACACCAGCTGACTAATGGCGTGAATTACTTACATGCGTGCCATCCAAAGGGGGGGAACTAGGCGGCGCACGGTAGATGTGAGGCGGGACCCTAGTATTGACTGACATTTGACCGATTTCCAATTGCAAAAAAATTAAAATTAAAATTAAAAAAAACTGGGATACTCTGTCAGAATGTGATGGCTCGTACGCTTGCATTCCGTACTATACACGTGACATATGTTCCAATCAACTTAACCGTCCCAATCAAGGCCCCCAATTTAGATAGCTCCTGGACACAACTAATCGGAACTAGTTGGATAACTAGCCGGTTGGCGTTTGACAGACAGTTTTGATGTCAACGGTCCAAATTCAACAAACGTCTTTTATTCAGAGGCTAGAATGATCCCCCACTCAATCTTAGTGGGCTTGTCATCCATCTATAGACTATGGTCAGTCCAACAACTTGGAAAGTTTACTTTTTGGTGAAGTTCATGGAAAGAGTACAAATTTAATTTAGCAACAGTGCGACTTTTAGAGAATTTTCCTTGCTACTTGCTGTTCGGAGAAATCCCCCTTGTGATTGGTTTTTGACTATTTGGAAGACGAGTTGTGCAGATGCACGCATGTAGAAAGACACTCGACGTGTACCAAATTTGTGCAAGTTTTAAGTCGTTCATCAGGTGGACCCACAACGTATTCTCTTTCTTAAACTGTTAGGGGCCTTGCACAAAACCTTAGGATCTAGCCGCCTGAACAAACCAGAATTATGGGATAATAATGCAATGAAATAAATAAAAGCAACAATCACACACCACACGAGAGATTTTTACATGGAAAACCCTCAAAGAGGTAAAAACCACAGGACCTCGTCCAGATCAACAATCCACTATAAAAGCAGAACGTTACAACCGATCACAAGCATATCTTGTTGTGATCAAACATTCATCACTCACGCAGAAGTGGATAAACAGTAAGAGAAACAAAGAAAACGGAGAGATCTCACCGATTACGAGGACGTAGAAGCGCTGAGACGACTGCTCCCTTTCACGAGCTTCCTCTCTCTCTCTCTCTCACACCCTAAGTCCTTTTAAGAAACCCTCTTGTGCTTTTCTTTACACAACATAATCCCCTAAAAAATCCTAGGAACCCTTTTTTATACTTTTAGGAAACTCCTTTCCGCATCCCTGTTACAAAAGGACTCAAATCTGTAATTTCGCGCAAAAAACTGCATAACGTAGGACTGGTCCTATAAATTTCAAGACTGGTCCTAGCCGCCTACGACTGGTCGTAGTTCACCTATGACTAGTCATAGACCACCTACGACTGGTCGTAGCTCACCCACGACTGGTCGTAGACCGCGGAGAAAATTAGTAACAACTCGCTGGACTTTGAGTTATGTCAGGGCTCGAACCTACGACCGGTCGAGCGCCTCCCACGACCGGTCGCAAACCACCTACGACTGGTCGAGCAGCGCGATGAAATCCTTCGAAATTTCAACCACTGCACCGTCTCTCCTCTGAACTGAGGAGGAAAACCCCATCAAATCTCCTCATTTCTGACTCAGGAGGAATTCACCTTCTTCAAGCCAGTCAGGTTTCTACAAACCTCAAACTTGCCCTTGAGCAAAGCCTTGGTCATCATATCTGACTCATTATCGTCCATGTGGACTTTCTCAATCTGTAACACCTTCTGTTCCAAAGTATCCCTTATCCAGTGATACTGAACCTCTATGTGCTTTGACTTGGAGTGCTGACTTGGATTATTGCTCAAGTGTATAGCACTTTGACTATCGCAATAGACCACGTGCTTCTCCTGCTTCAGGCTAAGTTCTTGTAGGAACCTCTTCATCCAAAGCATCTCTTTACATGCCTTAGTGACTGCAATGTACTCGGCCTCTGTAGTCGACAATGCTACGACCTTCTGTAGCTTGCTCTGCCAAGAAACCGTTCCCACTGCAAACGTGAACATGAACTCCGATGTAGACTTCCTGGAGTCTATGTCGCCTGCCATATCTGCATCTGTGTAGTCCTCTAACACAGGTTTACCGTCACCATAGCATAGGCTCAACTTAGATGAGCCTCGTAGATACCGCAGTATCCACTTCACCGCTGCCCAATGTTCTTTGCCAGGATTGACAAGATACCGGCTGACAACACAACCGCATATGCTATGTCTGGGCGTGTACACACCATAGCATACATCAAACTTCCTACAGCTGACGCGTAGGGTATCTTTTGCATCTCTTCCACCTTTGCCTTCGTCTTGGGACACTGTCTGTCGCTCAATCTAAAGTGACCATCCAGTGGAGTACTGACCGGTTTCTCTGCATTCATATTGAACCGCTTTAGGACTTTCTCAATATACCGCTCTTATGACAACCAAAGCTTTCTGCTACTTCTGTCACGGGTTATCTTCATTCCTAGGATCTGTTTAGCCAGGGCCAAGTCTTTCATCGCAAAAGACTTGCCCAACTCCTGTTTCAGCCTGTCGATCTTCTTGATATCTTTTCCCATTATGAGCATATCATCAACGTATAAGAGCAGAACCAAGAAATCACCATCTGAGAACTTGCGCGTGAACACATAGTGGTCCGACTCCGTTCTGTCATACCCATATTGTAACATGAACGAATCGAACTTCTTGTACCATTACCGTGGAGCTTGTTTCAGCCCATACAAGCTCTTCCTCAGTCTACACACCATATGTTCCTTGCCTTTGACTTCGAACCCCTCTGGTTGGTGCATGTAGATCTCTTATTCCAGGTCACCATGGAGAAAAGCAGTTTTAACATCCAACTACTCTATCTCAAGATCCATGCTAGCTGTCAACCCAAGCAACACCCGTAAGGATGTCATCTTCACCACTAGTGAGAATATCTCCTCGAAGTCTATGCCTTTCCTCTGACCGAACCCTTTTATCACAAGTCTAGCCCTGAACCTCGTCTGTGAATTCTTATATAAGGATTTCATCTCCTCTTGCATAGCTTTCAACCACTCCTCCTTATACTCATAAGCTAGGGCCTCAAAATAATCTTCTGGCTTTCCCCCATCAGTTAGCATAATATACTCATGCGGCGAGTACCTCTTGGACGACTGTCTGTCCCTAGATGACCTCCTCACCCGTGGCTCAACAAGTGGATCAAATGGGGGTTGCTCCCCCGGTACATCTTTTGTAGGAACTCCCTCGTCCTATGCACCTTATTGTACTCCCCCGTTGTAAGACCCGTATCTTGGTCCGTACCTTTCCGTACACTTCCGCGGTCTTACCGGTCGAATTCCGGCAACTTTTGACCCTTAACCAGTATCGACGCGCGACCCGGATTCATGTGCCGACAACCCGAGTCGACTCAACCCGAGACCAATACCATAGCGACCGCACTGTCGCCGCGGTTCCGATACCGCGACTCACGCGCCGAGGCGATACCCTGATCAAGAGATATGGGCCAACGTTCGGTGCGAGAAAACGCCGCGCGTTGCGAAAATCAAGGGAATCTCAACGATGTGTCACATCAATCACATCAATCCCATCAATTAATCACCCATCAACCCATCACATGTCAAGTACACATCACCTCCATCCCTTTTCCCAAGCAACCACAAAAGTCTCCCAAACCCATACCTCTCTTACACAAAAGCCAACAAAGTCTTCTTAACCCATACTTCTCTTACACAAAAGCCACAAAAGTCAAATTTCTCTTACACCACCATCACTCACCCATCCATCCATCACTCTCTCTCTCTCCCTTTACATCACTCTCTCTCTTTCTCTCTTTCTCATTTCAAAATTTCCAAGCAACAACAATTCCAAAGGGCTCCCACGTATGGAATTTCCCAAGTCCCTCTAAGCTTCAAGTGGCCCACCTTCCTACCCCAAAAATCCCCCATCTCAACCCTCCATTCTTCATCTTAGCCATTGAAGTTGAAGATAAGATGCCAAGGAACTCCTAGGAGCGAGAAGATCGGACGGTGGGTGCTTCCATAGGGTAGTTTTTTTATTATTTTTATGGTGGACCAAGTGAGTCCCACCGATCAATGGTGTGGATCTCACTTGGGACCCCAAAATGTGGCCGATGGACCACTTGGATCATCATGATCGTTCCATGATGGGGCCATTCTCCATGGACCCCATCATGATGGTTATTTTCATTGCAAAAAGGTCATCTAGACCGTCCATAACGGTGGAGAATGGATCTCCACCGTTGATTTATAATTTTGATGGTCCCATGATCAAAGGGGTCCATTTATTGTATGTTTCATTGCAAGGGAGGGCCCATAATGTCGGGGTCCCTCCATCACAAGCCGTGTCCCACTCTTCATGACTCTCTCTCTCTTTTATTTATTTTATTTTATTTTATTTTATTTTATTTTATTTTTGTGCAAAAGGATTGTGTGGCCCACTTGAATGGATCCCACCTTGGCATTTTATACTTTTGATCTATTCAAGTGGGGCCCACCATATGCGTTGTACACCTGTCTGTGGTGGCCCACTTCATCAAGGCCCACTACACAAAAAAAAAAGAGAGAAGAAAAGAAAAACCGTCCAGCGTCAGAGACGCTGGACGTTTCAACCAAACAAAAGAAAAAAAAAAAAAAAAGGGGGAAACTTTTTGGTGGCCCACTTGCATAGGCCCCACCCTGATGTTTAAGTCCGATCCAAGCTGTCCATCCTCTTCCCCATATAGTTTTAACCGTCAAATAAAAGAATGGGACTGATCTGAATATCTTGTGGGCCATAGCAAGGGAAACATTGGCGGTTACCATTGAATAATTTTCTCGTATTTCTATGCGTCCAAAATTTTCGAACTCTAGACTCGTTTCGATTGTTACGGGCCACTGAATGAAATGGCTGGAGTGGATTTCCAGATTGCGGGCTCCACGTACGCTTTTTGGCAAAAAAATAAAATTCAGGAGAGAGAGAAAGGGAGGTAGCCTTGCTTGTGTCAGGCGCTGGCAGCGCCTGCACGGCCAGCGGGCGGCCGTCCAGCAGGGGCCCACGGCCCTGCGTGTGGGCCCCACGGTAATGTTTATTTGTAATCCAATCTATTCATGAGGTGGGCCCCCTTCTCAGGTGAGTCCCCTCTAAGTTTCGGCTCCATCCGAGGTTCAGGTGGCCCACACCACGTGAAACAGCGTGGATGAAATTCTACCATTAAACAGTTTCTGGGGCCCATAGAAGTTTTGGATCAAGATGAAAATTTTGTATTCCCTTCATCTAGGCCGGAGTGACCCCGTGAACTGGTTGGATTTCAAATAGGCATTTCAGTGGGCCCCACATGGGACCCACAGAGATGTATGCATTTTAAGGTGACGCTGTGGAGCCCATTTGGGCGTGAGTCCGTGCATGCGTGTGAGCGTGCATGGGTGTGTACATGCAGCATGAGTGTGTGTGTGCACATGCCGCCTGAGTGCATGCAGCGTGTGCGTAAATCTATATATATATATATATATATATATATATATATATATATATATATATATATATATATATATATATATTACTATATATAATGATTATTTATAATGTTATTATATACATAATATTGTATAAATTATATATTTGTATATATAACATTAGTAGATTCATGTTACATACATGATGGTGGGTCTTCATGCGGGCCCCACCATTGATTCAGGTGCTACCTCTACTCTGGCCGTCCACTTTAAAGATCATTTTATGGAATGAGTCGAAGTATGAGCCAGATCCACGGTCCAAGTGGACCCCATCTTAGCATGAATTGAGGCTCATTTTAAATGTAGTTGTGACATTTATTGGGGTCCACTTTGATGTGGATGTACGACCCATGGGACTGGACCATTTGGTATGTTCCAAGGCCCTTGGGTCCAGGCCCATTTAAATTGTATAAAGCCCATGAATACAAACCTATTTGATATATATAAGGCCTAGGGGATTTAGGCCCACTTTGATATGCATACAAGGCCTACGGGTTTAGGCCCATTTGATTCGTTTACGGCTTAGGGAGTTAGGCCCATTTGACTCATATAAGGTCTATGGGTTGAGGCCCAATTGATACACATGTGGGGACCCGATCGGTGTGGCCCATTGGTCATATTTTAGACTCATGTGACTGCGCTCATTTGATACAATCCAAGGCCACAGGTTTGACCCATTGCAATGCACATCAGACCCATTGGTGTGGCCCATTTATGTGGCCTATCTGATGAATAAAAGGCTCATAGGATATGGCCCATTTGATATATATGTGAGGTCCAATGGGGACATCCTACAGTCCATTGCAATGTGTAAACCCAATACCGATTATGTAGCGGTGTTTTAAGAAGATTGTACCTGGAATGCAATGTTGGTTTGACGTCCACATTGCGAGTGTAATGTTGGTTGGATGTCCACATTACGACTCTCCTTAGGGCCCACTACTAGCCGTACTTGCCGTGTATAGGCCGTCCAGGCCCATCTGCACCGTAAGATAATTCATTTTGTTATAACATGTTTAGTATAGTTTCATGACCCATGATCATACGCATCATATGTATGCTTGATATGAGGATTGACTGATCATAGCATTTGCCTTCGGGCAGGTTGTTTATGGGCTTCCAGTTAGGCGGTGTTGCCCTACATGAGCGCACGGTATGCGCAGGATTGGTTGCATGACTGGATAGCGTGATTCATGCATTCCGCATTTGTGTGACATGGTTGTTGTACGCCCTAGCGACATCAGGGCCGTAGCCTCCACAGACGCATCGTGGTTGTCAGGATTGGATACCGGAAATCTTGTTCTACATGGGGTACTATAGATATCCCTGGGTGAAAGTCCCTAAACCCTTATGGTACCAAGAGGTTGCTCCAACGTCTAGACCGAGTGGGTAGATGAGCGTTGAGTGCCGATTACCAGATGGTTACGCTCTCCACTGTGTCGTGGTCGGTTGGAAGGGGGTACGGCCTTACCCGCCCGAGTGTAGGGGGCAATGCTAGGCTGAGTCTGACCAGCTCGAGGAATGGGTCCGCTATCGACGAGTCGCGCCCGATATTGGCAGACGGATAGTGAGGTCTCTTCCACTTACCTTATTGCGCGCGATGTGGCGGCAATCTGGTTTAGAGTGTACTAGACCCCGGTGATATTCCATTACTATGAGTTGTATTGACGTGTGGACATTGATGAGTATCTGTATGCTTGAGTTGCATTGTACATTGCATGGCCTTGGGATGGTCGATACCATTCATGTCTTGCATTGCATAGCCTTGGTACGGCTCATGACGTTTTGGTTCCATCTGCATATTCCGCATTACTCTGACATTGCATTCATATTACTACCTTGCGCACACACTTTCACCACCCTCTAAGCTTTCTGTAAGCTTATGCACGACCGTTGCGTGCAGGTGACGTTGGACTGCAGCAGCGTTGAGGCAGGAGCGCGTCGCTGATCATTTTGGAGTTTTCTGTTATTTACCATTGTATTTCCCTTTATGCTCATTGTACTTGTAAAGTTTTTGATCATAGTGGAAATGTGATGGAGTTCTTGGTTGTTGTTTGTGGGTTATGCCTTTAGTTATGCATATTACGTATCAGACTGATGTTAAAAAAAAAAACCTCCTTGTAGCATCCCAGGATCGGAACCTGGCGAATGGGAGCTAGGAGCCGAGAATGGGGTTCTACGGAGGCTGTCGGCGCCGGATTCGGCGATCGGGAATTTTGTGAGCCCGGTTTCCGAGTTTGGGGCGTGACACCCGTCATCAGGCACCACGGGAGGAATAATTGGATCCATGTCCTCTAGCTCACCTGAACTATGCTGGTTCTTCTCTGGCTTACCAATGTCTTCTATACACTGATTTTCAAAGAAAACCACATCTCTGCTCCTGACGAGCTTCCTCTCGGTCGGATCTTACAATCTATAACCGAACTTTTTATCACCGTACCCTAAGAACACACACTGCCTGATCTTCATATCGAGCTTGGACCTCTCGTCCTTCGGTACGTGAACAGATGCCCTGCATCCAGACACCCTAAGATGATTGTACAATGGATCATGTCCAGTCCACACCTTTTCGGGTACTTCTCCATTCAACGGGGCTGATGGAGACCTGTTTATCAGATACACCGCTGTGTGCATTGCTTCTCCCCAGAACGTCTTGGGCAATTTCGCATGGGATAACATACATCTGATTCTCTCAACAATGGTGCGATTCATTCGCCCAGCTACACCATTATACTAGGGGGTCTTGGGAACCGTCTGTTCATGCCGTATACCCAGAGACTTGCAGTACTCATGAAAGTCGTCAATGTATTCACCACCATTATCAGTGCGGATGCACTTCAATGATCTAACTGTCTCTCTCTCGACCATAGCATGAAACAACTTAAACACACCAAAGACCTCGTCCTTGGATTTTAAAGCATAAGCCCAAACCCTCCTAGATGCATCATCTATAAAAGTAACAAACTACAATACCCCACCCAAGGTTTCTGTCCTCATAGGACCACACACATCAGAATAAACCAAATCTAATGCATGCACTTTATTAACATGAGAAGCAGTTTTAACGAATGAAACTCTATGTTGTTTTCCTGATAAACAATCAAGACAGATTTTGAGAGGTGTACCTGCCACGTTTGGAAGGAGCCGCTTCCTTGCTAGTAGCTGAAGCCCTTTTTCACTCATGTGGCCTAGACGCCTGTGCCACATGTTAATAGCTGAATCTTCTGCTGCGTTCAACCCACCCTTACATACACTGACACTTGCCTTGTACAGGGTGCAACACTTCTTTCCTCTGGCTACGATCAACAAACCCTTTATGAGCTTCCAGCGCCCACCAGCAAACCGGCTTTCATATCCATTATCATCCATTATCATCCAACCTTCCCGTCAATATCAACTTGAGGCGAAGGTCTGGGATATGCCTCACATCCCTAAGAACCAACGTGCAGCCCACATCAGTTTTCACACAAATATCACCAACTCCTACGATCTTCGATACGCCAGAATTTTCCATCTTCACGGTCCCATAGTCACCTGACTTGTAGCTTGTGAAGAAATCACTGCGTTGAGTCGCATGAAAAGAAGCTCCTGAGTCAATCACTCAGTCGATATCCTGACCCGTAATCGTGAGACATACATCGTGATCTGTGGAAAGAATAATAACAACGTCGCCATCTGAAGCGACCGCAGTAGAATAAGATTCATCTTCCTTCTCCTTTCCTTTTTCTTTCTTGTCGTTTTTAGCCTTACAACATTCATGTTTATAGTGGTCCTTTTTGCCACAATTCCAGCATTCAACCTCTTTTCTGTTACTCGACTTGCCTCTTGATTTTTCTCGGGCCTTCACACCTTTCATGTTCTTTCCTCTCCCCTGTTCCTGTGTCACAAGTGCCTCTTGCTGAGTAGACCCCTGAGACTTCCTCCTTGTCTCTTCATTGAAGAGACAACTGGTTACCTGTTCCATGGATATCTTTCCGTCTGGCGCGGAGTTACGTAGAGATACCACCAATGTCTCTCAACTGTCAGGCAATGAACTAAGCAATAGCAAAGCCTGCAATTCATCATTCAGGACCATCTTCATAGAGGAGAGTAAGTTCACTATATTGCTGACCTCATTCATATGCTCGGCCACAGAACCACCATCCTTGAACTTGAGATTCACAAGTCGCCTTATTAGAAAAATCTTATTACCGGCTGTTTTCCTCTCGTACAGCCCTTGTAGTTTCAGTCATATGCTAGCGGCTGAGGTTTCCGTAGACACATGGTGGAATACAGAATCATCCAACCATTGTCTAATAAACCCCACCGTCTTCCGGTCCAATTTCTTCCAATCATCATCAGACATATCCTTAGATTTTGCTGATATACCTAAAATTGGAGAATATAGATCCTTGCAATAAAGCAAGTCTTCCATCTTAGCCTTCCATATGGTCCAGTTAGAACCGTTGAGGCTGATCATCCTTGATGAGCCACCTTCCATAATTCCAAATCGATCCTACCCGTTCAATGAACTTAGCGCTCTGATACCACTTTGTTGGGGGCCTTGCACAAAACCTTAGGATTTAGCTGCCCGAACAAACAAGAATTATGGGATAATAATGTAATGAAATAAATCAAAGCAACAATCACACACCACACAAGAGATTTTTACATGAAAAATCCTTAAAAAGGTAAAAATCACGGGACCTCGTCCAGATCAACAATCCACTATAAAAGCAAAATGTTACAACCGATCACAAGCATACCTTACTGTGATTAAACATTCATCACTCACGCAGGAGTGGATAAATAGTAAGAGAAATAAAGAAAACGGAGAGATCTCACCGATTACGAGGACGTAAAAACGCTGATACGACTGCTCCCTTCCACAAGCTTTCTCTCTCTCTCTCACACCCTAAGCCCTTTTAGGAAACCCTCTTGTGCTTTTTTTCACACAACATAATCCCCTAGAAAACCCTAGGAACCCCCTTTTTATAGTTTTAGGAAACTCCTTTCCGCATCCCTGTTGCGAAAGGACTCAAATCAAAAAATTTTGCGCAAAAAACTGCGTAACCTATGACTGGTCCTAGAAATTCCAAGACTGGTCCTAGCCGTCTACGAATGGTCGTAGCTCACCCACGACTGGTCGTAAACCGCGGAGAAAATTAACAACAACTCACTGGACTTTGAGTCGTGCCAGGGCTCGAACCTACGACCGGTCGAGTGCCTCCTACGACCGGTCGAAGACCACCTACAACCAGTCGAGCAGCGCGATGAAACCCTCCAAAATTTCAACCACTGCACCGTCTCTCATCTGAACTGAGGAGGAAAACCCCATCAAAAACATCTGCTTGTCAGGCCATCCATTTACTCTACCTTCCTGTATTAACTCATCCGCACTGTCAGATGAGCTAAGGTAGGGTCTGACTCCATGGCTCAGTAGTAGGCAGACTCTATTTCAATAATGAGATCATGGGATCAAGTGGCTATATGGTGTAGGTAGGTGGGTGGGTGAGTGTGTGTGGTGTGGGTGCTTTTAAAAAAAAAAAAAAAAAAAAGCCAAGAGCTGAGATATGGGTCCCCACCACTTACTCTTGTGACCACCTTACAAATACCAAAAATCACAGGAAGTCACCTGATTACCGGTCAGTTTGCTACAATCCCAGTGAAACTAGGGAAGAAAAGAGCCCAAGTCTGATGAGTTCGTGGAATCAGTTCCCAGCTCATCAACGGTTATCTAGTGACCTTAGTAGGCAATGATGGTCTACACCAGTTTTCAGCAACAGAATTCCATCTGTGAAAGAAATAGGATAAAACAGCAAACAGAGCTGAAGCAGTTCTAACTCCACAGTGAGGAAGCAAAACTGAATCCAGCCTAATGCAGTTTTGGTTTTCTGTGGTGCCATAGTGGAATGGATTTTTATCCACCAACCCACTGGGAATTGCCAAAACAATCCCAATTTGAGGTACATCCAAACAGGCCATAAGATGTACAAGTTGTTTATATGATTTATGCAGAGAAGCAGCTAGCATCCAGCTACACAAACCCCTACACACTGTGCATTGAAGAAAACAATGGGCGATGCAAGCGGATGGAACTAATCATATACTAATACAACAACTATGAATCCACAATAGCACAACTAAAAGAACTCGAAGTCTAGATATTTACCCCCAGACTTCATGTCCGCCCCGACCATCCTTTTGCTGGTGCTCCCCACCCCAGCTGTCCCAACTGCTCCCTCAGCCAACCCGGATTTCCCAGGAAGCTCTGCCTCCACAGGCCTTGGCACCTCTGGTGGCGTGCTGCAACGTATCAGTGCCCAGTTAACACCTTCGAAGAATGGGTGCTGCTTGATCTCGGTCGCCCCCCTCTTCACCCCAAGCCTATGCTGGGGCTCCTTCACCAGCAGGCCTCTAATCAAATCCCTGCTTGAATAACTGGTTGCGGGTGAATCAGGAAATCTCAGCTGCTGGCCAACCACATTGAACAATGTTGCCCGGTTGCCCGATCCCTTGAACGGAGTCCTTCCATATAAAAGCTCGTGCAAGAAAATACCAAATGTCCACCAGTCCACTGCACTGCCATGTCCTTCACCCTTGATGATTTCTGGAGCCAGATACTCATGGGTCCCGACGAAAGACATGGACCTAGCTGCGGTTGGCTCCGCAACAAGCTCTGGCAGGGTTGAGACCATATGTCCAAGCTCCGCCCGTGGTTTTCTGCTCTTTTTCTTGCTTTTCTGAGGGAAGATCCGCGGTATAAAGCATGAGGGTTGGATGCACACAGAAGATGGCACAATACATGCAGGTTGGACGCAAAATGCACCAGCAGCCCGTTTCGAGGGGTCAGACTCAAATAACGACGCTTTTATCAGGGTTGGTGAAACTGCACACCTTAAAGAGAGGTCAAAATCTGAAAGCATAATGTGACCATCATCACGGACAAGAACGTTTTCCGGTTTTAAATCCCGGTAAACAACTCCCAGCATGTGTAGATACTCGAGAGCCAAAAGCACCTCCGCTGCATAAAACCTGAGAAAATGAGGAAGAAGTTATCTATACATTGATGAGATCAAGAACATAAAATTTTAATGCTGCAATATCATTCCTACAAAAAACATGCTTGTAGACAAACCCCATGCTGTCAATTATCATTTAGCACTTGCATAATGATTGTTGCCATAGTCAAATCTCACTGAATAGAAAGTCAAATTACCGAAGCAACAGCTACAGAACTATACAAAAATCTCTTCCTGGATGTCACGGAAAAATGGTAAAGTACAAGATCGTGAACAATTTTTATTACTAGTTCAGATCGCATACTCATAATCCCTGAAAACCTTTAGTCAGGAAATGAAAGCATGCAGAGAATGAATTTCCTAGGCCCATATCTGAAAGCCGTTGCTTTGGCAACAATGTCACTGGAACTGCAGATAATAGGGCAAATAACAAAGAACTACTAACCTGAATGGATTACGAACAATTCCACAAAGCTAGACGACATGTTCACATTACTGCTACTGAGTTTGCACTATGAACTCCCCAATGAAGGAAGCAACTGTATCAAATCCCGAGCAGTCAAAGTAGACCAGCACAATCTACACACAGAAAATCCTTCCAATATACCAGTTGCATGGAAAAGCTGATGGCATCATGCCAACATAAAATAGATGCCTGAGAGAGGTGAGCAAGTTTTAGTGGATCAAATCAATGGGCTTATCTCTTTCCATATGCTCTGGAAGAGGGAAGAAAGAAAAGCATTTAGATAGAAATGGAATATTAATTTCCTCTCAAACAGGTTAAATGGCTCTCAAAACCACATCAGCACAAGAGGCATGTGTTGATCTAACCATCCAATACGTGGTCTGGTCCCAGCACTGGCTGAAGGAATACAATGGATAAACAAATGAAGAAGTGTCACCTACATGTTGAATAAAACACATCTTAGGTGTTTAGTCCCCATGCCAAGTTGATTGCAGTTGAGACTTTGATCGCAAGAAAGATTAAGTTTATGATAGTAAGGGGATAGTAATTTCCTCTAAAAAGGTTTAAATTGGCTACATAACCAGATCAGCGCTAGAGGTATGAGCTGATCTAGATATACATTACATGGTCCCAACCCCGCCTGAAGGAATGGCAATGGATCGATAAGTAAAGAATCGCACTCCTCCCTGCTGCATAAAACATGTCTGAGGTGGGGAGTCCCCACACCAAGTTGATTGCAGTTGAGACACTAAATGAAGGCCATACAAACACAAACACTCAAGGAGCCCCAACCGGACCCCAAAACAATGAATGCCACATGGTCCAATGTCTGCCTCCAAAGGTCTAGCATGGTCTCACAGAAGTCTCCTCAGGGAATCATTGCTTTTCCCTCAAGAATGTAATCATTTCTGAAATCAGCTGAAGCTCCCAAAACCATCCCAGGATTAAAATAGATGCAGCAGAACCTTTCAACTAGGGCATGTTTCAACCCAGAAATAGTAAAACAGTCCCAGCACCACAGAACAACTACGAGTAATCACTAACAACTACGAAAAGAAGAAGAATGTCACCCATTGAATCCACTTGACTTGCCATGACTACAATATCAATAAATTTTAATTATTTAAATATTACCACTCTGAGAAGGATGTCACCCATTGAATCCCAGTTTGGGTGGAAGAAATGGATATGTGCCTCTGAGGTTATATGTGATTGTCATGTAAAACTGAAATGGAAATTTTACATGATAGCTATAAGACCAGCCATGCTTTTGGGTAGAGAAGGAACAACATGTTCATGAGATGAGTGTAGCTGAAACGGGGATATTGAGATGGATGAGTGGCAAGAGGAGGAAGGATAGAATTAGAAATGAACGGTTTTGAGGAAACTTAGGAGTAGCCAAGTAGCACCAGTACCAAGAACTGCACCATTTAGAGTGAGTTGGTAATAAGATGAGGGAGTAGACCTAGATGGTTTAGTCATGTGTAATGGAGACCAAGAATTGCACCATTTAGGAGTGAGTTGGCACAAGTTGAAGGCTCTAAAAGGGCACAGGGAAGGCCCAAAATGATGTGGGTAGAGGTGGTAAGAAAAAAAACTTGATGACCTATGGTCTAATCAAAGTTATGGCATAACAAGATTCATGTAGCTAACCCCAATTAATTGGGATAAGGTTAGATGATGATGATTAATATTATGGCTTTTAAGTTCAAGACCCAAAAGAACTCAACCAAGTTACTCAACTCAACAGACTTTCAACTCGAATAAAGATTTTGAGTTTTAGAGCTATGCTAATGACACAATCAAAGAACACAAAATCTCTAAGCATATAAAATATCAATGAGGCAGCACTTAATATTCTCAGCAACACTAGCAACCGTAAACTTCTCCAGAGAATCCCAAAAACAGACAGGAACTGTAAACTTAAAGCCAATAAGAGGACACTCATATGGCATAAAAACAGGTATTAAAAAACAAGGAAAAGAGATCTCTTGTAATAACCAAGCCAACTTTGAAAATCTGGCAAAGCAGAGTTTTGCAAATTGAATTTGTTTTCTTTGTGATAAAAAGAGGAAAAAAAAAAAGAAAAAAAAAAAGAGAGGAAACATTGGAGTCGGATATATTGACATCAATAAACTGACTACAGAAGAAAATATGGCTTATGAGGAGAAACATTACAAAAATGATGCGGTACTGCCTCATAAAACATTACTCAGCTAAAATCTTACCGCGCTGCATACTCAGGGAAGTGCTTCCCTGGCTGTCGCTGCCTCAAAGTGTGCAAATCACCTCCTGGACAGAATTCCATGACCAAACACGAAAACCTGTCTGTCTCAAAATGGGTGTACAAAGTTGGCAGGAAAGGATGATCCAGCAGCTGCAATATTTCCCTTTCAGTCTGAGCCCTTGTCAACTTCTTCCTACTTGCAAGAGATGCTTTGTCCATCACCTTCATTGCAAAGTAGCACCGGGTTCCGCTCAACTCTGATAGATACACACTGCCAATATCACCACAGCCAAGCCGCTTGAACAATCTAAAATGGCTCATCCCCAAAATCCCATCCCTTGCCCGAACAGCCAGAATAGCCTTCCATCTAGGGTCATTTCCTTTGTGAGGCTTATTAGCACTCCCAGTAATATTACTCCAATTGCTTTCATCGCTAAGGCCACTGCTATTGCTTGCTCTACTAATGCTAGTTTTCCCACTTTCAAGAGAATCTCCTATAACGCTCCCCTTGGCACTCTCACAATTCTTTTCCATGCTAAGCATGCCATCGCTAGTTATCCCATCGCTTCTGTATGTGCTTGTGCAACTATTGATGACACTCATAGCCGTAACAACACCAGTACTATCAATGCTACTATGTGGGCTTATGTTGCCACTGGGAGGCAAGGAAGCATCCCAAACACACTCCTCCTCAGAATCATGAGGAAGGACTGTGTTCTCTGTAGTTTGTGATGCACGAGGAACCAGAAATGGAGATGATGACGATGATGCCTCTAACTCTTTAGGCTCCTCAACAGGGCTTTCTGTTTTCGAAAGAACAGCCATGCCCGGTTTCATACCAGGAACTCGAACTGAAAGATCTTCAGGAAAAGGACCCTTCACAGAAAGACTTTTCACGAGGCATCCTCTCTCGGACTTGTCTTGATCAATTGTAACATACACAGTTCTCATCAGGTCAGTATCAACAGGTTCAGGGGGATGACTTGCCCCAGAGAATGAGCTAGGCCCACCTTCATCACATGCATTGCTGGCCTTAAATGCAGCAGCCCCGGATATAAATTCCATCGGTTCCTGGAAAGAACATTTTCCTTTCCGTGCTTGTACAAGTACAGGCGGGTCCAATTTTTGAGATCTTTGTGCCGCAGCTGGAGCCACTTCCGCTCTTGGCACAGCACTTAGGAACTTCCTGGGTAGTATCATCGGTTCAGGGATTCTCTCCATCTCTAGGAATTGCCTGGGTAGCATCTTCGGTTCAGGGATTCTCTCCATCTCTAGGAATTGCCTGGGTAGCATTTTCAGTTCAGGGATTCTCTCCATCTCTGGGAATTGCCTGGGTAGCATCTTCGGTTCAGGGATTCTCTCCACCTCTAGGAATTCCCTGGGTAGCATCTTCGGTTCAGGGATTCTCTCCACCTCTAGGAATTCCCTGGGTAGCATCTTTGGTTCAGTGATTCTCTCCATCTCTGATGAGTGTCTAGAATTACATACATCAACGGGAAAATGTATTCTTGAAGCCACTTCTGCTCGCATCACAGAGACATGTAAATTTGACACCTTGTCATCAACTGCGAATTGTCCAGGTAGTGTCTTTGATTCAGGGATTCTTTCTGTCTCTGATGAGTGTCTAACATTACATGAATCAACGGGAAAATGTACTCTTGGAGCCATTTCAGCTCTCGGCAAAGAGCCATGAAAATCTGATACCTTCTCTGTAACTGGGAATTGCCTGGGTAGTGTCTTTGATTCAGGGATTCCCTCCATTTCTGATGAGTGTCTAACATTACATGAATCGATCGAAAAATGAATTCTCTTCACTACCTCAGTGATAAAATCCTATGAACATGGAGCAGTTTTAGACTGAAGGGTACTCCACAAAGTCCTTTTCTTAATTTTTTTCACATCACCAGTTTAAATATTGAGAAGGGTTTTCTTCCAAATGCATGAATTCCAAAGCCTTTCAACCAATCTCTCCAACCCTCCCACTCAAATCATACTATAACTAGCGAAAGAAAAAGGTCACTGTGAGCGAGCAAGAAAGAACCGTTTTAGCATTGCAAGTAAGCCATCTTTCTATCGATTCAATAAACCTACATTTAAAAAAGAATACCACCCATCAGAACAAATCGGATTTCTAAATTTCAACACCAATTCGCAGTAGAACATCAGAGCAGATATCAGAACCACAAATGCCTGATTCAAACGAAAAGACATAAGAATTTGCATAGACATAAAACAATCGGGATTAAGCATGCGTGTTTCCCAAATGCATGTGAAATTTCAAATAGGTGAGAGCGTGATCTCAAAGGCACAGCAGAATATGAAGAAGTCATTGCAAATTTTCCAAGAATCCTTCAGATCAATAACCTTTAAAAAAAACAAAAAAAAACAAACAAACAAACAAACCTACAATAGATTAATTCAGAATAACTGAAGAACTAAAACTCAGAGAAGTAGAACATTTATAGAAACATTGAAAAATAAGAAAAAGGAAAGAAAACAGAACTAAAAACAGAGAAAAGCAGTATGCGAAATCCGACTACAGTCACTTCCCCGGACGATTCCTTCCCTCGACCCTTCAAATCTACGCCAGAAATTTCGAAAAAAAAAAAAAAAAAAATCACAGAAGGGCGAGAAATGAGAAACTCCACGATAAGAATCAGACGCAAGCGTACCTGACCTTCTCCATGTTTGAATCGGCCATCATCCCTCCGCTTCCCGCAAGCAAAACGTAGGATCTAGAGCTTGAGCTAGGGTTTTTTGAGAGTCCAATAAGTAGGGTTTTCAGAGCTCTCTCTCTCTCCCTCTCCTAAAAGGAAGAGAGGCTGCTGCTGGCAGTGGGCAGCGAGCAGCGAGCAGAGAGCAGCGAGCGGGGAGAGTTGCAGGTGGAATTTCGCTTTCGCTTTTGCCCTTTTCTCAGTATTTGCATGTAATGAGTCGTGTGTATACGCTCTGCGAAAGCAAGACGCTCCCGATGCCTGTGGGCCCCACCACGGCCCTCCATTCTCTGCTTTAGGTCATGTGGTGGGGCCCACTTATGCTCCCCTTTTGCGCTACACTTCTTTTCCAAGGCTCGTATCATCAGCAACCGTTCGCTATCGCTTTTGGATCTTGGGCTGGACTCTTCTTGCGCGTTTTACAACGTTTTTGTCATTGGTGGTGGCGACTAATCCTCTTCTGCATGTACGGCTATCTTGACCACCCAATTCGTGGGCCCAGTCTGAAATGTTCCTATTTGGATTTGGACCGCAGAACAATTTCTCTTTTAATCGTCATATGATCAAACTAATAGAATGCTTGGGATTGTCTGATCAATGTAAATTTTGACCATGCCGCTTCTATGATGGGTTTAATGGGCCACCCAATTTGGACGGTCTTAATTAACAGTGCTTTATGCCACGTGTGAGGTGGATGAGCCACCACTGTTTAAGAGATCGCAAAACACACATAGTAGGTTTTTATTTGTTAGGACTTTGCTAAGTCCATACGCGTGTGCAATAAAGCTAATGTACCGGCCACACATGTGCCAGCATAGCGCGATAGATCCAAGATCCAAACCATCCATCGGAAAAGCACCACTATATTGATGCTAATCAGGTTGGGGAACTGGTTAGGCTCTGAAAATTAGCTGAAGCTTTCTAAACCATCCGCCTGTTTGCAATAGTGGATCCCAGAAGTTGAGTGGACCAGATTTATTTGTGGGTAAACATGTAAAAGTTCAGACCAAACTCATGGATGGAATGGATCTCGCATTTATTTTCCATGATGGCATAAGTATGGCGTGTACATGAGTTTTATTCCACACGCGTGTGGGCTGAGCAAAGTTCTTTTTTGATATACTCTGGCAGAGTATGGCGCTTGATACGCACACACTTACTAATGGTACACGTGGCATACATCAATTAACTGAAACAACTAAGTTGGTCCCTTGGCGCTGACTCAAAATCTAAAAGTAAGATTGGTTGAACCATCGTAATCACTGATTGGACACTTTTTTATTGAGAGATGACCATCAGATATTTTCAATTTTAACCGTCCAATAAATGTCCACACGTTCGATAGTAACCAAATAAATTGTTAACTTTCGGTCCATGGTACTTCTAAGCTGGGACCGACAATTTGGACAGTTTATGCCAGGTTTGCAACTTCTAAGTAATTTTTATACCTGCGTATCAACCGTCTTAATCTGCCAGAGTATGAAAGTTTTTCCCTGCATCTAAAATTTTGGCATCCGACACGCCGAAGCGGCGTTTCAGCTGCTGTGTGCGTGTAGCGTAGATGCACCTGAATCGAAACCGTCAGTTCGTGGACCCTAATTAATGTAGGTGGACCACCGCCAGAAAACGGATAGCGGGCGATTAACCATCTAGTTTCCCTTTTTGGACTTGGACCTCTGACAATGCTCTTGCTGGCCGTCGGCTACCAATCGTTCATGTAGTGTGATTCTGGAATATGCTCTACCTAAAAAATAGGCCCACACTTCCAATGGTCCAGATTGATGTGCGTGTAGGTGCCATCTATGGTGGACGAGTCACCACCATTTAACACGGTAGCAAATGCACGCGAGTCACCTATTGTACTAACGTCAAAGAAATATTAATATTAATTCATTAAACCATCACGGTCCATTTGTGGCCAGGATCTTCTGATATTTTAGACTTTGATCTAACTGCAGTAACATTTTCCGGATGGACGGTCCAGATAATCACATTGTTGTGCTCATGTCAAAAGCCATGGAATAATAACATTTTCAATCACTTCTGGATTATCAAATACCGCCCAGATGGCGTTATAGATTCGAAATTTGGTAGAAGCCCACGCGCGTGTGGAGTATCATCCAACCACGTACAAGCACAAATGCGGCACAGCTACCATAGCGTACAAAACAAATGGATAGCTAGAGATTTTGTTTTAGCCGTTCATTTTTTAATACACTCTGGCCCACTTGAGGATCAAAACAATCTGACTTGTAGACCAGAAGATATACCTCTGCGGACCACCTGATGTAAAGGTTCGATATTGCACACACGTACCACATTGGCACGTTTACTTGCGTGTGTATCGGCACGGTTAGATGCGATAGAATTGCCACACGTGTACAAATATAGACCGCTGGTCATCTTCTTCTAACCGGAGATTCTCATATGCATGGGACCCAATGATGAGTGGATCAGTTTTATTTATCAGAAGACACGTGTTTGTTGAAGTAGCCACACGTTGAATGGCCTGGATCTAGGACATGCGTAGCACGTACGCTCGCGTACGGCGAATAGCCTGTGCAATATCTCGTCACGCGAGTCGTACTGGTTCTTACATTTTCCGATTTTTTAATAAGCAGAAAATGACAAACTATCATTTCTCGTTTTGTCCGCTTAGAAGAAAAGGCAATATTCCGTTTCGTCTCCTTGCTGGAGTGGGACAGCTTCTGTTTAAAGAGATGAGACGTTCGCTACGATCCAGACCGTCCATCTATAAATGCTCATCTTAGATTGTTCATGCGGAAATATCTCATCATTGATATCATCTTTCGTACTAGGGGGAGTAGCATGCGCAACCCACGTCGAGGGGAAGGACGAAGGGAGAGAGGTTGCTCGGGGGAGAACTTCCGGCCGGGGGTTGGATGTGGATGAGAAAGGAAAGACGGGGGTATACCGTGGGAAGCACGTGCCGGGGTTACTTTCACGACTTGGGAGAAAAGACTTCAAGTGTATGAAATCCACGCCGTCCATCACACATACAGGACCCCCTTTTGGGTGTTGATCTAAAAATTCAGGATGGTTCAGACTCAGGTGAGTCACTCCAATGCGAGGGTCAACCATCATGCGTTGGACCACCCATACAGGGTGTGTGGGTGGGTGTGTAGGAAAAAAAAAAAAAAAGGTAGATCGTTTCAAAGAATTCTGTGAAATTTGGGTAATGCTTTCATCCCGACGAAAGTTTCTCAGATGAATAGATCAGACTGCATGTAAACATCTAGATGGGTGGAAGCGGATTGCATGCTAAGTGGGTGTACATACAAGGAAGGTTTCAATAGTAGACGTGATTATCCACCCCGTTTGGTGTGATGTGGTCCATTTGAGTTTTGAATATGCCTCGATTTTGGGCTTATACACTAAAATGAGCTGGTAGAATGGATGGACGGTGTAAATAAGACATTAATTCATGGTGGGCCCCATTGCGTTGACTTAATATATAATCAAGTTTGTGCAGTGAGCTAAAAAAGAAAAAGAGATTATCTAAAAATTAATGAATTTCCAGAATCCTCACCCTACTTGTCACAAATAGGATTTTTATTTTTGTTGTAATGTGGTTGGGGTACATCATCATTGATTGCTTTTAATGCATAATAGGAAATCTTATTTATAGCAAGTAAGGATATGAACTCAATAGTAATATGCTCACATAGGAGCAAGTTGTTCCCTACCATCACAAATGAACTTGATCATGTGTGTAGAGGAAAAAGACCACTAGATCACGACTACCGTATGTACCAATGAGAAACTTGAACAATGGATGATGGATGTTCATGGAGTAAGTCCCAGGTGGGTGGAGTGCACATGAGAATCTAGGTGATCCATTGATTAGCCAAACACCTCCATGATGAGATGGACAGTTATAAATAACACATGGACTAAAATTCTACCTCCATCCTAGGACTAAAAGTCTACCTTTATCTTACATTTGTTGCTTCTTGATAAATGTGGTGAACCACCCTAGAACATACCAAAAACATTGTATTTTGTACATTTTGTTGCTTCTTGATAAATGTGTAGTCATTTTAGTTATATTTTTATCAGCTTGTGAGACTTCGGAACATAATAAAAATGTAGATTTGAAATACCCCAAATTCCACTTGCCACCGAGTTGAATGTTACAAAACATGAAAAGCAACTATTCATAGTCTAAGGTGCTAAATTGTGTGTAAGATGCATCACTTAAGGAGGTTAAAACACCCGTTCTTTGTAGGGCCTTCAGTGTTGCACATGTGAATCCACTCGGTCTATCATGTGAGAACCCTTATATGAATTGGACATATAAAAGATGTTGCGTAGCACGCCAACAACGCAGTGAGCCTAGATCCAATTTCATGCCTCACCCACAAACGATAAACAGGAAAAAATATACACTAGAAACAGATCAAAGCAATCAAAGCAAACCATAAAACAAGATATACGTGGAAAAACCTCAAACTAGGATAAAAAATCACGGATGCAAATTTTCACTATTAAGAAAAATGAAGATTATGAGGCAAAATACTAACATTTTCCTCGGAAGAACATAGAAAACCCTTAACCCACACCTTAGAATAACTTTCATCATACCTAGAAAAGCCCTAGGAACCCGTATTTATAGTTTAAGTAACTTCCCTTCCACACCCTTGCGAAAGGCAACACCAAAATTTAAAGTCCGCATCGAATTCAAAAACAAATCTGCGTAATTATGACCGGTCGAGTAGACTACACGACCGGTCGAGAGAACCCCACGACCGGTCGTGAATGGGTCACGACCAGTCGAGCACCTTGGGACCCAAAAATGATGCTCGCTAGACTTTGAGTCGAGCCGGTCTACAACCGGTCGAGCGAGCCCCTACGACCGGTTGTGCACAGCCCACGACCGGTTGAAGACGACCCCGGATGTGGCTCCACATCTCAACAATCTCTCACTTGGAGACACATCATTATAAACCTTTGTCTTCTTCATTCGGAGTGCACCACCTCCCCGTCTTCAAGCCTAAAGATCAATCAAAGCTGAACAGAGCTTCAGCTTCTCCCGTGTGACCGCCTTGGTCAGCATATTCACAGGATTCTCACTTGTATAAATCTTCTCCAGAGCAATCGATCCATCTTCCAGTAATGAACGTATGAAGTGATAGCTGATGGCAATATGCTTGGTCCTTGAATGAATGTTGAATTCTTAGCGAAGTGTATTGCACTCTGACTGCTACTGTACAGCGTGCAATCTACTTGCTTCTTACCCAACTCTTCCATAAAACCTTGCATCCACACCATCTCCTTGCATACTTCTGTAGCCGCAATATATTCTTCTTTTGTCGTACTGATAGATACTATCTTTTATAACTGAGAGACCCAACTGACTGCAGCACTTCCCAAAGTAAAGACGTAGCCTGTAGTGTTTCTTTTGTTGTCGATATCTCTTGCCAAATCTGAATCCATTTAGCCTTATAGCTTGATTTTTGATCCACCATAACACAGCCCTACATCCTTAGTACCTACCAGGTATCTAAAAATCCACTTCACAGCTTTCAAATGTTCCTTTTCGGAGTTGTTCATGAACCCGCTAACAACTCCTACTGCTTGAGCAATGTCTGGCCTCGTGCTCACCATAGCATACATGAGCTCCCAATGGCTGACGCGTATGGGACTTTAGCCATGAAGTCTCGTTCCTCTCGCGCCTTTGCCTCTTGCTCCTTAGATAGCTTAAAGTGGTTGGCTAATGGAGTGCTAACTGGCTTAGCACCTCATATATTGAATCGATCAAGTACCTTGACTATGTACTCTACCTGTGACAAAACCAGTTTCTTATTTTTCCTGTTACGCTTAATTCTCATGCCTAAGATTTGTTTTGCAGCTCCTAAATTTTTCATGGTAAATTCTCTAGACAGTTGTCTTTTGAGATCTGAGATGTCCTTTATGCTTGAACCGACCACAAGTATATCATCAACGTACAGAAGAAGAATGATGTACGACGTATCAAACTTCTTCAAGTAATAACAGTGGTCTGTATAACATCTCCTAAAACCGTTTTTCAACATGAAACTGTCGAACTTCTTGTACCACTGCCTCGGGGCCTGCTTCAGGTCATATAGACTCTTCTTCAGTCTACATACCTTGTTCTCTTTTCCTAGTGCCACGTATCCTGTCTACTGATGTATATATATCTCTTCTTTAAGTTTCCTATGAAGAAAGGCTATCTTAAAATCTAGCTGCTCTAGATGTAAGTCCTCTGTAGCCACTATACTCAATAACATACGAATCGTAGACATTTTCACCATGGGTAAAAATATTTCAGTGAAATCGATACCTGCCTTTTGTTGAAACTCTTTCACAACCAATCTAGCCTTGTATCATTTCGAACCATCATGTTCCTCCTTCAGTCTGTAAACCCACTTGTTATGAAGAGTTTTCTTATCCTTAGGTAGAGTGACTAGCACTCATGTACGATTAGAATCAAGAGAGTCCATCTCCTCATCTATGGTCTACTCTCACTTAACCCGTGTATCTGACTGTAATGCCTCTTTAAAATATTTTGGCTCATCATTATCTGTCAGCAGTAGATAATGTAAGGAGGGTGAGTATCGGACCGTGGATCTCCTCTTCCGAGTAGACCTCCTCACAACTGGTGTATACGGCTCTGCCTCATAATGCTCTTGTGCATGACCATCCTGTGGCGCTATAACACCCGTGTTCGGTAACTCTTCCAACTCTACGAATTCCTTTTCCTCGGCCTTATTTTCTTGTACACATGTCCTTATGCATCACTTTTTCAATGAAGACTACGTCCTTGCTTCTGATAATTTTTCTGTTTTCTGTATCCCAAACCTGTAGTCAAAATTATGCTGCCTGTAGCCTATAAACATGTACCTCCTGGACTTCGCATCTAACTTGTTTCTGTGCTCTGCATCGATATGAACATATGAAATGCAACCAAACACTCTGAGATGTGCAAGGTTCACTTCTTTCTCAATCCACGTTTCTTCTGGTAGCCCACCATCCAATGGTACTGAGGGACTTCTATTGATAAGATATACGACAGTATTCACACCATCTGCCCAAAAGGTCTTGGGCAACCCTGCATATAACCTCATGCTCCTGGTGCGCTCAAGGATGGTCCTGTTAATACACTTAGCCACACTATTCTGTTGTGCTGTCCCTGGAATCATTTTCAAATATTTGATTCCACTTATTGCATAATACTCCTCAAACCTTTTATCACAATAATCTCCTCTATTATCAGATTTGAGACAATTTACTATTTTACCTGTCTCATTTTCTATCATAACTTTTCACTTTTTAAACGCATTAAATACATCAGATTTATATTTTAAGAAAGAAACCCACAATTTTCTACTAGCATCATCAATAAAAGAAACAAAATAACATGAGCCACCAAGAGATGATACCTGTACCGGTCCTCACACGTCAGTGTGTACAAACTCCAACAGATATATTTTTAGAACGCGTCCTGTCTTCTTGAAACTTACCCTCTTCCACTTGCCATACACGCAGTCTTCACAGAATTTCAAGTCAATAGACTTCAGCCCTAGTAGCTTCCGTTTTGACGGTAATACTTTCATCTCTTTCTCACTCATATGTCTCAACCTCTAATGCCATAATTGCTCATTCACTCCAGTTGATACGACTGCGAGTGAACTATATGATCCTGAAGTTACGTACAAAGTACCTTCCTTTTTACCTCGACATATCACTAAGGCACCTTTTGTGATCTTTAAGGAATCACTGGTGAATGTCGTCACATAACTAGTATCGGTCAACTGCCCCACCGAGATCAAATTTATTCTCAAACTCGATACATGTCTGACATCCTTCAATTTTAAAACCGTTTCATCTTTCTGATTGACCTGAACGTTTCTCTTTTCAACAATACTGCACAGCTCATCATCACCCAAGTAGACTCTCTCAAAGTCGCCTGACACATAATCACGCAGAACTTCCTTACATGAAGTAGCATGAAACGAAGCACCTGAGTCTATAACCCAAGACTCATTCCTCGCATCAAGATACAACATCAACGCCTCTGTGTCGCTCTCCTGAGACAGATTCACTGAATCCTTCCCATCTTGAGAGCTTCCATCTAGTTTCTTAAGCGCTCTACAATCACCTTTCATGTGCCCCTTCTTGCCGCAATCCAACACTCGTCTCTGTCTTTTGGTCCCTTAGACTTCTTCCTTAACTTAGAACGCCCTATTTATTGCCTCATTTGTTCAACGATCTTCCCCTTCCTTCAACGTTTAAAGCATTCTCTGAATTTTCTGAAACTCCTAATGCCTTCCTTTTAAATTCTTCGCTGAGAATTAGACCGGCTACATCATCAAATTTCAGCTTTGTCGACCCTCAAGAATTGCTCACAGCAATCACCAAACCGTCCCAACTATCTGGTAAACTAGATAAGATCAATAGTACCCTGACCTCATCCTCGAAAATGATGCCAACGGATTCCAATTGGCTCCTGACTGTATTGAACTCGTTTAGATGTTCAGCCACGCTCCTACCATCCGACATCTTCATGTTGAATAGCTATTTCATAAGATGAACCTTGTTGGATGTTGAGGGTTTCTCATACATAGTGTGGTTAGGGCTTCCATTAATTCTTTTGTCATTTTCACCTTGGATATACTGAAGGCGACGCTCTTAGACAAAGAGAGATGGATCGTTCCTAAAGCCTTTCTATCCAGTAAAAATCATTCATTATCTGTCATCTTTTCTGGTTTCTTCTCTTTTCCTCTTAGAGGTATATAGAGGTCCTTCTGATACAAATAATCCTTCATCTGCATCTTTCAGAATGTAAAGTTTGAACCATCAAACTTTTCAATTCTAGTTTTTCCTTCTTCTGTCATCGATCCCAATAGAACTAAACCAATAGCTCTGATAGCAGTTGTTGCCCAGCACGCTAATAACGCAGTGAGCATAAATCCAATCTCAGGCCTCACCCACAAACGATAAACAAGGAGAAATATAGACTAGAAACATATCAAAGCAATCAAAGCAAACCACAAGACAAGATATACATGAAAAAAACCCAAACTAGGGTAAAAAACCACTGATGCAAACTTCCACTATGAAGAAAAATGAAGATTATAAGACAAAATACTAACCTCTTCCTTGGAAGAACATAGAAAATCCTTAGCCCACACCTTAGAATAACTTTCATCATACCTAGAAAAGCCCTAGGAACTCCTATTTATAGTTTAGGTAACTTTCCTTCCGCACCCTTGCGAAAGGCGACACCAAAATCTGCAGTCTGTATCGAATTCGAAAACAAATCTGCGTAACTACGACTGGTAGAGCAGACTGCACAACCAGTCAAGAGAACCCCACGACCAGTCGTGAATGAGTCACGACCGGTCGAGCACCTCGGGATCCAAAAACGATGCTCGTTGGACTTTAAGTCCAGCCGGTCCATGACCAGTCGAGCGGGCGCCTACGACCGGTCGAAGACGGCCCAGATGTGGCTCCACATCTCAACAATAGATTAGTCATACAGAGGACTTTGATATGTCACATCAATAGGAATAATCTAAAATTGCTTCTAAAACCTTTAGGATTCATGTGGTGTGGCCAAATATAAAATATCTTTAGTATGTATTTTCTACCTAAAACCTTTAGGATTCATGTGTTGGATGACATTTAAGAATACTTTGGATTACACCCGATAATTAAGTGAGTCCCACCAGAATGAAGGGAAATACAAAATATCGGTTTCATCAAAAACTTCAATGGGTCAAAAGTACATTTTAGTGGACCACTTTAAGTTTTTATTAGCCTTATTTTCAGTATGAAGTCATAGATCAATCTTGCACAAATGATAAATGGAGTGGATTCCACACATAGATTATGGTGGATCTCTTGGAGGTTTTATAGGCACGAACACTCTACAATATAAACATTTGGTCAAAGTTCCGTAGGCCCCTCTATAATGTATTTATTTTATCCAAGTTGTTCATTTAAAATAAAAATAAAAAAATTTTAGAGCTCATTTTAAGTCAAGAGCCCAAAAATAAGACAGATCCAAAGCTCAAGTGAACCACATACTGGGAAACAGTGGGAATAAGACTCATTATAATGTGTATTTGTCATCTAACGTGTTCATAAAGTCTCATAAACTAGATGAAGGGAAAAATAAAAATCAGCTTGATCCAAAACGTCTATGGCCCACAAGAAGCTTTCAATAGCAAGCATTTTATCTCCAATATTTCCTTAGGTGTGTTTAACTTACTTTGGACATGTCTCATTTTTTTAACTCATGCCATAAACTAAACTTGCAAAATAAACGAGTAGCCTCCATGAAACAAACGAATTATGATGGGTAGAGCTAGGCATGTCTGACTCGATCCGGCGGATCCGACCCGATTCGAAGCGAACTGACGGTCTGGATCGATGTGGTTCGAGTAGGGTCAGTCTGATCCGACCGTTCACCAGACCGAGTTCGGTTCAAAGCCCATCCGGACCAATCCGATCCGATTGGACCCAATCTGATTCGATCCGGTCATATAGTATGAAGTTAAAATATATTGAGAAATAAAGAGCTGAGGTATGGCTTCTACCACTCATTTTTCTTATGTGGTGAGGTCTATTTGAGCTTTAGATCTGACTCATTCTTTGGCTCCTACCCTAAATTGATATTTCCAAATGAATGGACGGTGCGGATACAACACATATATCATGGTGGGTCCCACAGAACTTGGTCATGTCACTTTAGTAGAGAGTCTAACTAGTACATGAACATGTACGGTATATTCATGCAAAAGGAAGCTAGTACATGAGCATGTACGGTATATTCATGCAAAACCCTCCTTTTAAAACTGGCTGTAGATGATCATTACTAATACTCGGGCGGGGAGTGAGGCTTGATACGCAGGCACTTCGAAACCTCACACATGGAATGCATTAACTCGTTCTAAACCAACTAAATTGTAGATCCTATTGTTGTAAAGTTACAATCCCAACATTAGATTGCTTGAACAATCCTAACCCTTGATTTATTGTGGACATATGCTTGTGGAAATAAGACCATTGGATATTTTATTTTTTAACCGTCCAATAAATGTCCACCAATCCAATAGTTAGATAATCAGATCCGCTAGGTTGGAAGTTGGAACCATCATGAGGTTCATCTAATGCAGAAATCAACCCTATTGGCTCCTCAGGTGGACCACACATGAGAACAATGTGTAGTCAATGATAAATAGAAAAATGTAATTGTGGCCCACTTGATGAGTCGATATGGAATATTTACATATAAGGTAATCATCATGTTGGTGCCAACCTATTGGATGGTTTAGATGATGTACAAACATGAAAGGTTGGAAGTTATCTACTAGTTGTACCTTAACTTATAGTCCAACCCATTGGACTTAAGACTTGCTCTATATATAGCAATCAACCTATCAGTAGCTAATCCACGTCCCACATACAACAGATGGCAAACTGTTGCCTATTGTAGATACGTGTCATGGGAAGACGAGCGCGTATGCACCTCAAGCTTCGAGTTGTATAAACGGCTCAAATGAGATCAAAGTTACATGGGCCCCACTATAATGTTTATTTTTCATCTAATCTGTTAATAATATTAAAATACATGGATGAAGTGGAAAAATAAATTTCATATTGATCTGAAAATTCTGTGATCTAAAAAAGGGTTTTAATGATAAACGATCAATTCCCCACTGTTTTTTGTAGTGTGGTCCAACCGATCTTTAGATTTATCTTATTTTTCGGCTCAAGCCTTAAGACAAGCTCTCCGAATGGATGTATGGTTTGGATATAACACATGCCTCATAATTTGACCCAAAGAACCTGTTGACGTCAATACACCACCACCCGCCAATCCGCTTCCGGTTTGTATCACCAACTTTTCTCTTCCAAATCGAACGGTACCCAATCTGATCTGATTCGGTTTTTCTGATCGAGTCAGACTTGGTTTGAGTCAGACTAGTAGTATATCGGATCGAATCGAGTCAGATGACCCGAACCCAATCAGATTAGATCGAGTTTGGGTCAAGCCATGTAGAATCCGAACTGAGTCGAGCCGAACCCAATTCGATCCAACTCAATCCGATGCCTAGATCTAATGATGGGCCAATGGAGCTTTGACCTGCACGGAGCTCGGGAGTGAAAGGGTCACAACCAATAGGAGTCCAATTTTCTACTACTAAAGTACCCTCTTCAGCCAGTGCAATGCAGACCGTTGGATTCCAATCCATAGAAAGATAAGTGCTCCGTACACTTTTTTGACGCACAAAGTTTATCTTCCGACCCGCCTCTATTATAATTAAAACTAACTCTACCGGAAGCAAACCTCCACCGGATCAAGGATTCAGTGCGGCCTACGCCTCACCCAAGAATGGTGTGGCGCTTAACCGTGGAGCCCACTTTGATGTGTCTATTCTATATCTACCCGTCCATCCGTTTTAACAGATTATTTTATTGGATGATTCCAAAAATGAAGCAGATCCAAATCTCAGGTGGGCCATACTATAGAAAAAAGTGGTAATTGAAAATCCTACCATTAAAAACTTCCTAGGGCCTGCTATAATGTTCCGTTAATGTTTGTTTCATATCCAGCCTGTTGACAGGGTTACAAAAACATGGATAAAACGAGAAAAATAGGATACCTTGATCCCGTTAATTTTTTAGCCCACAGTAAGTTTTTAATGATCAATCACCACTGTTTCCTATGGTACGGTCTTCCTAAGAGTTAGATCTCCTCCATTTTTCGGCTCTTATCCTGAAATAATCTTAAAAAACAGATGAACGAAGTGGATATAGAATACATACATCAGGGTGGCCCCACAGTAAGACAGCACCTTAGTCAAAATTGGTGGGGGTTTATTTGAGTTCCATGGATCTAGACAGTGCAATAATCGCCCGTCAGGTCAATGTCATGCTGCACGTGCCGCCTATCTCCTGTCTAGCGTTGGCCATGCACGATTCTGTCCGTTTCCATCACCCGTGCGAAATCTGCCTTCCCATTTGTGGCCACAAGCACGCTTCTTGTGGCATTAAATACGAGTAGGACAAGATAACACGGAGCAGGAACAACGCACGAGCGCTATCTATTCAGATAGCAAACCAACATCGATCAGGCCTTTGAAAGGGACGTCATCGCACGGATCCTGATACCGTGAGCTAACACGCGTTCCATTTCCGTGCTACCCCCAAAACCGATCACATTAGGTTGTCTCACAAAGATAATCCAATCATGATTTGATGGTGTACCCGAACGTTACCCTTGTGCATCTAGGATTGTTATCTGAGATGGCGGACCGTTGGATGAGATACAAGGCCAGTGACTGACGGTTTGGATCGTGGCTCCGAGTGGTCCTTGTGATTTGTGGCCATGTCACTCTCTCCCAAATCCCACTAAAGCTACGGATATGATGGGAACTGAATGCCTATCTGATTAGATCTATCGTGATTAAATGATTAGCTCCCTCACTATCTTCCTCACTCAATTTCAACCTTTTCTTTTTTTCTTCTTTTCCATTCTCGTAATCCTGTGGATCTCCTTCTCTTGGGGGGGAGTTATTTGATACTCTGGCAGGTATGGCCCTTGATACTCGTGTACGCACGAGTTGGACCACTTTCAGCTCGTCATAACTCCAACTGTAGATTGGCTGAATAAAACTATTCTCTGAGTCGTTTACATTTTTTTCGTTGAAACATGACTACGGGATTTTATTTTGTTTTTGTTTTTAACCGTCTAATAAGTGTCCACCAATCTGATAATCCAGTAATCAAATGAGTATGATTTTTGGTTGATGATACATCTAAGCATGGACCCACGGTTTTGTCCGGTTTAATTGAATTACTTGTCTGCAGGTATGAAAATTCTAAATAAATTTTAAATGCCTGAGTATCATTCACCGCACTCTGTCAGAGCATGGAAGTTTTTCTCAACCTTTTTTGACCGGCGAGTATGACCATTGGCAAAAGGGCAAGGACATGAGTTTTGGTTTGTACAAGTGGGGTCCATGGTTTAGTGATCCAGTCCATTGGTTTGCTGGGCGTAAATATGGACGAACTGATAATGGGTCTTGTTTTGGTCCCATGTGGACCAAGCTACCTCTCACTTATTAACCGTCTATTTTCATACCGCAAAAATGAAAGGTGAGAAATGTCCTACTGATGATGCTTTTCAGAGATGGCACGTTGATGATGCACCACATCAGATCAATGGTCTAGATCAATGAACCATGGATCCAACTTGTACCAACTAAAAACCCAAGTATACTGTACATATATACAATTTGACCGTCCATCATATACTTGCTCTGATTGAAGTGGGCCTCCCATCACTTTCGGAGCAGTGATTGTTGGAATTAGGAAAAGGCACATCCAAATGGCCCATTCTCATGATTCCTTCTTGCTTTTGCTCACAAAAGTTTAAGAGCGGGGTGGCCCACTCTTATTAGTAACTCCACCAAATGAAAGCTTGTCTTTGCTTTTTCCTCATGACTCATAGGGAATGCCTCACATGTGGCCCACATGAGTAAAAGATGCAACAATTCTCACAGTTTAAAACTCAAGAAAACTCCGACTCAATTTCAACTCGACTAGATTTCACCAAGAGTCGGTGGGCTCCAGCCTTCAAGGATCCCCTGACCGGACCGCCCGACTCTAACTGGTAGTACTCAATCCGTGCCGGTCCTGATGCATAGAAGTGGAACCCCTCCTTTCACAAAGAAACTTTGAGTGCGGTCCACACACATGGCGCCATCATTTCAATGGTGTAGATCACCCAACCATGAGTATCCACTGCAAAGAAACTTGAGTGTCGTCCACACACATGGTGCCCATCATTTCAACGGTGTAGATCACCCAATCATGGGTATCCACTGCAAAGAAACTTTGAGTGTGGTCCACACACATGGCGCCCATCATTTCAACGGTGTAGATCACACAACCATGGGTATCCACTGGTATGTATCCGTGTTGGAGGCCCAAGCACACGATAGGTCGGGCTGATATATAAACAAAGAAGGCATGATCTTTTACCATACACCGACCTGGCCACAGGCCAATTGCGATGGAGAGGATTAGGTGAAGCGCTGCCTCACCCATCACATGCGTTTCTTACCATTGGGCCCACCTTGATGGATGTATTTTATATCCAAGCTATCCACCGGTTTTCAGATTATTTTAGGGCATAAGCTAAAAAATGAAGTAGATCCAATTCTCAAGTGGACCACACTGGAGCTAACAGTAGCGATTGACTATAATGAACCACAATGGTTATGGATCAAGCTGAAATTTTATTTTATTATTTTTTTCAGATTTATTTATTATATATAACAGAAATTTATTAAGAGTTTGGCAAAACCAAAGAAAACAATAAATCAAAAAATAGAAAACCAAAGAGATACATTGAGATGGCCACTAAGATATATACGAGGAACACCATGTTACACCCCTTTAAGCTTAGTGGCAGAAGAAGCCCATTCAACTATCAACAATCTAATTATAAGGGAAATGACTTTCACAAACTTAGAGCTATTGTAACATCTTGCATTCCTTTATTCCCATGCTGCCCACTAAATGATAAAAAGGCCTATACTCTGCGCTTTCTTTTGATGGACAAGATTGCCATATCAAAGCACGCAGCAAGCAATCGTCCACTGAGCTTGGATAACACCAGACCAAATGAAAACAGCCCAATATATCTATCCAAATTGGCCCCAACAGCAGGCACAATGCAAAAAAAATGTTGGCCAATCATCTCTTTTTATGCATATCCATATCTCACACATTAGAGAGCATCATTCTTCTTTAAAAACCTTTTTCTGCCCTACCAATCATCGAACGCTGTGAACTTGGGAGGAACAGAGTAGGACCACACGCTTTGACCACACAATGCGTGTGGCGCACAATCCACTATGATTTTTCCATGTTTATGTGACTTATCAATAGGTTGGATGGCAAATAAACGTTAAGGAAGCCTTACAAAGTTTTTAATGATAGGGTGCTCAATCACCACAACTTCCTATAGTATGGCCCACCTGAAATCCAGATCTTCTTCACTTTGAGATCCCACCCTAAAATGATCCGGAGTAAAGGACGGATAACATGGATATGAAATACATACATCAAGATGGGTCCACAATAAGGGCCACACAGTCTTAGGTAAGGCCGGGCCACACCTAATCAACTCCCAATTGAGATATGCATGATGATGTCAAGATTGCATTTGCGCATATAAATGTCATTCATTGAGGTGGACATGTCGTAAATGTTATGGCAAATTATAGATTTTATAATTTCTGTAAAAATATTTATTTGAAGCACATGTAATTACATTAGTGATAGGTTATTAGAACACGACAAGCCTAGGTGCGGTTTTGCGTTCAGCAATTATGAAGAACCACAAATGGAAATCTACACAATATTTCCTGACAGATAAGTAAAAGCAAACTTCCAGATTTGGAAAGAAGATTATAAAATTTCACACCGAGCCCATGTGTGGGTGGAACGCTAGAACACGCAAGTCCCAGTACACCATGGATCAGCCAAGCAAATAATTAAGTACTCCACACCTCTAATATAATCACTTTTTTCTTCTCTTTTCCAATATGGAACCATTCCCAAAAATGTGAAAACTGCAAATTTTTTAAACAAAACTTTTATTTATATATATATATATATATATATATATATATATATATATATATAAAATCATTTTTTTCACAACAGTAATTTGACCAGATTGCTTTTGCTGAAGTTTCCCTTGTCTCGAATAAGTAACAGAGATCAAAGGTGCGGAAACTCCACCCTCATGCCAATTTTGTTAATTCAACCAAGATTTCTAGCCGTAGCCCGGCCTTCTATTATCTACCCTCTTGCGTGACTTACTCCCTTAGAATTCAGCAAGCCCAAGTCCAATTTCACTAGCCCATTCATTTTGATTAGGTCAAGCGCCACGAATCCACCCATGTGAGTCACTTGATGGATGGGTTTGATGAAACATAGACACCATGGTGGCCCCACATACAAACCCATAGTAGGCATTGCATCCCCTTTGTTCCCTGTGGTATGGGCCACCAGGGTTTTGGATTTAGTTTTGCCCCAAGGCCCAAGCATCATGCACCTGATGACAAAGAGTAGATCACGTAAGCAGCATCCGAAAGTGGATTGTGTCCGACCAAATCTGCACGGGCCCACCATAATGTATATATTTATCCATTATGTCCATCCCTTTTTCTCAAATCATGATATGATATGGGCTAAAAAATGAGGCAGCTCTAACGCTCTAGTGAGCTATACTAGCTAGAAATATTCTTGCATTTAATATCTTGTGCATTTAATTAATGTAACCCAAGCTTACTATTTAGTGTGATCTACCAAAGCGTTCAATTTGACCCATTTTTAGGCTCATACCTTAACATGATTTAAGAAATTAGATAAGGTGCGTGGATAAATAGAAACTTCATGGTAACCTTCACACATCTGGTCATATGTTGCTAGGTCCGACCAGGTCAGACGCAATCCACTTCCGCAGCATGTTGGCCCTGAAAAGTATAAATCCGGTACTGTAGGGAAGCTAACTGCGTCCTACGCCACCGGTCTCTAGCCAGGAATGTGCAGATATGTGCAGGTGCCATCCATATGTATTTGTTTATCCACACTGTACATCCCTTTTCTCGTTTTATTTAAAGTACAAGCTAAAAAATGAAGTAGATCCAACGTGGAAGTGGACCACATTATAGATGACTCTTGCATTTAATGCAACCCAAGATTACTTGATTTAATGTTTTGTGCATTTAAAGCAACCCCATCTTATCATTTGTTGTGAATAAATAGGTATATTAGGGTGAGCCCCCACGAAGACATGCCCCTTCTTGACTAGAGATCGGGGTAGGATTCTATCCCTTTACAAGGAGCGCATTCCATGTAGGGATGGAATCATCTACAAGACTGCAAACCTACAGCTACTATCTTACGCAGCTGAAAATGTTTTCATGGGTCGAATTACTTTACATTAATGAGATCCACCAAATTGGCACGCCTTCAACTGAGGCTTAAAAGTAAGCCCAATTCAAACTCAGGTGGGCCACGCTAAGGGAAATAGTTGAGACGGGATGCCCCCCATTTAAAAATATCCAAATTATTTCTGGTTCAATCATGTTATATATATGACAGCTGATCTATTGACCTATAAGAGTGTCGATACGCCTAGTTAGGGGCCAAGCTTTGTCTAAGCCCAACCCACATTGTTTAATATGAATCTGGTTCCTCTCAAGCCTGTGATGAACCAAAATAGCCGAGCTTGAGCCTGTTCCAAAGTGTTTAAGCTAGGACTAAGCCCGCACAACACGAGTGCAGGGGTTTTTTAGGTGGATCACAAGCTACAAAATAGCTTGAAAGAAGGTTTCTTGAGAAACCTTTCTTCATTTCCTATAATTTTTTCTCAATCCATAGATATATAATTTTATCATCACGTCAAACATACATAGAGAAAGAGAGTTGTAAATCTTAGGGGGTGTTTGGATTGTAAGTTGCTTAAGATAAGTTATGCCATGAGTAACTTATCTTAGTTTTTACTTATTAAGAATATAAGTATGTTCAGCTTTTCCTCTCTTTTGTCTCTCTTATGCTCCTCTTTAGTAACTTATGAAAAATTAACAAATCTTTAAAAATGTGATTAAATACTTTTAAGTAAAAAAGTTACTCATAACTAATCATAAACCAAACTTATCTGAAATAGGTTACTTATCTACTACTATATGTAGGAAAGGTAACTTATATAGTAGTCTCCAAAGGGGACCTTTGAGTACTGGGCTGGTCTGATTGAGAAATAGGCCTTGTAATTAAACCCAAGCCTAGCCCTCCGGCCTGTACTCTAGCCCAAGGCAGGCCAGGCCCAACAAGCCAGTCTGGTCCATTGACAGCTAACCCTCACCTTTCATGACCCACCAGGACCAATGGTCTCCTTGAAATTCAGGACATTCCAACATTCACATGGGCCACACCACATGCAACTAGCTGTTTTTGGCATGATTTTACATTGTTTCCAATGGTTTGGCCCACTCAAGTGGGGGAATGAACTGATTTTCAAATTCACAGTGAAAATGTGGCAGCACCTAATGGATGGAGAGGATCTGATGCTTCTTACTCCCACATACACACACCACTCAGTTAGCAAAGTCACGCCCCATTAGACTGCATGGGTTAATGCAGTCCTTCACGCAGCCGTACAACACCCAAGCTATGTTAGCACACCATGTTGGCCTGTAAGACATCCCCTGCGTGCGCCCTTCATAGCTAGGCCATGCGGCCACAAAACCCAAGCGATTCCATGACTTAGGAAGTGTTGTAAAACTGTTGATTTTATAAAATATATATTTTAAAATTAAAAAAATATATAATATATAAAATATTTAGAAAAAATATCTTTTTGGATTTTTAAGAATAGTCTCACATGGAAACAGAAAGAGAAGAAAAAGGTGTTTAAATGAAAAGTATGGAGTACCATAATATTTACTTACCTAGTTCATACACCATGGGATTTGCGTGTTTCAGTACATAACACTAGAACAACGTGCTCGGGCTCGGTATCGGTCTCAGTCACAGGCTTAGTACAAGGGCGTGGGCATGTGAGGCAGTGTGGCTGTAGAGGCGCTAGTGGCGCACTTTGCACTTCGCACGTGCGCATCATGTCACAAAAAGTCGCTCCCTTTGTGAAAACGGCTACCTGTTGTCTCACAACAGTCAGCATGCAATGGATTAATGGTCCATACACAACAGTCAGAAAACGGCCATAAAACGGCTAGTTTTCTAACAGCCAGAAATGGCTTAATGAAATTTAAGTCTCTGGACCATAACCCCCTAGCCACCATAGCCTATAAATAGAGGGTCTGAATGGGTTTTCAAACCATCTCAATCCACTCCAGCAAAATTATACAAACTGAGACCGCTATACTCCAGTGATTCCAGCAACATAGCAAGGCTTTAACCTTAGCTTGAAGAACAGACCAGCAACGTGGTCTAGAATGACGGTTCAATTGAACCAGAAGCTGAAGAACAAGAAAATAGACCAGTGCAGTGATCTCATAAACATCTTCTTCTTTCCTTTTCTTTTAGGATTGTTCTTTTCATTGTACTTTCTGTCAGATTAAGTGTAATAGAGTTCCAATGGGTGGGCCTTCGTGTTTACTGAATACAAATCCACATCAGGCTCGTCGTATCCTAGAAACGGTTTGCCTGTAACCTATCAGTATACTCAATTCACTTGAGTAGGGGCAAATAACGCTTTAAGGACGGCGTTTCAGACGTGCTTAAGCCTGTCCATAATTTATATCATTTGGAATTTTCGGTTTTTACATTATATAAAAATTATATTAATCTGTATAAATTTTGAACAAACTTAAAGCATTATTTGATAGAAGCCGACAGTGTTTCATCCATTAAGTTGATGAATCAGGACTTGATACGTTTTGATCGATTCGATGGAACTAATTTTACAATATGGCAAGACAAGCTGAAATTTCTTATAACAACGCTGAAGATATACTATATATTAGAACCAAATCTGCAAGCGTTACTGAAGCAACCGATAACGACACACCTGAATAGGTGGCTGTCCATACTAAACGAGCCGAAGACGAACTCTCGTGTCGATGACATATTTTAAACACACTCACCGACCATCTGTACGATCTGTACCAACATACATCATCAGCAAAGGAGATCTGGGCCGCTCTACAGTTCAAATACAAGGTTGAAGAAGAAAGGACTAACAAATTTTTCATCGCCAAATATTTTGACTTCAGCATGGTAGATAATAAACCGCTGCTACCCCAAATCTAATAACTGCAGCTAATAGTAAACAAAATCAAAGCGACAAAGATTGATCTTCTTAAATCATTCCAAGTCGAGGCTATAATCGCTAAATTGTCACCGATGTGGAAAGACTATAGAAAAAAGTTGCTGCATAAAACCGAGGACTATATACTGAAACAAATTCAAAAACACCTCAGGATTGAGGAAGAATTCCGTAACTGTGACAAAAAGAATAATAATAGGAATGTCCCGTCCAAGGTACATGCAGTAAAGAACACCAATAACAAAAATTCCGAGAAGGACGATTTCCTTAAACCCAATAAAGAGAAATTCAAGAAAAATGCCTAAAAGAATAACAGAAAGTTCAAAAGCCCATGTCATGTCTGTGGAAAAATCGGGCACTATGCTCAAGTATGCCGATATCGTAAATTTAAAAAAAAGGCAAGTACAGTAAAAGAAGGCGATATTGTGGCCATGATCACTAAGGTGAATATCATCCAAGGCAAAGTTCCAGGTTGGTGGTATGATACTGCCGCTACAGTACATGTATGTTACGACAAATCAGCCTTCAATACCTATGAGGAATTGACCGATGGTTAAGAAGTCCAAATGGGTAATGAAGTCTGATCGAAGGTCGTTGGCAAAGGAACTGTAGAACTGATATTCACCTCTTGGAAGAAAGTGATTCTGACTAATGTACTGCATGTCCCAGACATAAGGCGAAACTTAGTTTCTGGGGATCTTCTGGGTAAACCAAGCATAAGGGTGGTGTATGTGTCAGGAAAACTGATTTCGTCTAAGAATGAGAATTTTGTTGGAAAGGGATATGCTTGTAACGGGATAGTTAAGTTTTCTCTAAATAAAAGTAACACTTCTTCGTATATGGTTAAATCTGTTGGACTGTGGCATGATAGACTAGCCCATATGAGATATAATACCTTGAAGTTTAGGGCTAAAAATAGTTTAATCTCATACACAGATAATGAAACTGATAAATGTTGATAGATCGTCTTAAATATTGGATCTTGTGCAAAAAAATATCTGTGAGTTAAAAGGCATTCTTACTCGTAGAGGTAAACCGTACTTCATAACTTTTAAATGATTGCTCTATATATGTGTATGTTTATCTATTAAAGAGTAAAGATGAAGCATTGAACATGTTTAAAATATATAAAGAAGAAGTAGAGAATCAAATAAATAAGAAGATAAAAATTCTCCGTATCAATAAAGGAGGAGAATACTTCTCTAATGAATTCGATAACTTCTGTGAAGAATATGGACTGATACATCGATGTACAGCTCCATACATACCTCAACGAAACGGAATAGCTGAAAGAAAGAATAGAACATTAGTAGATATGATCAACTCAATATTGATAAGAGCAAAGTTGCCACTAAATCTATGGAATGAGGCACTGCTTGCGGCATGCCATATAATAAACAGAATTTCGTCTAAAAAATATAAAACATCTCCATATGAAACATGGAAAGGTAGAAAACCTAACCTAGGATATCTTAAAGTGTGGGGGTGTCTTACATATTACAGAATCCCTAATCCAAAAAGAATCAAGTTAGGACCAAGAGCTATTAAGTGTGCCTTCATAGGGTATGCATAAAATAGTAAAGCTTATAGACTTTTAGAAAAGAAGTCTAATACAATAATAGAATCAAAAGGCGTTGAATTCTTTGAAAATTCACTATCTTTAAAGTCATCAATAATAAAATCAAAAAGACGTTGAATTCTTTGAAAATTCACTATCATTAAAGTCAAAAGATAATGAAATCTAAACTCCTAATAGAGAACTAGATAATACAGCTCCACGGATAGTGAAAGCTCCTATTGAACCCCGTAGGAGTCGAAGAACAAGAATAGAGAAGAGTCTAGGAGATGACTACAGAGACTCGCAATGTGTCATTTTCCATCTGGTAGAAGCAGATAGAGAAAATGTTATAATACAAATACCTATAGTAATTACTATAAAAGATGATCCTAAAATATATAAAGAGGCCATATGTAAGACCCGTATCTTGGTCCGTACCTTTCCGTACACTTCCGCGGTCGTACCGGTCGAATTCCGGCAACTTTCGACCCTTAACCGATATCGACGTGCGACCTGGATTCATGTGCCGACAACCCGAGTCGACTCAACTCGAGACCTATACCATAGCGACCGCGCCGTCGTTGCGGTTCTGATACCGCGACTCGCGCGCCAAGGCGATACCCTGATCAAGAGATATGAGCCAACGTTCGGTGTGAGAAAACGCCGCGCGTTGCGAAAACTAAGAGAATCTCAACGATGTGTCACATCAATCACATCAATCCCATCAATCAATCACCCATCAACCCATCACATGTCAAGTACACATCACCTCCATCCCTTTTCCCAAGCAACCACAAAAGTCTCCACATCCCATACCTCTCTTACACAAAAGTCTTCCTAACCCATACTTTTCTTACACAACCATCACTCACCCATCCATCCATCACTCTCTCTCTCTCCCTTTACATCACTCTCTCTCTTACTCTCTTTTTCATTCCAAAACTTCCAAGCAACAAGAAATTGCAAGGGCTCCCACGTATGAGAATTCCAACCTTCCTTAAGCTCCAAGTGGCCCACCTTCCTACCCCAAAATCTCCCATCTCAACCCTCCATTCTTCATCCTAACCGTTGAAGTTGAAGCCAAGGTGCCAAGGAACCCCTAGGAGCGAGAAGATCGGACGGTGGGTGCTTCTATAGGGTAGATTTTCTTGTTTTTATGGTGGACCAAGTGAGGCCCACCGATCAATGGTGTGGATCTCACTTGGGACCCTAAAATGTGGCCGATGGACCACTTGGATCATCATGATCGTTCCATGATGGGGCCATTCTCCATGGACCCCATCATGATGATTATTTTCATTGCAAAAAGGTTATCTAGACCGTCCATAATGGTGGAGAATGGATCTCCACCGTTGATTTATAATTTTGATGGTCCCATGATCAAAGGGATCCATTTATTGTATGTTTCATTGCAAGGGAGGGCCCATAATGACGGGGTCCCTCCATCACAAGCCGTGTCCCACTCTCCATGTCTCTCTCCCTCTCTCTTTTATTTTATTTTATTTTATTTTATTTTATTTTATTGCAATAGGATGGTGTGGCCCACTTGAATGGATCCCATCTTGATGTATTTATTTTATTCAAGTGGGGCCCACCTTAGACGTTATTCCCATGCCGCCCATCATGTGATGGCCCACTTCATCAGGGCCCACCATCTTCAAAAGAGAGAAGAAAAAAAAATATATATTTTAAAACCGTCCAGCGTCCCAGACGCTGGACGTTTCAATGAAAGAAGAGAAAAGGAAAGAAAAGAAAAGGGATTTTTGGGTGGCTCCCTTGTATAGGCCTCACCCTGATGTTTATGTTCTATCCAAGCCGTCCATCCCCTTACCTACGGTGTTTTAGCCGTTGGGTAAAAGTTTGGGGCTGATTGGAAGACCTGGTGGGCCATAATATCAACGAATGTATCACTACCATTCAAGATCATTATTTGGTTTTATTTTACTTTCTAAGCATCCAAAAAATTCAAACTCTGGACTCATTTGGACGGCCTCGGGCCACTGATCGTAATGGTCGGAACGGATTTCACTTTAGCGGGCCCTTCATGTGAAAAACCTCAAGAACACAGTTTTTTTAAAATTTAAAATTTAAGAGGCAGAGCCTCTGGTGGACGTCAGCGGGCTGGCAGGCGCTGCACGCTGCCGCGTGCAGCCGTCCAGCGGGCGTGCGGACGACGTGGTCCCACGGCCTCCTGCCGTGGGCCCCACCTTGATGTTTCCATGCCATCCAAACCTTCCATGAGGTGGGCCGCCCCAGTGGCGGGCCCCCCTCTAAAAATGAAGCAGATCCAAAACTCAGGTGGCCCACACCAAGTGAAACAGTGTGAATCGAAATTTTTCATTAAAATCCTTTTGGGGCCCACTTACGTGTTGGATCAAGCTGAAATTTTTATCTTCCCTTCAACCAGGCCCGAGTGACCCAGTGAGTGGCTTGGATGGCTAATAGACGTTTCAGTGGGCCCCACATGGGACCCACAGTGATGTATGCATTTTATCTCCACCGTCCAACGGACGGTGGAGTCCAGGGTGATGATTGTGGAGCCCCTTTGGGCGTGCGTGCGTGCGTGTGAGCGTGCGTGCGTGTGTGTGAGCATACATGCAGCGTGTGTGTATATATATATTATACTATATATAATGTTATATTATATTATTGATAATACTATAATATATTATAATATTGTATATATATATGTATATATATATGACATTGTAGATTTCATACATGATGGTGGGTCTTCTTGTGGGCCCCACCATTGACACGGGTGCTACATCTAATCTAGTCGTCCACTTTAAAGATCATTTTGTGGAATTAGTCAAAGTATGAGACAAATCCACAGTCCAAGTGGACCCCGACTTAGCATGATTTGTGGCTCATCTCGATGTATTTGTGTCACTTTTTGGGGCCCACTTTGATGTGGATGTACGGTCCATGGGATTGGACCATTTGATATATTCCAAGGCCCTTGGGTCTAAATCCATTTAATTCATAAAAGAGCCTATGGGTTAGGCCAATTTGATTCATATAAGGCCTATGGACTTAAGCCCATTTGATGTGTTGCAAGTCCATGGGACTAGGCCCATTTGATGTACTTCAAAGCCCATGAAATTGGACCCATTTGATATATGCAAGGCCTAGGGGTTTAGGCCCACTGAATTCACGTTAGGTCTATGGGTTGAGGCCCACTTGATCTACATGTAAGACCCAATTGGTATGGCCCATTGGTCATATTTTAGACTCACGAGACTAAGCTCATTTGACGCAATCCAAGGCCCACGGGTTTGACCCATTGCAATGCGCATAAGGCCCATTGGTTTGGCCATTTATGTGGCCCATCTGATGAATGAGAGCCCATAGGATATGGCCCATTTGATATATATATAAGGTCCAATGGGGACAACCTACGGTCCATTGCAATGTGTAAATCCGTTACAGACTAAGTGTTGATGTTTACAAAGATCGTGCCTTGGGAGCAATGTTGGTTTGACGTCCACATTGCGAGTGTAATGTTGGTTGGATGTCCACGTTACGACTCTCCTTAGGGCCCATTACCGGCCGTACTTGCCGTGTATAGGCCATCCAGGTCCGTCTGCATTGTAAAATAGTTCATTATAACATGTGTAGTATAGTTTCATGACTCATGATCATATGCATTATATGTATGCTTGATATGAGGACTGACTGATCATAGCATATGCCTTCGGGCAGGTTGTTTATGGGCTCCTGGTTAGGCAGTATTGCCCTACATGAGCGCACGATATGCGCATGGATTGTTGCATGACTGGACAGCGTGAATCATGCATTTCGCACTTGTGTGACATGGGTATTGTACGCCCTAGCAACATCAGGGCCGTAGCCTCCACAGACGTATCGTGGTTGGCAGGATTGGATCCCGAAAATCTTGTTCTACATGGGGTACTATAGATATCCCTGGGTGAAAGTTCCTAAACCCTTATGGTACCAAGAGGTTGCTCCAACGTCTAGACCGAGTGGGTAGATGAGCGTTGAGTGCCGATTACCAGACGGTTACGCTCTCCACTGTGTCGTGGTCGGTTGGAAGGGGGTACGGCCTTACCCGCCCGAGTGTAGGGGGCAATGCTAGGCTGAGTTTGACCAGCTCGAGGAATAGGTCCGCTATCGACGAGTCGCGCCCGATATTGGCAGACGGATAGTGAGGTCTCTTCCACTTACCTTATTGCGCGCGATGTGGCGGCAATCTGGTTTAGAGTGTACTAGACCCCGGTGATATTCCATTACTATGAGCTGTATTGATGTGTGGACATTGATGAGTATCTGTATGCTTGAGTTGCATCGTACATTGCATGGCCTTGGGATGGCCGATACCATTCATGTCTTGCATTGTATAGCCTTGGTACGGTTCATGACGTTTTGGTTCCATCTGCATATTCCGCATTATTCTGACATTGCATTCATATTACTACCTTGCGCACACACTTTCACCACCCTCTAAGCTTTCTGTAAGCTTATGCACGACCGTTGCGTGCAGGTGACGTTGGACTGCAGCAGCGTTGAGGCAGGAGCGCGTTGCTGATCATTTTGGAGTTTTCTGTTATTTACCATTGTATTTCCCTTTATGCTCATTGTACTTGTAAAGTTTTTGATCATAGTGGAAATGTGATGGAGTTCTTGGTTGTTGTTTGTGGGTTATGCCTTTGGTTATGCTTATTACGTATCAGACTGATGTTAAAAAAAAAAAAATCCTCCTCGTAGCATCCCAGGATCGGAACCTGGCGAATGGGAGCTAGGAGCCGAGAATGGGGTTCTACGGAGGCTGTCGGCGCCGGATTCGGCGATCGGAAATTCTGTGAGCCCGGTTTCCGAGTTTGGGGCGTGACACCATATCCTCTAGAGACTCAACCTTCTAGAAAGAAGTTATAAATGATGAAATGGAATCCATACTGTCAAATCAAACATGAGAACTAGTAAACTTACATCTAGATTTTATATCCATAGGTTGTAAATGGGTATTTATGAAGAAATATCATACTGATGAGACTATTCAAACCTTTAAATCTCAATTAGTAGCTAAGGATTTTAGACAAAAAGAATGGATAGATTACTTTGACACATATTCACTTGTAGCTAGGATAACATCCATTAGGATATTATTTGCAATAGCTTTCATACATCATCTTTACATCCACCAAATAGATGTAAAGACCGCATTCCTGAATAGTGACCTCAATGAGGAGGTATACATGGAATAACTTAAAGGTTTCGTTCTACCGAAAAATGAAAACAAAGCATGTAGATTATTTAAATCTTTGTATGAATTAAAATAAGCACTAAAACAGTAGCATGAGAAGTTTGATTTCTAAATATTATCTCATGGTTTCATGCATAATGTAGCTGACAAATGCATAAATTCTAAAATAAATGGTGGTTATATCGTTATTATTTGACTGTATGTTGATGACATGTTAATAATATGTAATAAAATGGAAGATGTGACTGAAACAAAGAGGTTTATTCCTTCCGTATTTAAAATGAATGATCTTAGACAAGTTGATACCATCCTAGGTATCAAAGTTAAAAAATATTATGGGGGTTATGCTTTGTGTCAATCTCATTATATTGAGAATATACTAAACAATTTTAAATATCTAAATATAAATGAAACAAAAAATTCATTTGATCCAAGTATCAAGCTAAAAGAAAATACTGAAAGAACAGTTGTACAATTAGAATATGTCAGTGCTATAGGAGGTCTTATGTATGATATGCAATGTACTAGACCTGATATCGCATATACTGTGAGTAAACTGAATAGGTTTACTAATAATCTCAGTACTGAACACTGGAATGCAATCAGTAGAGTCCTTTGTTACTTAAAAGCAACCAAATACTTAAGACTATTTTATTCAGAGTTTCCTATCATATTGGAAAGATATACTGATGGAAGCTGGATATCGAGTGCAGAAGACAACAAGTCTACTACAGGGTGAGTATTCACCCTAGGAGGTGCAGCTGTATCTTGGGGATCCAAGAAACAGACTTGCATAACGCACTCAACTATGAAGTCTGAATTCATAGCCCTAGCTAGAATATGCAAATAGACTGAGTGGCTAAGGGATCTTTTATTAGAAATTCTTTTATGTGAAAAGCCTATATCGGCTATGTCACTACATTGTAATAGTGAAGCTACATTAGCTAGAGCCTATAGCGGTACTTATAATAGTAAGTCTAGACATATCAGTTTTTGACATGATTTTTTTAAACAATTGATTCAAGATGGAAACATTATTTTTTTCTATGTAAAATCAAGTAATAACCTGGCAGATTCTTTTACTAAACCTCTGCCGAAAGAGGTAGTAAAGGCTACATTTAGAGGTATGGGGTTGAAACTTTTTAACCAAACTTCCACCAGTGATGGTAACCCAACCTAAAATCAGAAAATCTCTAAATTTTGGGTTTAATGGGTAAGAACAAATCATTAATATATGAAAAGTTTTCAGCAGTAAATTATAAAACTTCATCCATAATAGATAAGTACTGAGCGTTACGAAAGAGAGTTGAGTCTTAGAACTCTTAATGAAATCCAGTCTATAGGAAAAATGTCTTATAGTAACGGAGACACGGGAAGGATTTCACCTATATGAACGTATAGATGGTGCTGTCTCTCATTAGAGTTAGGAGTTTTCTCTCGGGATCGTTCACGAAATAGGATAAGCACATGGCCATTAATTATGCTGAGTAAGATTGCGGGAACTCTATCAAACACACAACGAATATGTGTATGGTTTCTCCAACTCTGTTATCTACGAATAACCAGTTCAAAGTTGCGGCTACTAGTAATTTCGACAGAGTTTTGAGATACTTACACTAAGGAAATATTAAAATAGAAAGATATTTTTCTTTATGCATATAAGCTAATTATTCTGGCAGAAATGTTTAATCGAGAAAATATATTTTTATAAAAATCAAGTGGGGGATTGTTGTAAAAATGTTGATTTTATAAAATATATATTTTAAAATAAATAAATATATATATATATATAATGTTTGAAAAAAATACCTTTTTAAATTTTTTAGAATAGTCCCACATGGAAAAGGAAAGAGAAGAAAAATGTGTTTAAATGAAAAGTATGGAGTACCATAATATTTACTTACCTGATCCGTGGACCATGGGACTTGCGTGTTCCAGTACGTAGCACCGGAACACTGCGTACGCACACGCGCGCGCTCACGCTCAGGCTCGGTCTCGGTCTTGGTCACGGGCTTAGTGCGTAGGAGTGGGCATGTGAGGCAGTGTGGCTGAAGAGGCGCTAGTGGCGCACTTTGCACTTCGCACGTGCGCATCGTGTCGCAGATAATTACTTCCTTCGTGAACCGGAGCGAGTCACAGTGCAACTAAGTGGCTAAGGCAGGTTCAACAGCTAGAAAATGGCTAGCGGCTGTCTCACAACAGTCAGCATGCAGCAGATTAATGGTCTATGCACAACAGTCAGAAAATAGCCATAAAATGATTAATTTTCCAACATTCAGAATTGGCTTAATGGAATTTAAGTCTCCGGATCATAACCCCCTAGCCATTATAGCCTATAAATAGAGGGTATGAATGGGTTTCCAAACCATCTCAATTCACTCCAACAAAACCATACGAACTGAGACAGCCAGCCCCACTTCACTCTTATACTCCAGCGATTCCAGCAACATAGCAAGGCTTTAACCTTAGCTTGAAGAACAGACCAGTGGTGTGGTCTAGAATAACGGTTCAATTGAACCAGAAGCTGAAGAATAAGAAAATAGACCAGTGTAGTGGTCTCATAAACATCTTCTTCTTTCCTTTTCTTTTAGGATTGTTCTTTTCATTGTACGTTCTGCCAGATTAAGTATAATAGAGTTCCAATAGGTGGGCCTTCGTGTTTGTTGAATGCAGACCCACATAAGGCTCGTCGTATCCTAGAAGCGATTTTTCTGTAGCCTATCAACATACTCAATTCACTTGAGTAGGGCAAATAACGCTTTAAGGACAATGTTTTAAATGTGCTTCAGCCTGTCCAGGCCACGCTACAGGGAAGAATGGCATGGGACGCCAGACATAGGTTTGTACGTGGGGACAACCTGATGAACATACATGATATTGAACAGGTAAACCACATTGGAGTATGTGGAGTGCTTGGTTTTAGGAGTCTACGTACGCATCCATCTCAAAGAAGGATGTGGATTATGTCCTGCCCCACCTAGCCGGAAAACCGTTCAGGCAGGGGCTCTGTGTGGCCCGCCTTGTTCTATGGGTTTTACCAAGATGGTTCATCCATTTTTAAGGTGATTTTAGGGTATGATACCAAAATGAGTCAGATCCAAGGCTCAAGTGGACCACAGAAGCAGCGGTGATAATAACGACCAATGTGGAAACCTTCCTAAGACCTACTATAATTTTTATTTTCATCCAACATGTTGGTTAGGTCACAGGAACTTCGAACAGGAAAACGCAGATATCAGCACCATTCAGAACTTTTGGAGACCCAGGAAGCTTTTAATGGTAGGTGTTCAGTCGCCACTGTTTCATGTAGTGTTGTTCACCTGAGATTTGGATTTGACTCGTTTTTAGGCTAATGCCCTAAAATGCCCTAAAAATGAGCTGGAAATTGGATGGATGATACAGATCAAACACATATAACATTGCAGGCACACAACACTGCCAGTACCGGGTCCCTACCGAATCCGATTCCTATGTAGTCAGAGTGTCAAAGTGTTCTCATTCACTTGATTTATACAAGCAAGCCCATGGCTCATTGATCTAGACCGGCGATATTATGGGAGCTGTAACAGTAGGATGACCCGAAACTCTTCCTCCCTAGAGATCTCATGCATCCAGAATCTGACCCTTTCTCTCGATGGCTACTGTAAACTTCTTTTAATCATTTAATTGTAGGCCACCGATATAAAGCATACCTACTTCTACGACACTACTTATGTTTCAACGACTTTTTTCCATTTAGGGCCCGCTTGGCCTGGCGGATTGGAAGGGATTAGATGGTATTAGAAGGGATTGGAAGTTAAATCCCGGGATTGGCCAGTGTTGTAAAATATTGATTTTAAATAAAAAATATTTTTAATAAAAATAATATATAATATATAAAAGTTGTTTGAAAAACACTTTTTGTGAGTTTTTTAGAAATAGTCCCACATGGGAAAGGGAAGAGAAGAAAAAGGTATTTATATAAAAACAGTGAAGTACCTTAATATTTGCTCTCATAGTCCATGGATCATGAGACTTGCGTGTTCCAGTGTGAAGCACTGGAACACCGCGCTGGCGTTCGGGCTCGAGCTGGGGCTCGGGCTCGGTGCGAGGGCATGGGCATGTGAGGCAATGTGGCTGTAGAGGCGCTAGTGGCTATGACGGGTGACTAGTTGGCAGAGAGACTAGAGGACTGAGAGAGAGATCTCTCAGTATATATAGATGAACTAAAAAGAGCTGTTGCAGCAGAAACTGGCCATTAGTACAGGGTCCAGCTGTAACTGCTGCGTGGCTAGCCCAACAGCTAGAAAATGGCTAGTTGTTGTCTCACAACAGTCAGCATGTAACAGAATAATGGACCATACACAACAATAAAAAACGGCCATAAAACGGCTAGTTTTTCAACAGCTAGAAATGACTTAATGAAAATTAAGTCTCTGGACCATAATCCCCTAGCCACCTTAACCTATAAATAGAGGGTCTGGATGGGTTTCTAAACCATTTCAATCCACTCCAGTAAACCCATTCTAACTAAGACAGCCAGCCTCACTCCACTCATACACTCCAAAAATTCCAGTAACAACATAGCAAGGCTTGAACCTTAGCTTGAAGAACAGACTAGCGGTGTGGTCTAGAATGGTTCAATTGAACCAGTGGCTGAAGACTTGACCAGTGCAGTGGTCTAAAATATTTCTTCTTTTCTTTCTTTTGGGATTTTTCTCTTATATTATACTTCTGCCAGAAATTGTGTAATAGAGTTCCATTTAGTGGGCATTCGTGTTTGCTGAACGCAGACCCACATCAGGCTCTTCGTATCCTAGAAGTGGTTTGCCTGTAACCTATCAGCATACTCAATTCACTTGAGTAGGGGCAAATAACGCTTTAAGGACAACGTTTTAGACGTGCTTCAGCCTGTCTAAATTCCAGATTATTTTTCAATTTTTCAGTTTCCACATTATACAGAAAATATTATAATTCTGTATAAATTTCATAACAATCTTAAAGCGTTATTTGAGATGAAAGCCGACGGTGTTTCGTCCATCAAATTGATGAATCAAGACTTGATCGGTTCGATGGAACTAATTTTACAAGATGGCAAGACAAGCTGAAATTTCTCCTGACGGCGTTAAAGATCTACTACATACTAGATCCAAACTTGCAAGCGCTACCTGAAGCAACCGACAAGGACACACCCGAACAGATAGTTGCCCGCGCCAAACGAGCTGAAGATGAACTCTTGTGTCGAGGACACATACTGAACGCACTCTCCGATCGTCTGTACGATCTGTACCAACAGACGTCATCAACAAAGGAGATCTGGGCCGCTCTGGAGTTCAAGTACAAAGCTGAAGAAGAAGGAACCAACAAATTTCTCATCGCCAGGTATTTTAACTTCAGCATGGTAGAAATAAACCCCTGTTGCTCCAAATCCAAGAACTGCAACTAATAGTTAACAAAATCAAAGCGATAAAGATTGATCTTCCTGAATCATTCCAAGTCGGGGCTATAATTGCTAAATTGCCACCTATGTGGAAAGACTATAGAAAGAAGTTATTGCATAAAATTGAGAACTATGCACTGGAACAAATTCAGAAATACCTTAGAATTGAGGAAGAATCCCGTAACTATGATAGAAAGAATGATAACGGGAATGCCTCGTCCAAGCTACATGCAGTAGAGAACACCAATAACAAGAATCCCGAGAAGGACGATTCTCTAAAATCTAATAAAGAAAAATTCAAGAAAAATGCCCAAAAGAAGAACAAAAAGTTCAAAGGCTTATGCCATGTCTGTGAAAAAATCGGACACTATGCTCGAGTATGCCGATATCACAAATTTAAAAAAGAAGTAAGTGCAGTAGAAGAAGGCGATATCGTGGCTATGATCACTGAGCTAAATATCATCCAAGGTAAAGTTCCAGGGTGGTGGTATGATATTGTTGCTATAGTACATGTGTGCTACGACAAATCAGCATTTAAAACTTATGAGAAATTGACCGATGGTCAAGAAGTCTAAATGGATAATGAAGTCCAATCAAAGGTCGTCGGTAAAGGAACTGTCGAATTAATATTCACCTTTGGGAAGAAAGTGATTCTGACAAATATACTGTAAGACCCGTATCTTAGTCCGTACCATTCCATAGACTTTCACGGTCTTACCGGTCGAATTCCGGTAACCTTCGACCCTTAACCGATAGTCACGCGCGACCCTGATTTATTCGCCGTCAACCCGAGTCGACTCAACCCAAGATCTGTACCCTAGCGACTGCACCGTCGCCACTGTTCCAATGCCGCGACTCGCGCATCGAGGTGATACCCTGGTCGAGAGTTGTAGGCCGACGTTCGGTGAGAGAAAACGGCGCGCGTTGCGAAACCAAGAAAATCTCTACGATGTGTCACATCAATCCCATCAATCAATCAATCCATCAATCTATCACATGTTAAGTACACATCACTTTCACCTTCTCCCAAGCAAGCCACAAAAGTCTTTTATACCCATACCTTTCTTACACAAATGCCTCAAAAGTCTTCCAATGCCATACCTCTCTTACACAAAAGGCCACAAAAGTCAAGGTTTTCTTATACAACCATCACTCACCACATCCATCCATCACTCCATCACCCATCACTCTCTCCCTTACAAGTCTCTCTTTCTCATTTCTCATCTTATTCTTCTCAAGCAATAAAAAAAATTCCATACGTATGAGCCTCTCCCTCTCTTTCCAAAACTCCAAGGTGGCCCACTTTCCTACCCCATCATCTCTCATCCTAGCCATTCATTCCTCATCTCACCCATTGAAATCAAAGTTAAGGAGCTAAGGAGCCCATAGGAGCAAGAAGATCGGACGGTGGGTGCTAGATTATGATAATTTTTTATGTTTTTGAGATGGGCCAAGTGAGTCCAACCGATCAATGGTTTGGATCTCACTTGGGACCCTAAATTGTGGCCGATGGCCTACTTTGATCATCATGATCATCCATGATGGGGCCATTCTCCATGGACCCCATCATGATGTTTATTTCTTTAAAAAGGTCATCTAGACCGTCCATATTGGTGGGGAAAGGATCCCCACCGTTGATTTTCAAAATTTATGGTCCCATGTGTAAAGGGATCCCTTGGATTATATGATTTTATTTTTTTTGGAGGGCTCATAGTGGCGGAGCCCCCCATCGCAAGCGTGTCCCATTCTCCATCTCTCTCTCTCTCTTTATTTCTTTTTATTTTATTTTATTTTATATAGTAGGGTAGTGTGGCCCACTTGAATGGACCCCACCTTGAGGTACTTATTTTGTCCAAGTGTTCTTCAAGTGGGGCCCACCTTACATGTTGTACCCACAACATTCATCAGTGGTGGCCCACTTCAATAGGGCCCACCATAATGTAATTTTTTAAAGCCAAATCGTCCAGCGTCTGGGACGCTGGACGTCCCTGTAAGAAAGAAAAAAAAAAAAAGAGAAAGAAGGAAGCTTGAAGTGGACCCTTGTGTAGGCCCCACCTTGTTGTATGTGTGCAATCCAAGTCGTCCATCCTCGTTCCCATATCATTTTAGGCGTTGAGCTAAGAGTTGGGGTTGATAAGAAGATCTGGTGGGTCATAGCGTTAGAGATTACACCATCACCATATAAAGATCATTTTTCTATTTTATTTTGTTTCCTAAACAAAAAAAATAATCATATATTAGACTCGTTGGATCTGTTACGAGCCAGGGGAGCCAATGGACAGAATGGATCTTCTTGTTGCGGGCCCTAGATGCCAAAAACCGTGGAAAAATGGATTTCCCAATTTTTTTTTAAAAAATAGGTGCAGAGGCAGGGCCTCTACCTCTGACGCTGCAACAACAGCAGCGTCTACACGCCGCACGGGTGGACGAGCAGCTACCTACGGCTGCTGCCGTGGGCCCCACCATGATGTATGTGGAAATCCATGCCATCCATGAGGTGGACCCCCTTCTCAGGCGGGTCCCCTCCAAGTTTCAGATTGATCCAAGACTCGAGTGGCCCACATTGAAGGAAATAGTGGGATTGAACCTCTACCATTGAAACCCATTTTTGGGCCCACAGAAGTTTTGGATCAAGATGAAATTTGTGGTTTCTCTTCATCCAGGTCAGAATGACCTTATGAACGGCTTGGATGCCATTTAAACATAATGGTGAGCCCCACATGGGACCCACAGTGATGTACCCACCGTCCGCCTGGACGGTGGAGCCCACCTTGCACATGTGTTGTTCACGCCACCCCCCTCCCTTGGCTGAACAACAAATAAACATTTCTGTGGGCCTCCCCCTGGCCCACACCCACGCTGGGTGACAAATAAATATTGCAGTGGGCCTAGGCCCATGCAACCTCACGAACAGTTTGGATGGAAATAAACATAGCAGTGGGCCCTTTGCCATTTTGGGTGGAAATTAAACATTTCAAGGGGCCTCTAGGCCTACGGGATTAGGCTCATTTGATTGGTAAAAGGCCTATGGGTTAGGCCCATTTGATATATAAGGCCTACGGGTTTAGGCCCATTTGATTTGTATGAGGCCTATGGGTTTAGGCCCATTTTGATGTGTATAAAGTCCATGGAATTAGACCCATTTAATGTATTTAAGGCCCATGGGATTGGACCAGATCGATGTATTCCAAGGCCCATGGGATTAGGTTCATTTGACATTTGGGGGCCCATGGATCAAGGTCCATTGCGATATACTAGGGCTAATGGATTGAGGCCCATTGGATGTACATATGGGGCCCAATTGGTGTGGCCCATTTGTTACCTTTGAGACCCATGAGTTTAAGCTCATTTGATGCAATCCAAGGCCCACGGGTTTTGACCCATTGCAATGCACTTAAGGCCTATTGGTGTGGCCCATTGATGTGGCCCATTGATGAATAAAAGGCCCATATGATATGGCCCATTTGATATATTTAAGGCCCAATGGGATGTACCTAAGGTCCATTGCAATGTGTGATCCTGACACGGATTATGTAACGATGTTTACGACGATCGTGCCTTGGGAGCAATGATGGTTTGACGTCCACATTGCGAGTGTAATGCTAGTTGGATGTCCGCATTAAGACTCTCCCTAGGACCTTTGATAGGTGGTACTTACTGTGTATATGCCGTCTAGGCCCATCTGCATTGTTAGAATAGTTCATTTCATCATAACATGTTTAGTATAGTTCCATGACTCATGATCATACGCATCATATGTGTGCTTGATATGAGAAGTGACTGATCATAGCATATGCCTTCGGGCAGACTATTTATGAGACCCCGATTAGGCGGTGTTGCCCTACATGAGCGCACGATACGCGCAGGATTTGTCGCATGATTTGATAGTGTGATTCATGTATTTTGCATTGTATGACATGATTATTGTACGCCCTAGCGACATCGGGGCCGTAACTTCCACAGACGTATCGTGGTTGACAGGATTGGATACCGAAAATCTTGTTCTACACGGGGTGTTATAGATATCCTTGGGTGAAAGTCCCTAAACCCTTATGGTACCAAAATGTTGCTCCAACGTATATACCGAGTGGGTAGATGAGCGTTGAGTGCCGATTACCAGACGGCTACGCTCTCCACTGTGTCGTGGTCGGTTGGAAGGGGGTGCGGCCTTATCCGCCCGAGTGTAGGGGGCAATGTTAGGCTGAGTCTGACCAGCTCGAGGAATGGGTCCGCTATCGACGAGTCATGCCCGATATTGGCAGACGGATAGTGAGGTCTCTTTCATTTACCTTATCGCGCGCGATGAAGCGGCGATCTGGTTTAGAGTGTACTAGACCCGGGTGATATCCCAGATTTGAGCTGTATTGATGTGTGGACATAGATGAGGATCTGTATACTTGAGTTGTATTTCACATCGCATGGCCTTGGGATGACCGATATCATTCATGTATTGCATCGCATAGCCTTGGTACGGCTCATGATATTTATGGATCCATCTGCATATTTCGCATTACTCTGATACTGCATGATTATATTACTACTTTGCGCACACACTTTCACCACCCTCTAAGCTTTCTATAAGCTTATGCACGACCGTTGTGTGTAGGTGACGTTGGATCGCAGCAGCGCTGAGGCTTGAGCACGTGGCAGATTACTCCGGAGTTTTTGTTCATCATCATTGTATTTCCCTTTATGCTCATTGTACTTGTAAAGTTTTTGATCATAGTGAAAATGTAATGGAATTCTTGGTTGTTGTTTGTGGGTTATGTCTTTGGTTATGCTTATTACGAATCAAACTGACGTTGAAAATCCTCCTCGTAGCATCCCAGGATCAGAACCTGGTGAATGAGAGCTGGGAGCCGAGAATGGGGTTCTACGAAGGCTGTCAGCGCCGGATTTGGCGATCGAAAATTTCGTGAGCCCGGTTTTCGAGTTTGGGGCGTGACATGTACTGTACGTTCCAGACATGAGGCGAAACTTAGTTTCTGGGAATCTTTTGAAAAAACCAGGTATAAGGGTGGTGTATGAGTCAGGAAAACTGATTCTGTCTAATAATGAAAAATTTGTCGGAAAGGGATATACTTGTAACGGAATGGTTAAGTTTTATCTGAATGAAAATAGCACTTCTACGTATATGGTTGAATTCATTAGATTGTGGCATGATAGACTAGCCCATATAGGGTATAGTACCTTGAAGTTCATGACTATGAATGGTTTAATCTCATACATAGATAATGAAACCGATAAATATGAAGTGTGCATACGATCCAAAATGACGAAGAAACCTTTTCCAAGTGTTAATAAATCGTCTCAAATATTGGATCTTGTACACAGTGATATCTGTGAGTTAAACGGCATTCTTACTCGTGGAGGTAAACGGTACTTCATAATCTTTATAGATGATTGCTTTAGATATGTATATGTTTATCTTTTAAAGAGTAAAGATGAAGCATTGAACATATTTAAAATATATAAAGCAGAAGTAGAGAATCAAATAAAAAAGAAGATAAAAATTCTCCGTAGCGATAGAAGAGGAGAATACTTCTCGAATAAATTTGATAACTTCTGTGAAAAACAAGGACTAATACATCAATGTATAGTTCCATACACACCTCAACAAAACAGAATAGCTGAAAGAAAGAATAGAACATTAGTAGACATCGTCAACTCAATGCTGATAAGCGCAAAGTTGCCACTAAATCTATGGGGTGAGGCACTGTTTGCAGCATGCCATATAACAGAATTCCGTTTTAAAAATATAAATATCTCCATATGAAACATGGAAAGGTAGAAAACCTAACCTAGGATATCTTAAAGTGTGGGGGTGTTTTGCATACTGCAGAACCCCTGATCCAAAAAGAACTAAGTTAGGACCAAGAGGTATTAAATGCGCCTTCGTAGGGTACGCACAAAATAGTAAAGCTTATAAACTTCTAGACATGGAGTCTAATACAATAATAGAATCAAGAGATGTTGAATTATTTAAAAATTCACTATCCTTGGAGTCAAATGATAATGAAATTCAAACTCCTAATAGAGAACCAGATAGCACAGCTCCACAGATAGTGGAAGCTCCTATTGAACCCCGTAGGAGTCAAGAACAATAATAGAAAAGAGTCTAGGAGATGACTATATAGACTCACAACGCATCAGTTTCCATCTGGTAGAAGTAGATAGAGAAAATGTTATGAGACAAATACTTATAGTAATGACTATGGAAGATGATCCCAAAACATATAAAGAGGCTGTATCCTCTAAAGATTCAGCCTTCTGGAAAGAAGCTATAAATGATGAAATGGAATCCATACTGTCAAATCATATATGGGAACTAGTAAACTTACTTTAAGGTTCTAGACCCATAGGTTGTAAGTGAGTATTTAGGAAGAAATATCACACTGATGAGACTATCCAAACCTTTAAAGCTCGACTAGCAGCTAAGGGTTTTAGACAAAAAAAAGGAATAGATTACTTTGACACATACTCACCTGTACCTGGTATAACATCCATTAGGATATTATTTGCGCTAACTTCTATACATTATTTTCACATCCACCAAATGGATGTAAAGACCGCATTCCTGAATGGTAACCTCAATGAGGAGGTATACATGGAACAACCTGAAGGTTTCGTTCAACCAGGAAATGAAAACATAGTATGTAGATTAGTCAAATCATTGTATGGATTAAAACAAGCACCAAAATAGTGGCATGAGAAGTTTGATTACAAAATACTATCTCATGGTATCATGCATAATGTAGCTGACAAATGCATATATTTTAAAATAAATGGTAGTTATATCGTTATTATCTGCTTGTATGTTGATGACATGTTAATAATAAGTAATAGAATGGAAAGTGTGACTGAAACAAAGAGATTTTTTTCTTCAGTATTTAAAATGAAGGATCTTGGACAAATTGATACCATCCTAGGTATCAAAGTTAAAAAATACTGTGGGGATTACGCTTTGTGTCAATCTCATTATGTTGAGAAAATACTAAATAAGTTTAATCATCTAAATATAAAAGAAGCAAAAATCCCATTTGATCCAAGTATCAAGCTAAAAAAAAATATGAGAAGAATAATTGCACAATTAGAATATGCAAGTGCTATAGGAAGTCTTATGTATGCTATGCAATGCACTAGACCTGATATCGCATATGCTGTGAGTAAACTTAGTAGGTTTACTAGTAACCCTAGTACTGATCACTGGAATGCAATCAGTAGAGTCTCTGGTTAATTAAAAACAACCAAAGACTTATGACTATTTTATTCAGAGTTTCTTGCCGTATTGGAAAGATATACCGATGCGAGCTGAATATCGAGTGCAGGGGACAACAAGTCTACTACAGGGTGTGTATTCACCCTAGGAGGTGCAGATGTATCTTGGGGATCTAAGAAACAGACTTGCATAATGCACTCGAATATGAAGTTTGAATTCATAGCCCTGGCTGCAATAGGCAAAAAGGCTGAGTGGCTAAGGGATCTTCTATTAGAAATTTCTTTCTGTGTAAAGCCTATATCGGCCGTGTCACTATATTGTGACAGTGAAGCCACATTAGCTAGAGTCTATAGCGGCACTTATAATGGTAAGTTTAAACATATCAGTCTTCGAGATGATTATGTCAGACAGTTGATTCGAGATGGAATCATTGCTATTTCCTATGTGAAATCAAGCAATAACCTAGCAGATCCTTTCACTAAACCTCTACCGAGAGAGGTAGTAAAGGTTACATCTAGAGGGATGGGGTTGAAACTCTTTAACCAAAGTTTCACCAGCGATGGTAACCTAACCTAAACTTAAAAAATCTCTAACTTGGGTTTAATGGGTAAGAATAAGTCACTGATATGAGGAAAGTTTTCAACACCAAATTATAAAACTTCATCCATAATAGATAAGCGCTGAGCATTACGAAAGAGAGTTGAGTCTTAAAATTCTTAATGAAATTCAGTCTTTAGGACAAATGTTTTATAGTAACAGAGACACTGGAAGGATTTCACCTATATGAACGTAGAGATGGTGCCGTCTCTCATGAGAATTCGGAGTTTTCTCTTGGGATCGTTCACGAATTAGGATGAGCACATGACCATTAATTGTACTGAGCAAGATTGTGGAAACTCTAATAACACATAATGAATATGTGTGTGGTTTCTCCAACTATGTTATCTAAAAATAACTGGTTCAAAGCTACGGCTACCAGTCATTTCGACAGAGTTTTGAGATACTTACACTAAAGAAAGATTAAAATTGAAAGATATCTTTCTTTATGCATATAAGCTGATTATTCTGAAAAAATGTTTAACTGAGAAAATATATTTTTATAAAAAATTAAGTGGGGGATTGTTGTAAAATATTGATTTTAAATAAAAAATATTTCTAATAAAAATAATATATAATATATAAAAGTTGTTTGAAAAACACTTTTTGTGGGTTTTTTGGGAATAGTCCCACATGGGAAAGGGAAGAGAAGAAAAAAGTGTTTATATAAAAATAGTGGAGTACCTTAATATTTGCTCTCATAGTCCATGGACCATGGGACTTACGTGTTCGCACTGGAATATCGTGCACGCGCTTGCACTCGGGCTCGGTCTCGATCTTGGTCTTGGTGCGAGGGCGTGGGCATGTGAGGCAGTGTGGCTGTAGGGGCGCTAGTAGTACACTTTGCACTTCGCACGTACGCATCGTGTTGCTTCCTTCGCTAACCGGAGCGAGACGTATGCGACTAAGTGACTATGGCGGGTGGCTAGTTGGCAGAGAGACTAGAGGACTGAGAGAGAGATCTCTCAGTATATATAGATGGACTGAAAAGAGCTGTTGCAGCAGAAACTGGCCATTAGTGCAGGGTCCAGTTGTAACTGCTGCATGGCTAGCTGAGCAGCTAGAAAACGGCTAGCTGCTGTCTCACAACAGTCAGCATGCAGCAGAATAATGGACCATGCACAACAGTAAAAAAAGATCATAAAATGACTAGTTTTCCAATAGCCAGAAATGGCTTAATGGAGATTAAGTTTTTGAACTATAACCCCCTAGCCACCTTAGCCTATAAATAGAGGGTCTGGATGAGTTTCTAAACCATCTCAATCCACTCCAACAAACCCATTCTAACTAAGACAGCCAGCCTCACTTCACTCATACACTTCAGAAATTTCAGCAACAACATAGTAAGGCTTGAACCTTAGCTTGAAGAACAGACCAGCGGTGTGGTCTAGAACGGTTCAATTGAACTAGTGACTGAAGACTTGACCAGTGCAGTGGTCTAAAACATTTCTTCTTTTCTTTCTTTTGGGATTTTTCTCTTATATTGTACTTCTGCCAGAAATTGTGTAAAAGAGTTCCATTTAGTGGGCCTTCGTGTTTGCTGAACGCAGACCTACATCGGGCTCGTTGTATCCTAGAAGTGGTTTGCCTGTAACCTATCAACATACTTAATTCACTTGAGTAGGGGCAAATAACGCTTCAAGAACAACATTTCAGACGTGCTTCAGCCTGTCCAAATTTCAGATTATTTTTCAGTTTTCACATTATACAGAAAATATTATAATTCTGTATAAATTTCATAACAACCAGACGTGCCAAAAAGACAGGGTGATCTGATCCCAGATATAACAATCCCATGAATCTTAAGACAATCCACTAACAACACCATCATTGCCTTTAAATCCCATCCAATCCACCCTAATCGTTCAAGTATGCCTAGAACGTGTTTGGTTCGAGAGATTGGAAGGGATGGGAAGGTTTAATCCAGGGATTGGCTGGGCATGACAAATAGACTCCATATAGCAATCTCGTGATATAACAATCCCATGGATCTTAAGACAATCCACTGACAACACCATCATTACCTTAAAATCTATGCCATCCGCCCTAATACCAGTCAATCCCTTCCAATCCACCCGGCCAAACGGGCCCTACAGCTCTTCCTTTCCCTTGAGTGTGTGGACGCGGATTGCGTCGTATCCCGCCTTGGCCGTAATCCGTTCAGGCAAGGCTTTGTGGGGCTCACCATGATGTAATTGTTTTATCCAAACCGTTCATCACTTTTCTCATATCATTTTAAGTTATAATTACAAAATGAAGCAGGTCCACAGCTCTAGTAGACCACACCGAAGGAACCTGTGGTGATAATGACACCAACCATTGAAACCTTTCTAATGGCCACCCTGATTTTTTTTTTAACCATCCAACCTATTTATAAGGTCATTTAGATGCGGTTGAAGTGAAAAAACAAATATCAGCTTGATCCAAAACTTCTCCAGCTCCCAAGAACTTTGTAATAGTGGACGTTAGATCCCCACTTTGTGGTCCACGTAAGACCTATACCTGCCTCATTTTTTATCTCCTACCTTAAAATAATCTGAGAAAAGCAATGAACGGAGTGGATAAAATACTTACATCATGGTGGGCCCCACAAGGGTAGGACGCAATCCGCATCCTGTGTGTAGGTAGAGACGTGATAGAGGTCTCTCCCCCATAATGTCACAGAGCCACTCTCACACGTCTAGATGAAAAGGGGCAATGGCTGATAGGGACTGTACAACTAGCGGAATCTATCATAGACGTCCAAAGTTAGCAATCAGGCCAAAGCCAATGGTCTAAAAACATTCCATTGTTATCCTTCAAATGGTCGGTACAGTAAATAAAAGAAGTTTAAACGGGCAACTGATCCACCTTCATACGGACGGCAGGCTCTTAAATAACCTACCTTGTGTGTATTGTTTTTAAAAAATTTATTATAAGGCATGAACTCAACTTGAAGCATATCCAAAGCTCTGTCAGCCACATCAGGGAAAATAGTGAAATATAATATGACTACGGTTAGAAGCTTTTTCAGAGCTATAAAAGTGATATTTATGTTTTTTAATGTTATTTTTATTTTTTATTTTTATTCATGTTAACCGTAGCCTTACCAATAGGTTGGATGGAAAATAAATATCACTGTAGACCTCAAGAAGGCTCCATTGATAGATGCTGTCATCCCCTCACTAAAGCTTTGGATAAGCTTTAATTTTGGGCTCATGTCCTAAAATGAGCTGGAAAAATAGATGGATGACAAGAATAAGAACATACATCACAGTGGGCCCTACAGGATTTAGCTTGCCGAATTACTTGAATGTCCTGATTTGTAGGGTATCCATTCTTCTGGTGTGTTCTGTTAGGTGAGTACATTGGATGGTATATACCAACAACTGTGACCCACTCACAATTATTGAAAGATTTTAATGGTGAGACTCCACATCTCAATTGTTTATCACGGTGGAGTTCACATGGGGCCTGATTTTGAACCCTGATTCAAACCCAAAGGGCACACCTGATGGATGGTCTGGATCTCATGTATATGAAGTCGTTCCATCCACGTTGTCAAAAATCACATTTTAATGTAGGCTTTCGCAATGCATATGAATTCAGAGATCACTAGTTGGACGGTCATGATTGATCCACCGTAAAATTGAAACAGTAGGATGACCCGAAACTCTTCCTCACTAGACCATCGATATTATGGGAGTCGCAACAGTAGACCATCGTAAAATTACTAGTTGGACGTTCATGATTGATCCATACCATGCATATGAATTCAGAGATCACTAGTTGGACGGTCATGATTGTTCCACCGTAAATTGATGCATGTCCAAAACTCCCACACCGAAGGAAATATTTTAGAGACAATGACATCCCTTGATATTTGCTATCCAATCGGTTGATAAGGTCACAGAAGCATGGATGAACAGAAGGCACATATATCAACTCGATCCAAAACTGCCGTGGCCTTAATAAGTTTTCAGTGGTAGGCATACAATTCAAAATGTGGTGTGGTACACTTGAACTTTTGATATCCATCAATTTGGACTTATGTTATAAGATCAGCTGGAAGAATGGATGGATGGATAAGACATGCCACCACACAGTTTGGTCGGTAAGATAAACAGTCTAGCTGAGTTAGTACGCAATCGGCGCTCTCGGCAGCCCTGTCATATCATTTCCTTGTTCGTTTTCGTATACAAATACTATAGACTCGCCTCTCTCTCTCTCACTCTCTCTCTCTCTTGCCGGCATCGCCATTTGAAGGCTTTCTTATGTCTTCAAGAATTCCATCCTATCTTTCTCTCAAACCCTAGATCAGGGCATGGCCGTCGCCTCTGAAATGAAGGAGAAGATCGAGTCTCAGCACTCCATGGAGCTCGCTCCTTCTTCGCCCTTCCCATCATGTTCCAGTGCCGATCCTGACGCTATTGCCGATCCCGATCCCGATCCCGATCCCGATCCCGAAACCTCCTCCCTCAATTCCGCCGCAGCAATGCCAGGAGTCGGCGATCTCTCAGACCGGAGGGATCAATCGGACCCGTCCAATAACCTGCCCGGGGATGCCGAAATCCAAGTACGGTCCTCAATTCTTCTTAATTAGGTTACTTTGTTATATATCACTTGCAGTTTATCCAGGTGAAAGATGAGACGTTTTCGATGGAATGCATCTGTTGACATGCCACAATTCATTCCTGTTTGTTGTTTTACAGTCTCAATTGGCGTTGAGAAGTGAAGAGTATCGATTACTGTTTCATCTCCCACCGGAGGAAGTAAGTCCAATTCAATTTCACTCTGGCATTGCTTGCTTCGATTCTGTTATTGTGTTCACATTCCCAACCGTCCATTGGGGTGGACAGGTATCCCTATCTGTATATCCTGCCCAATTCTCGAATCTTGGAGGGAATCTAAAATTGAGTGTTGAAGGTATTCCCTTCTCTGTGGGTGGAGATCGGTAGATGCTTGGCATACAATTTCATTTGAGTGTATAGAGTTCTAAAAATGAAAATATCGGAAAACGCTATGATGGATTCTGCTGGTCCTGATTGAAATGGCTGCATCGTAATGGTTCTTTACAGCCATGATTGTTCCATCATATAACAATGACCGCTTTTGAAATAATGGTAGTTATTTAGCGGGCGTATTTTGTTACATAACACAATGGAAAGTGAACATTCCCATTAAAAACCGTTATAATAGGTGTTATGATGGTTTTTAGCCTTGGTGCATACTTGATTCATGTTAGGTACATAAGAGGACCTTCCATTTCGCACTCTCCACAAGTTGGAAGCTTCTTCTTCTTCTTCTTTTTGTTTCAAGGGTAACAAGGACTTCTATTCAAAAGGCGTCGTGTTGGTGCCACAAACTACAAAGAAAGCAGAAAATCTAAATTACAATCCTCTAAACATTTTACATTTGAAGCTCATTCCAATACATTAGATTTAGCCCTTAGAATAACATCCGATTCCTTGCTGGAAGTATTATGGAAGCATCTACCATTCCTTTCTCCCTAAATTGCCCATCATATAGCTAAAACCATCATTCTCCAAACGATGGTCTTTTGCTTTCCAATCCTTACGCCATGCCAACTCAGAAGAAACATCTCAACTTAGGCATTACCCAAGACATGCCAAAGGAAGTAAAGAATCTGCTCCACATATCCACATTGGCCTTGTATCCTTCCCAATACCTCAGCCACAACCACAAACAAACAGGAGGATAAAGGATCTCCTTGCCTAATACCTCTCGTTGGTTTGAAAAATCCTTTATGGGAGCCATTAACTAACAAAAAGAAGCAAGCTAAACTCACACACTCCCTTATCCACACCCTCCATCTTGGCCCACATCCCATTTGCTCTAGCATATAATCGAAGAACCTCCAGTTAACGTGATCATAGGCTTTTTCCATATCCAATTTGCATGCTACATCACCATTCCTTTACTTATGTCGGGAGTCAACACATATGCATTTGCAATCAAAACGCTATCGATAATTTATCTTCCCTTAATAAAAGCTCCTTGGTTAGATATAATTGATGCCAAAACCGTTCGGAATGTAGTAGCCAAAGTTTAGCTAGAATTTTTTATGGTCCTCCAATCAGATTAATCGGCTTGAAATCTGTCTACTCCTATAATTTTTTGGATTAAAGTGATGAAAGGCGCACCCAACTCTGTAGATAAACGGCCTCTACTATAAAACTCTAACATGAAACTCATGTTGCTTTCTTTGACTACCTCCCAAAACTCTTGAAAGAAAGCCATTGGGAAGCCATTAGGATCGTGGGCCTTATCCCTTCCCAACGATGTTATGACGACCTTAACTTCTTCCTCCGATAAAGGCCTTTCAATTGAGATTGCGTCGTCGTCGGAAAGCCTAGAGATCTCTAGATCATCCGCTAAGGGCTTATCCCATCCCTTGTCCATGAGAAGAGATTTGTAGAATTCAACTACCGATCTTCAATTCTTCTGCCTTCCGCAACAGTGCTACTTAACTTGTTGCATCTTGCCCGTGCGCTAGTGATGCTATGGAAAAATTCAGTGTTCTTATCCCCTTCCTTTAACCATGTATCTCTTGAATTCTACTTCCATTTAATTGCCTCTTCCATTAAGCGATTTGAGTATTGTTTAGATAACCACAACCTTCTTTCCTTTTCCTCCTTCGAAAGCTCCACCTCTTCCACCTTTATGTCAAGGTCGTAAATGCCTTTTGACATTGCATCCATCTCCTCTTCTTGCTTTCCCAAAAACTCTTTTTTCCAACCAATAATTTTGGACTTTAGGAGCTTTAATTTCTAACTTAATCGAAAACCGGCATGGCCATGAATGATGGAGTTCCACCAATATTTGTGACACTTAGCGAAACCATCGATCTTGAACCAAGACAACTCAAAATGGAAAGGTTTCAGCCCCCAACTCTCCTCCTTTGCTTTGAAGAACAGAAAATGTTAGGTCTACATAGTCAAGAGTGTTGCATGATAGGGGTAGTGCTGTGATTTTGTAATTAGTGTTAGAAGTCTTCTTGAGTTAGGTCAAGAGTGTTGCATCATAGGTGTGGTCCCGTAATTTTTTAATGTGTTAGAAAATTTCTTGAGTTTGGTTAGCATTATGTTTGTCTGTTATTATTTGTTAAATAACTTTCAGATGGTCTTTTAAAATTTTTATTTGACCTAACGTTTTTTCCTTTTTTCTTTTCTTTTCTTGATAAGTAACGGCAATTTTATTAAGAAAAGAGGAATGGGACTCTATCCATTAAGGTAATGAATAAGAGACACCAACAAACATGGAATGCTTGACCATGGCACTCTTGGCCAAGTCATCCGCAATAGCATTAGCCTCTCATGAAACTAAGGGCCTGTTTGGATTCGCGTATAGTATTGTATTGTATTGTAATTGGGTACTGTTCATGTATACATTGGACGGTTTTGAGAATACACCCAAATCAGCATGCCATTATTTAATGTTTGGATAGGACGTATTGTTCGGGCAAGTATACAATTTATTGTACTATGCAATGTTTGGATACGATGTATTGAGCTTGCGTATTGTACTGTCGTACAACATCTGGAGGGTTATTAATCCATTCTTTTGCCTTCCACAACAGTGAGGAGGAGCAATGACCTCAATCCAGGCCGTCCAATTTGCTGGCCTTCCGACAGATTCGGGTTTTTTCTTTGTCCCTCCAAGAGCAAAAATGAACTTAAAAAAAAAATAAAATCATAAATCTAAGAGAGCTCTCCTCGTCTGCGAGTTTCTGCAGTCTCTTTCGCATCATCAAGATCAGACGTTATTGCTTTCACCGCAAGGTTCCTGCCCATTTCAGGATCAATTTCTTTCTTCAAAGACTCCAATTTCATTTGGGTTTCTTCTATTGCATGTCTTGCGCTCTGCCGCTCAACATCTTTTTCTGAAAGGATCTTTGCATGCTCTTCTTGGGCTTGCACAGAGGCCAGCTTCACATGCACCAGCAACTCCTGCGCAGCTGCAATCTCTTTGGAGAACTCGCCTATCCTCTACTTATTAGCTTCCGCCGTATGCTTGGCATTTTCTTCTTGCTGGAAGGTAAGAAGTGTTGAATGGAAGCAGGGATCCAGATCCTTGAGAGAGAAAATGCCATCTTGACCAATGGTATATAGATTATCAATACTAACAGAGGAAACTATTCCGCAGCTGAATGGCCACATGCACTGGGAAGAAGACGATCTTCTGCAATGATGGAGCGGGATATCTTCGTTCTCCATAGTTGAAACGTATAATATCCAAAGATAGAGACGCCGCCCGATAATAGTATGCATTAAAGAGACTGCACTGCACGATGCAGTGGCGTCTCAAATCAGTTTATCGCCTTTTGAAAGTTTTGGATTATTGGTGTATTCGCACGCATGGTAAACGCCGGAAGCCAGCTCCAATCCAAACGCTGTATAATGGGTATATTCGAGAATATTCTGTTATAATACCATACAACGCACCCTTATACGCGAATCCAAACAGGCCCTAAGGTAAAAGAAACTATACAAGGAATGGACAACTGTTTAATTTCACTAACACAAAAAAATGGTATTCCAATGAGCTTGAATTTAACCGCAAGCCTAAGTGACAACACTTTGTGAGTCCCCTTTCCATGATGAGGTGATCAAGAGAGCACAAAACTCTTTGGGTAGTATGGATCACCTTCAGTGCTTCCAATTCTGGATGATTCAAGCAACCAAAGTGTTGTCAACTACCTTTTGTCGCTGCTGACGACGACGGCGATGTTGTTTTCACGCTCAGCCTAAGAAAGAATGATCCATCTTTTTTTATTTCTCTCTCTCACATATTGCAGGTCCTTGTCCAAGATTTCAATTGTGCCCTGCAAGAGAATATTCTTCTTCAGGTAAGTCATGTTACCTGTGAATTTTGGAGTCGATTTTCTTCAGATGATATTTACATCAAGTGCATTTTCTGTCATCTTTACTTCATTTCCTTTTCCATTGTCCTTTTCAATGCAATAGTGCATTCTAATTTTAGTTTCGCCTTGACAGTTTTAACTCCAAGAATAAACATTTGTGTCTTAATGTCATTATAGTCGTTCTATAGTTTTATTTCTATTTTTCTAATTGGAGTTGTTAAGTGTGCAGGGTCACATGTACTTGTTTGTCCACCATATCTGCTTCTACTCCAACATATTTGGATTTGAGACAAAGGTATGCATATAACTTGTTGCATTGTCTGGTTCTACAGTTCTACTGGCACCTGGGTAGAACATAGCAAGTGTCATCTGGGAAAGATGGCTATTGTATCTTTACAGTTTATGTTGTTGGATCGATCTTTCATGTTACCACATGCAATATATTTCTAGCACTTGGTTTCAGCTCAACATGATATTTAGAACTTGTTGTTTCTTGAAGTTTATTTCATCTGGAGATGTGGTTAAAATTGGCTGTTTTCATATTACGGTGACAGGTAGAAAGTAGAAACATGATCTTATTTTCTTGATCCAGAAAACTCTACCTGCCCTAGTTTCATCAGCAATTTTCTTCATAACTTATGTTGTGATGGAATGTTTAACTTCCTCTCATATTGCAGAAAACCATCCCTTTTAATGAAGTCACATTTGTACGGAAAGCAAAAACAGCAGCTATCTTCCCGAATGCCATAGAAATTGTTGCTGGGGAGAAGAAGGTATTTTAGATTTGAGCGCCCTTTCTAGTTTTATGCATGTAATGACATCTTGTTTTACCTTTTTTTTTTTTTTTGAAAGGTATCTTGGTTTACATTATATATGTGTGTGCATGTAGAGGTCTCGAGTCTAACTGGTTGGATCACAAGTTAGAGTCCACCCAGATGATTACTTCCAACCTAGTAAGTGCATGAGATATCCAACCCTGTTGGCCAGCCCCACCTTGAGAATTGCTCAGTGCAAAGGCCAACCCGGCCTATATACTCATCAAGTGGGCCACACCATATAAAACATTGTTTAGCCATTATTAAATATAAAAAAACAGGCATGGTCTGCTTAATAAGTGGCTGTTGCCAAGTTTTCCAAAAGGTGATCCTTATGATTGGCCCAACCTATTGGAAGGGTTGTGTGTGCTTGTGTGTGAGTGCGCGTATGTGTGTAGTCTCACACACACACATGCACAGAAGCCCACATGCGTGTACAAGTGAGTCAGTCTAGATGTTACTGGTCGAAGATAAAGGTGGTCCACTCAGTGGCCCGTGATATTAGAAATAAGTGGACAGGTTAGAAAACTTCTGCCAATTTCATAACTGTACATTTCTTCAGTTAAATATGACCCACTAGACTAGTGGTCCATCCTCATTCTTGGGATATGGAATTTGACAGTGGTACCTCTTTGATGAATGGCCTGGTTATTGCACCTGTCTGCCATGATGGCATAGATGGTGGCATGTGCATTCGCTGATTTATACATGTGTATGGACTTAGCAAAGCTCTACAATACACACGCACGCATGTGCGAGCACACACGTATATCATACACAACACAACATCTTATTGAAAAATAATATATCTGCATATTTTACAATATGCATTTTCTCGTTGAAAAAAAAATCTTATTTTAACACTATATGACAAATTAGAAGAGCGTGCATTATTTTAGTTTTGAAGCCTTTGGGAAACACTTTTCTTTCTTCATATTTTGGTTTCCTTGAAAGGCCAAATAACAATTCAAGTTATTTGGGCCACCCATTTGCAGAAAAATAAATCTGCCCGTTGTGTACTCCAGGCTATCCACTTTGTTAAATGGATTGTCTGCTTACCAAGTTGTGTTCCAATCAATAACTTCTACCATATATGATGCAAGTAGCTATGGACAAATTTACCCACACTAAGTTTTTGGATGAGGTAAAGCTTTAGCTTATTTAAGGACATGGGAGTAGCAAAAAGAAAGGTTATGTAGGGATTTAGAATAAGACCGACTGACTGACCGTTCCTTCAACTATGCTCTCCCTTCTTAGAAGGAGAGAAACTCTAATACTTTGGTAGAGTAAGATGGTTGATACACGGGTACTAAGAAATTATGCACAATGAAGCTAATGAATTGAATTAAATTGTGAAAATCACAGGTTTAGATTCAGCTGGACTTTAATTTTTAAAAAATATATATTGATTTTATTTTCTAAATGGCTTATTGGTGGATATTTAATGGATGGCGAAATAGAATCAGTCAATGGTCCAAATTTGTCAAATAAAATCGGAGCTTAGAAACATTAGATCAATTTGATTTTGGAAATAACCTATCTAATGTGATTCCTACAACTTGAACGGTTTGATTGAGTTAATGTATGCCAAGTGTACGATTTCAAAGTGCCTGAGTATCAACCTTTACACTTTGCTGAATTATCGAATAACACCCTTTTATAACTTCAGCTCTCTCCCAAGTCTTGCAAACCACTACCTCTCTCTGCATGTGCATTGCACTGCTATAGCCACTAGTACTGCAGTACATGTAATCTCAGTATTAAAGATCAAGATACTGTATTAAAAATCCCGTATTCAAAGAAAGCATGATCAAATCTAATAATTTGAAGCCTGTGGCTGAAATGGTAGACAGGGCATGTTTCATCAACGAAGTCTCGGGTTCGAGCCCAGCTTACCTATGCAAAAAAAGAGGAAAAAAAAAAGGAATTTTTTTTTTATTTGAAACCTTTAAGCATTAATCTCCACAAAACTAAGCAGAGAAATGGAGCACTCCTAAAGGGCCCCATTTGGAATATTTGATCATAATGGTGGAACACGATTCAGGTAGTTGGCCCCAATTAGTTGGGATAAGGCTTAGTTGATGATGATGATTAACTCATCACTGTCAATGGGTCCTGCACTCTCCAATGGCCAGATTTATGTGATCTCTCTGCCATCATGTAGCTGTCTGCATGTAGAAGACATCCAGTAATCCTGATCAGGATATGAACCCATTTCACATCATTAAATTTTCAGGTTTCTGTAATGTTTAAGTGATCATTTGTTAGTTTAATTTATTATCGTATGCTGTATTGTTGAATTATGAGGTTAGCTGCAAAGTCTTATTTCATTTTTGTATCTGGCAGCACTTTTTCGCATCATTCTTCTTCCGCGACGAAGCTTACCGGCTCATTGTAGATGGATGGTCACAACATAATACTGGTGCTAATTCTGTCATAGATCGTCAGGTATGTCATTTTCCTCGTACCTCTTGCCGTTGTTCAGGCATTTATTGAGATATGGTTGCTTTTTGGTCAGTCTTAAATGAAGTACTTAGGAAAGGGTTTGTCTGAATTAGTTGTATGCTTCATGTGAATTTAGTCAGGTACCTTGCAATATGATTTCTTGCTACCTTTCTAAGAACAATAAGTGCTTCTCAGCATCCATCTGGACACATGCACATGAGGACCAACAAAAATTGTTCTAGATGAAGTCTTGCTTGGCTTGTTAAAGTTTCTCCATGTTTATCCTTGATGTGCATAAAGCATGTTTTGTTCTAATTTTTGTAGGTGTTTAGAGATGAGACTTGTTATGAGACATACCACTGAAGACAGATGTTATTAGAGTCCTACTTTCAGATATTGTTGGGTTGAGTAAGAGATAACCCCAATTGCATATGCTAATCTTCCATCTAAGTGGCCGCCCCCACTTAGACGGTTAAAGGCAATGCTTTGGTCTTCCTTTTAGTTTCTATATGGATAAAAAATGTGATGCTAGGTGGAAAGGTGAGGACTTGGCTGATATGAAAGGAGTTTTGAGTCATCATCACCATCGTCTAAGCCTTATCAAAATTAATTAGGGTTGGCTACATGAATCCTGTCCCGCCATTCCACTCTATCAAGGGCGGAAATTTTGAATAATCTGTGTATATAATTTGAAATGTTTGAAACGTGCAAAATTTTCTTGCTTAGGTCTTTACTTCAATAGAAGATTTTGTCTGGAGGGACACATATTCAATGAATGAGGAGTTCGTTTGAGTTTTTGGAATATTAGCATGCCTTTTGGTTTCACTTGCAAATTTTGCCCCTAGGAACATATATTTAGTGCACAAGGAACTTAAATATTTAAGTTGGCTGGAGAATACATCCATGCATTCGTCAGTGCATACATAACACCCCTTAGGTAACTTGGATTTGCTGGTAAATGGGTGTATTTCAAATCCAAATAGCTGCCTTTTGCATTTGGCAGCATTGGATTTGCAGGTAAATGAAATCGGAGGTATTTCAAATCTATCTTTTTGGTGTGTTTTGAAATCTCAGCAAAATGCTGAGATTCTGGCATAATCCAAAGGAAATGCCTTTTTTGCCTCCTATTTAAGGGTAGGAGAGTCGCATATGTAATAAAGGTGTCTCTAGGCTACTAATCCACTGGACACATGGCACGTTGATGATACCCCAAAACAATCCAATTATTGGTTGCAACACTAAAATCACATCAATAGAATGATCTGAACCTCCTCTTTTTTGGCCAAAGTATATATTTTAATGGGCTTATTACAATCATTCTATCAAATATCACACACACACACACACACACATATACAGTGTTTGAGTTATCGGCAAGAAATCGATAATATTGCTGATATTATCGGTGTCGCCAGACCTGTGATGCCGAAAACCCAATATTTTGTTTCTCTTCTAGATGTCGCCGATATTTTTGATATTATGGGCGAGATTTTTGGATCACTGGCCAAATCAGCCAACCACCCTGTAGATTTCAATAAAATAGGCAAAACAAATGCCGTGTTTTCGGCGACATTAGGCGACGACCCTCTTATTCGGAAAAAAAATATAAAAAAGAAGAAGAAGAAGAAGAAGAAGCTCTCTTACCATTTTACTCAAGATCTACCTCAAGGAGTGGCCTTCGGCTGGATTTGGTTGGCCAATCGCGATCAACAACACCGGATCTTTCACAAGAACGAAAAACCCAAAACCCCCTTTTTCCTTCTAATAGAATAGCTTTGAAAGGAAACTAGATTTCTACCTAGGCTTATGAGGATTTGATTTGGGATTTGAAAAAAATCTGAATTTGGGGAGAGATTTTTGAGAGTTTTAACGGAAAAATCATCGAAATCACCATTGTCGTTGCCAGTTTATCAAAAAAGGGAAGTGGATTGGCTGGTGTATCACACAGTAGCTATATAGTTGTTGTAGGTATGTGTCGTGTGCAGACGAGCACTGACGCTCCTCGAGCTCCGAGTAGTCCGAACGGTTCAAAGGAGATTAAAGTTACATGGGCCCCACAGTGATGTATTTATTATATCTACACCGTTCATCTATTTTTTGAGATTATTTTAGAGCATTATTCAGAAAATGAATCATATCCAAATATCATCTGGACCACACCACAAATAGCGGCGGAGATAATGATTTTCACCGTTAAACAATTCGTTGGGCCCACCATAACGTTCTGTACTTGTAGGCCCCACCATGATGTATGTGTTGTATCCTCACCGTCCATCTATTTTTCGAGACCATTTTAGAGTATGAGACCAAAAATGAGGTATATCCCAATCTCAAGTGGACCGCATTACAAGAAACAGTGTTGAATGAACGTAGACCATTAAAAACTTTTTTGGGGCCTATAAAAGTATTGGATCAAGCTAATATTTGATTTTTCCCCTCATCTAGGTCTGTATGACCTAATCATACAGATTGGATATCAAATAAACAGTACAGTGGGCCCTAGGAGGATTTTAAGGGTGGTTATCCAATCATTATTGTTTTCACGTGGTGTGGTTAATTTGAGATTTGGATCTGACTCATTCTTTGTCTCATACACTAAAATGATATCTTCAAATGGTTGGATGGTGTGGATACGAAGCATAAACCATGGTAGGGCCATATAACCGCTCGACGTCACTTCAGTGGCAAGTCTCGTTGTTGCTCAACCCGTCGTAGCTAATCTGCGTCCATACGGACTCGGGTGGGTACATATGTGTCGCTTATTGAGTAAATTATGTGGTCCACCGTGATTTACATATTTTATCCACTCCGTCCATCCATTTTAACAGATAATTTGAGGGCTTTAGCCCAAAAACTAAGTATATCCAAATCTCAAGTGGACCTCACCATGGGAAACAGTGTGAATTGAAATTATACCGTCTAAAATTTCATGAGGCCAAAGAAATTCTGGATCAATCTGTTATTTGTGTTTTTCCTTCATCCATGTCTTTATGATCTTGTGAACGGGTTGGATGACAAATAAACATCACCGTAGGCCCTACCAAGGTTTCAAATGTGGAAATCATTATTACCATTGTTTCATGTGGTGTGGTCCACTTGAGCTTTGGACATGCTTCAAATTTCGTAACAACCATTAAAATGAGCTGAAAAAATGGATGGAAGGCGTGGATAACCCACGCACATTCATGGTGGGCCTAACATGTTGGGCAACAGTACTACTCTCAACTGCCACGAGATCCGAACGATGATTACAAGCCACCTCGTCATTCTATGTGGGGATGAAATGTGGCCAGAAATGTGTTTTTTTTTTTTATTTAAAAATTTCATTTACTTTTGCATGTCTTAATTGTTATAAGCTTGCATTTGTATTATATAAACTCATTTTGGTTACTATTTGAGTGATTTTTTACGACAATGCATGCCTTTTGGCCCCCATTAAATAGAAACTTCTTATTTAATGCATTCTTTTTTGCATTTTTTTCATTCCTAAATATGTAAATATGTGTATTTAGGCATGTCATGAAGTTTCACTGAAAAATTCCATCATTTTCTCCATGTTTCCCCCTTTTTCCCTGCGTTTCCGGTTATCGGCAATATTATATCTTTATCTCCGGCCATCAAAACTTGTAGCGATACCGACAACTCGAACACTATATATATACACACAATACTCACACACACACACACACACACTAATTTGGGATATGAAAGTTGATTTAGTTAATCAAATCTAAGTCCTGTGAATACACCAAAATTCCAATGCCCCTCCCAATACAAGCTTCCAAAAGGAAGATTTGGATTCTAGTGCATTTTAACCAAACACAAATGAGGATTTGGAATCACCTTGATTACAATGTAATTGTGATTTGGATTCCAATGCATTCCAAATCCAATCTCCGAAACAGGCCCCAAGTGAATTTTAAATATGTGAATTTCACAAATCAAATCCTTCACCCTAAACAGCCCCCAAATGTCTTCAAGAATTTGAATTTAAAATTTTCAGCTGCAAATTGCCAATTTGTAATTTCAAAATTTCAAAATTTGAATGTCAAATTTCAACTATAAAACTTGCCATTTCAAATTTGAAACTTCATTTTTACACTTTCGATTTTCAAATTTGAAACTTCATTTTTACACTTTCGATTTCAAACTTCAAAATTTTAAAGACTCGAATCTAAAATTTCTAATGTGAATTTTGAATTTCAACTGTGAAAATGTGAGAGGGCAAGAAGTAATAAACTCTTTGGTTGCAGGTCCCATATGGTTCCAATCCATTCTTGTTCCACGTACTGGAGCAACCCATTTGTACAAGAGGATCTAATCAACAGACCCCCTCCATATCCTGCACAAATGACTCTTTTCCAAAATGTGTCTCCTTCAACAGAAAACCTCCACTGCCACTTTCCAAGAAGTGAGGCTTTCATTCTCCTGATTTTCCTAATTCCCAGACCTCCTAGTCTTTAGGTTTACAAACATCTTTCCAATTCTCCAAATGGTACTATCTAAAGACCTTTCCCTGCCTCAAGAGATCCCTTTGGATTTTGTCACACCTGTCCATCACACTAGCCATACGGTGGAAAAGACACATGTAGAAGACAGGCCTGTTCGACAGGCAACTTTGACCAACTTAATTCTATCACCAAAAAGGCAAATATTTGCTTTTTCCACACCAACAGTCTTCTCTCCACCCTTTCTATGCCGGGGTCTCATCGATATTTATTAGGTTTGCCAATAAATATAGGAAGGGCAAGATAACTAGAAATCGAACCATTGGCTGGAAGATAAATGGCAATATAGAAAACCACCGATGGCTTTGAGCTTCCTAATCTTCTTTTTGTTTAGACCAAGTAGAGAAACAAATAATAGGGAGAATAACTGCTTTGTCCCTGATTTATGGATTGTCTTTTCAAACCTGATGATCAAAGAAGGGGTTGGTTTGAAGTGATTGTCGGCAAAAAGTGATGGCTTAGAAAAATAGTTGTATGAAGCACAAAGCGAACCAGCAATGAGTTCTAGTGCAGGAGTGGGGAAGCATCTGTTTGAAAAGTTAGCAAATATAGTGGCTAGGAAACGTGGGTCCAAAGCGTGATTCGAAATGGGAGTGGCACCTAGTTAGACGGATCCTACAACTAAGCTTAGAAATGATCGTTGGCTGCCTCATATGGTAATGCTAAGTTGTACTATGATAGGAGCTCAAGAGGTAATATGGGTCTGGGTAGGGATCGTGATGTAGGACAATTAGTCACTTGTTCTAAAAGCTCGAACTGATAGGGCATGGCGAATCATTCCCTTTATCTCATAGCCCAGGCCAAGGTATTCAAAATCGGTTACGTAACGGGGTCAAAATGGCTGTTACAGAAAAACGGGCTGTAATGGCCCCGTAATGGTCCAGTAACAGTTTTTATATATATATAAACTATCATAACGGTAACGGTGGTGGCCTTTACGGCCACTGTTACCATTTTAAAATACCTTGACCCAGGCCCCACATCGCATGGGTAAGGACCTCGGCCGAACCACCCTCATGTGTCCCATTTCACATGGGTTTCGCTTCACACGAGCCGCTCGCCTCACACCAACCCCTTGCTTCACACAGGCTGCCCACCCCGAGTGTGCCTCTGCATCCCATAGGCCACCCTACTCGAGCCTAGTGTGAAAATGCTCCGGCATTAATCACTCCAGGTGAGGAGTCTCGAACATGAGACATCCCGCTCTGATATCACTTTGATGTAGGACAATTAACCACTTGCTTTAAAAGCTCGAACTAATGGAGCATGGCGAATCAATCCCTTTATCTCATAGTCCATGTCCCACATCGCATGGGTTAGGAATCGGCCGAACCCCCCTTGTGGGCCCCACTTCACATGGGTTTCACTTCACACAAGCCACTCGCCTCACCCGGACCGCTTACCTCGAGTGTGCCCTTGCATCCCATGGGCCACCCCACTTGAGCCCGGTGTGAAAATGCCCTTGCATTAGATTGGTGGTATTATTTGTAAGGGAGATGGATAAGTTTTTTGGACCTACTGAAGACCGTGACTCTAATGCGGCATTGACGAAGGCTCTTTGGACTAAAATTGCATAACTTCTTCCAATACATTTGGGTCTAGTGATGATAGAGGTGGCTCTTTAAATGCATTGAGTTGTGTGATGCTGTTGGGGAAATGACATTGGAAATGAGATGGTTGATGGTTGGATTGAAGAGATTTAGGAACTGTGGTAGCGACCACTTGTCTCTCCCACACAGAAGGGTAAGGGAACTCCAGAGCAGACTTGTCAGCTGGAGGGTGGTTGTAGCTTATCCATTGTTTTGTGTATGCTTGTCCCCTTCTGTAATTCTCACCTCTTTAATGCGACTTGCTGTTTACCTTTCAATATATATATATGATGTGGGTCACTATGTCCATCTTTGAAGATGGCCTCAGTCCAACAGCCAGTGGTGCTCTTGGCACTTTTCTCTTGCATTAAATAACCATGATTGATTGATAGGTCACCATGCTTGCCCACTGGTTTCTGCCATCTGGATCTCCTTTTTGGATTTGTAACTTCTGATTTAATCGATAGAGCTCTTTCCATTCTTCCTAGTGCTCACCTCTGTGCTGGATTTTTGCTCTCAAGTCCGAATGTTATCAAACAGATGAAGCACAATTTGATAAGAGCTATGAGTTACTACGATTTCTTATTGGCTATTGTTCAGCACGGTGATCTTCAATGTCTTATAAGTTACTCTTCTTGACCTGTATCATGTTCATTTGAGGGGATGAGTTATTGAATTACCCATCCCCCCCCCCCCCCCCCCCCTCGAATGAAATATTAATTGTGGTTGCTATAATGGTTTAGGGGTCTGAATTTTGCAAACCCTTTCTTTTAGATTGAAGGATGGGCTTGAGTTGAATCTTTGCATTCTTGGCATTTTACAGGATTCTTCAATGCCATTATCAATTTTTGATGAGCTGTTTCCTACTTCAGGAGTCAAAGCCTGATACAAGCAGCCAAGACAATGGTCTTGTTTTATTTGAAATATTCAAGAGCTTCAGGCGTCCGATTAATGACATCTGTTCTGTGAACAGGTAGAAAATCATTTTAAGTTCTATTTGACTATTCCTGTTCTTCTAATGACCCTTGTTAACTAATTTGTGTCTGTGAATCAGGGACGGCGATGCTTATGTTTCAGAAGAAAGTAAATGTTCAGAAGAATGTAAACGTTCAGAAGAAAGTAAACGTTCATCCAACAGTGAAGATGACTTAGGTGTATCAATAAATCTTTCAGAATTACATGAGAATGGAGCAGAAAATGCTGAGTGTTCATCTCATGTAGAGTCTCTGATTTGGAAGGTGGAGGATGTTGATGCCCCAAAGAGTTAGTTAATTCATTACTTTACTCATTGGCCATGACTCTTGTAGCACAGCATATGTATGAGTTTTCAATAGTTTGATTTTATGTGCTTGACTCAGTATATTTATTTCTTCTACTTTGTTGCCCCAAAGAGTTGATTCGTTACTTTAATCTTTGGCTATGACTCTTGTAGCATAGCATACATTTGAGGTCTGAATAGTTTGATTCCATGTTCTTTACTTCGTGGACTTATTTCTTTCTCTTTGATGAACTGTTTTGAGTTTTGCAATTTTAAGTCAATTGGTTTCTTCGGAGTGTCTGTACATCGATCTGTATATTTGAATTTATAGTTTAGAGTTTATCTGTCAACTTCCCATTCACTTTGTCAATTGTACATGTTTTTTGACAGTACCTGAATACTATACAATCGTTGCTGAGTCGAAGTTTCCGGTAGTGTGACATCTTATCGCTGTATTGGGTATTTTGCACTCCCATGGATAGTGCCTGAACTCTCATTTTGCCTTAGTGATTTGATTTAATTCAAAATATCAATTAATGGTGCATAGGTTCAGGTAGAGGAGTTCTTCAATCTCTTTTTCTCAGATGAAGCCATCAACTTTGTTGAAACGTTTCATAATAGATGCAGAGACAAAGGTAGCATTTTGCACTTAGTTGGGAAGCATTTTTTTTTTTTTTTTTAATAATAATTTTGACATAATTAGTTTCTATTTTATGATTATTACCTTGATTACTGTCAAATAGCAATACACTTAAGTTTGTTCCCATTAGACCTGAATTCTGAAGTGTTTTTGCTTCGGATATTTATTTTTTCTGGGCCATGGTGATTAACTGCAAAGAAGATAATCCAATGCCCAAACCAGGGAAGCTGCCCCCCTTTGTTGGGATGGAAGCTTAATTTCGATGGATCTTTTCATGGGAATCACCAGCCATGAGATAGCGGCAGAATAGTCAGGGATGGTAATGGCATCATTTTGATGTCCTTCTTGGACTTGGCCAGTATAAGATCCTCTTCAACAGCAGAGGTGCTTGCTTTTAAAATGGTTTGGTAATCTTCACCACTCACTCCTTGGGGCCGTTGATTGTCGGGGGTGGCTCTGCAGATGGACCATCAATTTGTCCTGGAAGCCTTTGTACATTTTGTTCCCTCCAGGCTAAACATTTCTTTTGCCCATGTGGAAAGAGAGGCTAATGGGGTGGCAAATGCTGTGGCTAAGGAAGGCATGTCTTGCTTTCCTGTTTGTATCAGGGAATCTCCCCTTTCTTCGTGATATAATTGCTTTTTTGCTTTGCTGAAGTCCCCTCAAAGGAAAAAAACCTTTTAAGTCACAATGAAATTATTTTTATGCCATAGTTCACAAATTGTATGTACATGTGAACCATATTTCCTATTTCCATCTTTCAGATTTTCATTGCACTCCATGGAATGAGCATGAGCAGTATGGACATTCCCGTGATGTGTCATTCCAGCATCCTATCAAACTATATTTTGGTATGGCAAGGCACCTTAGTAATTTTCCATGAAGCACAGTTACATAAATTTGATTTTATTATATTAGATTCTTGACTTGCTTTTAAGTTTTCAGTGAATCTCAATTTGATTTCTGTGATGCATTCAAGGTGCAAGATTTGGTCAGTGTCAGGAGGAACAGAAATTTCGAGTCTACAGAAATGGGTATACCATATATTTCTTTTATCTTTATACTATGATGATGAAAGTATGCTGTCAGTCAACTTGTACATCCATGTTGCACTTAATACCTTCCAAAATACTAATACTCTGTTGGTTTGTGTGGCATTGAAAGGAACCTGATACATTGTTAGCTAAATTTTCTTGACAGAAGTTTGAAAACTCTCGTTATTATAAAATTTCCACACTTGATGATGTGTCAGCCGAGGTTTCGAGTGTTCTGTTGTAGACATAGTTGTCAGAAAGCAAAGTTTGATGGTAACATCTTTTGACATTTTCATGTTCAACGGGGGAATTAATGATGGTAACATCTTTTGATTTTTTTCATGTTCAATGGGGCATTAAGGAGATGCTATGCCTTAGAAAAGCACGTATTCAGCCTGTTATCAGAAATTAGGAGAAAAGATATTCTTTTTTTTAATACAAAATTAGTTCAAATACAAATTATCTCTCTAGCTGATACATAAAAAATGTATTATGGAAATTAGCAAATGAGACGGATATATCAAAAAATTAGTTTGGTTTCATGTGACGGAGGTCTACTACCTAAGCTATTTTCCTACTTAGACAATTGATGGAGAAATATAGTAAGAAGAGGACCTCCACGTGGTCTTTAGAGAATTATGGTAGGGTCCATAGAGAGTTGGTCTGGTAGGCGTTGGGAAAGGAGTTTCATGAGGATATTTTGACATGATTACGGATATGTATGAGGGAGTGATAACAAATTTGAGGACCACTAGCAGAGAGAGAAGTATGTTTCCAATTACTGTAGGCTTGCACTATGGGTTGGCATTGAGGTCATTTCTTTTCTCATTGGATATGGATGAGTTAATGGGGCATTTGTAGGAAGAGATCCCATTCTGTATGTTGTTTGCAGATGATATAGTTTTGATTGACAACATGAGGGAGGGCGTAAACACAAAGGTCGATTTATGGAGTGGTGCTTGAGAATCTAAAGGATTTAAAATTAGTCAAACTAAAATAGATATATGGAGTGCAATTTTAGTAACAAGGAGTGAAAATAGGGAATTAGTTATGATTGCTAACTAAGAAGTTTCTGAAAATAACCACTTTCAATATCTTGGGTCCATACTTCATGAAGGTGGAGAGATGAATGAGTGGCAAGATGAGGAAGGATAAAATTAGAAATGAATGCATTTGTTGCTCCAATAGGTAATAAGATGAGGGCAAGGAGACTTAAATGGTTTGGTCATATGCAATGGACACTTTTTAGGAGGAGTGAGTTGGTACAAGTTGAATGCCTAAAAGGACTTGGATGGAGGTAATAACAAAAGACTTTGAAGAATTATGGTCTAACTGAAGTTATGGCCCTTGATGTAGTAAAATACTGGAACATGATTCATGTATTGGCGCCAATTAATTGGGATAAGGCTTAGATAATGATGATGATGATTATGGAAATTGACAGTAAATGTATGTGGACATAGTGCCCAAAAGAACATGGATGGAGGTAGTAAGAAAAGAATTGATGAATTATGGTCTAATTGAAGTTATGGCCCTTGATGGAGTGAAATAGTGGAACATGATTCATGTACCCACTGCTGAAGTTATGGTTTGACTGAAGTTAAGGCTTAAATAATGATGATGATGGAAATTGATAGTAGGGCTGTAAATGGTAGGGTTTGGGGCGGGTTTAGCCAAAACCAGACTCACCCATTTACAAAATGGGTCTGGGTCCAAATTTTAGACCCAGACCCTTTTACTAAATGGGCCTGTCTAGGTCGTGGTTGAGTCAACCCCATTAAACCCATTTATAAATAGGTCTGGGTCTAGTAGAGGGAGATCCACACAAACCCATTTATAAATGGGTCCGGTTTAACGGGTTTGGTTAAGGAATATCCTGACCTTGAACCAAAACCACTTATAAATGAGTTAACAGGTTTGGTCGGGTCTAACGGGTCCGGGACACTTTGAGTTTATATCAAAATTAATCAATGCCAAATAATAATAAAAATGCCAATGGATGGATGGGGTAGATTTCTCACAAACATCACGGTGAGCCCCACTTAGTATCCCTGCGCAGTAACTTCCTGCAAAAGCCTTCCACATGCAATCCACGTACATCGTAATTCACCAATCCCACCATCTTCAGCGCGTCGATTCGGATTCTGTGATGCCCCATATTCTCAGCCGGACATGGGGTGAATATCTCCTTTTCCCACATTACTTGTCAAAGTATGCAAGCATTTTTGTTGGGCTTAAAACTGAGTCTGGATAGGTCCCTTGCAATATAGACCAGACCCGCCCATTTACTAAATGGGTTCAGGTCGGGTCGGGTCAAGCCTGATATAAAGGAAACCGGATCCATACTCGTTTATTAACTGGGTCTGTTCTTGGACCCAGACCCGTACCATTTAACAATTGGGTTAGGTCTAAATGGGTCACGTTTGGGTACCCCCATTGGGTTCACCAACCCATTTACAACCCTCATCGACAATAAATGTATGTGGAGGTAGTGTTGTGTTTCTAGACCCTTATGCATGTGATCATGCATGCCTAAGATCGGGTGTAATATATATATATATATATAAGAATACACCATGATAATCTAGTCAAAATCAAAATATGGAGTTTCTAGATCTGGAGCATACCTTTGTGGAGAAGATGATCCTCTTAAGATTTTCTCTCTCTTGAATATTCAAAGCTACAACTCTTAGGGGGTGACATCTCTACGAATAAGAGCTTATTGGCGTATTTCTATTAAAAAAAGAAGAAGAAGAAGAAGCTTTTAGACTATTTGGTAAAAGTCTAGTGCGTATTTGTTTAGAAAAATGCAAATAAGCTCCGATTTTATAAGTTGGGGAGGGGTTACTTTTTGAAACGGAGCTTATTTGGCTTAAGCGGGTAGACATTTTGAACTAATTTTTGGACAAGTTTGTCCTTAAACTTTTCAAGTAATTCCCATCTTACCCTCTTCTCTTCTCTTTACAATCTCTTCGAGGTAGGCTCACATGATGATAGACCCATATTGAAGGTGGGTCTCACATGATGAATGGTCCACATCAAAGGTGGGCCCATGTAATGTAGGGTCACATCAAAGGTGAGCCCCACATGATGGATGGCCTGCATCAAAGTGTGGCCCCACACGATGCACGATCCACATCAAGTAGGTCCTACTTGATGGATGGTCCACATCAAAGTTTGGACCCACATGATGGAAGGTTGACATTAAAGGTGGGCCCACATGATAGATTACCCATATCGAAGGTTGGGCCCCACATGATGGATAGTCCATGACAAAGGTGGGACCTATATGATGTATGGTGGACATCAGAGTTGGGTCCCACAGGATGGACTATCCACATCAAGTGGGCCCCACATGATAGATGGTCCACAACAAAGGTGGGACCCACATGATGGATGGTGGACATCAAAGGTGGACCCCTCATAATGAATGATTCATATTGAATGTGGGGCCACACATCAAGGTGGGCCTACATAATGAACGGTTCATATCAAAGGTGGGCCCCACATGATAGATGGCCTGCATCAAAGTGGGGTCTATCATGACGGAACATGCACATCACGTGGGCCCCGTTTGATGAGTAGTCCACATCAAAGGTGGGCCCACATGATAGATGATGGTCAATGAAGGTGGGCCCATGATGGATGAAGGTCAATGAAGGTGGGCCCACATGATGGTCAATTGACATCAAAGGTGGGCCCACATGATGAGTGACACATATTGAAGGTGGGGCCCCACACAATGAATGGTCCACAGCAGGGTGGGCCCACATAATGGACAGTGGGCTTCACATGATGGATGGCCAACATCAAAGTGTGGCCCATCATAATGGACGGTCCACATCCAAGGTCTCACATGATGAATGACCCATATCCAAAGTGGGCCACATGATGGATGATCCACATAGAAGGTGTGCCACACACGATGAATAGTGGATATCAAAAGTGGGCCCCACATGGTGCACAATCTACTTTGAAGGTGGGGCCCACACTATGGACATATCAAATGTGGACTCCGCGTAATGGGTGATGGGCAATGGACATTGGGGGCATAAAGGACAATTAACATTGATGGTGAGCCTCACATGATGGATGACCTTCGTCAAGGTGGGCCCCTAATGATGAATGCTCTACATCCAAGACGGGCCTTGTATGATGGACGACCCACTTTGAATGTTTGTCTCACATAATGGATAGTCCGCATCAAAGGTGGGCTCTATATGATGGTTGATCCACAATCCACATCAAAGGTGGGCTCTATATGATGGTTGATCCACAATCCACATCAAAGGTGGGCTCCATCTAATGTACAACATAGTGGATGGCGCAAATGTCTTAAAGTATGAAGATTGTAGTCATCCATTCTTTTGTCATTTGGGGCATGGTTCATCTACGGCGAGATCCACCAAAACAACCATTTGGATTGCTCTTATAATAGAGTTGTTGTAATCTTTAAAAATGACGTCAACTACCCCTAAAAATTGCTCTTCTTTGAAGGTTTTACCAAACGTGCTTATTTCAAATAAGAGATTTTTTTGGACTTGAAAACGCGATTTTACCAAACGAGCTTATTTAAAACAAGTGCTAGAACAAAAAGAGCTTATCAGAGTAGCTCTTATTGAATTAGAGTAGAGATGCCAAACGAGCCCTTGTGCAAGAGCTATTGCCTCCAAAGATGGATCATCACAAGTTTTAGGGAACCCCACACTCAAGGAGATGAACCCTATGGTCACTCCAACCTCCTATGCCTACATGCCTCTTGGGTGTTTCTCACACACGAGGTGGGGGGAATCTTTGGGTCTTCTTACTTATTTAGAGTTCCTCTTGAGCTTTGGGCTTAATGAGCCTTCTCTCTTTAGTTCATTTGGGTCATCATCAACCATTTGCATAAAGGTCTTCACACACATGAATTCCGGCCCTTGGCACTTTCATTTATCTTGCATCCTTTGTCATCATCATCATCCTTCATCATGTAGGCTCAGGCCTGAAATGTGGACGATTCACTATTGGATTTTTGACAAGTCACTTCATAAAGAAAACACATGTATTTAAAACTATAAAGAACATTGTTTTTCTTTTATAAAACCATTTTAATCAAAACCTTTTGACCCAAAAAGTTGCAAGAGCTCATGAATAAGTGGGCTAGTCAATCCAGGCAATCTTCCATGGTGAAACAATGCATACAACATGAATTGTCATGGAACACATACGTTTCCATCCAAATGGCCCAACCACACGTGTATGTCACCTTGGGATACAAGGTTCATGACATGTATTAAAGCCGCCTGCATAGATAACAAAGTCTCTATAACCAATTCTTATGTCTAAGGATGTTTGAATAGGGTGCTTCTGAGTATATGCTTTTGATATGGACCTAGAAGCATTCCCCATATGATCCACCATTCAATGTGTCAACTTTTAGGTGTACGCACTCATGTATTGATGAGTCCTCAACTCATTGCCCGAGACAAAGCAACACTGCTATAGCAATCATCAAGTCACATGACAACCGTACATATACACTAGCTCAGGCACATGATGGTTGTGAATGCTCATTTTCATGGACAAGGTCTCTTGAGCCAAATCTCTCACATGCCATTGGCTTAGCCATATGCACTTGGTCCAATACAATATCCATGAGGGACTTGATGATTTTCATCAAACAATACATGTTGTGCTTTTTAAGTACAACCTCTATGAGCAGCAAGTACTCTTTTCTCTCTTATCATGGTAATGACACATTGATAATAATCATAATTGTCATAATGATAGCGTGAGGTACGTTTTGGGTTTCAAGGGCACAAAACCCAATAGGTAGAAGTATGAGATAATGTTTTAAATATCGTTATTACGTAAAGTATCACACCCTTAGGATACCGATAAATATCAGTTACTGCATGGGATATATCGGTTGTATCGCGTAATGTATCCTTGTTGTTGGGAAACATGGGAACATTGGGAAATTGGTCGAATTTTTCAATGAAACTTCAGGAATTGTAAAAAAAGACATCAATACATGTTTAAAAATCAAAACATTGCAAAAAAAAAAATACACATAATAGGGGTTTCCTTTGTATGGGATCCTAATATATGTGCTTTTCAACTGAACTGATGCAAGCATGTTCAAATATTCAAAGTCTATTCAGATAATTTATAAACGTAAGAAGGCATGTATGAAAACATAAGCAATACATTCAAAAGAAAAATAAGAATCACTAAATCAGGTTACATACATGTTTAATTTTGTGTTTGGATACAAAGATTGCAATTGACTTGTGAGAAATTGAGAATTTTTTATTTTTCTCAATTTTCTGCAACTTGACCCAACTCTCACAAATCTCGAAATCGAAGTTCCAAATCCATGATTTTTCATGGAATACATGAAGAATCATATATTTGTAACCATTTTACACTGGTTTAATATGATTTACAACAAAAACATGTATCGAAAATTGAAAATGCTCACTGGATCAAATAAGTGGGATATATCGGCACTACCTGTGTGTTTCATATTGCACAAGTGGGATGCAAGATATATCGTGGGATATATCGGCTGATATCGTTGATATTTAAAACATTGGTATGAGAAAGTAAAAGATTGACTGTTATTGAACCATATAATGCTTGAAGATCAGCTTAACACTTTTGAGTTCTATGTGCCTAAGGTCTGAGGTATGAGCAGTGTTTGAGTTGTCGGTATCGCTACAAGTTTCGCTGGCCGGAGATAAAGATATAATATCGTTATCGCCGATAACTGGAAATGCAGGGAAAAAGGGGGAAACATGGAGAAAATGGTGGAATTTTTCAGTGAAACTTCAGGACATACCTAAATACACATATTTACATATTCAAGAATGAAAAAATTGCAAAAAGAATGCATTAAATTAAAAGTTTCCATTTAATAGGGGCTAAAAGGCATGCGTTGTCACAAGAAATCACTCAGTAGTAACTAAAATGAGTTTATATAATACAAATGCAACTATAGTACAATAATTAAGATTTGTAAAATTAAATGAACTCACAAAGCATACCTTTTTTGCCATCCCTCATCCCTACATGGAGTGATGAGGTGTTTTGTAGTCATTGTCTAAATCTTGATTGTAGGACCCACCTCAATATATCCATGACGTTCATCTATTTTGACCGCTTATTTTAGGGTGTGGACTCAAAAATAAAGTAGATACAATTTTTGTGTGGACCACGCCATAGGAAACATTGGTTAATGACCACTAAAAACCTTTTGTGGGCCATATAAGTTTTGGATCAAGCTGATATTTGTGTGTGTGTGTTTTTTTTTCCCTTTTCATTCAGGTCTGTGTGACCTTTTCAACAGGTTAGATGGTTAAAAAATATTACCGTGGACCTTAGGAAAATTTTAATGGTGGGCATTCAACCACTATTTCCTATAGTATAGAAGACCTGTAATTTTTATCTTCTTATTTTTTTTTATCACGCCTTAACAAGTGGGCCCTACATGCACCCATGCCACTGGTTCTGGGGTTACACCCAAGTCATGCTCTAATGAGGATTAGGTGCAAACTCACACAAGACGGTGTAACCCTTAATGTGGGGACTACCTTGATGTATGTCTTCTATATCCATGCTGTCCATCCAATTTTCAAGATTATTTTAGGGCATGACCCAAAAAATGAAGTAGATCCAATTCTCAGTTAGACCATACCTTAGGAAAAAGTGGCGATTGTCCGTCAATGGGCCACAAAAGTTTTGAATCAAGCTGTTATTTATTTATTTTCCTTCATCTATGGTCACGTGACCTTATCAACATGTTGGATGTCAAATAAACATCACATAAACATTATGTGGGCCCAAGGATCACGTGACCTTATCAACCGCTGTGTACCTTGTTAACACGTTGGATGTCAAATAAACATCACGTGAACTTATCAACAGTTGTGTACCTTGTCTACATGTTGTATTTGACCTTATCAACAGTTGTTTATCTATACCGTCCATTCATTTTGGCAGATCATTTTAAGGCATCGGATAAAAAAATGAGACAGATCCAAATTTAAGGTGGACCACATGGCAGGAAACAGTGGTCATTGAATGGCCACCATTAAAAACTCATCGGGAGCTACAAAAGTTTCGATCAAGCTGATATTTGTGTTTTCCATTCATCCAAATCTGTGTGACTTAATCAAACAGTTGGATGGCAAATAACCATTACAGTGGGCCTTAAAAAGTTTTTATTGGTAAGCGTTCAATCACCGTTGTTTCCTTTGATGTGGTCCACCTGAAATGTGGATCTGATTCATTTAACGGCTCATGACTTAAAATGATCTTTCAAAATAAATGGACGGCGTAAATGAAACACATTACATCATGGTGGGCCCACAGAGTAGCGAGCACTTCACGTCTCACGTGCGGTCATCCCGTAAAAGGGAGCTTCGGATGTGGGAAACCATTTTGGGGAAACCATCTTTTGAAGCCCTCAATCTCTCAAATCCCTGAAATTTCTCAAATTCTCTCTAAAATTTAGGAAATATCCACCCATCTATGCAAGATTCTTTGCCGAAATTGCCACTCCTTTGAAATCTTTCATTTATTTGAAGAAAAAAAAGGAAAAATCGAGATTTTTTTTACATATGAAAGAACAACACTCGGATTTCGACGATCAATCGACTGGCGTGCTACCTCTAAATTCTGAATCCTCTTTTAAAGGTATCAAAAATATCCTCTTACATGGATCAAAATGATTTTTCATTTTTTTTTTGAATTTTTTTCATATTTACGCACTCCCGAAATTTTCGGCGGGTTAGCTACAGCGAATTTATCGCCGATAACTTCATTTATCGTCGATAACTTTATTTATCACCGAAAAATCGCCGACAATTGGAAGAGATACGAAACTAGGGAGTTTCGGTATCGCCGGCTTGGCGACACCGATAATATCGGCGATATTATCGATTTTTGGCCGACAATTTGAACACTGGGTATGAGAAAAATATAACTCAGGTTTTGGTGAGGTTTCTTATACTTTTTAACTTTGCTTTTACTGTAGTTTATCATGCACCTGTGATGTTCTGTTAAATGACTAGGGATTTTTATTCTTTACTACATAGTTTTTACTTGGATTGGGTTGTAAGATCACATGAGGACCAGACTCAACCCAATCATTCATTTCAAACTACTTTTAACTTCTCTATAAATTGATTGAAATATTGACTGTAAAAACTAACTCACAAGGATGGTATCTATTAGAAGATAACTTAATAGATACGGTTAATAGGTATTAGATCTCATTCTCAGTCTTTCACCATCTCTATTCACCAGGTTCCTAGAAACAAACTTGTTAGATTATTGTCTTGCACAGGAAAGTGTTCTGATGTCTCCTCTTTGCTTCAGGGAATCTTATCCATTGCCTTTATGGATCACTGTATTAGCTTTCCCTCTGGTTTCTTTTAGTAAAATGTTTACTATCAATAAAAAATAAATTAATAAAAATATGGAAAAATAAGAGATTATCAAATCAACCATATTCTGATAGCTCACATGACATTCTAGTCAATTCTGTAACATTTCTTGGCATGTGGTGATGAACCAGTAATATCTCGATCCCTCAAGACAGGAGAGAGAAGTTGATTGTGCACCTCAATTCCAGTTCCATTTTGTCACCTTTGGGTTCATATAGAGTACCCTTTGAGATCATAACAACCGTTTGGAAACTTACATCTTGATTTTTTTAGCAGATGCTCACTTAATGATGGCAACATAGATCCAAGTTGACTGCCGAACTGTTTATCATGGGATTTCAATTGGATCCCTTGATTTGAATTGTAATCATAGGATTTTGAAGCTGATGGTTTCTGCAGCTTCTTTAATACTTTGATAATCCTTGTCTCAATTTTTCATAAGCATTTATTGCATATTTTCTTAAAACATGAATGCAGTTCCTCATAAGATAATCATTTAGTTTTGAAATTTCCTTTTATATTTCATGAGGCTTTTGTACTATAGTTTCTCCAAAATTGCTGGAGATGTGATGATTTGCGCTTTGACATTTTTTAACCTTTTATTGTCTGTCAGCCATTTAATCATTGAGACATCACAAGAAGTTAATGACGTGCCATATGGGGACTACTTCCGTGTAGAGGTATCCTATCTAAGCAGAAACATTCATTTAATTGTTTACTTGTACAAAAAGTCTTAGGTACTAACAAATCTTTATTTGGCCATTGATTGGATTTTTTTTTCCTTTTCTTTTTCGTTGTATAAAATATTGTGGATGAATTGTAGGTATTTCCTTGTCGTGAAAACCCTAGCTGTGCTGTTATCTTGAATTAGTTGTAAGAATAGGAGTATGTATTTAGTCTTTTCCGCACTCTAGAGACAACAAGTTGAGTTTCAGTCATGTATCTTCTGTTATCTTAAAGAGAATTCAAAGGGAAGAGATACTATTTGCATTGAAATGTGGTAAATAGTCTCCTTCAGTTCTGATGGGTGTCCTATGTTTCAATTATTGCATTAATTTGTGTTGTTTTGTTCTAAATGAATTTATCTCAATCCCCTCTGTTATTACATAGCTGGTAGAAGTATAATTACACAATGTGTGGATGTGTGTGTGTGAGATTATTAGGATGTGTTGGTTGGGTTGGAGAAGCTAAGGCAGGATTTCTTTATGGTTGATAAGGAAGAGGGTTGTTTGTGGAGAGCAATGACAGTTTGAAAATATGGTGTGAAGGAGGGTGGGTGGTGGACAAAAGACACCTCTTTATAGTGCTTTAGTGTTGTGCAAGGCTATTGTCAGATTGGGGAACAAGTTCAAGGAAAGAATTGTATTCTCTTTAAGATACGGGACGAGGATCCAATTTTGGGATGGCATTTAGTTGGGCAAGAGTATGCTCCGGGAAGAGTTCCTAAGGGTTGCCGATTTATCCCCAAAAGGAAACATCACAATTGCCCAGTGCTCTACTTAGTCGTAGGTAAAGAGGTGACATGGTCTCCTAATGTAGGGGCATTTTCATACCAGGCTCGAGTAGGATGACTTGTGGGATATAGGGGCACACTCGGGGTGGGCAGCCCGTGTGAGTTGGAACCCATGTGATTTGGGGCCCACGAGGAGGGTTCGTTTGAGGACCTAACCCATGGATGAGGGGCTTGGGCTATGAGATAAACGGATTAATTCGCCATGCTCTATCAATTTTAGCTTTTAAAGCAAGTGGTTAATTGTCTTACATCAAATCAAGGTGTCCCATATTGGTTATGTATCGGCCGATACGTAGCGGTAACGGCGGTGACCGTTACCCGATACGGGGTTGAAAAGGCCCCCCCCCCCTCGATTCTGTGACCGTAACGGCTGTTACGGGCCTCTTTTTTTTTTTTTTTTTTTCCCTTTCTTTCCTTCTTCTTCTTCTTCTCGAACTGGTGCGGCTATGGCTGTTTCCCTTCTTCTTCTTCTTCTTCTTCTCGGACTGGTGCGGCTATGGCTGTTTCCCTTTCTTCTTCTTCTTCTTCTCTCTCTCTCTCCTTTTCTTTTCGGTTTCCCCCTCTCTTCTTTTTCATTTAGTATCGGAAAAAGAAATCGTACTGCATACGAGTTACGCAGTACGCTTTTATCGTACGAGTTAATAAAAGGTCCACGTGCTGTGTGGGCCCCACCATGATGTATGTATTTTATCCATGCTGTCCATCCATTTTGCCACATCATTTTAGGTCATGATCCAAAAAATTAGTAAGATCCAAATCTTAGGTAGACCACACCATAGGAAACGGTGATTATAGAATGCTCACCATTAAAAATTTCTTAGGGTCCACTGTAACGTTTATTTTCCATCTAACTTGTTAATTGGGTCACACTGATGTGGATGAAGGGAAAACACATGTTAGCTTGATCTAAAACTTTTGTAGCCCTCAATAAATTTTTAATGTTGAACATCTTATGGTGCAGTCCACCTGAGCTTTTGATTTGCCTCATTTTTGGGCTCATGTCCTAAAATTATTTGGCAAAATGGATGGACGGTTTGGATATAACACATTCATCATGGTGGGGCGCAAAAAACTTTGACACTCGTGTGCCACACTTCACAATCCGAGTCCCGCTTAATTTGGGCCCTTAAAAATTTGTACACAAGACACGTATTAACTTAAAATTTACCAATTAAATTATGGACTATAGTTGCTAACTCATAATGCCAAAATCAAATTGTTTGAATAGTTTTAATTTTTAATTTGTGGACGCTTATTTTTTAAAATAGGGCCTTTTGATTTTTTTCATGATTCACTATCCAATAAATGTCCACCAATTCATAAGTTAGATAATGCCAATCAATTGCATGAATTTGAGGCTGATTTGGGGCATGGATTGGTCCTCCAAGTCAGCCCCAAATTGGCAACGCCATCTACCTGAATTTAATTTCATTTTTTTTTTAAAGAACTATTGGGAGAAATGATATCAAATTGTTAAATATAAATTAGATATTTAGAAAATTAAATATATGAATTTTGTAGTCAAATTTAGGTTATCTGGTTCATAAATTCATCAGACAGTCCGATACAACTTCTCACCGAAGAGTGGACCGTTACACCACCATAAACATGTTCTAATTTATAAACGAATGCATATTTGGAATGCTTAGAATATTCTGGATTTAATATATATTTTTTCATATTTTTTTGGAAAAAAAAATAAATTGCACTGTTACGGGCCGTTATGCTCCCGTATCACCATTACACCCTGCATCCATATCGGTATCGGAGGGCACCGTTACGCCAACTAATACCGATACAGGATACCTTGCATCAAATTGGTATTAGAGCGGGAGGTCTTGTGTTCGAAACTCCTCACTGAGGGTGATTTAGAGTTGGGCATCGGTCCGAATCGGATTGGATTGGGTCTAATTCGATCCGATCCGAATTCTCAATGGCCTGACTCGAACTCGATCCGATCCGGGATCGAGTCCGGGTCACCTGACTCGAACCGATCCGATGCATGGTTGGCCTGACCCGAATCCAGTCTGACTCGGCCAAGGAAACCGAGTCGGATCGGGTTGGGTACGATTCGGATCATATGAATTTAATCTAACTGTTTCATATGGTGTGGTCTATTTCGGCCTTCAATATACTGCCTTTTTGTACTCAAGGCCTAAAATGATATGTCAAAATGGATGAACAACTTAGATAAAACGTATACATCAAGGTGGGCCCCACATGGCGCGGAAAGAACTATCTGTCTACGTATCCTTGCTTTTATCGGATATATTTTAGATATTTTAGTGTTGACTTGCACTGCACGAAAGTGCAGTGATGTTTCACGTAAGTGCAGCTGTGCACTTGACTTGCTGTATTGACATTAACACGTTTTGTGGGTCTGATCATGGGTATGTGTTATATCCAAATTGTCCATCCATTTGGCGAGCTCGTCTTAAGGCTTGAGACGAAAAATAAGACAGATCTAACTATCAAGTGGACCACACGAATTGTTTAACGGTGAAAATCATTCTCTACTACTATTTGTGGTGTAGTCCAGATGATCTTTGGATATTATTCATTTTTTGGATAATGCTCTATAATGATCTCTAAAAATATATGAACGGTGTAGATATAATAAATACATCACTGTGGGGCCCATATAACTTTGATCTCCTTTGAACCGTTCATACAACTCGGAGCTCGAGGAGCGCCAACACTCGCCTTCGCACACGACACGTACCTACAATAGCTATATAGCTAGTGTGTGGTACACCAGCAAATCCGCTTCTGGTGTGTGGTACACGTACTTATATACTGAGTAAATTCTATTGGGGCCCACCGTGAAAATGCATGTGGTTTATCCACTCCGGATTGGATTGGATCGGTCCGAGTAGGTATGGATCTGAACTCGACCCGAAAAGCTTTCGGATCTGAACTGCCCTACTCGATTCACACCGATCCAGGCCGTCAGATCTATTCGGATTGGGTCAAGATTACCCAGCTCTAGGGTGATTAATGCAAGGGCATTTTCACGCTGGGCTCGAATGGGGTGACCTGTGGGATGCGGGGGTACACTCGGGGTGGGCGGCTCGTGTGAGGTGGAACCCATGTGATTTGGGGCCCATGAGGAGGGTTCGGCCGAGGACCTAACCCATGGATATGGGGCTTGGGCTATGAGATAAAGAGATTAATTCACCATGCTCTATTAATTCTAGCTTTTAGAGCAAGTGGTTAATTGTCCTACATCATCTCCTCTATGTAGGGGGAATTTGTCGGAAGTAGAAGTGGGAGAGCTCATTAGGCTATTGAAGCGGCTCTAAGGTATTAGCCCTTCTCCCAGTGAAAAGGATTTGATGGTGTGGAATAAAGAAAAGTTTGGCCAGTTCTCGATTAGTTCTTTTTATAGTTTTATCCTTGGTATATCTCCAGGTAGATTTCACACTTCCTTCATCTGATTCTACAGGGCTCCCCCTTAGGTTGCAGTGTTGGCTTGGTTGGTGGGTAGGAATAAGGTGCTCATGATCGATAACCTACAAAAGAGGAAGATGGTGATTACCAATGTCTGAATTTTGTATATGTAGAGTGAGAAGTTGGTTGACCACCTCTTTGTTCATTGTCCTTTTGCTACTGAGTTGTGGGAGGGGTTCTTCGTGGTTTCGGTATATCTTGGATCATGCTGGGCTCCATTTAGGGGCTTTTGCTTGCCTAGCATTGGGGTGGGACTGGTAAGAGAGGAAGGATGCTTTGGAGACTAGCTTTATTGGCCAACCTTTGGGCTTTATGGGAGAGTGGAACGACCAGTGTTTCCATTATCAGTGTGACCGGGTCTCATATGTCTTCAGGAGGTCCAAATCAGATGTAATGAAGTGGGCCTCAAATATAGAGGGTCTTCATGTCCTCTTTTGTCATTCTCTTTGGCTGCTTTGTAGTTGTGTGAGGCTGTTTTGGTCTCTTTAATAAAATCATTACTTGTCAAGGAAAAAAAAGTAAAAAAAGAACAACAACTAAGAGCCTGTTTGGATCGTGAGAAAAGTGTGGGGAGAGAGGAACAACTGATTTTTCCATAATTGGTGTGACTGGGTCTTGGAGGTCTTTGGGAGGGCCAAATCAGATGCAATGGAGTGGGCCTCAAATATAAAGGCTCTTCATGTCCTCTTTCATCATTCTCTTGGGCTGCTTTGTAGTTGTGCGAGGTTGTTTTGGCCTCTTTAAGAAAATCATTACTTGTCAAAAAGAAAAGAAAAAGGAAAACAAAGGGCCTGTTTGGATTGTGGGAGAAGTAAAAAGAACAAGAAAAAGAAAAGAAAAGTGTAATTACTATCCAATGATGGATTCCCATGGATTCCATTAGCACTATTGAAACATGGTTTTCCATGTGTTCCATTTTCAGGTATCTTGTTTGGATGACCAGTGGAAATCTCATATTCTTCTAACAATTTTCACCTCGTATCTTGTGCACAAGAATTTGATTATGGAAAATGCTAACGATCGATCCTTCCAATCTCACAATTTTCTTCACTACCCCAACTACTCAAAATATCCAAACAATGCAAAACACTTGAGTGTTCTTTTCTTTTCCCACAATCCAAACAGACCCAAACTGGAAGGTCCTTGCTTTGGTTTTCTTTAAGAAACCATCAGGTTTTGCCTTTCTTTGTTGGTGTTTTCCCATGGAATCATGGTTGTGGAAGCTCTTCTTCTTTTCTTCTTCTTCTTCTTTTTTTTTTTTTTTTCTTTTTCCTTCTTTTTAAATGTTTATGTATTCTTTGTCTATTTCTCTTTTTATTATTCTTGTCACATTTTTATGATAATTCATCATCATCTAAGCCTTATGACAATTAATTAGGTTGGCTACATGAATCTTATTCCGCCATTCCACTATCAACTTGCTGATTGTAATCAACCTATCTAATAGACTATTAGATACCGATTGATTGTAACCAACTAGTCTCTTACATTGTGCCTGTGGGAGTTTTGTGCTCTCATTGTTACTCCACAGCCTAGATAAAGGAGGGTTGCGTTAGGTTTGCAGTCGGCGTCAAATTTATGCCATAACTTTCATCATGAACTTGAGTATTTTTGTGATAATTGGTGGATTTATTATTCATGAGCCATGTGATAAAAAAATAAAAAATAAAAAATAAAAAATAAAAATAAAAATAAAAAAATCTATTTCCTCAAATCCCCCAATTCCAAGCTTCAATAATAGTTTCAATAGCACCAGGCCTGGCCCATTGCATTTCAAAATGAGCTTGCAATCTCCTCCGAAGATCTGAAGCAAACTTACTATGAATGAAGAGATGATTCACCGATTCCACATCTTTGAGTCAAGGAACAACTGTCTATGACTGTTCTACTCCAAGAGTGATCAATGGTCTGGACTTTGCCCTTTGCAACTAACCATCGAAAAGGGACAACACCACTTTGAGTGTTCAATAGAAGAATTTGGTGGAGAATAAGCCTGATTTTTGGTGGAGAATAAGCCTGATTTCGCGGAGATGGAAAGTGCCATAGAAAGCTAACAGATCTGAATTGATCCATCCTCCCACCATTTTGAGTGTTCAATAGAAGAATTTGGTGGAGAATAAGCCTGATTTTTCCCACTTCAATCACCACTTGTCTCTATTTTCAGAAGCTACAACAAATTTCCACATGTGGTCTTGTAGAAGATAGGCATTGAGAGCGATCATTTGTTTGGTCAAGTGATCAATAGCGAGCCACTTTACTTTTACTGACCAAACAACCGAAAGCCACTCCCCTTGGGGGACCTTTTAATGCAAGTATGAACGATCACAAGAAGCATGTGATGAAGATGCGGGCCCCAAATCCCAAGCGGGTCCTACAACCTATCTGATGGCCCCCGAATGTTGACTGTTGCCTAGAGAATTTTAAGAGATAGAAATGCTTTGTGTGGTTCTACGTTGATTCTTTGGTATCTTTCTTTAGTAAAGATTTTGAAGGATCATTAAAGGGATGTTACATTATTAATGGTTTTTTATTTTGAGAAATTGTGTCTTAGAAGATCTTAATGGGATATATCAATGCTTAGGGCATTTTAATATGATATATTAATATTACAAGATCTTAATAAGATAAGAAAGAAACGAGCGCAAGGAGATTTTGGTCCATGTATGTTTGATATTTTTTGGATTTTTTTTCTTAATTTAGAATGATTCGGTTTGTGCGTGCGTCTTTGTAGATGCCATATGGTGATGAAGATTGGAAAAAAAAAAGAAGTATGAGTTAAGGAAGAAAACATCTCTTGCAAAGGGAGCAAACCCTATAAAAAATTAACCCATGTGAATTGAATGGCGTGTAGAAAAATCTGTGGTTCTCTTCTTATTTTCTTTCTCATCCACCCTACATCATGTCTCCTCTATATAAGACCAGACTTGTCTGGGAAATGATATGCCTCTTTTCATGGAAGGTCCAGGGGAAGAGGAAAGATTCTAAGGAGAATCGAGCCAACCTCTTGGACATTCAAACTCACCTGTCTCAGACGAAAACTCACCTGTCTTAGACTAAGGTCATCATCTGTCTTCATTTTCTGTGTGGGTGGGGGGAAGATGGGTCTTGTGGATTTGGTAAGTATGCTAGCAAGCTCAGAGAACATGGAGGGCGGGGAGTAAGATTGATGAAAATTGTGAACACCTTGTTGATGGGTAAATGTTTGTAGAATTTTGGGAGTGGATGATGACAGCAAGTACAATAGTGAAAATACAGTTAGAGCTTGGTGGCTTGGTTCATTAAACCTTTGTCTTAGCATAGAGCATTGGGGTTTTGTGAAGTATTTTTCAAGATGGGAAGTTTTGTGAAAAGGAGATTACTTTTTGCCTATGGGATTGAGCACAAATCTGGTTTTGGGAGGATGTGTAATGCAAACACATGCCTCTCAACCTTGTGTACCCTTTGATAGTATAGGGTGGTGGCCGAGAAGGATGTGATCGTTTCCCAATGTTGCCTATTAAAAAAAAAAAAGTCATTTTTCAATGTTATATCTTTCCTGATTAGGTTGATTGTACTCCAAATTTGCAGGGAGATCTTTGCGACATGAATTTGTGAACCTCATGGGTCAGTTGCACAAGCAGATACCATCTGAGGAGAGGGACAGGCAAGTTTCGAGGTCTGAGAGGTTGGGTTAATTGTCCTTAAAATCTTTTTATTCCTCTACCTTTGGAGATTCCGCATAAAGGGAGATGGACTAGACCAGTCCTAGGATAGCAGCTTGCATTTGGCTGGTTGGTAAGAATAAAGCGCTTACTATTGATCACTTCAGGAACAGACAAATGATCATTTCTCAGTGTGTATCCTGTGCCTTTATTATGCGGAGTTGGATGCCTCAATTGATTGGGCTCTTCTTGCAGATGTGGCACACTGGCTGCAATGGTCTGAAAAGAAAAATTTTGTGGAGATTGATTACGCTTGCAGTGCTTTGGTCTACTTGGTCCAAGCACTACAACAACACGTTTTGTGATAAATCATGTGTCCAGAACAGGTGTTTTCAAAAGCCATGTGGAAGGTTGTTGGTTGGGTTGAATCCCACAATACTTCTTCTATTTGCCCTTCTGTGCTTTGAAGGCAGCTAGGGGGATTGGGACTGATAACATCTTCATTATCTGCCCCTACTTTGTTCCAATCATTTTAATTAACTCAAAAAATTGAGTTACCTTAAAAAATATGGATAAACATTTGAGACAGTGGATTCCTTTCAGTAAAATGAAAATGATTGGAATGTGTTTCAGATATTAGATCATCGTAGGGTCCATAGATCAATGGTCTGAATCACCAAATATTTCATATTCGCCAAAATATAAAGTTTCTTGAAATAGAAACTTTATATATATATATATATATATATATATATATATATATATATATATATATATATATATATATATATATATATATATATATATATATATATAAAATCGCTTCCAATAGGATTCCAAATTCACTTTTTCATTTGGAATGATGGATAAATATTGCAACTATTTCATATGCTTTTCTTTGCACTTGTGGGAAGCCACCATAAGTAGCAGCATATTTGAGCTTGAATCTCAACTAGGTTCACTGAACTGTCACTTCTATCTACAAAGGTCTATTTTGTTCTCTTTTTGTAATTCATCATGGATTGATGATCATTTTTAGCATTGACTTTTAGTCATTACTAATTGCTATTATTCTTTTCTATATAATTATTTTGAATAACTTAGTTTCTATCCTTGTTGATTGATTGCATGCAGTATAGAATCAGTTTTGTTACTGTCTGGTTGCGTTCTGTACTAAATTAATCTTGAATTTTTTTAATCTTCAACGACAGTCAGTTGGATAATTTTTATGATGAGTTATTTGTAAGTTCTAACTCCCTACAAATCGCCTCATCTAATGAAACTGTGGGCGGAGTTTGAGTTTTTCATTGTTAAATTATCTTGCCGTGGAATATTTTAAATCAATTGTACTGTTCAATTATGTTTTCAGATCAGTAGTCACTTTTACTCTTTACCATCTGGGCCACTTAGTTATTTGTATCATATAATCAGTTTTGCTTCAATATGAGATCCCATCTGGTACGTAGTATATTAATGCTTCTTGTCAAGGTCTGTATGTTTTTCTGCTATATTTGCAGAAGCCCTTCCTGTATGCATTATCTTTTCTTTTTTCTTTTTTTCTTTTTGGGTGTCTCAGGGGCTTTGGGATGTCGAGGAAGATGACAATGGAAGTGGCTCTTGTATTCTACGAGTGTATGTAAATGTGGCATTTTCAAAGAAAACCATGTGGAAAGGTAAATCTGTGGCATTGCCAAAGACGAACGTTACAGCAAAATTAGTTTTGAATTTTATGAACCGTGGTAGATTGCATTGGTGCAATGAGATTTATCTGTAGCCTGACAACATGTAAAAGGCAAATCTCAAAATACACGCAAAATTTTCCCTTTTTACCCTATTTATTCTCGCAGTGGGGTATGCTTCTCAAAAAGTATACCATCTGAACCCCTTGATATAGTGGCATCTGATTCAGCTTCCGTGTGTGTGTGAGATACCATGTATATCTATATGTTGGGGATGTCGTATGGAGTTTTAGAACTTCATGGTTTATATGCCAATGGCAGGGCAACAATGGATTTGATGAATGGATGGCATTTTGTTGTTGCCTTCAATCCCTAACAGTTGATGGGTCTCCATGTTGATTAAAATATGGACCATGTCTTAAGGCACAAGGCCTGCAACGGTGCAACCTTTGGTTGAGACACCCTAACAGTGAAAAACTAGAATTCTCTCTGGTGCTTTCACAGGAAGGTTCGGCTTGCCAACCAAACTAGGACCCATAGTTTTTCTAAGGGGTCGGGACCAATACATCAATCACCAATGGGGATTTTATAAGGTTAGTGAACACCCTAGTTCACTCAAAAAGGGAATGCTACAGGATCATATTAAATTCAGGCAATGCTGTTGCATACTGGATATAATACCAACTGTTTCAGAATTTTGCAAATATTTCTTACTTCATATATTCAATTTTAGTGTTAATTTTTTGCAAGAAGTTATTCTTAGTCCTTACTGCAGATCAAAGTCACTATAGGATCTCTTGTGTTGCCTATTCTTTTTCTAGCAATGAAAAAGAGACTGAGAATAAGAAGGAAACAAAGAAGAAACTGAGAATATAAAGAAAATAATCTAATGGGATACTATGCCAAACACAGGGAAAATAGAGCAATCAACAGTGGACGAGTGCCGGGAAGCCTATGCAGTTTGGATCAGCAGTGTACTCTCTTCCTTTCCATGGGATTCACATAGTTATTTTCTTCAGTTTCTCTTTCATGACACACATACCATTTCAGTTAAAGCTTTTATGGTGTGCTAAATCTGTTTCAGGCATATGAATTACTGAAGAAGAAGCAGACCATTGCAATATCTGAAGGTTTGAACTCTTCAACTGTTAAAATGCAAGCCCATCCTGCCTGGAAGACTTTTCAACGATGTAGATTATAGCGAATAATTTCCTTAGTCAAGGAGGGTTTCTGGATTATCTTTTTTTTGTTTATTCCCTTTTATGTGGTAATTGCAGGGGCTGCAAGTGATGCTGCCAATGCAGTGCAAAATAATGGTGATGGGCTGGAAAGTTCCACAACACTTGAGAGACCTTCAGAAAGTACAAGAGCTCTTCCACATAGAGCGTCTGATACCGAGGATGTTATCCCACAGACTGAAAATCCTGTTAAAGGAGGCCTGAGCGATTTCACCTCAATGGTATCTTTATTCAGAGAATCATGGGCATCCTTTTGTTTGTATCTGAAAAATCAAAGCCACTTCCCCATAATGGTAGTGATTGCATTTGTTTCCATCTTCATCCTAATGCAGGTAAATACTCACTTTCCGAAGGTGCATACCATCTTTTTATCATCTTAGGATGCTCAATGTTTTGCTTGTAATGTATGTGATAAGATTCATTGAATGGATCTCATGTGGATCATTGCCTATGTGGTCTTTTGGCATTCTTCTTGACTACTGGGTATTTTGATTCTTTGTTGGTTTTAGATTCCAGTGGCAAACTCATTGTTCACTGAATTATTTAAGCTCTTTAATTTGGTTGAACCTTTATTATAGTTTCATTGTATTCCATAATTACAAGGAATTTGCCTTTCGCATCTTTGGCACCACATTCAAACTATTGCTGATCAAATAAAAAGAACAATCTAGCATTTCTCCTGGATTATGAGGCTGCTAAACAAAAAGCTAGGGGCCTGCTGTAATGTTCTTGTGCTATCCACTCTGTCCATCATTTGAGACAGCATGTTACGATGTGTGCCCATAACCAGACTGATAAAAAACTTTAGTAGACAGACCACAGTGAAGAACGAGAATGGAGATTCACACCATTGAAACCTTCCTGGGTCCCACCAAATTTTTGGATCAGGCTGATATTTGTTTTGTTTTTTGCTTTTTGTTTTTGTTTTTGTTTTTTTTTTTTTCATCTTGTTTGTACTCACTTTATGAACAGGTTGAATGACACAAAGTATCACTGTGAACCCCAGAATGGTTTTGATGGTGGGCTTTCTCATTCCTACTGTTCCTTGTGGTGTGGCCTCCTTTAGTTTTATATGAACTCGAAAAGTTTTGAGATTATGTCCAAAAATGATCTGATGTAACTGATGGATGTAGTGGATGCCTAACACACATCATGGTTGGCCCCACAGACCTTTTTGTCATGCAAATCTCTGTAGCATTGCTCAAATTTCGTTTTCCATCTGAAATATGCTGTAAGTTTCACTTCCTAATTTTGTTGCTTGCAGCTGAGCATCATTGTTCTACTGACAAGAACCCCAGAAGTGCATTTAATTTCTCAAGAGAATATCATGGACAGTCTAGCTCCCGACAGGACAGAGGCTGTAGCATGGTTGGAGAGACGTGTTCAACACCTCAAGGACGAAATGTTGATGGTTGAAACTCGGCTGGAAAATATGCGCCATGAATACGTATCGTTAAAGACGTATCTACAGAGCCTTGAAAATTTCAAGCCAAAATCATGACTGGTGTAAAAACCTTTCATGACAAGAACATGTAACCTCTGGTAAATTCTTTTGATATCTCATGCTATAAATTTGAAGTAGGGCTACCAAAAATGCTAATACAAAACAACTAGATAAAATATCCACAAGTTTCCTCCTAACAGCTTATGTTATCCCCTTGCTTCTTTCAGATATTGCAGTGCGGTGATACAAGAAGATTCTTTTGCGGAAATTGGCAAGAATGAGGCCACCGTAGTCAAAATTTCCATGAGTGCCCAGATTTTACAAGAATACAAAATAGCAAGAATATAGAATGTTGGTGTACGTGTTTTCCTGGAGGATCTGATTTTCCAGCCCTTACGAAGAGGGAACTACAGGGTTGCCAAATAAAATAAAATTATATGGTTGCCTTCTTTCCCACCATTTGTTCAAGTGACACGTATGTACACATAATGCAACCGTTGATCAGGTGACCCATGACAAAAATGGGGCAGAGATAAAAATATAAAGCATTGGACTGCTCATCTGATTGGTATGATTTTCAACCTGTTGAATGTGGTTCAATGCAATTTATTTTTCTTGAAACCATGTTATGTTTTTACCATCCTCTACCAGGCTGCTACTTGGATAAGATCAATCAATGAACTCCATGAAGCATGGCAAAAGCACCCATTATTCACGATGGATGATACGGCAGCAGAAAACTATGCGATTATATTACTGAACTATCTGAAGTGGAAAGAAGATTGTATCTACAATACCTCCAGGACATTGCACATTAAGCCTGTTTGTACAACACTTTGCCTGTGGAACCGGTGTATGTGTTTGGCATCTAGCCTGTCCAGCAGGATTTCCCAATAATGAAAGTGGGGGTGCTTCAAAAATTCAGGCTGGTCCAACCATCAAGCTGCTCCGTGAGTTTGGAGGTTTTTAGGTAGTTATCCATTGTTTTGCGGAGCCCACCTGGTGATTGGACAGGCCTACTAGGGCATCCCATCATAATGGTGGGGCTCACTAGCAATCCAAACAATTTCTACGTGCAGTTGAATAATTTTTGAATTACAGTTGAATGGCTTTTGGGCCCAGTGGAACAAGGGCCACTGTTTCAGATTCAAGAAAAAGTTGTGTGAGCACTGAGCACAAGGGTCAGGCCCAAATTACCTGTGCCCCCCACGTCCACACAGTTCTGTAGGCAGAAGCTATTTGGGTCCGACCATGATGTTCCTCAAGGCACAACACAAACAATAAGGATTGAATGTCCACCATTGAAACCTTCAAGGGACCATGAGTTTTGGATCAAGCTAATATATGTGTTTTTATTTCATCCCAATGGAAATTACCTTATGAAATTTTTGAATGGCATATAAACATTACAGTGAGCCTCAAAGGTTCAGGGGCAGGCACCCCCCTCCCCCCTGTTTCTTGTTGTGCGTCCCACTTGAGTTTTGAATCAGCCTGTTTTAGAATCATGTCCTAACACAGGCAGGTGAAACTGATGCACGGAGTGAATTTCTCACAGATTACATTGGCCTCACAACTTTACTCGGGTTTTGTCTGTAGTTTGTCAAACCCATAAATATTATGTAACTTACAAAAATAATGACCTCTAAAGTAAATAAGAATGATAACTACTCCTAGTTGGGTGCATGTGTCACGTGTCAAATCCATTTGCATCCATTGCACTAAAGACATTAGTGACATGCGATTGTGTCTTTTAATCATTCTTCGGTCCAAAATAGGCATGGGTTCTACCTTGATCATACCTCCATTGTCAATTTCGGGCAAACTTCTTGCAGCACGACATGCTCCCAAGTTTCTTTTTCAAGCAAGAAACGTGGAATACCTAGTGTTATATGAGACTAGGCAGTTGTAATTTATAAGCTACCTTGCCAATTGATTGAACCATAGGATAAGTAACATAATATTTGAGAGATAATATCATAACACGGCAGATAGCAACAGTAGTGTGCCTGTATGGTTGTAAAAGAAGTTTCACCAAATCACCCACTTCAAATTCGCGCAGTTGGCTAGCAGCAACCATTTTATCCAAAGCTTGGGCAGATTTCCTACAACACACCGCAAATGTCTCCAAACAACGGTTAATGACCTCTGTTTGGACATTGGTTTTGCAGGTAGCATGACGAACTCATCTACAATTGCATCCCTTGTAGACGGAAAACCTTCCTTCCAAACTGGCTGATGAATATATCAGATCTCAATCACTGACAATAGACCGAGGCAAGGGCTGCAAGCTTCCTCGCTCAGCTATTGTTTCTGCTTTATATATTTGGCAAACATCACATTCAGCGAGGAACTTATGTACATTCTTCTGCATGCCTAGTAAATAAAATGATCGACCACTCATTTTTGGGTCTTATGCACCCTTAGAGAATTCACCTTCAGGGCTACCATGAAATTCTCATAATATAACCATTCGTAGTGGTGACCTAGGAGCTACAATGAGCTGCCCCTTGCACCTTAGGGCCTTTTGAGCCCACGTGAAGCCTGAATGCGTGGACGGGTCCCATGTGAGGTGACCCAGGTAAGGACGTGTTGAGGTCGAGCACTGTCTTCTTTAGGTGATAACTATTAAGTGTCTAATCTCTATGTGTTCCTGTTACACTATTAATATAGAAAAAAAAAAAAAAAAACTAAAATTTGGAATTACTAAAAATAACAATTTTTCCTTAAAAATTCATTTTTGAGCTGAAAGTGCACATTTTCTGACAAAACGGACAGATGTGACCCACTTTGTGAGTTAGTTAACCTTGGATGGCCCGTTTCAGTAAAGATTGATAGGTTGTGCGTCCCATAATAATACTCAGATCAAAAAGTTATGATCAATTTACGATCCACCCTCTTTTGGCCCAACCATGCTAGGAATGTATATCTATGACATCTTCTGCATCATGAGGTCACTGTAGGTCCGAGTCTTCAGCCCAACCTGACAACCTCAAGCCACAACGAAGGTTTTACTTTAGAAGGTTTGATAGTATGAGGACAGGTGTGATGGTCATGGCTATCTTGAGCACTTCAAAAGCTTGCTCTGCTTCCTCAGACCGCTGGAAGCAATCTTTTTTAGCATGTCTATCAATGGTTTGCTAACTTCACTGTTGTCCTTAAAATCTCTGGTAGTAGCCAGTTAAGCTGAGAAAACTGCATAAAGCTGCCTTTGGCTTAGGTCATTTGAGTCATGCTAGCAATTTTTGAGGGGTCAACAACCATCCCATAGCTTGAAAGATATCGCCAAGGTAAACGAGCTCACAACACCCAAAAACGCACTAATTCATGGGACTAGAAAGTTGACGGAACGTTTGTTAACCTGAACAGCTAACTAAAAATTCAAAGTGACCTTCATGAGTCTGAAACGTTGTTTTGTGAATATAATCAGTGTGCACCCAGATAATTTGATGATAACCTGATTGAAGATCAAGCTTAGAGAAGAAGTGAGCACCATGTAGCTCATCAAGGAGCTCATCTACCATCGGAATAGAGTACCAATCCTTAACTGTAGGTCAGTTCATGGTGTAGTAATGGACACACATATGCTAAGTTCCATCCTTTTTTCAGACTAAAGAGGACCAATCAAGAGAAAGGACTCACACTATGCTGAACGTTACCAACCTCTAACATCTCAAACACAAGCCGTTCAATCTCATTAGTTTGAACATACAGGTATGGATGTACCTCGCCTGATTGGCTGTCGGGCAACAGCAGCTTTCGATGGTCACAGGACTGTTTAGGGGGCAATCCTAATCATACTTAGACAAAAGAGCTGTCATTTTCAAATTGGGAGACTCTTCAACATGTTCTACAGCTAATGAGAATAATTGTGCCACTACGCCTGTACCTCATGTACTTAGAATTTTGCCCATTAAAAGTAAACTCCATGCAAAGGCATGAGAAATCCTATAATATGGGTCCCAGTGTTATCAATCACTGTATTCCAAGAACCAAGTGATAACAACCACACATCCATTTGGAAAGTGGTGCCCTACATCACCCAACAAAAATCCTTGCATGTAGCATTGCTGACTAATTTACCACCATTGGCCACAGTTACTTCTAGTGGTGAACTAATCTATACCTTACATCTAATTCTCTTAGCAACATTCGGGTCTGAGAAATTATGGGTACTCATCATCTGTTACCATTTAGTGAACCCCTTCTAACTTTCATAGTTTGGTTTATAGCATATCCAAATAGGGGGTGTGCAAAGATAACCGGGTCTTTTTCTGTGTTCGAGTAGTTTTCTTCATCCTCGAAGTCAGCTTCTTTCTCATCTGTAAGAGTTTCTTTGGGTGGTGCATCGACATCTAGCAAATAAATCTACTACTAGCAACAGTGACCAGCAAAATTTAACACAAGCTCCTGATCTCTTCACTTTCATTTTGCTTAGGGTAAACCTTTTTACTGAGGCCAGTCCAAGTATGGCATTGGGCTTTAATGCACCAATAAGTGTCTTTTGGAAGTTAACACTGTTTGATGATTAATTGGACTTACCCACACCAGTCCACTGTCGACGATTCCAGATATCAACATTTTCTTCTCACAAGACTAATAGCCTGCGTGAGAGTTCTTGACCGGAATATTTATACTCCGGACTGCAGATTCTCCCGAAGGTCACTGATAAAACAGCACATGTAGAAATCTATCGGTAGCCCCATCGTTTGGGTTGCCAAATGCTCAATTTTTTCTTTATAATCACTAACAATGGAATTTTACTTGAGTTTGCTCAATGCACCGATAGAATCCTAATAGGCACTGGGCTCAAATCTGGTGCGATAAAATCCTCATAGGCAGTGGGCTTAAATTTGGTGCTTCTGAACAAACTCCCTCCATGTAACTTGTCCCATGGTTTGTTTTTTTTATTTAAAAAAAACCATTGAAACCACTGAGTTGCTTTCAAGGTGTTTCATAACAGTAACAGTGGTCATAACGGCCACCACCGTTACCTTTACAATACAAGCTGTGACAGCCGTTATGGCCCACCGAATGGCTGTTATGGGCTCTCTCTTCTTCTTCTTTTTTCTTGAAAAAAAAATCCCGAAAAACCTGTATCAGCCCTATCATGAACCATTACAGCCTTTGCGGGTGGCATAACAGACCGTTAGAGGGGCTATAATGGCCTTTATGGGTCATTTTTTCCATAATGGCTGTTACAACCCCATAACACAACAGTTGCCACAGATACCTTTACATAACAGCCTTTATGGCCCTGTAACGGCCATTATAGCACACCATGGTTGCTTTCCTTTTCAAATAGATGGATGCTACAGGTGCCTTTTGATCTTCGGGGTGTTATTATAGTAAAAAAAAAAATGTTCAACACAGTCCACCCACTCCAAAGGATCCTCACCGTAAAATCTAGAAACTTAACCTTTGCATACCTTGTAGGAGCTACTTCCACTCCCGTCGTTCACGATATCCAGCTGGTGGTTGGTAAATGAGGTAGATAACTGGTCATATTTAAGGTTGATGGTGGACACCAACTGTCAAATATCTTAGAAGACTTCAGCTTGCTTCTCACTGCTTTCCCTGATTTGTTTGATCTCTGACTTCAGCTGCTTGGTTTCCTGCAATCTAATTCCTCCCGCCATGGATCCTCCCACAGGTATAAGGCCAACCACTCTTATACCAAATGGTAAGAGTCATGTTGGTAGAAGAAAAAAAATAGAGCCCAAATGATTCCCTCTTCTAGAAGGGATGCCCCTCTGCGATTAAATGCCTAAGAAGAAATTGTTTTTATGAATTTTCTCCTTCCCGATTACATTCCCTTTTATAGTTTTTCTAATACTCTGTCAAATCCCTACAAGATTCTCATAATTCTAGCTTACTAAAATAAAGCAGTAAAATAAAAATCACAGCTGCTAGAATCCCTGTCACATAATGTTTTATTTATTTATTTATTCTACTTGCTAAATCAGGCACCTAAAGGCCTGGATCACCAAACCTTGGCCTTGTTGGCACCACTGTAGATAGTGTATGAAGATGCAGGCCACATCTGTAATAATCTAATTGAAGAGGGTTGAAAACTGTTAAAGATTCTCCCATGGAGCTAGCAAGATAGGGTAATTCTCAGACGAGATCATGCCTACTGTGCTCGATGAACCCAACGTTCAAGGCGAAGCTGCTTTAATGGAGGTCCAATGTATGGCTTACCTTTCTGGGGACATTTCCATTTTCCTGGTATCTCTAGCATTGTTTCTTCAGCATGAAAGTTGGTTCGATCCGATAACACAGCTCTCCCCACTCGAACCTGGCGTTTGCAAATTGATGCCTTGTCATTCTGGCTCAAAATTAAACCTGAATTTTCGCTAAATTCCTTTTGACAGGATCCACCCACATGATCTTGTCTCAACTTCCCATCATTTTCTGAGAAAACAGCTTCTTGGGAAGTCAGACATTTTCCTGCCAATGGCTGCATTGGAATCAACTTGCTTGCAAAACTGCCACCATTTGCTGTTGCAGTTCTGTTACTTTTTGTTGATATGAAACCATCATTTGCAACTACTCTTCCTTCCTCTTTGACATTGCTTCCATTTGCAACTTTCAAATTGAGGTTAGTTTGCAAATCTTTTACTTCTTTGAGATCCTTTCCCGCAATAAAATCTTTTGGAAAGTATCCATTATCCTTGCTTGAACTTCCATTAGTTTTCGAGACTATCTGATCTTCTTTCCTGAAGTATTTACCATCCAACTTTTCTGGAGAAACTTTGTTATTTACACTTGAATTTTCATTAACAGCCACTGGAATAAGATTGAATTTGAGCAAAGACTGATCCTGACAGTGGTCATCTTCACCAAGTCTTCTTGAAAGCAAGCTCTTTGGGCAAGGAGGGACTTCTCTTATTTCAGGTAAATGGGTATCCTGTAATTTCAATGCAGGAAAAAGGAAGCATTATAGTTGGGAAAATGTCACCATAAAACCCATCTGAAAATCTATAAAATTTAAGGTTCTAAGAAAATGACTAAAATTTTCAAAGAAAACCCGTATATAATCTTTCCCAATTTGTCCTTCTTGAATTCCCATTTTGTAATCTAATGAATGGAGGTACTTCAGGAATTAAGGATGGGGCTTCCCTGTAATCCAGTGTCACAGGAATCCCCTGTAACCTTAAGTATTGTGGGCTGCACCATGATGTCTGTTTTGTATCACTCCATCCTCCTGTTCGCCCAATTGTTTTAGGACATGAGCCCAAAAATGAGGTAGATCCAAAACTCAAGTAGGTCACACAACAGGAACAGTGGGATGCACACACCCATCATTGAAACCTTCTTGGGCCTGTATATGCCATCCAACCTGTTCATAAGGTGATTCTCCCCAGGGTGAAAGGTAAAAAACAAATATCAGCCTCATCCAAAACTTCCATAGGCCCCAAGAAGGTTTTAATGGTGGGCATTCAATCCCCACCGTTGCTTGGCTATTGTATTTTAATTTTAATTTTTTTCCTGGCTCATGTCCTAAAATTTTCTGGAAAAATAGATGATATAACACAGACATCACGATGGGCTCCACAGAGCTTACGTTTGCAAGGGTTACAGAAAGTCACATTGGGGAATTAATGGTATATGAATTGGTTCTGTATTTGCCACGGAATTTTTTTTTCTTTCCTTTTTTGAAAGAAAATATTCATATACTTAGGGGTTGTTTGGATGCGTGTAAATGGTTTAAGTGGTAAATGATTTACAGGTGTAAATCATGTACAGCCTGTATTGTTCGGCTTAACATGTAAATGGTTTACAGGTAAATGATTGTTTATGAACTATGAGGTTCTGTTTGGATGTATGTAAATGGTTTAAGTGGTAAATGATTATTTATGAACTATGAGGTTCTGTTTGGATGTGTGTAAATGGTTTAAGTGGTAAATGATTTACAGGTGTAAATCATGTACAGCCTGTATTGTTTGGCTTAACCTGTAAATGATTTACAGGTAAATGATTGTTTATGTTTAGATAGCCTGTAAATTGTCTGAGTCCTGTAAACGGAGAGCCAATCTTTCCATTTATAGGCCTTACGCAGTAAATGGAGAGCCTGTAAATGAAATCACAGCCTTTGGCCTGTAAATCAAATGGGGCTGAAAGCTGTAAATGATTTACAGCCATTTTTCAGCATCCAAACATAAACTGTAAACCTTTTGCCTGTAAATCATTTAGGGCCCATTTGGATACCACCAAATAAGTTACTTTTTCTACTTACAGAAGTAGATAAGTAACTTATTTCAGATAAGTATGGTTTATAATTAGTTATAAGTAACTTTTTTACTTAAAAGTACTTAATCACTTCAGATATATTTTTTAGCTTCTCTACTTTTCATAAGTTCCGGAAGAGAGGCAACAGGAGAGATGAAAGAGAGAAGCTGAGAAGTATGTTGTATTCCAAACATACTTACCTTCTTCATGAGTAGAAACTAAGATAAGCTACTTGTGGCATAAGTAGCTTATCTTAAGCAACTAAAGATCCAAACGCCCCCTTACAGTTAGCCCCATTTACAGTTAGCCTCATTTACAGTAAGCCCCATTTACAGGGCTGCAAGAAGGGGCATTTGAGGACTAAATGGCATAGATAAACGAGGTCTGTGAAATTGAAATCTAATAAATGAGAACATTGCGAGAACATGAAATCCCAACTGAAACAGGCAAAATCGTTAATTCGGAGAGGAAAGGTAAACAATTGATAACCCACCCCATTGGCTTTTGTCTGCCAAATGTGGGTGAGTTCATAAGTCCAAAACAGAGTCGCCAAGCTGACACATTCGATGAAATTTCTACATAGGGGTACTTCCAAACGCGCCAAAATTTCCAAATTTGCTAACGAACAGATGGTGGCATTTCCAGAACAAGAGTTAATATAAATGGAATAGCACAAATTTCATTTGAGGCAATTTAGGAATCACGACAAAGAAGAGTACCTTGTTTATAAAATGGCTCTTTTGCTCTAAATCCTGCATAGACCTCTGACTTGTCGTGAATTCACCAAAGATCCTCTCCACAGAATAAGGAGGATTTGGGTCTTTCCTATTTTCAAATCTTTCAACATTCGCCACTTCCCCACGGTCAAGATTTTCAGATGCAAAACCTTTGAAATCATCGTCCTCAACATCTGACGCTGGGGATTCGTATTCATAACTTGAAAACCAGTTCCTAATATCAGGAGGCTCTGATAGAATTTTTAAAAAACAAAAACAAAAAGCAAATCAATCCACATAAAGGAAAAAAGGAAAAGAATTTGGATTGTTGGAATACTCACGGGAAGGTAATGAAAGCAATGGAGAAGAATCCGCCATCATCTACAAAGATAAGAAAACAAAGAAAAGATTGAGGAGATATTAAATCTTTAAGACAATTAATTCTCTGAAGAAATGGATTCTTCTTCTTTTTAAACCTTTTTTTGAGGCTCTCTGAAAAAAAAAAAGAAAAAAAAGAAAAAAGAGGTGAAATTCTCTTGATTGATATTTACCTGGGAATTGAGGGGGTTTGAATCCTGTGGTATGATGTTTGGGGCCATGGTTTTTTGAAGGAAAGAGAGACAGGAATTTGAAGTTCTAGCTGTTTTATCAGCATCCGCGAAGTCGATTACCCTCCAGTTTTTAATGTTCCCGCGCTTGAGATCTTTTCAGAAATTTGAGACTTTGAAAGTACGAAAATGCCCCTACATGTCTGAGAAATGGCAACCCTGCTTGTTCTTTGAACTTTGTGTGCATTTTCGTAAGTGTACCCGCCACGCGTGGAAACGAGGTGCATGTGAGAGATTGATCAGATGCACGTGTGGCAACTGGCAAGCGAGCTTGTTCTTTGTGTGCAATCCATAGCAATCATAGGACTACAGCGGATCTGCACTAACATACAGGTTTACCACATCTGATAACTGGATTCGCCACGTTTTTCAGGCAAGTGATACTCATATTACGGGACCCACCTTTCTCATGGCTCGAACGTTAACCAGCCGATGGAAGGAAAAAAAGAAAAAAAATAGGGTTCTAGATCCCAAATAGATTTCTGCATAACGTTCTACCCCGTCCACCAGTGTATGACCGCTTGTGTTAGGACGTGAACTAAAAATCAGGTGGATTTAAAACTAAACTAATTATCACGGGAAACAGTAGAGATGGGCCACCCACAGTGAAACCTTCATCCTTCATGGGCTACACAAATTTTTGGATCTGACCCATGTCTGTCTTCACAAACATCCTGTTATGAATCAACTTATAAGAGTGGATCCTTACTCTTGCTCGGGTGGTAGACTCTCAGAAGTTTCAACACCCTGTCAAAGGTTCGAGTATCCATAGATGGTGAAATTCCACTAGCATAAGTGTGTAGAGTGTGTTAAATAAAAAATAAAAAAAAAAAACTTATAAGAGTGTTGGGTGCATACTCCTTTGGATGCTTGTAATTGAAAGACACGGGAATTCAAATCATATGATGCCATTTACTATCATTTACTCCTAATTCCTTCATTTACTTCCACTTACTCTTACCCAAATGATTTCCAGTTCCACTTACTCTTACCCAAATGAAATCAATGTGAATTGAATTCTCAATTTTTTTGGATGCTTATATTTAAAATATATTGGAATTCAAAATGTGTTTGAATTTTATAATTAGAATAATTTTATAATTAGAATGCAGTGAGAAAATTAGTTGTAACACCTCAAATTACTAACATTTCACATAATAATTATAATACATCTATTGACATATATACTTTAGCAAAAAAATGTGAAAATTACAAGCCTTGGGTGAGCAATAAAAGTGCACTTTTGAAAATCCAATAATTTCTGACAATACATTTCACATTGATTCCAATTATCACTGTTGTCTTAACACGAGCTGACACAATCGAAAGATGATTAGAGGACCTAATATATATGTTGCTCATCCTCAGCGACAGACCTTTCATTTCATGAGCCCCACAATGAATGGCCTGCTGTCAAAAGTTCTCCTATTTTATTATTGATGTGATCGTATCCATTTGAACTTTCTATCATGGTCGGTCCACCTGATTACTCAGTAGGCAGGGGTCATCCAATGAACAGTTCTGATCACTAGAGGTGTGGCCCATTTACGGTCAAGGCCCACAAACTATATACTGTGAGACTCTACCCTGTCTTTACTTCCCAAACAGAACTTCTTAGTTTTTAAGTGTCCTACACTCCACGAGCCCACCATGCAAAAGCCACCATCTCATCCATCCAAAAGTTGGTACTCTACCTATTACAGCGGTCCCTTTCCAAGGCATAGAATGGGATGATGGGATGGTCATGATTGTCTGCTTAAAGTGATTCATGAGTAACATATGTAATAAAAGATGGGCTTCAATGAACAGATGGTTGAAAGGAACACTGTTTAGCCAGCCACTAACCGATGTCAAAGCGCCGTGGCCCACCATAAGCCCAAAAAATTGTTTTATCCATGCCGTCCATCCATTTGGCTACTTCATTTCAGTGAATGAGCCCAAAAATGAGTCAGACTGAGAGCTCAAGTGGACCACACCATAGGAAACAGTGGGAAGAATGATATCTACACCACAGGAAACATTGGGAAGAATGATTTCTATAGTTGAAACCTTCTCAGGGCTCACAGTCACAGTGATATTTATTTGTCATAGAACCTGTTTATAAAGTCACATGCCACGTAGAAGTTTCATTTTTGGTCTCGTTTCCTAAAATAAGCTGGCAAAATAGATGGACAACATAGATAAAATAAATACATCATGTTGGGCCCAAAGATCTTTAACACCAGCTAGCTGCCGGTGTTCGGGTCCCCAGCCAAACCGCATCCCATTCAAATATTTTCCAACTACAATCTTGACCATCCACTTTATGAGTAATGGATCAAATGGCTGGAACCTAGAACAGTTGATCTGATTACTTTCATGGCAGACAATCAAATGTGAGATTTACCTAATTAACAGTCCAGATCAGACAAGCTTATTCAACTATCCACGTTTACCTGTACAACAAGCATCACTATAACTTACAGTCTTACAATGACCGCTATATCTTATCTCATATCTATTTATTTATAGATCACATGCAATGCGATATGCATGCGAACTGACAATAACTAATGTAACATTTACATAAATAAAACGGATTTTCATCTTAAATCCACTACCTTAATCTCTCCCCATCAATCCAAAACCGTCTTCTCTCTCATCTCAGTTCACCAACTCCGAAATCCAATCAATATCAAGCGAATCGAACATATCAGCACCGATACTCGTATCCACTTTCTCAACATCACCTATCTTCAACCCTTTAATACCCTCCAAAAACTCCCACTCCCCCATCGAAGAAAACTCATTCCCTGGCGATGTGGGAGGCGATCCCACCACAGCATTCTCTCCTCCATCCGAACCTCCCACGCCATCCCGATGAACGCATTCACATGTGTACTCGATCCCGGCCCGAAGCTGGTCGGGCGTGTGAGCGAAAAAGCAGACCTTACGCCGGCAGTACCGCCCTGCCTTGCATGCACGAGTTCGGTACCTCGCTGGATGGAGCCAGAACTCAAACACACCATGAGCAAACTCGCATGTGTCGCCCTTCCAGCAGGCCCCGCGTCGGAACTCCGGGCAAGCGATCCCATGGTAATTGAACTTGCGTGGGTCCCGCCGCCTCGCCTTCTCTCCGCGATGGGCGTACGGGCACTCCGTCCAGTCGTGGCTTCGAGATTTCGAGCATCGCTTTATCTTGAACACATACATCCGGAAATCGTCCGATTGCAAGATCGCATCGCTGCGATCGGATAACCTGGCCGGCTTCACGTCTGAAAATCGTGGCTTGGAAATGTCTAAGAAGCTCTGGCTTACTCCTTTCAACATGCCTTACAATGCTAGCAATATCTCTCCCTTCTTTCAAGAGATGTATTGAGAAAATTGCATTTAAAATGATAAAATCAAGAAATTGCAAATTCATGCAAACCTATTAAATGCACGCACGAAAAATCACAAGTGGGATTTTTTACATTAACAAAAAATACGAAAAAAAAACGTGGAAGTTTAAATACGAAGCTAGAAATTCTAGATTTTAAAATTTTAGAAGAAAATATATTACAAGGAATACAAAAGGCATTTTATGGAAAACCCAATTACAAAAAGAGAAATCTAATTACAATGCAGAAAAATGCATAAATGAAAAGAAAATAACAAAAAAGAAAATTCATTTTTATTAAAATAAAAAATTCATTTCTCTTTAGAAATTAGAGAAAGAGAAGCATTACTTACCTCTGTAGAAGAAGAGGATGACAAGAGAGTTTATTTATAAGGTACAGTCCTAACCCATACTCGAGTTTGAAGCTAACCACGTTGAGTTAAGTTCTAACCCCACATTGACTGCTCTAGTAACGGAATGGACTCTCGTTTGGTCTTGGAGCCGTAAAACTAACGGTCGTTTATACTGCTTGAATAGTTAAATTTAAAGGAGATTCGCGCGAATCGAAATTCAAGAGACTAGTCGCGTTACATGTGCTGATTTGGAGAGCATGTATCATATCCTAACCATTCATCAGGTTATTCAATTTGTTAATATTCCATGAAAAGCAAATCAGACAGATTTTGACTCAGTATATGAGATGAACGGATGCGATGAATTGGTGGCTATAAAAGAGACTAATGGTCTCGATCTAATGTTTGGTCCTCCTAATGAGTAGAAAGCTCAGTTTTTCGGTTCTTTGAGTATTATACGTGGCACCCACATGTTATATTGGCACGAATTCCCGTAAATCTCTACTTCAGTTTAGCTCGTGCGAATCGTATTAAAAAACTGTGGGTGTTATTTGATACTCTGGTATCGTATGACGCTTGATACGCAGGCACTAAGAAATTCTGAACGTAGCATATATTAGTTCAAATTAAAACGATTAAATTCTGGAACTATCTGTCACTGAGTTACAGTCCTAAAATAGGATTTTTTGAACAAACCTAGCGTCTGATATGTGGAGGTGTTTTTTGAAAAATAACTATTGTATGTTTTAAATCTTAACCGTTAAATAAATACCCACCAATCTCACAGTCGGTAATCAAATAATCTCCATCCTTTTTTCTTTATAATACAATTAAAATGGGATCCTAATTTGGACGGTTTAATTTTGACTACTTGAGTGGCACGTAAGCAGTATCGAATAGTTTCTAACTGCGTGCGTATCATACATCACACTCTGCCGGTGTATAAAAGATTTTTCTCGATAAGATAATGAGTTTGCAATGCTCCCACGCATCCCTACACGCTCAGACACGTTCAATCCTGACACGTTTATCGCGCATCGAATCCGTGTCTTGCTTTAGGTAACAATGCTCAACTGACCGTTCTTTGCAATCGGGTTTGGAAATTCATCAGGTGGGCGGCCCAGTTACCGAAAACAATGGACGGTTTAAAAAGCATGTCGCCTGCAATTTCCAACGAACGCCTTCCAGATTACGTTCATCTTCACAATGGACCAGGTTATAACGGCTGAGATTTAGTAACCAGGTCCTTATCTGGCACGTGTAGATCTGCATGTTGGCCTTGCCAACCTCCTACACACGAGAGTAAAACGGCGTCGGGCTTCCACGGAGATGCTGAAAACGACGGACTGAGCTAAAAATAGCAAACGCATGGTTGGACACGTGGCGGAAGCTGAAACGGTCTGCTTACGTGAAGACAAAAAAATATTCGCGTTTCTTCTGCATGCGTGCATAAGCCGCTCTAATTAGCCGCAGCTTCTAAACCGTTCCCTTCTGCGAAGTGATATATGCACCCTTTGCTTTTGATAGATACGCCTTATTCTTCTACTTTTTCGTATGAAAGTGGTTCAAAAGTATGCTATCCAGCAGAAAAAGAGAAACAAGGGTGCAGTTGATATGAGCGTTAGCACGGTACCGAGCTCTTTACCGGGCGTAAGGTAATCAGAAATGACTGGGGAACTGTGCAAGACACGTGGCACTGTAAAAAGTGGGTGAGATCTAATTCAATTTGTATGCACCGTTTGTAGCGAGAGCTGTACACCAATCGAGTTCGTTCGGTTTAACCTGCTCGAATAGCCTCCGAAAGGCTCAACTTGACTCGGCTCAAAACTAAATTCTTCTTGAAAAAATTTTGAGTTGAGTTCGGATGGGCACAAGCTTGACTTGACTCAGATTTGTCTGTAGCTCTAATTTGATCCAGATGGGTTTGACTCGATTTGCATGGTCAATTAATATAAATATTAACTTTTAAAAAAAAATTATCTCCATTTTATTTCTTGTAGTCAAAACGAGCGCTCTAACCCGACAACCCCTAAATCATCTCTTTTTTCTCTTATTGTCTGAGCCACTCGTCTGTGTGTCCAAGCCTCTTGTCCGACTTCCAAGTCCATCCATCATTTTCATGCTCACCCTATCCAACCATTCTCGTGTCCGGTCCGAGCTCAACTCATTATTGCCTTATCCATACGTTTGGTAAATAATTGAACTCTCCCATTTTTCATTGTATTTAGGTGGTCGTGCTGACCATGACAGCTCGATCAAACATTGTCCATGGCTCAAAAACACAAATTAATTAAAACTCGACTCGAAAGCTTTAACTCGAACTAGCTTAAGTGCTAATCAAATCGGGTTGAGCTTGACAGTCAGGCTTAAGGACCGAGCCAAGTCAAGTTCAAATTGGGGTCGACTGTTGGTTAAGCTGAGCTGAGATGTGTCGAGCTTGAGTCAATTCGACTCATGTACAATTCTATTTGTAACATTTGTTGACCTGCAATCAAGCATTGTTTTGATCTAACACGCTTACAGGAGCTATTTGATGCTCTGGAATATGACCCTTGATACATAGGTATTTAGAAATTGTGCATGTCCCATATATCAACTCAAGCTAAACTGACTAATATGTGGAACGTACAATCTTTTAAGTCAGCCCCAAAATTAGATTTGATTCACCAATCCTAATTCGTGGGCCAGTTTGGTTGCTTGTATTTGAAAGAGAATTTTTTATTTATCAAAATGACCTATAAGGTAGGGTCTTTTTACTTATTTAACCTCCTTTTACAAATGGTCTGTTAGTGTTCTGTTTTTTAAGAAAATGAATGAATGAAAATGTCCCTTATTGATTCCAACACTCATACTATAATTAAGTGCGAAGAAGCTTCGTAGCTTCAATCACAATACATGATGTGGCTATCACATGGTGATTAGGTCCATTAGAAGGCATATCTAATCCATTCATTCTCTATAAACTATTGTTTCAATAGGAATATACTAACTTTAGTCTCATACAAGTTCTCTATGACCCACAACAATCAAAACGGTGGTTGTTTACTCCCAACTATTTTCTTATGGTGTGGTCTACTTGATCTACTAATGTGACTCATTCTTTGATACATGACATTTTATGAAATTCTAACTCCAATAGACAATAAATTTAACACATACCCCACTATGAGTTCCATAAACAGTGTCCGAAGACCTTTTAAGTAGCACCTCAAAGACATCATTTTCAGATCTTTTGATTTTATAGAGCCCTTATTCTTCCTTTCAAACCTTCCTTCATGGATGCATCACCACCTCCGTCTAGAGTTGTACACGAGTCAAGTTAGCTTGGTTAGCTCACTCGACTCGACTAGGAAAAGCTTGACTTGCCTCGGCTCGAAACTAGATTCAAACCAAGTCAAGCTAGATTTTAGAGCTTGAAAAAATTTTGAGCTGACTTTGAGCTTGCTCGAGCTTGACTTGACTCAGCTAGAACCCTGACTCGAATCGGCTTGGTGACTCGATCATTTTGATATTGATGTTCCCCGCGCGTTTGGTGTTTGATGAAATGCCTTAACGAAGTATTGTTTTTTTGACCACGCTCATATCAGGGTATTCTTGAAATGGATATTCGAGAGAAGATTGAATAAATAAATCCCCACAAAAAATTTTACACTATACGATTGCTCTCATATCATAATCTTAATGCTACTTACCAAGTGTTTGATGAAATGTTTGCAAAGTACTCTTACTGATTTACATTCAAAGTATAGGAAATTAAATATGTAATCTATATGTAGAGCTGGGCATCGGACTGAGTTGACTCGGATTTGGCCCAACCCGACCAGGTCCAGAATTTACATGGCTCAACCCGAACTCGGACAGAACCAGGACCGAGTTTGAGTCAGCTGACTCGGTTAGACCCGAACATGTGCTGGTCTGAATCGATTCAAGTCCGACTCGGTCAGGAAAACCGAGTCAGATCGGATTGTGTAAGGTTCGGATCCGATTGCTGAACAATAAACATTCGGTGCCCCCAAGAAACTTTTAATGGTGGTCATTCAACAACCACTGTTTGCTGTGGTGTGGTGTGGTCCACCCGAGATTTGGACATGCCTCATTTTAGGGGAGTTGTCAAAACAGATGAACGACGTGGATACCTGTCAAAACATATGAACACTAAAAATCACAGCGATCAAACCTAACTGTTAGCCTTGGGTCATGGAAGAAGGACCTTGCTTCATTAAAAAAATGTTGAGCAAGAACAAGTGGCTGAGTACCCTACATTCGTTTTGATTATCAAATCATGTTTATTGTTGATGTACAGGCCCACTAGGTAAATAAATCCAATTTCCCTAGACATGTAATGCATTACAGTGGAGATGCTATATAAATTGAAAACAAACGACTCAACAGATCTGGGAATGGTAATCCATTACAGATCTGAGACTGAACTACACAATAGACACAACAATAACGTATAATCATGGAAAGACACATTATGTATCTAGGTTTTCGTCAAATCCTTCTAAAACCAAATCAATGCTCTGAATAGATGCATGTCAACAACAGAACTGGAGTTAAGATCATGCAGGAACTTGAGAAATCAACTAGAATGATACACAGAAAACTGGATTCAAGACCAAAATAAAAAAATAAAAATGCAAGAACAACAACAAATTAGCCACAGTCAAGGATTCAAGATTAGCGGTGTGGATCAACTAAAAAGTTCAAGATGGGCCCCACATCGTTTACTCAGAGAGATTAAAAAAAATATAGCTTCTTAAAGAAACTTTACACCCGCACATAGCTTCTTGGAGAAGCTTTATAAAAGTAAAGCCATCTGTAGGTTGTAGTTAGCCCATAGCTAGCACCAGCTGTCTAGCTGCTCTAGGCACGTGTCGTGCAAAGACAGCACTCCTCGAGCTCTAAGTTGTGAGAACGGTTCAAAGGAGATCAAAGTTACATGGGCCCCACAGTGATGTATTTATTATATCTACACCGTTCATCTATTTTTGGAGATCATTTTAGAGCATTACCCAAAAATTGAATCATAACCAAAGATCATCTGGACCACACCATAAATAGTGGCAGAGATAATGATTTTCACCGTTAAAAAATTTGTAGGCCCACCATAACGTTTATTTTACATCCAATCTGTTCATAAGGTCACAAGTACCTGATTAAAAAGGAAAAATAAATTTCATTAAGGTCAAACGTACCTGAATGAAGAGGAAAAACCAATTTCATATTATCCAAAACTTTTGTGACCCTGAAAAGGGTTTCAATAGTAGACGTTCAATCTCCCACTAGTTTTTACAGTGTGGTCCAGTTAATGGTTAGATCAGTCTTATTTTTTGTCTCAAGCCTTAAAATGAGATTGCCAAATGAATGGACGTTTTGGATATAAAACATACCTTGTGATCTGTCTCATCTCCCACTTGTTTCTATCGTTTATTTTTTATCTCCATGTCTATCCAGCTATTCACGCACTCTCTAGTCTCCATGTCTGTCCGCAGTCCGCTTTCTCTTTCCCTCTTTCTCTCTTCCAATAGAGAAATCCAAGTTCCAAAACTCAATGGCAGAAAGAAAAGGATTTGATCTACAGGACATCTAGCTAGCCTTCTTCTTCAATAGAAATAGAGAAAAAATCACAAATATAGAGAGAGAGAGAGAGACAAAGAGGCTCAGGTGGACATTGGGCGGGATTTTTTGGCGCCGAACTTAAAGCCTAGGCGGTAAAAGTATATATATATATATATATATATATATATATATATATATATATATATATATATATATATACACTAATATATACGGTCCGAATCGGGTCGGTTCGAATCGGATCCAATTGGATAGGGTTTTCAGGTCGGGTCAGTTCGGAACAAGGCCTATCTGGATTTGACCCGAAAAACTATCGGATCTAGACGATCAGAATCGATCAGATCATCTGTTCTGTTCATAACGGTACCGAGTCGGGTCTGGTCGGGTCAGATCCACCGAATTGAGCCCAAGTTGCCCACTTCTATCTATGTGTTTGAGAAAATATCATGCATGCTCGAACTTAGCTCGAGTTGGCCTAAGCTACTGACCGAATCGAACCGAGCTAGCCAGTTAGGCTCGAGGACCAAGCTGAGCCGAGTTCGAGCTGGGGTTGGCTGTTGGACGGGCCAAGCCAGTTTAACTCGTGTATAACTCTACCCCCGTCTGTATCCATTTTCCTGTGTACAGGCACCGGTATCAACTTCTCTAGCACACAGATACCATCATCAATTTCTCTAGCATGAAAAATGATTGTTCCTTTTACTCCGACGACCACACTTCTTATAGATATTTTTATTGGATATTTATTATGTTTTTTGGGAGATAACATCTAGTTTGGTTGTACGTGGAAGGGAAGACTATATGAATACATTTTTTATTTTTTATTTTGTTAGGAAAATGGATGTCTGTATAGGGGATTGAAGTGGAAAGTGATGTCTCTAACAATCCACACGTCCAACAAGAGAAGTAATGGGCGCTTGCATTTGTTAACCCTTGAATAATGTCTCGGTGCATTGGTTGATGGGCTAGGGATATTTATACAATCTTTGCTATTTAGCAAGTGAAAATTAGATGGCTACTCGCAAGTGTCAACCGTTAAAATATATTATGCATTGGTTGATGGCATAAGGATATCTATATAGTCTTCTCTATTTAGTAAGTGAAAGGATGGGTGCTCACAACTGTCCACCTTTGTAACATGTCTCAGTGCGTAGGAAAATCCCACACCCAATTTAGGATCCCTTGTTGGGTGTTGATCATTCAAATCTACAAATGCGGGGTTCACGGAGGAGGATAGGTTCAAGGGCACTATGAACAATAGACTGAATATTAAGACACACAATATGTTTGAATGACTAGGAAGGTGTTTGCTCCACTCTTAGACAATAGGTGTACACCTCATTTCCTCTATATACAATGATATTTGACAATATACATTCTGTCTGGAGAAGAGAAAATGACAAGACATATTCATCATCTTTGATAATGTGTGGAGAGAGTGATCCACGACCTTGCCCAGTGTATAGAACTTTCATTTTCAAATCATATTCATCCGGTGTGGTCTTTGTAATCCTATGTATTTTAACTATGAGCACTTGGTATGTAATTTCATTATATACAACAATACATTTGGAGTCTTCACCTTCGTACAAGAAACTCCATTTTTTTCATATACACACTTCCTATCTTAATAGTATAGGATGGGTCGAAGAGCCATGATATTCTAATATGGGTATACCTGGGGAAAAAAAAGAAGAAGAAGAAGAAGAAAGGGGGTATTATTATGCTTACAATTAAGGGTCCAGGTTGTTATGTGTTAAAGGTTCAAATTATCGTGTATTAATGGTTGCAGTTGGTTTAAAGCTGGAAGCAAGAAGATTTAAGGTTATACCAATACATTAACAATCTCATTCAAATACATCTCTAATAAAATCAATAACAAATATTACTAATTATTTTCTTACTTTTTATGTCTATAATGTAGATCGAAGGACAATGAGTAGTTGAACATAAAATAATGACTCCAACTATGTTCCTTCGGAGAAAAGAACTTTGGATAATTGAACGTAGGAGAAAAGTATATCGAAAAATAATGTATGATCGTGGTGGTGAATCCAATGGAGGAAGATTCAAAGAATACGAATTTCAAAATAAACAACAACGTAAAATGTCATGCTAAAGACTTGGATGTCAAAAAATTGAATGCCAAATAGTGGTGGTAGGTCTTACAAAGGAAGCTTAAGAAACAACTTTATAAGAAACTGTAAAAGGTAGAAATTGGGTCCTCCAACCAACTTGGCCCTTCTTATTGGGCTTCAGACATCGTCTGTGGGGCTTACCGTGCATTATTTGTTGATTTCAGTCCATCCATTAGAGATGAAATTTCAAAAAAGGTCATGGTCCAAAGAATGAGCCACATTCATAGATCAGGTGGACCACACCACAAAAAAATAGTTGGGTAGTGAACGACCATCGTTACCGATTGTTATGGGCCACAATGAGTATGTATAATCCTGAAGTTAGTGTTTTTCCATTGAAATGATGGGCGATAAAGAGAATAAACGGATTATATTTTCCTTCCAGTGGGTTTAATCACCACGTGATAGCCACATCATGCATTGGGATTGAGGCTACAAAGCTTCTCCTACACTCCATGCCCATATGGGTGTTGAATTTGAAACATGGGCATTTTTATCTCTTCAATTTATAAAAAGTTGTCAGGAGGCTAAAGAAAGAAAGTGAAAGGGGAATCTAAAAACATGAAATCACCACCCTAGACTTATTTTGATAAAAATTCTTATTTGGAATGCATTGGATTTCAAATCTCAAAGGTATTGAAATCTTCAATTATGTTTAGCATCCTATAATTAGAATGTGCATTAGAATATATAATTAGAATACGCATTAAAATCCTTTCTTATATTTGCAAAAGCTTGTATTTGATTAACTAAATTATCTACAACATAGTATATTGTAATAAGTCCATCAAAACATATACTTTGATTAAAATTGAGGTAATTTCAAGCTTCAAGTGGGCCACGAAGTTGGATCCACACATATGCAATTGTCTACTTTTCAATAGTACAGTAGGTTTTGGGTTAAAACTCATTTGCACAATTCTCTATCTCATTGTTGAAGGTCTTCAATGGTTGGAGAGATTGTCAATGATCTCATCGTTGAGGGTCTTCAATGGTTGGAGAGATTGTTAATGAGTCTCGAATCAAAACACTGTTGTGATTTCAATTCCTTGCTTTTTTAGAATTTAATTAGAATGCATTGGAATCCAAATTTTCTTTAACCATTTTGTTGTAAACGTCAAAACATAGGTTTTGAATTTGGAATACACTCAAATACTGTCAAATCTAAGTTGTCAAACGGGCTGTAAAAGTAATTTCTAAACTGCCTATCTATTGGATTTTTTTTTTTTTTGTTTTACATGTATGTTTTGTTGTTGTATGCACAGCTAAAGTTTTATAATTCGAGTAATTCATTAGATTGTATTACTGAAACTCCAACAGCAACTTCTACAATAGAGAGTGATGTACTATCAAAAGACAGGCCAAAGCCAACGGATATTGGTGATTTTAGTGTAGGGTTAAAGCAGCTGATATTACCTACGGTTAAAATCCGTAGCTAAAACAAATTTCTTCATAGCTAAAAGTTTTTTTTTGTGGACGTCCAATTGCTACTGTTTTCCTTTGGCAGATCATGACTTCATTGACAGTTAGATTTGAGAGAAATCAGATCAGAAGACTCAAACGAAGGAAAAACAGTCTAAACGCACACAATAGTTTCGAAAGCTAGCTATAACTTTTGTGACCGGTTTTCTACTCCACGCGTACATAATATCTTTGGAAAGCTGCTAATAAATTCTACATGTTGGCAAATGCCAAAGTCTATCGACCCTGAATGGTTTTTCAAAATCAAAATGAGATCATTTTAAAGTTTGTTATGAAAATTTAATCAAATTTTATTAGTATATTGCATTTTGTGCTATTTTTAGGATTTTAAGAGTTCCATTGTACTCAAGATTTTTTGTTCAGTTATCAAAGGGTTATTTATCAGTTTGAGTAGGACCATACTCCTATTATTATTTTTAGTAATTTTATTATTTTGATTTTTCTTTATTTAAGTCAAATTAGGGTGCAGAGTTTTAATTTTGCTATATATATATATATATAAAAGTCAAATTGGGTGCAGAGTTTCTTTTGCTTATATAAGCACGTTAACATCAGCGATACTTTTCATCAATAACATTACTTTATGTTTCACTTTTAGAGAGAGGATTAGAGGAGGTGGCGCAACCTTTCGTTGTCGTTGTCGTTGTCGATAGACCTGTCTGCCACGTTGCCTTGGCAGCAGGTGGTGGCGGTCCGGTGGAGGCTACAGCTCATATCCGTGCATGTATGTTGGGGATCTATATACGCGCATTTGAATATGCTTACTAGCGTAAGGATATGTGTGGAATGCCCACCCTTGATTTTTGCTGGCCCACTCTGATGTGTACATCAAATTCTCTCTGATCATTACATGTGTCATCTTATGTTAGGCTCAGGGTCAAAAAGTTAAGCTGAACTGAGATTTAGGTGGGCCCCACTGAAAGAATAAGCTAAGAGAGATACATGTTTGATTTTTAATCAGGTCTACTGTTATGATTATGTGAAATACACCCAACCCATTATAAGACATGCTAAATTTAGGTATGAGCCCAAGATTCAAGCCCATCCGTGGATCACAGATGGGCCTCACAAGTAAAAAAGTCGCTCTGTACATTGTTTTGTCCACTTGAACCATAGATTGTTTTGATTTTTTAGTACTAACTTTGATAGTGGGCCATGCAACTGATGATCTAGTGGATTTCTGAAATACATGATGGGAATTAGCCTAACAACCTATTTACCTGACGCCTTGTTTTTCTTTTTTTTACACACACCCCCACACACACTCACGCCGTTGTGGGCTTTCACCGACTACGGCATTGAAACTCCCGAGAGTCTACCGCCCGAGTAAGAGCAAGGATCCAATTTACCGGACGCTTATAGGTCTAATTGTTTGTTTGGGGATGGCATGTTACACAAGGGATTAGGTGTTACCTGTAGTGGATGTTTCCCTTAGGGTGGGGATTGATCTATATGTTATATATCTGCACCGTCCATCATTGTTTTCAGATTATTTTAGTGATGGTCACAAGAATGATGCAGATATAAAGCTCAAAGTGAATCAATAGTAAGAATTGAATGTCCACCCTTAAAAACTTTTTGGGCCACAAAAGTTTTCAATCAAGCTTAGATTTGTGTTTTCTCTTTGACACAGACGGTTGGATGACAGATAAATGTTACAGTGGGCCCAAAGAAGTTTTTAATTAATTATGGGTGTTCAATGACCACTGTTTCATGTGGTATGGTCTACTTTGAGATTTGGATTTGCTTCATCTTTTATACCATGCCTTAAAATGAGTTGAAAAAATTAATGCATAACATGGACATGCAGTACATAAATCAAGGTGGGCCAGTGTGAGAAACACACATTACAATGTATAATCGGCTTACCGATTGGAAGCCATTTAGGACTAGGATTGTGCAGCAACGGCACACTGGAAGGGAGGCAGTTTGCGTCCTACACCGTACATCTCCGGCTGAGAACAGGCAGCAGGTTTGAGTGGCCACAATGATGTATGGGTCTTATCCACACCATCCATCCATTTTATTTAATTTTGGATCTGTCCGAAAATGGGACAGATCCAAGGCTTAAGTGGACTACACAATGGCCGGGGATTAAACTCTCACCGTTGAAAACTTCTTGGGGCCACATAAGTTTTGGATGGAGCTGATATTTGTGTTTTCTCTTCATCCGGGTCTAAGTGACTTTATAAACAGACTAGATGGCAAATAAAAATCACGGTGGGCCCTAGAAAAGTTTCAATGGTGAAAATCATTATCACCACTGCTTCCTGTGGTGTGGTCCACTCAAGCCTGGATCTGCCTCATTTTTTATGGTAGTTCCTAAAAAGATAGGAAAAAAATGGATGAACAGTGTGGATAAGACCAATATATCACGGTGGCCACTCAAAGCTGCTGCCCGTTCCCAGATGGAGACGGGCAGGAGCAGGACACAATTCGCGTCCCACCGGAAGAGGATTGTGTGCGGCGAAAAGCTTTATAGCCTACCGTGATGTGTGATGTGTATTTTATCCTCGACTTCCATCCATTTTTCAGATTATTTTAGGGCACGACTTAAAAATAAGGTTTTCATATTATTTTAGGGTACCGACTTAAAAATAAGGTAGATCCAAGTGTCAGGTGCACCGTGCCACAGGAAACGTGATTGATTGCCCACTATAAAAATAATAATTTTGAGGCTAAAGTTTTGAATCAAGCTTATTTTTGCGTTTTTGCGTTTTCAAATACACGTTACAGTGGGAATTAGAAAGTTTTTAATGGTGGGCCTTCGATCTCCACTGTTTCCTACCGTGTGGTCCACTTGAGAATTGGATATAACTCATTTTTTGTGTCGTGCCTTGAAATGAGCTGGCAAAAGAGATGAATGACATGGATAAAACACTGTTTACTTACGGCGCGAGATTTGGATTAACTCAATTTTTGTATCATGCCTTAAAATGAGCCGGCAAAAGAGATGAATGACGTGGATAAAACACGTGGGCCCATGAGCTTTTCCAACACCACAGCTGGGTGGTGTGCGCCGCACCAGGCAATTTGAGTCCTTCACGGAGAAGAGGAAATCGGATTATGAGGTACTCAGTATATATAGTAGATATGCTCTTATTGTACTGAGTTAACTTAGTTGGACTCACTTTGAATGTACGTTGTCTATCCTGTCCATCTGTTTTTTTATATAATTTAAAGAGTTGAGACCAAAGTTAAAGTATATCCAAAGATCAAGTGGATCATAACACATGAAACAGTGGGGATAATGATTTCGACTGTTGAAACCTTGCTAGGCCCTACAGTGATGTTTATTTGCCATCCAAGCTGTTCATAAGATCATACGGACATGGATGAACAGAAAACACAAATATAAGCTTAATCCAAAACTTCTATGCTCCCATGAAATTTTCAACTGTAGAAGTTGAAGTCAACTGTTTTCTTTTGTGTGGTCCATTTGAACATTGTATATGCTTCATTTTTGGATTCAAGCTTTATAATTATATGAGGAAATGAATGGATGGACGTAGCGGATAAAATGCATAAATCATGGTAGGCCTCACAGAGTTTATGCGGTAACCTAAGCTTAGTGAGTTACGCAATCCCCTGCCGCAGGAGAGGGACACACAACCCAATCCAAGTCCTTTATAGGGCGACGCTCACCCTCAAAACCGTTTCCATAGTGTGACCGACTTGAATACCGATGGGCCTAATTTTTAAGCCCCATGCTTAAATTTTAATATTGCATGTAATTTTTAGTATGAATTTCACAAATCATCATGATAGGGCACAATAAAAAATTAACCGTCCACATCTTTCCTAATTGTTTGGCCCACCTGAATTTCCAGTCAACCTGATTTTTGAGCCTTATGCCTAATAGTTTATGAGTGAATTTCTCATAAGTCAACCTGATTTTTGAGCCTTAGGCTTAATGGTTGACGAGTGGATTACACCGGCACATCACAGTGGGCCCATAAAAATTAAGGGTGGACGTTCCACATATATCCGAGACTCTAGCAATTTGTAAAGGAACACTAATAGTCTCCCTCTTGTATTGGTAGTATGTGTCTGTACGTACATTTGATCAAATCCATCCAAGTTTCTCTATACTAATTTGAAAGGCCTAATAGGTGGATCCACAAGATTTGATGGTATCTATAGGATCTTTATAAAGTAAAAAATGGCCGGATGGCCCTTATCCATTGCCTAGTTAATACAGAAGCAGAAAGAGATAATCATTGGATCAGATTATCTCCTACGGTTAAGATGATCATTGGATCAGATTATCCCCTGATCCTACGGTTAGGATGATCATTGGATCAGATTAGATCCTACGGTTAAGATGATCATTGGATCAGATTAACGATTTAGATAATATGATGGGAGCTACATCCAAAGACATGCATTCTCTTTACAGAGCAAGTAATATAGATAAGGCCTATTCCTATCTTCCAACCTTCTTTTCTCAGATTTAACTTGAATTTAAACTTACCATATTTTCTCACGAATTTAAACTTAATATATTTTCTCACGAATTTTAACTAAATTTAAACTTTAAGGGAAAGAAGGTAGGTGAAAATCGGGTGTACACCCACATAACAGTCTTGCATCAAAGTTGTTATTTTAACAGCATTGGACTGGTTACCTAGGTTGACTGGCTGGGCCAATTGCTGACCTGATCAATGCTTACATGGTGGGCTAGGGCGAGCTTGCATCCTTTATCTACCTCAAGGCTTGGGCCTGGACAGGCCTTCACCTGGCCCATTTATGCCACTCATCCTATCTGCCATTACCACAAGGGTTGTTGATCTGACACAAATTGAATACATGTCATACACATTCCTCAGTCATAGGTGGGTCATAAGTAGAGGTGCACATGGAACCGTTAGAACTGGTAAATATTGGACCAAAATCAACCAAACTGAATGATTTGGTCTGGTTTTGAAGTGCGCGGATTCCGGTTTTGGTTCCAAAAATCAAAGAACTGGTTAGTTTGGTTTGGCTTTTGGTTTGAGGTTATGTAAAACTGAACCGAACTGTAAAACTGAATTTGGAATTGGACTATAGAATTGGACTGTAATTACCATGCTTAATTGAACTTGTCTTAAAACTATTTTATAAGTTTGCAATGTATTTTAGTTGTCTATCTGATTCGAAATTTATGGTTTATAATGTGCCTTTTAATTATTTCCGTAAATGACTTTTTTCATACCTTACACAATATCTGTACCATTCATCAAATAAATCATAACATGAATGGATATGGGCTGGATTATAGAAAAAACAAAACATGCAATTAGGCTGGATGATAAAACACCCAGAACCATAGAATTGAACCGGTTTTTGCAGTCCGGCTCTGATTCGATTCTAGGGTGCAAACTGTCAGTTCTAGTTCTAATTTTCCTCAGACTGTTAGGAATGGTTCGGTTGGGTTTCACCCTAGAACGGGACCAAACCGAACCATGTGTACCCCTAGTCATAAGCTTAGTTAGTAATTATATGGCCTTTTTTAAAAGGACATATATATACGTTAAAATCCATGTCCATGTATGTTGGATATGGGTCTATAGGGCCCACTCCACAACTTGTGGTGGGTCGGACACCTGCTTCTGATCAAATACGTACAGATATTCCTTTTCTAAATCTTTTATTTTATTGATGTATGGAAGAAAGAAAACAAAGAAACATCGTCCTTGCAATGCATGAAATAAAATACTAGCACCTAGAGAAATAAAGACAAAAATAAAAAGAAAAAGAAAACTCATGTGAAAGAAACCATCAAAAACCAAATTCTCTATTATTTTGGTGCAGCTTCTTTCCCTTGATCGTCATTGGCTCCACCGATTCGACCAGAGTTTGGGATTTCTCTACCTCTTCCACCTCTTTTTCTCTTATATAAAAGAACCGTTAGATATAGGCTCACGGGCCCCACTTACGGGCAACCAATATTGGGTGGGTCGTACTCCGTCTCTCCCTTGGAATATCTGGATATCCTTTTTATCCTGGTGCACACACCTCTCTCTCTCTCTCTCTCTCTCTCTCTCTCTCTCTCTCTCTTATATAAATATATATATAAGAAAAAAATAAATTAGGATCAATCTCACCACCATGAAGCTATAGCCATCAGATGTGTTAGGGGCTCACGTGCCTGCCGTTGATCACATTCAAGATTCCCCACCCAATTGAAGACTTTTCATGCTCACTACCAACTCATCTTGGGCAGGATGCGCCGAGCTTGGCAAGCTACGTGCTGGAATCCAAGCCCTCCAAGTACCACGCTTTCGTAGCTTATACCTTCCTACTTGTACAACTGACGAAGGCTGTAAAGCTCTAAGAATCTGATGAATATCACTAGTCAAACGTTTTACCCTCTTAAATCCAGAAATAAGGAAAACGGACACCCAGCCATAGTCATCCATCTTTCCTTTTAAGTAACTGTCATTCTCCAAGTTTTCATCACTGAAGTAATATTCAATTTGGGCAAGTAACGCATTACATATATCTGCATCTGTTTGTGATATGTACATTGGAAGAGGCTGAGCATGAATGTTATAGAACCAAGGCATATACGCATCTTGAATATACGGCCAGCTTATGTAAGTGGGGCTGAGCTGAGGTTGTGGTGTACCATAGTACATAGGATCAATAGCTTGAGTATTTGAGTAAATATAAGGATGGCCATGCTGAGGTTGTGGCATGTATACCTGGAGATATTGAGTTGGATCAAAATTTCCTTGAGAATTTGAATTCCTGTAGTTGGTGTGACGATGATGGGAGCCATTGCCTCTTCTATGCATCCATGGAGTTGATGAGACGGATCTTGATGGCATGTAGATCGGTTGGGATGAAAGTTGGGAATTTTCAGCTTGTCTTCTCATTGAAAATCTCCTATCTTTCCTTGTTTTACACCTTTACTGTCACTACTGAGAATCCTCTCTTTCTTACGAAATTAAGAACCCTTTCTTTACAAAAGAGAGCTCTCTGACTCTCTCCTCGCAACGGAACAAAGATTTTATAGGAGACGCTGAGAGTCATTAACAAACGTGGACTGCCTACTTACGCAGCCGGTAGTGTTCGCCATGATGTGTGTTTTATCCACACCGTCCATTCATATTTTCAGATCGTTTTATGGCAGCACGCGGATTGCTTCCTATCCATCCACGCCGTTAATCGCTTTTATTAGACCATTTTATAATGTGATCCAAAAAATGTTGCAGGTACGCAGCTCCAGTGGACCACACCAAAGGAAGCTGCAGTAATAACGACAACCACCGTTGAAACTTTTCTAAGGGCCACCGTGATGTTTTTTTACCATCCAACCTATCAATAAGGTCATGTAGACGTGGATGAAGTGAAGACACAAATATAAGCTTGATCCGAAACTTCTCCAGCTCCCAAGAACTTTTTAATGGTGGAAGTTCAATCCCCACTTTGTGATTCAATTAAGAATTGAACCTGCCATATTTTTTACATCATAGTTTAAAATGATCTGAGAAAAATGATGAACGGCGTGGATAAAGCACTTACATAACGGTGGGCCCCGCGGAGCCCTGCCCGGACGGTAATCCATCCGGGCGCGGGTCGGACGCAATCTGCGCGGCATTACGCCAAAAATAAGCTAGACCCAAATCTCAGGTGGACCACACCACAAGAAACAGTGGTTATTGAGCTCCCATCGTTAAAAACTTATTAGAGGTGACAGTAGTTTTCGATCAAGCTTATATTTGTGTTTACCCTTCGTCCAGGTCAGTCTGACCGAATCAACAGGTTGGATGGAAAATAAACGTTACGTTGGGACCTAGGAAGTTTTAATGGTGGGTGCTCAATCACCACTGTTTTCCTGTGATGTGGTCCACAAGAGATTGAGATCTGCCTCATTTTTGGGTTCAAGCCCTATTATGACCTGGAAAAATGGATGGACGGCATGGACAAAACACATACAGCATAGTGAGGCCCACAGAACACGACCAGCAGCCACCTCGCAACTGGCAGCGTAAATAGGCACTCCGCCTCCCAGTATGAGTAGGAAAGATGTCCAACGGCCCTGCCTGTCTTATCTAAAAGTGTTGGAGTCGACTACTGTGCGCCCATGTGGTTTGTGTATAAAATCCAACCCGTCCAAAAGTGGGACGACTCCATGATGATTTCATGGTCCAAAAATTAGTTTGATCTAATTATCAGGTGGGCCTCACCATACAAAACAATGTACACTTTTAGAAGCCTCTCATTGCATGTGGCCACCTGATAATTGGATCGGTCTAATCCTCACTACATCTGACCATCATAGGTGGGGTACACTTCATATAAACAGCATGTTGGCTCACGATTCTCGGCTCTACTGTTTTAGTTTTTCTAGGAAACTTGCCGTGAATGTTTCGTAGAAAAAGCTTGCATGACTGACGTGGATGGGACGACTTCATGTTGATGAGATCGACCCCGCACATCAGGTGGACCACCCTTTTTTTAGAAGTGATGCCCAAAATTCAGACTGATTCAAGTCTCAGGTGGGCTACACCATCGGAACCAATTGCGATGGAAGTTCTGCCGTTAAAATCATCCAAATTGTGTTTGGGGTCGTGCATATGCCCTCCAACCCTTTTTTTTTAAGGCATGAGTTTACACCGTCCTCTATGGTGTGGCCCACCTAAGCCTTTTATCTGACTGACTTTTGGGATACCTGGCGAAAATCGGGACGGATCTGATACATGTTTGTCCGATCAATTAACGCAAGGACCTCCGCGTGCTTAGCAAGTGGGTCGCCGAGGACGCGGTGTGGCTAGTGACGCTGTAGGCTGTAGCTGGCCAAGTAGGGTCGGTGTTTTGTGCGCCCTACGGTGATGTTTGTGTTTTATCCAGGCCGTCCATCCTTTTTTCTAAGATCATTTTAGGACTTAATCCCAAAAATGAGGATGATCTAAATCTTAAGTGAGCCACACTATAGGAAAACAGTAGTGATTGAATGTCCAACATTAAAAACCTCCTGGCCCACTGTAATGCTTATTTGACATCCAACCTGTTGACGGATGAAGGGAAAATAAATAAATATCAGTTTGATCCAGAACTTTTGTGCCCCAAGAAGGTTTTAATGGTGGGCGTTCAATCAACGCTATTTCCGGTGATGTGGTCTACTTGAGATTTGATTCTACCTCATTTTGGGGCTCAAACCATGAAATGATCTTGGAAAAATGGATGAACGGCGTGGATGAAACACAGAGATCATGGTGGGGAGCACCAACTCTTAGCCACTGGCCACTGGCATTGTCACTGGCCAATTCACGTCCGTTGATAGGGGATTAGGTGCGGCCCTGACCGTGGGGACCACCTTGTATTTAATGTATATCCATGCCATCCATCCGTTTAGAAAGCTCATTTTAGAGCATGAACCCAAAACTGAAGCAGATCAAAATCTCAGGTGGACCACTGCACAGGAACAGTGATGATTAACCATTAAAAACTTCTTGTGGGTCACAAAAGGTTTGGATCAAGCTGACATTTGTTTTTTGTTTTTTGTTTTTTTTTTTTTTTTGCTCCTTCATCAAGATCTGTGAACTTGTCAACGGATTGAATGGAAAATAAACGTTACGGTGGACCATAGGAAGTTTTTAATGGTGGGCGTCCAATCACCACTGTTTCCTGTGGTCCGGTCCACCTGAGATTTGGGTTTGATATTTTCGGGCTCATACCTTAAAAGGAGCTGGAAAAATGGATGGACAGTGGATATATATACAATACATACATCAAGGTGGGCCGAACGGTCAGCGGCACTGTGTTGGGTGAGGCCGGGTCTGCACCTAATCCCTCTTTACTAATAAGTTTACAAAGTAAGATAGCCATAGATTGGATTCTGATAGGACCTTGTGATACTCTTCTGATTCTCTTCACAGAATATTCATTCCTATTTGGAGGCGCCCACCAAGAGTACTTTTAAGAGATTTTGTAACTGTGTCCTTCAAACTTTTACCTAGTTCGATCTCCATACCATGTAACAATGATTCTCCATACTATGTAACAATGATTCCTTGCTTGCTTGAAATAAGTTATATACCTTTAGGCAGTTTCTCCCATAAATTGCCTTAAGAGGGGAGAGGTTGACCACAAAACCTCGAGTTCATTGTGATAAAACTAAGTATAAAACCTCTCCTTCATCTCTACCAAGGAGTATATTGAGTTTGGGGGAAGGTTTATATATCATGTAAAGATTACTCTCGTCATGGCTTCCGTTACCCATCTGGTGTGTGTGGGTATGGGGGTGTATAAAAGAAAAACGTGGATATTTATAAAAATAAAAATAAAAAAATAAAAAATCAATATAGGCCTTGTGACTATTTCAACATTGTAGGTTCAATGCCACTTATCAAGTAGTGTCGCCTAATCAAGTGTTGGATCTGTCTTATATTTGGTTAGGGTACCTATGTGGTGTGTGTGGGTATGAGGGTGTGCCACCACATGTCAATGTGGCCTAAAATGGGCGGATAAAAATGGTGTAGTGTATAAAATTTTCAAAAACATCATGATGGGAAACTTCATTTTTTTATAGATAGGTTGGGTTCTCAAAAACATCATAATAGGCTACACAACAATGAATGTAATTCAGCAGTGGGCATTCAATACCACTATTGTAAGTTGTGTGGCTCACTTAGGTGTTGGATCTACATCATATTTAGGCTCACCCTAAATGAGATGAATAAAATAGTTGACGGTTAGATTTCTCAAAAACATGACCTGTTGATTTCCCATCATAGCACATTCATTCATCATAATTAGAATGCACTCATAGTGACAATAGTTTAAGTTACTTTCCACAAGTAAAAAAGCAATAAAAAAAAAACTTAATAATTCACTTTATTTAATAAACTACTTATTTAAGTTGATTAACCAAATTAAATTAAGTAGCTTACTAACTTACATAAGTTAAAAAAGCTAGTATCCAAACGGGCCCTTAATATGAACCATCTGATTTAATCATTTTGTGGGCCATTGATAGGATCTACCAATATTGAAAGATTATCACGGGTATCACGCATCCAAGAAGTCTCATCATATAAGTGGTATGGATCCGCGCAGCATGACCTCAGATCCATGGCTACAATCCCGTTGAAAAAAAGAAAAGAAAAGAAAAAGGTATATCCGGTTGTGTTGTAGGAAACCTTGCCCATATCTCTGCACTACTCATTGGGCATCTCAAATTTTGGAGAGCACGTGTGACCATTGCACACATGTCAGTCAACCAGGCCATCCTCCATCAGGTAGCTTACCGTTTTCAATATGCCCACCTCCAAAATATCGGTCAGGCAGACAACACTCGTATGAGGACAATGGCCCATCAGCAGGAAATTTTTTTTAAAAAAGAGTCCAATAGTCAAATTCAGCGTCCCAACTCTTCATAGTCCGTTGGAACCATGGCCCTACAAGCGGCGGGATGGTCCAGCAGTTCCATCTTCAGCCACTGTAACCCTTCTACTGAGACATTCCAATTTAGGAGACTGTTTAGCATATCCCCCATACACCTGTGGGCCCCACCATCTCAACTCTATGGATCGCCCCTGTGAGACGGCAACATTGCAGTACTCATTTCCAAATGCACTGGATAATCATTTGCAATATAGTTCTACAAAGTAGGAAACAGTAAATAAATTTCTGGTCACAGCACTGCATTTCAATTAATGCATGGGCTTAATATCCTTACAATATACAAATGCAATGTGAGGCTTATACATGTACTGCATCTACGAAATGGAAACATTCTCATTTTTGGTGCCCTAAAAAGAATGATAATCCCATTCCCAGAAAACGAATTTTAAAACTATGAATAGTTGTGGGCCATGGGATTGATAAATTAGATGCCCTCCTTGTTGTCATCATTCCCACTGCAGTCTCTCCCTCCATCTCCGTCTTCGTTGGCCAAACAATCACATGTCAGCTTTGTTTATGATCTGAGCTCTCATTACGGAAACTGTCAAGAATTATGTTACAATTGTTCATCGAACGAGCATCCAGAAGGCTGTGATTCCAAAGCTTTATCATAAACAGCCTCCAACACCTGCTCAGGTCATATACACAATTGGACAAAAAATGTTAGCATGAGAGAGAGAGAGAGAGAGAGAGAGAGAGACTAAAATCAGGCCATAATTCATGGGTCCCATCATGTACATCTTTTTTCTCCTAGCCAGGAAATCAGGCCAGTCTGCTTGTCATGTCCACCACAATGTTCCAATAGAAAATTAGAAAGTCTTTTGTGTAAATTGTGGCCCACCTATTGTTTGGCTGGCCTGAATTGTGTCAAAGCATCAAAATGGTGTGATCCACCCGATGGGTGCTCTCAATCTCATCCTTTAGTGCCACATTGGCATGTGGTGGCACATTAACTCGCCCAATGTTTCTCATCTGGCCATTTCTTTTGTAAATTGTGGCCCATCTATTGATTTGTCTAGCCTGAATTGTCAAAGCATCAAAATGATATGATTCCACCTGATGGGAACTTTCAATCTCACCCTCTAGTGCAACATTGGCACATGTGGTGGCACACAGATGAGATGGCTTATCCATGGCTGTGCAGGCTCGGAAGTGGGTTATGGGCTCCATACATAATGGTTAAGAGTCATTCATATGGAATACATGAGCTATGAGAGTGTGGATATGTGCATCTACACATCTGTGTCATCATCAAGGTTGATATGTACCTTTCAAAAAAAAAAAAAAAAAGTAGATATGTGATGTGCATGTGTGTATATGGATTTACAGGTGTATGCATACATGTATTCATGCCTGTATGTACACATGTACATGTCGCGATGCAAATTACAGGTGTGTGCATGCATGTATTCATGCCTGTATGTACACATGTACATGTCACGATGCAAATTACAAAAGGTAGAGATTTGCTACCAAATCAGAGCCGGCGCTCGGACAAGGTCCCGTCCATGTAGCCTTGAGAATGACTCACACGCCCATGGGATATGCCCATCCGCCAACACCCTGCAACCATGAAATGGCAGTTGTTTCAGGAAAAGATATATATATATATATATATATCACAACAATCAACATGATGGATAACTGCTCTTCTGGATTTCTATGCCTCTATCCATATTCAGCTACAGAGACAACTGAATGAATGCAATTTTCAAGGGAATGTTGATTAATGTCGTAAGATCATCTAAACAAAATTTCTCTGTTCACCAGTTTTGTGCTGAATAATCGTTGTTTAAATCACGTACAAACATTCATGAACACACAATCATGATGTCGTGATGCATCCCAGGAGGGGGCCTCAGAATCGATCCAATCAGTGGACTTGCTTTTCAATATCCAACAGCTATATTGTCTCTAGCTGCTTCCTTTTGGGTGTTTGGTTGCACCAAATTAGACTGATTAATCAGGAAATTTGGGGCAGACAAACACACCCTTAGAAAAAAGGTAACTGGTAAAATTCAAAAATCAGAAATTCAGCGAAGTGGGGAGTTTCTTTTAATCATAAAATTTCTTTCAGATGAAAGAATTTAAAGAGTAGAAATTTGGTTTGTGGAAAACTTGACATGGGCATGTGCATATACAGCATGAGTTATACATATTCCTACATATCACCCCACACAAAGCTAAACAGTTCAAAAGAAGTTTGATTATTAAGGGAAACAGTTCAATGCTTGCTTCAAAATAATGAATTAACAATATGCCAGTATCACGTGGATCTCATCACCCATCCAATCTTGACTGGACCGTGAGCCTCACATCTCATCATCTGCTCTTATATTTTAGCAGGTGATGGGTTATGTCGGGTCCCACAATCAGATATTATTCCCCTTTCCTTCAATTCAGTTTTATTTACTGATGAAATGGCTGCAGAATACAATTCTTACCACCTGCTATACATAAGGGTTATCTTGATTCTTGAGCAAATTAGAGACAAGTGAAACAGAGGGTACTTACAAATAAAAGCTTGAAGGAGATTGATCCCTCCTCACATAACAGACAATATGCTGAGCATACGCTACAAGGTTGTAGCATATGCTTTGTAACATGTAGCGTATGTAGCGCATGCTACAGAGTACTTCTATATATATATATATTGGAAACATATTTTCAATGCTGTTGGTTAAACGAATTATGTAAAATGATGGTGACCCATCCTTCTCCCACATGGCAATTGTGTAGAGCTATCCAGACCGCCCAAATAGTAGGTCCTATTGTAGATGGAGGATATCTGTACATGAACCCATTATGGACAATCTTAATCATCTATAAATGGACCTCCACATGTATGGCTGAGGACTTTATGCCATATTGTAAATGGTGTGGAACTCACCTTTTAAAGAAATGTCTTAACTTGAAAGGTATCAAAAGAGCGCTTCTTTCAAAAGCCCTAATAGTTGACACAAGCTCCCATCCGGGGCCCCAAATCTAAATTTCGATTACTTCGATCCACAAAACCATTGATGGCAAGATTTTGGCCAATGAATCAACCCTCCAAGAAAGTCGATTTGCTGTATTTTCAAGAGAATTGGAGCCCAGATCAAATTTCCCCCTTTCACATATGTAAAGCTACGAAGCTCAAAAATTCAGTTTTTCGATTGACTGAATCTCTTCTCAAGCTTGATAGAGGTATGTTCTTACCCCTTAATATCTCTTAATGAGTTCCTTTTCATTTCGGATGAAGATTTGTAGTTTCTTTTGGGATCTTTTCAATTCTTTTTTGTTTTAGGAGGTTGGTTCCTATACAATGTTGTAGGATAGGATTTTTCTATGACATTGTCATGTGTGGGGACTGCTATGGTGCGAATGGCTTGCATGTGACCCATCCAACCATCACATAAGCCACCATGGTTTTATGGAGTTGTTTGGGTGGTTGTGCATTGTTTTCAATGCCGTGGCCCACGTGCGTGGGGCTCACTGTGGTTTGTGTATGGCATGGAGTCCAACTGTCCAGTCCATCATGTGGGCCACCACTCTAGTGGTGGTTTTCTAGTGGTTGTCCTATGCAGTGTGGTGTCCACATGATGATGGTGGTGATCTTGTTTTCTAGTTGTGACTGTTCATTGTTCTCTATGGTCAAATACTTATATGTTAATAGAAATGTGACATTTGTACTTAATACTCTATAAACTTGTGGGATTTTATAATATAGTTTATAATTGTGTGTTTTGGCTAGTGGTTTCAATTAGACATCATCAATTAAAGTAGTTGGCTTAGAAAGCTGTTGATGTGATAGTGATTTGATTGGGTTTAAATATAAGTGGATTGGCTTGCTTTTACTTGAAAAATGAAGCATTTTTTATTCTTTGCTTTTTTATATTTATTCTTACTATTTATCATATTTTCCAATTTTTAAATTAAAAACTAGAAGTCTCATGTAGCTTACGCTACATGCTATTTAAAACACACACACACACACACACACACACACACACACACACACACACACACACAAACAATGTTTGTGTGTGAAAGCTAAAGTGGAGAGAGAGTACCTCTGTTTCCTTACAAACGAATTCCAAAGGTGCATGATCTGCTTCTCATCTTTGGTCACATCCACAAAATCATCAAGTAACTGCAACATATTATGATACCTTAGCATGCAGTATTGTATTACAATTTCACACCACTATTCATTATAATTTTCACATCATGATAGAAGAACTATTGATGACCTATGGAGTAACAAAGTTATGGACCTTGATAGTGGAATGGTGGAAAAGGATTCATGTAGCCAACCCCAATTAATTGGGATAAGGCTTGGATGACAATGACAACAAATGGGCTAGTATGGGAGCTTCTTAAAATTAGGCCAAAACCAGCTCTCCGAAATACAAATTGCATGGCTTATTATTTTCCTGTGAATTATATGATACGTTTTTTGAAAGGTAGGAGTTATATGATACCCAGGCAGCATATGGTGCTTGATACGCAGGCACCCATAAATTGTATACTTGAGATACATTAGTTCAAACCAACTAAATTGTGAAATTCACTGTCACTTAGTCAGTCCCAAAATGAGATTGTTTGAGATCCTAACCTCTGATTCTTGGACACTTGTTTGTTGAAAGAGGACCACTAGATATAGTTCATCCTTAACTGTCCAATAACTGTCCATCAATCTGATAGTCAGATCATCAAATAAGCATAATTTTGGGTGCATGATACATCCAAACCAAGAAACATAATTTGGATAGTTTAAATTGAATTACTTGTATGCCACACAAGCATTTTCTAAGGGCCTGCATATCACTGGTCACCATCTGCCAGAGCATCAAAGTTTTTCCCATGTTTTTACTTGTGATGTGGTTATCAAAAGGAGAAAAGAAAGGCAATGGAAACAGTTTAATAATCAAATCATACCCTCCGATCTTCAAAGTCTGCAATGTCATCATCAACCTCATCCTCACTATCCCGATCAGACAATACTTGATCAAGTGTCATGGGCTACAACAACAATAAAGATTCCCATTTCTTAAGCAAAGTAATGCAATATCATGGAAAGAATGTAGTATTTTCTAGTGATAGAAAAAAGAATGAACAGTTTCTTTGAAATTGTGATGAGATCTACTTGAAGCCCTAAAAATCAAATCAAGATCTTGCCATCCAGTATCATTGTGTGAATTAACTTCATAGCAGTTAAGCATTTGTAAGATCCAAACAGCTGAGATGGCTAAAATGATGACAATGACAATGATGATGACAAGGAAGCATTTGTAAGTACCAACACTGCAAATAAGATATTACATGCCGGAAACAGCATGTGTACAAAATTCCAAAGAAACTGCACATATATGTTTGTGTGTCTGACATATGCATCTATATATATCTATAAACATACAACAGCCTCAAACTAATGGATAAAACATGCTTATAGAAACTAAGCATAGGAGGAAGGAAGCAACGGAATCATTAAAGAGGTAAAAGAGTCATCACCTGAGCTCTGTGAGAATGGAAGAACTGGCGCTTCTGAAGAAGTGCATGGCTGGAGAAAAGAGAACAATAATGGACAATCAAACACATTTAATGAATATGGCAATGACAAAAAATTAAAAATTAAAAATTAAAAAATTCTAGAGGAAGATGGACCAGGCTAATTGCATGACTATAAAGGCATGCATTCTTCAGTGACATACAAGGTACAGAGGTCTTGGAATGCATGAAGAAATAACTTAAGAGAAACAAATGAATAAACTTACTTTCTGGGATCAGCTCGGTCAGCAGATAACTTCCTTGTCTTTGCAAACTGAAGCATAGAAGAAGGGGCAAGATAGTTTGCAGATATGGGCTGCACACATTCATTGCTAGCAGAAGCCTGTGCTGCAGCAGAGCAAAAACCTGCAACATTGGAGCTGGATGCAATGGCTTCTGTGACCTCTGCAGCCCAACCCAGGCCACAGCATTCAGTTTTATGCCTTTCCAAATGATTTTCAATGAAAAATGCTTTCAAAATTTTATGCTCTTTATCCTTATTAGAACCACCATCTGAACCATGAAGTTGATTAATTAGCCATCTCAAGAAGGTATTTGGCAGAAATAATTCAAAGATATTATAGTGCTCCTAGGGAATATTGGTAACTAACCCTTCTCAAATCTTTGAAGAAATAATCTGTTTGAAGGCTCAGCATCTTTTGAAGATGTTGTAATGGGCTTGCAGTAAGAATTCGTACCAGCATCCTTTTCCAAATGACCCTCATGAGAAGCTTCCCTGGACACTTCAGGTGACGCACTGTTCCTGGCATGTGGATGTACATGCTTAGCATTTTGAACTAGCTTTTTCAATGTTCTACGCCTGCATGGCTTTGAGCTGCACACACAGATCAAGTTTCTTCAACCAACTACAACAAATGTACATAAAGAAAAACCTCCTTAAATAGCTAAATTGTGATCAGAACTGCAACTAAATCTAGAAATTACCAGAAGGAAAATGTCTGTAGCCTTGGGTCAACTCCATCCGCAACACTCTGTATATAAATAAATATTACCAACAACTAAACAGTTTAAATAAATAGCATGGGTAAATGATGGTGTGCCTTGAACATGTGAATGCATGGTGTGCCTTGATCTAACTCACGAACATTTATAAACAAAAATTAACAGCAAGTGACACAAATTTTCACTGAGTTAAGGTAAGAATAATCACACAAGCTAGCTAATGCACTACAATGTGAATATGAATCTAGACCTCCTAACCACTTTAGATGGACAAGGTCCTTTAGAAGATTGGAAACAACAACTTTGTTGTCTTACAAGCACGAATGTGGCTGCAAAGGTCACACCATAACTGTTACTGGTGAGTGCAGCTCAATCAATCTCAGTAACTACTGGCACAAACCGGATGGTGGTAGCACCCAAAAGGTCCATTTGAGTCAAGCATTAATGCACAGATCTTGCAGCTGTACTTTCAAGCATCCTTTGCACATAAGGACAGCTTCTTGAAAGGAAAGAAAACTTATAAAGGATCAACTTGGTTGTCCTGAATAGAAATAACTGCGAAGCTATGTTTATTATATTGATAGTGGAACATGTTTTTCCCCACACGTATATTTTTAAGAGATAACAAGCAATTTAGCGTCAACCGAGAATCCTACAGAAGCATACTTGTAAATGTGAAGAAAGCTCAAACCTCAGATCTCCATATATCAGTTTTTACAGAAACATTCACAGCTTGATACTCTTCAGTTACCTGCAAAATAGGCAGCCACTTGCTTCAGTAAAAGAGTCCATAACAGTTAATTATCAAAATGTCATTTGGAAGTGCTGAAGTTTACCAACCCAAAACTCATAGTTGAATAAATCATGAGAGGTGGTTAAGTGGTATCTCAGACCCTGTAAAGAACACACTGAAATTGTGATGCATCGTAAACCAAAACCTAAGCTTCCAAAATGTACATGAACAAAAACCTTTACATAAATTTTTTTAGCATTCCATCTACAACCATATGAAACCTCAAAAAGTGACATAGATATAGATCTCACCTTAAAATTTGCACATTGCACCAAGCAAAATGGACAGGAGAAATCTTCGGTAACTGTTTCTTCAAAAAAATACATGAGATCAGAAGAAAGAAGCTTTTTGGAGTGAGAACGAAAAAATAACCTCTTACTCGTAGCAATATAAAATGATTTATCATAACAGGAAAAAAAAAATGACGCCAAAGAATTCCCCCTTTCAAGTTATGGCCATAAAGACTGATCAATTCAATCCTGGATCAGATTGGCCTGCAAGGACAATTGTGGCATGAAAACTGATACACTACAATTTCCATGATGAAGAACCACATTATGAATTCATGAAGTAATCTCTCTGTCAAACCAGGGGCACACCTACCATCTTTTGGGATCATAGACAACTTTTCCCACTTTGGATACACACATGGGTGATCCATCAGTGCTCAGCACTTCAGCAGTACAGATACTGAGGATACAAATCAATGGCCTAAAGGGAGTGTTATTCTGGACAGATGATTGTAATCACCTGAATCAAATCAAAGAGTTGGATAGAAGAACTTTACTAATTTTATTTTTACCTAAGACAGTTTTACTAATCATGAATTCAAGAGGAGGAATCCCAGATAAAGATGATGCACCAGAGACTTAGTTTCAAATGTGACACACTGACCAATACAAAATGAGTTAGTCCTAATGATGCCCAATGACTTGCTTGCAGATCTCTTTCTAGGACTCATAGTATTCCTGAAAACCCTTGTTACAATCTTGAATACAAATCAGGGTGCTGAAATTTGTAATTACACTGAAGAGCCCTATAGGTTATGTACATTTTCAATATAATAGAAGATGATTAAACTACACCTATCTCATGTTCAAAATATACCCCTCAAGTAGAACATCCTCTGACAAAGAAACTCTAGAATTTCAAACATCAAACTTACCTCAGTATTGGAAAAGGTTTTTAGCTTTAACCTTTTAGAGAGAAGGAAGAAAGGAGAAAAGAAAAATTAATGAAAGTAAACTAGTAAAGCGAGCAATAAAAAAAAGAAGAGAAACACACTTTTATTTTGCACATGTTCATGGAAACAATATCAATATGACAACAACAAAAATATCCATCAAGCAAAATTTTCACTAGATAAGACTAAAAGAAAATAACCACTTCAAAGGAAAAACAGCAAAAGATTGAGATAGATGAAAACAAATATCTCATAAAAGTGAAATAATGGCAAAAGAGAAGGGCTACCTTCAGTCTTCTGCAGTGTGTTGTTATAGTACCTATAGTTGAAGATAACATTCCCAGTTCTCATTCTGTACGGTACAGAAAGCAATATTTAGAAAGGAGATTCTGAAGTTCCACAGAAAAAGGATAAGCTGTATCATACACAAGATCATTAGTAGGTTGAAAGTATCTAACAAATCCTAAAGACAACAATAGCATACATCTTTCTTTTCTTTGGCCCAGATTTGAAGAAATAGGTAAATATGGGTGTTCAAGACCATTACTTTCTTGCACAAGGAAAATGTCACATAAAGATTTTCCTAGTTAATCTCTGCAAAGAATTTCATCTGAAAAATGTGTTTATTTGAACCAAAAAGAACATAATGTGCGACATGGTTTGCAAATGCACCACCATTCATCCCTTGATTGAGGGTAGGTATTCCATAAAAGACCAGGCAGCTGAAGCGATATTCTAGTTGGCTAAGATAAGCACTCTAGAGTTTACATCCATGATCCATGTAAGAAGGACAACCCTTTTTTCTGATTTTGAAAATTTCCCATGTCAGTACCTGTCCAAGTCTGCCAACCTGACACTTCTGGACACAGATCATATAATTTAAAAATAAAAAATAAAATAAAATAAAAAAATCTAATTTTTTATGTTTAATATATTCACTTTTGCTCGCGGAATATTTTTAATGTCTGGTATTGATGTCATTTGTTTGGGGTTTTTATGTATAAATAATTGCAAGATACTACTAAACTATAACTTTTATTATGTAAAATAATGCAAAATAACTGCAAGGATGCATAGCTGAATCTGACTTTCAAGACTCCACCATGTTTGATGCTTCATATCTATGTTTGATGCCGACACACATCCATGTCCAAGTTCCACAGTCTAATGCAAATTATGCCCCTAAAGGACGAGCACAACCTCATCATCAAAACAGAGAACTGCCAATCACAGTCAACCTAGTTGTGCCCTCCAGGAAAGCCACAGTAAGTTAAAATTTCTGTTGACCCTGTAAAGGGATGCTCTATAAATTTAAAGGACAACTAGAAGGAGAAGTTTGGACAAGAACTACACTGAATCCTCAAATAGCCAAGGGTAGAAGCACACTGTTGAAAAAGCAGGGAAAAAAACTGCAATGACACACCTTATATAATTGATGGCACCTTAAAAGCAGCAACCTCATACTGTCTGCCTCCTATGGTACACAGGGTCCCAGACAAGGAAAGTCGCAAGTATATGGGAAAAGGATACAACTAATCAATTATAAAAAATCCAGGATATGGATAAGGATACAGGTATCCCATCTATAACATGATAATCATAGTTACATTTATGATTTATGATGAAATGTTTAACATATTCCATTAAATTTTGGTTTTATTAAGGCAATGTTATTCAGTGTTTCCTCTTTTATTGATTGTTTAATCCTTCTAACGTGATGTTTTTAACATCATTGTTAATGTTCAAAACTTTTATAGTACACAAGTGCATTTATTTTACAGTACACACATGCATTTATTATGAAAAGAATGTAAGAAAATCTCCAGGATTTCAAAATTAAAAATTTAATACAATAGGATTCAGTTACAGCACTGCAAGTATCCTAGACTGCAGAGTACTAGTATTGATATATCATGCGTCTCCGACACAATACGTCGGGCATGGGCATCATAGTCCACCCCTTCTACAACAACCCAACGTGCTATATAGACTTAACCCTTATCATGAACTCAAGATCAATTTACGGAAAGAATTACAAAACAAATAATCTCCCAAAATACTCTTTCCAAGCAAATCATTTTAGTTGCTGATTCAGGAGTAGAATTTATTTGCTTCTTGTGAACATATCCACCTGCATTCCAAGTGGAATAGAGCATTTGTTTCTTGAGGATCCAAGTCTGGATTTAATTTGGATGAGATGAAATGGTATCTAAAAGTTAGTAACCTCAAAGACAAGAGGCTTTGAATAGCTAATTTAAAGAAGAAAAACAAAGATTCAGTTACCGGATGATATGAGATAATGACGATGTAGGAACATCATACGTGTAAGAATCATAAGGAGATCTCTCTTTTGCTCCAACCTCTTGTGCCAAAACATTCACTTGCACTTGCCTCAACAAATTCTGGAAGAAAAATGAGTTTCAATCTTTAAAATAATTGAATCTTGATTCAATAGCGAAAGATCATTTGAAGAGAAAGAAGAGTTAAATTGCATCTACGGTGGAAACATGATACACCAGGTAAGCATGAACTCACCATGGTTCTAGAATTACGAGGAATCTTGATTGTTATACAGTTGTCCCCATCCAAACAACTTGGCTGCAAGACATAAAAATGTCAAAATAATATTTTTTTTTGAAGAAGTTGGCACCAAGACTCGAACATTTAATCTAATAATATTTTTTAAATACATAACAATCTTCTTCTTCTTTTTTCCAAGAATCTATGTAGTGGTATCATCTTGTATTACATGCCTATGTTCCCATGTCTGGCACTACTAGACACAGCTCACATAAAAAAAGACTAACTGATTATATCTAGTTGTTGTTATCTTTTATTTTCAGACTTCACGTATTAATTGCTTTTAGCTTTGTGATTAAAAATTTATCTGTGGGATCTTTTACATATAATATTTGCTATCCAAACCTTAGGGAAAAGGGCATAGATATAGAACAAGATTTAGGAATGAGAAACTGAAAAAAATATAGTAAAACAATCCGAGAAATAAAAGTGATGTCACAGAGGAAGAAAAGTGAACTTAAAGCTCAAAAGGAATATGCACAAACATCTTCAAGATAAATCAAGAAGGTGAATGAGAGTTGCTCATATAGTAAGTGGTCCCATAGAGCAAAAATATTGTTAAGTGGTTAACTAATTGCATTTACAGCTACCTACCTCAAGAAAACCAGAGTGCATTTCTACAGTTGATAGAATCTCTGCTCTTGCTCCCATACTCAAGCTTGCACACTTCTCCCAAGAGGAATAGAGTGATTCCATTGGTAGTCTGCCCCAAAGACAATGTCCCTCAAATTTTGCTGCCAAGAAATGTGTCAAATTGTCAAGATATAAGTTTCCAAAAAGCAGTTATAAAATGTTATTCCATCTACAAATATCGCAACCTTTGAAAAGACAATATCTAACCAACAACGCCAGCATCTTTAAGGTGAAGAATATCAGGCAAAACAATTAACATCATAAAGAAAGCATCAAGATGAACTCCTATCATTCCAGTTTGCACATTTCATACTTCAAACAAATCGGAATCCCTCCCTCCTTCCCTCCCTCCCCTTTATGGCAGTTGCCAGCAGCCAGTTTTTTCCCTTGACGAAGAAGAAGTAAAGAGCAGGTTGCTGGTGAGTCCATATGGCTGCTCCCAGTGGGGACGGCAAAGGTTGTAGCGAGTGAGGGTGGCCATGGCAGCCACTTTCACAGCTAGTAACAAAGCGATAGTAAAAAAGCTTCTTCTTCTTTATTCCTCAAGGTCATAAGCCATTTTATGGTGTTCAACTAGTTTTAAATAGCAGTTTACCAAACTAACTTTTGTCACATGAGTAGTTGAAGTGGGTTGTCAACCAAAAAAAAAAAAAGTAACTTATCATCATGTATCCAAACATGGAGCATCACTAAACGTCACTACTTTTCTTTTCTTTTTTTGAGAGATACATCACTAAACTTCTTGTATTAGAGATATTACAATTTATTTAGCATCAACTTCACGTGATAGAGAACTATGTCATTGTCCATTTTCCATGTGCTGGGTTGTCAAACTATAATTATTAATGGGGGATAAGATAATGCACCATTCATCATATATTACAGTTCCTGAGACCAGCAAAAATATGACATTTGAAACAAGCATAATGTCCCACAGCAGCAAAAGTCATGTTGTGCCCCTTCCTAATATGCACGCGCCAAATCCAAGCTGCTCCACAGATAGTAATTCCAAATAATGGAGCATTTGATTTGGACAAGGATACAGATTTTTATTTTTTATTTTTGGATATTTCTTAAATTCCATTTTAGAAGCTTAGCTTATTCCAGCCTGTATGTCCTCACCATAGCTGAATTGTATTAATTACTTGGTTAAAACATTCAAAAGAATGCAATGCACTGGAAACAGAAAGGTATGCAAGCAGGCATATTATAGCACTCACTCAACCAGAAACATAAACAAGCAGGCACCCACAACACATATGCACACAAGCATGTTATATGGATAATCCAATTGTAGCAATGTATCAAAACAGTTATTGAACTGTAGCGAGATTTTTGCCAACTTTTTAGATATTTTTTTCTAATCACTCCAGAGCATAACCATGAAAACAATGTAAAATGCAGCTAAAACACGTGGTTCTTTGCATCCCCCATATGACATATCATAACCAACCAACATTCCAGATAAGTTCTGCGTCTAACGAATATGGTACATGGAAAAGAAGCCCATGACCAATGATAACAATGTAGTTCTCTGCATTGCATGCATAAAGTAGTACAAGTCTACCAACCAACATAACAAGTCAGTTCATCAGAGAAAAAGGAAAGAAAATAGAAAGAACGAAAAATAGAAACAAAAATTACATGGAAAAGATGCCAGATCGAATTGGTCTTTGAGTAAATCACTTTCACTGGAAGAAATTGCAGCTTCCCCTGAAGAAAAAATAAACTAAATTGACCACATTCTTTTACAATCCTTATTTCCTATCCGAACATGTGTATATGCCAGCTGGAGTATACCATAGCTGACAAGTAAGACGGTGAGATTGCCAGCTTTGCCATCAGCTGACAACTTCCTAAGCTCAGGAATAATAAAGGTAGCTTCTTTTTTATCTCCACTCCCAAACTCAGAGTAAGCCTTCAGAATGCATGTCCTCCTGAGCTGATAAACTGCAGAATGCTGTTATTCAACCAAATCAGAGCTAATCCAGAAAGAGACTGATAGGCAGCATGCCACAGGAAATTAAATGACCTATGGAAGCATATACATTTGATATGGCATACCTCTGCAACTGTAATATCAGAAACAGGTTTTGCCAACAGAACATACAGGGGTAATGCATTTTGCACTTGCACTTCATCGCTCCCAGTCCCAAGCGATATGGTCATTTGTATTCTACAAGTCAAATGATGGTGATACAGTCAGTGTCCTCAGGTTTGAATGGCTAAAGACAATGATGATACTACATAACAAACATATCAGTTCAGCTACATAAAAGAAAATGGAAACTCAAAGCTTAGACCAGGTCAAAGTAAAAGGTTTCCCTCATTGATGACACAGAGCAAAGCAGAATATTCTAACATTTTAATGTGTTCAGAATCTTATTGGGATTAGAGAACACACAGGAAAACCAAACAAGTCAATACGAAGAAATAAAAGTACTACTTATGATGCCAAGTATTTATCCATGTACAAAAATGAAAAGAAATGATCAAGTAATATATTTCTAGAGCAACATCTGGGGCCAAAACAAGCAAGTAAAACCCTTTTTCTGTTGAAAATCCTTAATAAAAAAGAATCGTAAATGTTGGTATCTACGAATAACCCCATTCCGATATACCATCCAGCAGCAGGCAGAGCATACAGAAATTTTACAAGGTGGTGTTTAGTATCTATAAAAACATTTAAGATCATAGAGATAATTAAAGGGAAAACAGCACCTCCTTTTGCGATTGGCCTGTATTTTGTAGTGTAAACATCTCTGAAGAAATGATGGCTGCAACAAAAATGTTCCCAATCAGAATTTAACATGTTCTTGCAAATGAAAATATTCCTCCATCAGAAGGGCAGTGACAAACTACAGTCTATGCACTACTTTTACCACAGGAAAAACTGCAGGCTTGAACATTACGTAGAGATCAAGAACTTACATTTTGCAATGCGCGGCGTTGAAGAATATTATAGAATTCAACAGGTTTGCAGTAAATTGACAAACTTTCTTCAGCTGCAGCTGCCTCATCCACGGATAAATGCCGAGAGTCTTGATGGCACATTTGTTCTACAGTCCGAGAATGGCTGCAGTTGCAACCAAGGTTCCTACAATATGCATGGGATTAAGGTGTCAATATATTAAGAAGTCAATACTTGCATTTACTCTTCAGTTTTCATAAGCATACACCTATATCAAAGGTTGGTGCCAATCTGGGAGATTTCCAGTGAATCCCTATCCAAAAGGGGGCCCATCAAATGGATGCCTTGGATCACCAAACCACGGGGCCCACATGGGAATCCTGCATGTCAGAAAACTGTACATTTGCTGATGATCCAGATCCTGAAATTCCTCGATGCATACATTGTCACCATCATAGCCTTGTCCCAGCTATCTGGGATCAGTTGTTGATGCATTTATCATAAATATAAATGTGAGCACAGCACTGGGTGTCTTGCCTAAATGGTTTCACTGCACAGCCTAGAATTGGCATTTATTAACTGAGACTTGACTCTTTGAGAGAAAAGCTGACATGGAACACACTTTTCGGAGATTTAGAGAGTTAATGACACATAACCGCACCATAGTATAGCCTAGTGAAAAAAACTGCATAGTTGAATCAATGCAGCGGATGGGAACCAGTAATAGAGTTCAGAAGAAGGCAAACTTACGTGGTCTCACGAGCCACCAAAGGTAAGCCTGGCATTTTGGTAGTAAAATGTCCACAAGGTGATTCAAATTCATAGCTCTTTCAGCCTTTCCAGATCAAATCAGTGGATATTAACCAAGTGCTACGGTTTCCTCCTCAAAACCTGCCGCAGAAGACCAGAAGTTAGAAATTAAAATGGAAAATCCAAGATGCTAATGTCTTCCAATTTTATTTTATTTTTTGTAGATGACAGAAAGATGAAAAAATAAGACCACTACCAGCATTAATTTTTTTTAAAAAAAAATCACAATATTGGTTAGTGAATAGTAATTCAGTTATAATGAATTATTAATCATGGACACAGCAAGAAAAGATGAGAAGGGAAAAGAAAATTTCCCAAGTATTCGATTTGGAAGATGACTGTCTAATCAGAAATTAATGTATTAGTTATGTAATGAAGATATAATAAAGGTGATACATGCTAACTTAAATTATGAGATCAGCATTCAATGAATCAATTTATTTATTAGTACAATTTATTCAAATTATTTAGTAAATAATAAATAGCAAGTTATTGATTTTTTTTTAAAGGAAATATTTTATTATTTTCTCTATAAAGATGTCATTGGGAAAAAAACAAAATTTAGTTTTTTTTTTTTTTGAAATGACAACAAGGTGTCCCTCCCCTTTAAGGCGAGACTATTTCCTACGGATGCACACAATCACCCGCCAGCCACGTGCATCGGGTAATCCACGGGGTGGGGACTCACACTCGTGTATGTGAGGAGCAAACCCACGACCGAAGCCATCCAACCACGTGTGTTGGGTAATCCACGAAGTGGGGACTCGAACTCGTGTCTATGGGGAGCAAACCCATGACCAAAGCCGTTCGCCTAAACCGTGACGGGTACAAAATTTAATTATTGCTGAAGAAAAATAATCAATGACTACTTAATTCCAAACTTTCCATCACAACTAGTTCGGCTTTATTTTCCATCAGATCTAAAGCATAAGACTGTGTTAGAATAAAACCTCCTATCTCAATACTCTCTTTTTGACAATCATGAGCCAATTTTAACATCAATATCTACTAGCTTACCTGAAACCCACTTGAATATATTCGAAGTACTTTCTAATCTCTCACGAACTATCAGCTCAAATTTCGCTTTCCCTATATGAACATATCGACTAGTCAATTAAATACGATCTGAATTTTTTTTCCAAAATAATGTATCTTCGCGAGAAAACATTGCGCACCCATCATTGACATTGAGAACAGGATACGTGTACAAGATACAAACCATCCATGGTGATGTGCAGCATGCACCCAATAGTTTATGGTCCAAATCTCAAAAATCACCCAGATCACTTGATCAGCCAATCCTAAGCCTCCAAACAGTAATTTTGCCCATAAAAGGCAGACCTTTTCTTACTTCTAGTTTTTTGTCTTTTGATTCCAATTTGTAGGCCTCTGATTGGACAGTAAGCACTGTCCAATGAGTGCAATTTTCTTAGCAATGGGCCCTTAATGCAAACCCCAAAAGGGAAAGCAAATAGATAAAAAGAAGAAGAATAAGAAGACGGAGAAAGAGTTTGCAGGTCTAGCTGAATGCTTGAGACCACGAAAAACACCCTCTCTAAATCTTCTACCAAAGATAAAAACATCCTCCATAACATAGCCTTATATAGACTCTTTAAAAAAAATGAAAAGCCCTAATAATAGGAAATGACCGTTTGTTTCTTTGGTTTGGTTTGTTTTGTTTTCTTCTTTTTCCCGTTGTTCTCTCTTTTAATTTAATGCATGCGAAACCTTTCAAAAAAAAATTATTAAATAATAGGAAATGACCAAACTACCCCTAAATCCTATCACTGCCATATGAGCCTTATATAAATGTGCTATCTCACCTATATGGCCGTAAAATTGCATGATCTTGGGCTCATTTGAAGGCTTAATCAATAAGCTATCAAACAAGGCTAATTTCATGTCATTCGAGCACTGTTCAGTGCCCCAAAAGCCACCTCCTAAGAAAGTGACAAAAGTACAAAAGAGAATTTATTAACTAAATCATGATTCAATCCCACCCTAAGGACTAATTAAATAAATAAAACCAATGAAATTAATGACCATATGATTGATCGCATAGGCCCCACAAATTAAGTTGACCGTGCATCCCATTCAATTGATCATCAGACCATTGATTTGGTCTAGATCATCAATTAAGACAATCTGAATGGTAGGATTGGTCAGATCTTAGATCAACTAGCTCATGTAGCCATTTGGTTGCATCAGCCCTTCATGGTAAGTTGAACACAATGAAAGGGCCAGATCCTGCCCATATATGCCATAGTTTTCCGATTCGGACACAGAAACCTGTGATCACAGCCCCCAGCCCTATCCTTTCCATTATAGTAATTGTCACAAGTACACACTCAAACAATTTCGCTCAAGATTATCCTATAATCAGATACTCAGTTCAGTTAATCCTCCAACATGTGTGTTTGCATCAAAACAGAGTTTACCCATTATCTGTCTCCATTCTAGCCATTTCTCAATAATGCGTTGGACCCGACTCAGTCATCATACATTACATGCACACATAGCAACAACCCAGGTTTAAATTATTGTTCTGAACCAGTATGTTTCGCTCTATATGAACCAGTTTCAGCCATTGTTTCAGCCCGATACAGGTCGAAACAACCTGGTTTGGCAGTGAAAAATACAGTACACTGAAACTGATTTTCTATCCTTGCTGACAACCGACCACAAACTCGGAAATGTCTTTGATGCCCGGCTACAGATGCATGTGGGACAGATCAACAGTCCATTTATTTTCTGGGCCAGACATTTGGAGCAGGGCCAGTTCGTGGGCCTGAACTTGGGCTAGCCCCAGATCATGGCATCAATATACGGCCTACATTCAACCTCGAGCCGGATCGCAGCAGAAAATGGCTCTCTAGGCCAGGGCGGTGGGCCCCGGAATCAGGACAAGCCACTTTGAAATTAGGCGCGAGGCCAGGATACAACGTGAAGGGCCCGCGAAACCCGACGATCCAGCCCGGCCCATTAACAGCCCTACACGGTGAGAAACGTGAGCATTGCCTTACAGTCCATGCAATTGCATATTCTCCCATCATGCATGAATTTTCTCAAGCAAAACCCTAAAAAAGGGAAAACTGAAACGAACCAGACCAGCAATGAAGGAAAGGGGGGAAAAGGAGAAAAAAGAAAAGAATAAAAATCAGAAATTTCCAACGAATCGGATCGAGTTGCGAAATCGTCGAGCAAAATGAACGGATCTGAAAGCAGTTGGTATTGAATAAAAAGAGATTGGACGGGTGAGAGAGCGAGAGAAGTCCATACCTTTGCCCTAGCTGGGAGGTTTGAAAATCGCACGAGGATTATTCGCATTCTGTCCGCCCAGAGGATAAGAGTGAGTTACGCGTGTCGGAGTGGGGAAAGCCCATTCCTCAAATTTCCCTATTTTGGGAAGCTCAATTTATATAGGTGCACGTTAGAGATTGGGCAGATCTGTAGATTTGTCGGGACGCGGATTGCGTCCCACCCCGCCTGTCTATAGCCACGAATGGGCATTTCTGTGGGCGGGTCCACCGTCATGTATCGTATATCGCCACCGTCCATCCCTTTTCTCACATCATTTTAAGGTAGATACACAGAATAAAATAAGGCAGATCGAACGCTCAAGTGGACCACACTAAATAATAAGCTTGGTTGCATTAAATACATAAAGTATTAAATGCAACAGCAATCTTTGGTGTGGTCCACTTAAGCGTTGGATCTGCCTTATTTTTGTGCACATATCTTAAAATGATATGAGAAAAATGGATTAACAATGTAGATATACGGATACATCACAATAGGCCCACCCCACAAACTGCCAGTTCGTGGCAAGAGACAGGGAGGGATAGGACGGGTATCCTCCAAGTTGTCCAAGGTGAACCAACACCAGCCGGGAACGGATTGGCTGCTCCCGCTGCAACCATCCCCGTGGCTGGCGGTCGTTGCTCTGTGGGCCCCACCATGATGTATGTGTTTTCTCTATTCAGTTCATCCATTTTTAAAAATCATTCGAGCAATTGATCACAAAAATGAGGAGAATATAAATCTCAGGTGGACCACACCACAGGAAAACAATGTTGATTGGATCTACCATTAAAATCCTCCTACGGCTCACTGTACTGTTTATTTGACATCCAATCTTTGGATCTACCATTAAAATCCTCCTAAGGCCCACTGTACTGTTTATTTGACATCCAATCTGTTGATTAGGTCATACAGACTCAGATGAAGGGTAAAAACAAATATCAGTTTGATCCAAAACTTTTATGGCCCACAAAAAAAATTTAATGGTCGAAATTCTTTCAACACTGTTTCCTGTAATGTGTTCCACTTGAAATTGGGATGTAACTCATTTTTGGTCTAATACCATTAAATAATCTAGAAAACTAGATGAACAGCATGGATGAAACACAAACATCATGGTGGGGCCCACAGAGCACCAAACACCATCCATTGGCTGGTGGCAGGGGGAGTAGCCGATCCGTTTCCGCACCAGCCACATAGCTAGGGTAGAGGTCTGTGCCCCATATGTTTTATCTACGCCGGTCAACCAATTTTTCCAGCTTATTTTAAGGCATGAGTTCAAAAATGAGGCATCTAAAGCTCAGGTATACCACACCAAGGAAACACCGTACTAATGTCTACACTTTCCTTAGGCCCATAGTAATACCTATTTGTCATCACATCTTCATAACGTCACATAGACTTGAATGCAAGTAAAAAATGCTTGATTCCAAACTTTTGTAGCTTAATGGTAAGCATTCAATCCCTATTATTTCCTATCACATGGTTTGCTTGAGCTTTAAATCTTTCTCATTTGTGAGCTTGTCCCTTGAAATGAGCTGTAAAATGCATGGATGGCTGACACATACATTATGGTGAGGCCTAGGAGCTTTGGATCATCAGCCAATTCATGTCCTGAGGGTCCGCTTGGGCACTTGCATTAGGTGGGATTCAACTGGATGGAATTGAAAAAGTAGCATTAAATGCATGTGTAAGGTATTGTTTCTGAATTGGGTGTATCCAATGGTTTTTAATAGCATGTTTGGAAGATATGAGAGTAACTTTCATTCTATAGGATTGAAGCAAAATCATGTTTGGAAAAGATAGGATTGCAAAAATCAGGCCGGTCAATTATTAAACAGGCCACACTAGCATGTTGAATCACCCTGTCAGTGGGACCCACCGTGATGAATATAGGAAATCCACCACGCCCAACAGGTTTACAATATCATTTTAGGTGATGGGCCCGAAAATGATCTAAATCCAAAACTCTTGTGCGTCATGCATAATATAAACGTGTGTAGGTAAATTCCTACCGTTGAATCCTCCCTGGGTCCACCGTGTTTTTTTTCATACCATCTATACCATTCACAAAGTAAATTTTATACATATATTGGTGAAAAGTTATAAGTTATCATGTTTCAAATCTTGTGTGACCCCACGTATGTCTCAATGGTAGACATTCCATCATCAGTCGTGTGGCCCATATGAGAATTGGATTTTTGTAATTTCTAATTCAATGTCATAACATATTATTCTAAAACTGATGAACGTGGTGGATTTCCCATACACATCACTATGGGTCCCAGCTACATATCCTTTGCACGTAGATCCTACGAAAGGCGTTCACATGAACCCATATGAAATCGGATTGCTATCTGCATTATCCACATGACTTCCTCGGTACCCACTTATCATACTGAGTACACTCGGTTGGGCTCACCATCAGTGTATTGGCTTATCCACTCCGTCCATCCTTTTTTTTCAGATCATTTTGGTGGTTGAGACAAAAAATGAGGTATATATAAATCTCAAGTGGACCATACCATAGGGAATAATGTTTTCCACCGTTGAGACCTTTCTATGGCCCATAGTTATGTTTTATTTTCACCAAACCTGTTGATAATATCATAAAGACATTGATTAAGTGAAAAAACAAATATCAGATTGATACAAAACTTTTGTGGTCCCCGAGAAATTATCATTCGAAGATGAACCATTCACACTGTTTTTGGTGGTGTGGTCAATTTGAGCTTTAGAAATTTTTCAGTTTTAGTCTAACGATCTAAACTTATCTTCTAAAATGTATGGACGGAGTAGATGTAATCACATATAGCACAAGGGGCCAACAGTCAAGCATCATACCCAAATGGCTTCATTCATGTGGATGTCACTTAAACACACAGAAGTATTTGCAGTGGTGAAGTCGAAGCGGGTTACGGCGTACTCACGATGGGATTGCCAAATCCTTCCTTTTGACAGATGGTATTGGCGAGAGACCCAAAGTTCATTATCTCGGATTGAAAAATCGTCTCCAAACATGACTGTACGATGGAAATGGCAGGCCGACGAATGCAATCCCAACTACTCCACTTAATGCAGGCGGCCAAACGGGCCCCGAATAGATTAAGTCCAGGCAAAGGATTTATAGGACCCACCTGGAAGTAGAGTTTTATCTAAACCATTCATCCATTTTTCCATGTAAATTTAGGATATGAAGGCAAATTCACGACATAAGTGAAATTCAGAGGCAATTTAATGCTATCCATTAAAATTTTATTGGGAGCAACAGAAGTTTTGATAAAGCTGTCCATGTCAATGTGACCTTATGAATAGGTTCGATGGCAAATAAAATATTATAAGATCCATCGTGAGGTTTCATTGGTGTGCATTTATTTTCACCGTTTCTTTTATAAGAAGGTTTCAACAATGGGTGTTGTTATCACCGTTGCTTCTTCTAGTGTGAACCACTTGAGTCTTATAGGTAAATATCTTTGACTTCATACCCTAAAATAATATGGAAAAAATGAATAGATAGGGCAAATAAAATTCAGGGTCCATGCCCTGCCTGAACCTAGTTCATACGCAAACCCATACATAATAATAAAACGAGGATTGCATCATACCCCACCCGTCTCTAGTTGGGAATGAGCAGGAGCCTTGTGTCCACCATAAACCCTAAACCCTACATATATGGGCATCTCTCTCTCTCTCTCTCTCTCTCTCTCTCTCTCTCTCTCTCTCTCTCTCTCTATATATATATATATATATATATATATATATGAAATGGTACTATGAGGTCAACCTCATGTGAACTTCCCATGAGGTCGAGTTGTGTTGGCCCCACCATGATGTGTGTTGAACATCTATCCCATTAACCAAATGCACCATTCCATAGTAGGCCATGGGCTTAAAAGTAAAGTCAATCCACGACTTGGGTGGGCCACACCACATACAATAGTTGAGAGGAGTTACCTTCCCATTAAAACATTCATAATTATTTCTTGAGCCCGCTAAGATATGGTTCACAAATCCAACTCATCCATTGTGTGTGTTCCACTTGGATGAGAGGTCAAACTAAGTTTCAGTTGCATCCAAAACTCAAGTGGGTCCCACCGAGTGCTTTTATGTGTTTTAGGCATGTCTTCACATGGTTTTCGATAGCATGGCCCACCTAAATTCCATATATGGCTGATTTTTGGGATATCTCATAACCTAAAGGGGACTAATCAAATGCACGGTGTTGATGTTCAACACACATCACGGTGGGGCCCACATAACTTAACCTCATGGGAAGTTCTCATGAGGTCGACCGCATAGCGCATAAAACCATTTCCATATATATATATATATATATATATATATATATATATATATATATATATATATATATATATATATATATATATATATATATTGATTTGAGTTGGGTTCGATCCGAGTCGAGTCGAACCCGGGCCAGCTCGAACTCGGCTCGAACTCATTTTTGAGCTTAAAAAATCAGTTCGACTCGGCTCGAACTCAACTTCAAACTGAGTCGAATCAAGCTTTTTCGAGTCGAGTGAGCTAACCGAGCTAGCTCGGTTTGTGTATACCCCTACTATGCGGTTGACCTGTATACCCCTACTATGCGGTTGACCTCATGGGAACTTCCCATGAGGTTGAGTCGTGTGGCCCCCACCATGATACGTGTCGAACATCTACCCCATCAATCAGATGCACCATTCCATGGTGGGCCTTGGGCTTAAATATTAAATCAACCCATGATTTGTGTGGGCCACACCACATACAAAAGTTGAGAGGGGTTACCCTCCCATTAAAACATTCATAATTATTTTGTTGGGCCAACAATATGTGGTTCACAAATCCAGCACATCCATTATGCGTGTCCCACTTGGATGAGGGGTTAGATGAAGTTTCACACGCATCCAAATTTCAGGTGAGCCCCACTAAGTGATTTTATATGTTTTATTCATATCTTCATGTGATTTTAGATGGTATGGCCCACTTGAGTTCCGTATACGACTAATTTTTGGGATATCCCATAATTTAAAGGGGACCCATCAGATGCGCGTTGTAGATGTTCGACCCACATCATGGTGGCAACTCGACCTCATGGGAGTTCCCATGAGGTCGACCGCATAGAACCATTTCCCATATATATATATATATATATATATATATATATATATATATATATATATATATATATATATATATATATATATATATATATATATACCGTATACTAGACTGTACCGTTCCATAGGCTTTCACGATCTTCCTGATCGAATTTCGGTAACATTCGACTTTTATTCGATGTTTGCGCGTGATCCTAAGCCGAGTCCTGTCAATTCGAGTCGGCTCAACACGAGACTTATACCAGTGCGACCATGTCATCGCCGCGGTTCCGATGCCGCGTCTTGCATGCTGATGCGGTACCCTAGCCAGGAGAAGTGGGTCCACGTTCAGTTCGAGGAAAAATGTCGCACGTTGCAAATCCTGAAAAAATCTATCATATCAATCACTTCACTTGTCAAGTACACCCATCAAGTCAAGTACCCTATACCATCCCCTAAGTACACTACACCATCCCCAAAGACAACCTTCCCATCCCATCTCTTACACACCCCATCACTCCTCTCCCATCATCTCTCACCTCTCTCTCTCATTTCTCTCCCAAGCTCCATGAGAGCAACTCCCACGTCCATGGCTTCCATGGAGGAGCTTGGTGTGGCCCACTCTCTACCACCCAATTCCACTCTCCAAAATCAATCTTCACCGTTCAAATGCATCCCTTGGAGCTCTAAGATACGTTGATGGAAGAAAAAAATCTAAGAAGATAAAAGGTGGGTGCTTCTTTCTCTCTCTCCCCCTCTCTCTATCATTTTGGACAATAATATGGCCATGTGGCCCACCCGGATGGACCCCACCATGAAGTATGTAGTTCATCCCAACCATCTATAAGCGAGGTCCACCTTATATATGTTGTACCCACACCATACATCATGAGGTGACCCACCTGAGCAGGCCCACCTTCGCATGGACAGACCGCCTAGCGTCCTTGGACGCTGTACGAAATGGGAAACACGAATATTAACTTGTTTCCAAGCTAATGGGGGTGGCCCACTCATATAGGCCCCACCTTGATGTACGTATTCAATCCATGCCGTCCATCTCATTCAGAGGATCGTTTTAGGCGTTGAGCCAAAAAATGAATTTCGTCCGATCTTCAAGCGGGCCATAGCATGTAAAACAGTAGTTTCTACTGATGAAAGTCACCCTGACATTTTTATGTGCCCGAAAAATATCAGATATTGAACTCGTTTGGACGGTCTTGAGCCATAAAGTGTAATGGATGGGTTGGATTTATTTATTGTGGACCTCACACGTAAAAAACCGTGAGAGTACAGTGATTTCAAAAATAAATAAATATATAAACAAAATAAGGGCAGCGCCTGCTGCCTCTGACACAGCAGCAGCACGCTGCTGCTGGTGACGGGCGGGCGGATAGTGACCCACGGCTCCAGCCGTGGGCCCCACCATATTGTATATTTGATATCCACACCGTTCATCAGGTGGGCCACTCCCTGAAGTGGACCCACTCCGAAAATCAGCCTGATCGAGAACTCAGGTGGCCCACATCATAGGAAGCAGCGAAATTTAACATCAACCATTGAAACCTTTTTTTTGGATCTCAGAAGTTTTGGAACATTAAGAAATTTATTTTCCCTATTCATCTAGGTCCACGTGACCTTATCAACGGATTGGATGACAAATAAGCATTATGGTGGGCCCCACGTGGGACCCACAATGATGTGTGTATTTTACTCCCACCGTCTACAACAGTGGACGGTGGAGCCCTCATGGTGCATGTGTTCTATCTGCACCATCCCCATCACTGGACGGTGGGACCCAATGATGCGTGTGTTCTCTCCACTCCGTCCAGCTGTGGACCACCGTGATGTATGGGTCTTATCCGCACCGTCCATTACTTGGACGGTGGGACATACCCCACGTGTAGGCTACACCTTGATGTGTGCATTCCTCCAGCCCGTCCAGGGACTGGACGTTAATTTAAAATTATATATTTATCTATTATATACATATATTCTGTATATTTGTGGGTCCCACTTATTTCATCCACACCATCCATCGGTGGGACCTACCCGTTTGATTGGCTAGGGTATCTCACACCAGCTACATAGCTGTTATATTGACGCCACCAAGTTCTGTGGGTCCCATCTATTATATCTATGTCGATCATCCCTAGGGGACCCACAATGATGCATGTGTTGCATCCAAACCGTCCACCATTTGGCAAGCATGTCTTAAGGCTTGAGGCTAAAAATAAGACAGATCTAGGGTTAGGTAGATCATACTATGGAAATTAATGGGTTTGACTATCCACTATTAAAACCCCTTTTAGGTCATCGTGACCTTATAATCAGATTTGATGGGAAATAAATGATACGGTGGGCCTTGAGAATTTTAATGGTGGAAATTACTGTCACCACTATTTTTTTGGAGTGCGGTCCAGTTGATCCTTTGAGATGATTCATATATTTATATTGTATATATTGATGTACTTGTGGTCATTCGTCGAGGTCCACCTTGATATATACATGAGGCCCATTTAAGGAGGCCCACCTTGATGCATTTGTGGCCTGTTGTTGAGGCCTACCTTGATATTTGTAAGGGCCCATTGTGATGTATTCAAAGCCCCATAGGTTATGGCCCATTGCATTGAACATAAGGCTCATTGGTGCGGCCCATTGATGTGGCTCACCTTGGTATATGTATGAGGCCCATCTTGATTTATTTATAGCCGTCCATTGAGGCTCACCTTGGTATATATATGAGGCCTACCTCGATTCATTTGTGGTTGTCTGTTGAGACCCGTTTGATAGATATAAGGCCTATGTGATTAGGCTTATTTTGATGGATTCTAAGGCCCATGGGTTAAGGCCCATTGTGATGTATTTGGAACCCATGGGTTAAGCCCCATTGTGATGTATTAGGGCCTATGGGTTAAGGCCCATTGTCATGTATCAGGGCCCATGGGTTAAGGCCCATTATGATGTGTTTTTGGCTCATACGTTGTGACCCATTTGATATGCATGGGGCCCATTGATGTGGCCCACTTATCATATTTATGGCCCATTGTTGAGACCCATCTTGATGTGCACAAGGCCATTGTTGAGACCCACCTTGATGTGTATGAGGCCCATGTGCAGGGCCCACCTGTGACGTATATTAAGCCCATGTGTAGGGCCCACCTATTGTGTATTTGAAGCCCATGGGTCGTAGCCCATAGTGATGTATATTTGAGGCCCGGATATGAGGCTTATTGTAATGTAATTGTAACCCATATGATGAGGCCTGCTATTATGTGTCTGAGACTCATTTGGTGAGGCCCAATGAGATGTATTTTTGGCCCATAAGGTACGGCCCATTGTGACGTATATAAGCCCAGGTATGTGGTCCGTTGTAAAGTATTTATGGCCCATTGGGCGAGGCTTGATGTGGTGAATATGTGGCCCTTGTATGAGGCCCATTCGATGTGAATTAGATCTTTGCGTGAGGTCGTGGGCTTACTATATGTTTGGCTCTATGTGGGCCACTCATTGAGAGCAATATTAGTTAAATGTCTACATTGATGGGCAGTGATGGTTGGATGTCCATATTGTGACCTTCCCTTAGGCCTTATTAGGCCCATCCTCATCATTCCCTCAGTGGATTAACCCAAATAAGTGGGCCCCATTCACCGTAGACGGATGGCTCCGTGTTATTGGATTTGATATAACCACGACCGAGTGCTAATCTTTATACTATAGTTAATCGGCTGATCTTCTATGGACTCCGTTTTATTTATCTGTTGATTATCAGTGCAATTAACGCGATCGATTTATCGATCCTGATTATTGATCGATTCCGAATATCACGACTGATTGCCAATTTCAATCGACGTGATCAACTTGTCGACTCTGAGTACCGATCGATTTCGATTAACGTGAACGGTTGCTAATCCCGATTATCATGATCGATTGCTGATTTCAATCGACGTGACCGACTTACCGACTTTGAGTGCCGATCAATTTTGATTAACATGAACTGTTGCTAATCACGATTGTCATGGCCGATTGCCGATTATCGATCGAGGTCGATTACCGATTTTGATGGCCGATTACCGATTTTAATTTATCGTGGCCGATTGTCGATTATCGATCGAGGGGCCCAATGTGGTATACATGCGACCCGTATTTAAAGCCCGAAGTGATGTGTATTTAGCATATGTCTAAGGCCCAATGTGATTTATATTGAGGCCTGGGTGATGAGGCCCATTGTGATGCATTTGAGGGCCAGGCGAAAGAGCCCATTGTGATGTACGTTAGGCTCATGAGCAGGGCCCACTTGTTGTGTACATGTAACCCTTAAGTAAGGTCCATCGTGTTGTATATTAGGCCTTTGTGTGAGGTCATGGGCCCATTATGTGTTTGGTTCTATGTGGCCATTCCTCGGGAGCAATGTTGGTTAAATGTCCACATTGTCGAGGTCGATTGTCGATGCCGGTTATTGATACCGGTTATGAGTATGTGACAGCATAACATCATGATACATGCCCATACGCATCATCTGTATGTTTGTTATAAGATGTGGTTGATCATTGCATATGTCATTGAATATGTTGTTATGAGACCCCTGATAGGCGGAGGTTATATCACGTGAGTACACGGTATGCGCAGGATTGATGTATGACTGGATTGTATGATTCATGCATCTTGCATTATGATTACTGTACGTCCTAGCGACATCAGGGTTATAGCCTCCACAGGTATATCGTGGATGGCCAGATGGGACACCGAAAATGTTTGGTTCGAGCATCGGGATGCCATAAATGGCCCTGGGTGAAAATTTTTAAAACCCTCTTGGTACCAGAGGACGCCCCAACGTCGAGACTGAGTGGATACATGAGCGCCCGAGTGCCGAATACCAGGAGGCCGCGTCTCTCACTGTGCCGTGGTCGGTTGGGAGGGGGTGTGGCCTTACTCGGCCGAGCGCAGGGGGCATTGCTAGGTTGAGTTTGAGCAGCTCGTGAATGGGTCCGCTATTGACGTGCCAATATTGGCAGACTATTGGCCAGGCAGATAGTGAGGTTTCTTATGCTCACTTGGACTGTGCGGCTAGGGAGAGCGGCAGTGCCATTTGGAGTATACTAAATTCCGGTGATGATCCCAAAGAGGAACCGTACTGATATGTGGACTTATTGAGTAGGAGTTACATGCTCATTCATTCATTCATTCACTATCCACTCGGGCTGGTGGTGCACAACTAATTGTTGTGTACCTTCGTTATGACAAGGATTTCGATAGGACACGCGATTAACCTGAGATCAGGAGTTTACCACGTTGAGTTTGACTATCCAAATTTAGGTATGAGACTAGTTTGGATAGAAGTTCCTTGTAGTGGACCCCGTAGCCTGTGATTCTAGGTACTATCATCCCGACTTCATACTCCAGCATGATCATTTCATTCGCATCGCATGTTGCATTACATCCACATGCATATGGCATTTTGGGCCGCTATGTTTCTGCACTTATATGGCCTAAACAGACTTAGCAGGATTTGTATATTACATTACATCCTCGGCATCTGATATTTGGCTCTTTATGACTCTTTATTACATAGCTGTTTTATGTTGCGTATTCTGATATTGATTGACTTATGGACTTGTCCATACTTCCGCTTACTCTGTCATCGTATGATTTATGATCTGTTCAGTATTTCTGTTTACTCTGATAATTCATGCTCTTGTTAGTATTTCTGCTTACTCTGATAATTAATGATCTTATCATTGTTTCTGTTTATTCAGACATTGTATGGTTTATGGATTATCGATTTTTCGATATTGTATGATTATGACATTGTATTAAATAATTAGCACTTACCTTGTGCACACACTTACACCACCCTCTAAGCTTTCTATAAGCTTATGCACGATAGATGCGTGCAGGTGGTGTTAGGTTGTAGCAGTGTTGAGCTTGGAGCGTGCAGTGGTCTTCTGGAGCTTGATTTTCTATTTATGTATTTTCCTTTCAGTGTTGTACTCAAACGATTATATTAGTGGACGTGTGATGATGATGTTGCCTTTGTGAATTGGGTAATCTTGTGGTTATGCTTATTACTAATTAAATGTACAAAAAAAAAATATTCTCCTAGTAGGATCCCAGGATCGGAATCTGGCATATGAATGTTAGGAGCCAAGAATGGGGTATTACGGAGGCTGAAGGCACCGGATTCGGCAATCGGGATTCCTGTGAATCCGATTTTCGAGTTTGGGGCGTGAGAGAGAGAGAGAGAGAGAGAGAGAGAGAGAGAGAGAGAGAGAGAGAAAGAGTCGGTCTCTTATTACAGTACCGCAAGGAGGTTATATGCGAGCCTTCATATAAGCCATGAGATTACCAGAATGGCTGGGATTCAGCCGCATTGAGAGGGAGAGTCTTAAAATAAATTACTCTCTCCTACACTCGTGTTGAAAGAAGTGGAGTAGTTACTGCCAAGTTGAGTAGCTAAACTTGAAGTGATGTCACCAAGTTCTGTGGGCCCAACTTGATGTATTTGTTGTATCCATACCGTCCATCCATTTTTAGAGATCATTTTAGGACATGAGAAAAAGAATGAGCATATCGAAAGCTGGAGTGGACCCCACCACAGAAAACAACAGAGAGAGATGCCCACCGTTGAAACCTTTAGGCTATGTTTGGATGCACTATTCAATTGGATTGCAACTCGAATATGAAGTTTCTTTTGTTTTAGTCAACCATTAAAAAAAATCATTAAAAAAATTACTCGTCATTTCTTCGAAGAAAAACATAACTTGCACTTCTCATGACATATGTGCTGGGAGCATTGTTTATCCATATCCATTTCTTATTGTCCCCCTCCCCCAATCTTGCAAGAGAAAGCATGCACAACCTCCAATTACAACAAAGTCATTATTAAAAATAAAAGGATAAACTCATCAGATTGGCCTAACACATAGGTGACCTGGCCCTAAATCAAACTGTTCAACTCATAAGGTGGGCCATGTTGGGAGCGTTGCACAAAAACCTTAGGATCTTGCCTCCCAAAAATACCAGAATTATGAGATATAATAAAGTAATGAAATAAATTAAAATACAAACCACACGACACAAGAGATTTTACGTGGAAAACCCTCGAAGAGGTAAAAACCATGAGACCTCATCCAGAGCAACAATTTACTATGAAGTAAAACGTTACAACCGATCACAAGCACACACCGTTTGGATCAAACCTTCTTCACTCATGCAGGAGTGGATGAACAATAAGAGAATAAAGAAAATGGAGAGATTTCACCAATTACGAGGACGTAGAAGTGCTAAGACGTCAACCGCGTAGAAGATCACCTCTACTAGCAGAATCTTCCCTTCCACAAGCTTCCTCTCTCTCTCTCTCTCTCTCTCTCTCTCTCTCTCTTCCTCTAGAATCACTTTAGGAAGCCTTAACATGCCCTAGAATGGCCCCAAGGACCCTTATTTATAGTTTAGGAAACTCCTTTCCGTACCTCTGCAAAAATCGCCTCAAATTTAGGCAGTTCGCACCAAATCCGGACTGAATATGTGTAACTCTCGACTAGTCAAGCTAGGGCCTCGACTGGTCGAGGCCAAAAATCATGGCTAGCTGGACTTTAAGTCGAGCGACCCCCTTGACTGATTGAGCAGCGTGGTCTAGCAAGATTTAGGACATCCACGCTGCACAACCTCTCCTCTGAACTGAGGAAAACCCCATCAAATCTCTCCCTTTCTGACTCAGGAGAAATTCATCTTCTTCAAGCCAGCTAGGTTTCTACAAACCTCAAACTTGCCCTTGAGTAATGCCTTGGTCATCATGTCTGACCTATTCTCGTCCGTGTGGACCTTCTCGAGCTGTAACACCTTCTGTTCCAAAGTATCCCTAATCCAGTGATACCGAATCTCTATGTGCTTTGACTTGGAGTGTTGACTTGGATTCTTACTCAAGCGTATAACACTTTGACTATCGCAATAGACCACGTGCTGCTCCTACTTCAGGTTAAGTTCATGTAGGAACCTCTTCATCCAAAATATCCCTTTACATGCTTCTGTGACTACAATATATTCGGCCTCTGTCATTGACAATGCTACGATCTTCTGTACCTTGCTCTGCCAAGAGACCGTCTCCATGCGAACGTGAACATGAACCCCGATGTAGACTTCATAGAGTCTATGTCACCTGCCATATCTGCATTTGTATATCCTTCTAACACAGGTTTTTCGTCGCCATAACATAGGCTCAACCTGGATGAGTCTCTTAGATACCGCAGTATCCATTTCACTGCTGTCCAATGTTCTTTGCCAGGATTTACAAGATACCGACTGACAACATCCTCCACATATGCTATGTCTGGGCGCATACACACCATAATATATCAAACTTCATACCACTGACGTGTAGGGTATCTTCTTCATCTCATCCATCTCTGCCTTCGTCTTTAGACACTGCTTGTCGCTCAATTTGAAGTGACCATCTAATGAAGTACTAACCGACTTTGTTGCATTCATATTGAACTGTTTTAGGACTTTCTTAATATACCGCTCTTATGACAACTAAGGCTTTCTACTACTTCCATCACGAGTTATCTCCATTCCTACGATCTGTTTAGCCGAGCCCAAGTATTTCATCGCAAATGACTTTTCTAACTCTTGTTTTAGCTTGTTAATCTTCTTGATGTCTTTACCTATGATGAGCATGTCGTCAACGTATAATAGCGGAACTAAAAAATCACTATCTAAGAATTTGTGCGTGAACACACAGTGGTCCGACTCTGTTCTGTCATATTCATGTTTTAACATAAACGAGTTGAACTTTTTGTACCATTGCTTTGGAGCTTGTTTCAACCCATACAGGCTCTTCCTTAGCCTACACACCATATGCTCTTTGCCCTTGACTTCGAATCCCTCTAGTTGGTGCATGTAGATCTCTTCTTCCATGTCACTATGGAGAAAGATAATTTTAACATCTAACTGCTCTATCTCCAGATCCATGCTAACTGTCAACCCAAGCAATACCCGTATAGATGTTATCTTCATCACTGGTGAGAATATCTCCTCGAAGTCTATACCTTTTCTCTGACCCAACTCTTTCACCACAAGTCTGACCTTAAACCTCGTTTGTGAATTTTTCTACTCAACCTTCTTTCTAAACACCCACTTTGTTGTTCAAAGCTTTCTTGCCCTTAGGTAATTTCACCATATCATAGGTGTAGTACTTATACAAGGATTCTATCTTCTCTTGCATAGCTTTCAACCACTCCCCCTTATACTCGTCAGCTAGGGCCTCAGAATATGATCTTCTAGCTCTCCCCCATCAGCGAGCATAATGTACTCATACGGTGAGTACTTCTTGAATGGATGTCTGTCCCTAAATGACTTCCTCACTTATGACTCAACAGGTAGATCAAGTGGGGGTTACTCCCCCAGTCCATCTTCTGTAGGAACTCTCTCGTCCTCTGTACCTTACTGTACTCCCCCATCATCAGGCATCACAAGAGGAATAACTGTATTCATGTCCTCTAGCTCACATGAATTAGGCTGAGTCTTCTCTAGCTTACAAATGTCTTATATACATTGATTTTCAAAGAAAACCACATCTCTACACCTAATGAACTTCTTCTCGTTCGGATCCCATAATCTGTAACCGAACTTTTCATCACCGTACCCCAAGAACACACATTGCCTGATCTTCGTGTCGAGCTTGAACCTCTCATCCTTTGGTACGTGAATGGATGCCCTGTATCCAAACACCTTGAGATGACTGTACGATGGGTCTTTTCTAGTTCACACCTTCTCAGGTATTTCTCCATTCAACGGGGCTGATGGAGACCTGTTATCAAATATACTGCCATGTGCATTGCTTCTCCCCAGAACATCTTGGACAACTTTGCATGAGATAACATGCATTTGATTCTCTCTACAATGGTGCAATTCATTCGTTCAGCCACACCATTATGTTGGGGGGTCTTGGGAACAGTCTGTTCATGCCGTATACTCAGGAACTTACAATACTCATGTAAGTCACCAATGTATTCGCCACTATTGTTAGTGCGGATGCACTTCAATGATCTACCTGTTTTCTCTCGACCATAGCATGAAACATTTTAAACACATCAAAGACCCCGTCCTTGGATTTCAAAGCATAAACTCAAACCCTCCTAGATGTATCATTTATAAAAGTGACAAAATACAATGCCCCACCCAAGATTTTTGTCCTCATAGGACCACAAACATCAAAATATACTAAATCTAATGCATGCAATTTATTAACATGAGAAGCAAATTTCACAAATGAAACTCTATGTTGTTTCCCTGATAAACAGTCAATACAAGTTTTAAGAGGTATACCTGTCACGTCTGGAAGAAGCTGCTTCTTTGCTAGTAGCTGAAGCCCCTTTTCACTCACGTGGCCTAGACGCCTGTGCCACATGTCAGTAGCTGAATCTTCTGCTGCATTCAACCCACCCTTGCACATAATGACACTTATCTTGTAAAGGGTGCAACACTTCTTCCCTCTAGCTGCGATCAACAAACTCTTAATGAGCTTCTAACGCCCACCAACAAATCGGCTTTCATAGCCATCATCATCCAACCTTCTCTTTAACATGAAGTTGAGGCGAAGGTCTGAAATGTGCCTCACATATCTGAGAACCAATGTGCAACCTATTTCGATCTTTACACAAATAACATCGACCCTTACGATCTTCAATACGCTAGAATTTTCCATCTTCACAGTCCTAAAGTCACCTGACTTATAACTTGTGAAGAAATCCCTGCGTGGAGTCGCATGAAACGAGGCTCCCAAGTCTATTACCCAGTCAGTGTCCTAACTCGTAGCCGTGAGACAAACGTTATGATCTGCTGAAAGAATAACTACGATGTCGCCATCTGAAGCTACTGCAGTGGAGTGATTTATCTTCCTTCTCCTTTCCTTTCCTTTCTTGTCATTCTTATTCTTACGATATTCATGCTTATAGTGGTCATTCTTACTACAATTCCAACATTCAACATCCTTCCTGACACTCGATTTGTCTCTTGATTTATCTCGGGCCTTTTCGCTCTTTTTGTTCTTTCCTCTCCTCTGTTCTTGTGTCACAAGGGCCTCTTATTGAGTAGACCCCTGAGACTTCCTCCTTGTCTCCTCATTGAAGAGACAACTAGTTATCTGTTCCATGGACACCTTTCCGTTTAGCACAAAATTACTCAGAGACACAACAAATGTCTCACAATTGTTAGGCAATGAGCTAAGCAATAGCAAAGCCTGTAGTTCATTGTTCAGGACCATCTTCATAGTGGAGAGCTGGTTCAATATGTTGCTAACCTCATTCATGCGCTCAGCCACAGAACCACCATCTTTGAACTTAAGATTCACAAGTCGTCTTATTAAAAAAATCTTATTGCCGACTGTCTTCCTCTCATACAAGCAATTTCAGCCATATGCTAGCGGCTGAGGTCTCCGTAGACACGGTGGAATATGAAATCGTCCAGCTATTGTCTAATAAACCCTACCACCTTTCAGTCCAACTTATTCCAATCATCATTTGACATATCCTTTGTCCTTACTAATATGCCTAGAATTGGAGCATATAAGTCCTTGCAATAAAGCAAGTCCTCCATCTTAGCCTTCCATATGGTTCAGTTAGAATCATTGAGACTGATAATCCTTGATGAGTCACCTTCCATAATTCAGAATTGATCCCACTCCATTCAATCAACTTGAATGCTCTGATACCACTTTGTTGGGAGAGTTGCACAAAAACCTTAAGATCTCGCCTCCCAAAAACACCAGAATTATGAGATATAATAAAGTAATGAAATAAATCAAAGCACAAACCACACGACATAAGAGATTTTACGAGGAAAACCGTCAAAGAGGTAAAAACTATGGGACCTCATCCAGAGCAACAATTCACTATGAAGTAGAACGTTACAACCGATCACAAGCATACACTGCTTGGATCAAACCTTCTTTACTCACACAGGAGTGGACGAACAATAAGAGAATAAAGAAAACAGAGAGATCTCATTGATAACCAGGTTTTTGAAGTGCTGAGACATCGACTGCACAGTAGATCATCTCTACGAGTAGAATCTTTCGTTCCACAAGCTTCCTCTCTCTCTCTCTCTCTCTCTTCTCTCTCTCTCTCTCTCTATCTCTCTCTTCCTCTAGAATCACTTTAAGAAGCCTTAACATGCCTTAAAATATCCCTAAGGACCCTTATTTATAGTTTATGAAACTCCTTTCCACACCTCTGCGAAAATCGCCTCAAATTTACGCAGTCTGTACCAAATCCGGACTGAATCTGCGTGACCCTCGTCTACTAGAGCCATGGCCTCGACTGGTCGAGCCAGGCCCTCGATTGGTCAAGGAAAAAAAATCATGGCTTGCTGGACTTTGAGTCGAGCGACTCTCGATCGGTCGAGCAGCACAGTCTAACAAGATTTAGGACATCCACGTTGCACAACCTCTTCTCTGAACTGAGGAGGAAAACCCCATTAGACCAGACATATACAAAAACAATGGATGGTTTTAAAAATTTTCCAACAGCTCACATTCATAAATGTGTCGCCCACTGCCAACCTAATAAGTTGACTGGCCTAATTTTGGATCAGGAAATATAATGGGGCCTACTTGATCCACTGCTTGGATATCCTACGCACATGACATAATTGTGGGCATAGAAAAACCCTCCACAAGACATGGATTGTTTACATTTGTTTTTCCTTTTACTGTGTTAGCATCATCAGTGATGAGTGACTATACACGTAAACCACATTATGACATGATACTTCATTTTTCTTGTGCAGAACTTTCTAGTTGACATAAAAGGACCAATGTTGGCCTTTCTACCTGTACTTGCATTTGAAGGAGGAACTAGGAGAAACATACCTAAGTTTGAGGTATAAGTCATGCTTGTCCTGGTGACGGTTCTTTTATAACCATGGTTACAAACAAAGATGAGATGACCTTAACTAATGCCAATGTTCATTCAAATGAGATATCGGCCACCACATGGGTAGACAATAATAAAGAGAAGGGGGATTGGACTATGGTAGTAGCCACCTAATCAGCAAGGAACAATCAGATCAATGCTCCATATTTCTACAAGAACAACTGATTATAATAGGGAAATCAGAGTTGTCTAGTCATCTCAATTTTTGGCCCATATCCCATCCACATGGTGGCCTACCAGATCAGTAGTCCTGATCTTGTTTTCATTCTACTGTGAGGAGGGTGCTGCATGGAATTTCCATGGGTTATCTTTAGGCTGTGTTTGGATGCACTATTCAATTGCATTGTAATATTTGGTTCAACAAAAGGAAAAGATGAAGTAGAAGGCTTCAAATGCATCTCTATTCCCTTCGACACCTAACTTGAAACTACCCCATGATCATTTCCACTTTGTTGAACTAATCGCAGTTCGATGCAGTTAGAATCTACAAAATAGCTTCAAAGGAACACCTAGAATTTTTATAGCTTCCTTGATCAGACAAGAAGAGAATTGTAACAGACACTGGAAATGATTTACAATTTTATCCCAAACCTTGAATAGAAAGGTAGATAAGCAACCAATTCATGGTATTTTTGTTATTGAGAAGATATGTCATAAGAAGAACATACATAACAGGTGCAATGATCAGATGATGAGTCCAATGTAGGTTTGCTATGTATTCAACTACTCTCTGATTCTCTTAGTTAGAAAATATTTTCAATTTTTGTTATGTATTTTTCATCCCGATTATTTTCCGCTACACCATTATGTCCAATAAGCATAGTTCTTCTTACGATATATCTTCTCAAGGAGAACCAAACGGGCCTGAATTACTCTGTTCAAGATAAATTTCAATATTGGAAATGGAAGAATTTCTATTGCAATCCAATGCAATTGTGACAGATGTTCCTCTATGATCTTTTGCAGCCCAGAAACTTCTTTAATCTCATGGTATAGACGGTCCTAGAACAACAATCGAAATAAAAAACATATAAAACTGAAAGGTAAAGATGAAGAGATGATTGAATCTACTGAGAGAGCTACCTAATTTTATCTGTACAAACTGGAACAAAAGGACACCATGTATATCATCATTAGGTCCAAAATTATACAAGCCATCATGAAAATAAGGGATGATTTTATTTGTTTTGTCAACAAGCGATTTTATTACATTTCCAATAAATCACATGAAGGGCTTGTCACTACATCAATTAAAAAGAGGACATCTTGCACTAGTGGGTGAGGGTGGTATAGGTCCGCATAAAGGACTTGGCAGTACTAAGATTGTAGTGTATCATGACTTAACATCTCCACCTCATCATCTAATGGTTCTTCATGGATATCAACATCATCATCCGATGGTTTTTCATGCATATCTACCTTATTATTTGATAGTTCTTCACGCATATTAACTACATTCATTGATGGTTTTTGGTATGTGGAAGATCTTATTTTGCAAATAAATCATTTTAAAGAATAAAGAAAATAATCATATAATAATTTAACAAACAAATTAAAGAATCAATCAAATATAAATGAATAGAATGAATTAAACAATTACAATTTTTTCCATACTCGACAATTACGTTTGAAATAGTACTTTAGTTTTGAGCTTTAATTACCAAACATAACTGAGGATTTGGATACCTTAATTAGTTAGTTGAAATCCATTGCATTCAAAATACAAGCTCCCAAATGGGTCGTGAGTGTAATTATAATTGGTATAACAATGATTTTCAGGTATTATCAATCACATTGGGTCAACTAACCATCATAATTAGGAAGGTAAATAAAATCATGATATTAATACTTTTAACATTCATAATCAATTATGTGAAAATTCATAATAGAGTGAGGAGCTCACGAATGCTTTCATAATATGTAAGAATGATTGGTGTGATTGGGTTTAAAATTCTAAAGGGATTTTGAATTGATATTTACTTTGATGTTGGTGTTATTTAAAAATGAACATAATCAACTACTCATGTGAAAATCAGTCACACCAATTAGGATTGCAATTTTAGAAATCTAAATTAGGGATTGAAATTGATAATCCCTAATTGGGAAATTTTGAAATTTTACAAATCCTTAATTAGGCATTTTTAATTTTAAAATTTTTTAATTAGGGATTATCAATTTCAAATCCCTTGTTTGAATGTGAAGAAGAAGAAAAAGAAGAATATGATGGATAGATAAATGCAAGAATACCTTCCAGTCGAAGGTAATTCACCACTCCCTCAATCACTGCGGGTGGTGGAAGGGCCTCCTGATGTCGCTACCCCTATTAGATCTCTTCCTCCGTAGATGTTCCCACATGATTGCGAGAGATACATACACCAGCTAGAATGCGGACAACATGTAATTCTAGCGGACGTGGATTGCGTCCTACCCTCGCCCAGACGGTAACAAGCAAGGCTCTATGGGGCCCAATGTGATTTAAGTGTTTTATCCATGCCGTTCATTGCTTTTCTCAGATCATTTAAATGTATGATCAGAAAAGTGAACCAGGTACACAGCTCTAGAGGACCACACCAAAGGAAGCTGCAATGATAATGACACCCACTATTGAAACCTTTCTAAGGGTCACCGTGATGTTTTTTTACCATCCAAACTATTCATAAGGTCATGTAGACGTGGATGAAGTGAAAATACAAATATCAGCTTGATCCGAAACTTCTCCAACTCCCAAGAAGTTTTTAATGGTGGACGTTCAATACCTACTTTGTGGTCCACTTAAGCCCAATACCCGCCTCATTGTTTTTCTCATACTTTAAAATGATATGAGAAAAACTATGAACGGCGTGGATAAGACACTTACATCACCGTGGGCCCCACAGAGCCCTGCCTGTTCGAGGGGTAGGATGCAATCCGTGTCCAAATCTAGCACGTAAAGACAGGAGCCTCATCATGGGATGCAGATTAGTTACTGGCATGTGGAGTAGTGAGACTTGTTACTAAAGTGATGTCATTATGTGGGCCTCACCATGAAGTATGTGTTGTATTCACACCGTCCATCCATTTGTAGAGATCATTTTATGGCATAAACAAAAGAATGAATCAGATCCAAAGCTTGAGTGGACCCCACCACATAAAACAGTGGAGAGAGTGACGCTCACCATTAAAAACTTTCAAGGGCCACAAAAGTTTTCAATCAAGCTAATATTAGTGTTTTCCCTTCTTTAATGTCTATGTTAGCTTATGAACAAGTTGGATCTTAAATAAACATCACAATGGACCTTTGGAATGTTTCAACAATAGGCGTCTCTCTCCCTATTATTTTTTGTGGTGGGGTCCACTCCAGCTTTTGATCGACTCATTCTTTTTCTCATGTCCTAAAATGATTTCTAAAAATAGATGGATGGTGTGGATATAACAAATACATCAAGGTGGGCCCACAGAACTTGGTGATGTCACTTCAAGTCTCGCTACTCAACTTGGCAGTAGCTAATCCGCATCCTTCGGCGTGAGTGTAGGAGAGAGTCATTTTTTTGAAGACTCTCTCTCTCTCTCTCTCTCTCTCTTAATGAGGCTGAATCCCAGCTATTCTCGTCATCTCACGGCTTATATGAAGGCTCGCATATAACTTTCCTGTGGTACTGTGCGTAGGAGACTGACTCTCTCTCTACACACACACACGACCTCGTGTGTTGATGTTCAACACACTTCACTTCCCATGAGGTCGTATGTATGTATGTATGTATACACACACGCACAAGGCTTTAACATGAATTCTAATGTATAGATTTTTACTCTATGTGGATCTTTCCCATAATTCTAAGTTTCGATTTTATATAGTAGTTTTCATCTTGTGTTTTTTAACTTATAAAGCAGGCCATTAAGCATTCTATGCATTCATGGAGTCCAATGGACCTTTAATATCACAATCATGGTAAGGAAGGTTATCAATTTGAAAGAGCCAAAGGTTAAAAGAAGTGTTGTGAAAGAAAGTGTTTTGCGATAATTTGGCATGTGTGCACAACTCTCTTGGTTTTGTTGTAGTTAGGCTTTTAGACTTATAGATCAGTAAAACAAGAACTTGAAAGTTCAAATTTAATAACAATTGATGTTATAAATTAAAGAGATACTAAAGGTTGTTCCATCTAATAATGTTAAAGATGTTCTCACCATAGAGTTAGAGGAGCTAAGACTAGTAAGCTGCATGACTTGAGAGCCAAAGTAAGTACCTATCACTAAGGTTATAGCCATTGAAAAGTAATTGGTGGAAACAATATCGAGCTGCCAATGGATAGCCAATAAGGATGATTTAAAAAAGGAAACATGAGAAAGCACAATTAGTTTTTTTTTTTTTTAAATAATCATGTCTCAATAAGTTTGTCCATCTTAGGTTTAGAATAAACTTAAAGAATTTTCTTTGAAAAGTGGTGTTCCACAAATGGCTATGGATTGGTCATTTTGAATTGGATGAATTTCAATGAACTAAATGAGATTAAAGTGAAGGATCCCATATTACTTCTAGTGTCATAGAAATGGAGAAAGAAAGAAATATACCTAGAGATTTTGGGACTATTAAAAAGTATGATCTTGTTGAAAATTCTCATTTTCTTTTCTAACAATGGAAAAATGGAGAATAGTGAAGGATTAAAGAAGTTGATTGAAAATTTTTTTGATGATATAAGTGGGTTTCACAATCTTGAAATTTCAAAAGTGTATTTTACTAAGTTTAAATTTGTATATTCAAATTTCTTAAATTTTGACCATATCAACTTAGAAAGCTTTACATACATAGAGGAAGCAATAAATTATTTTGTGTCACTATTTTGATAATACACCATACCTTAAAATATTACTTTGTGATGGAATTATAAAAATTCTATATCCAAAATCCATAGGTAAAGGTGACAACATAAAACTATTCGAAGATTAAGAAAACAAAGGGTATACTTATTATGTAAAAGTTGAAAAATTAAGATGAAGCATGAAAGTTTCAAATTTTAGTAAAACATGCATTTGACACAAACAATTAGACCACTAAAAGTAGTTCACACATCAATCATATGACAAAGGCAATTGTTGCAATTGATATGACTCAAGTGGACCTTGTGCTTTGCAATATGGAAAGGAAACTAAGTTTTAAAAATCACTAATAATCGAAGATCCTATAAGATTCAAGACAAGAAAGCAGATGTTGGTTTTTGAAAAATCAATTTAAAAGATTATGTTGAAAATCCAATGTAAATAGGATTTTCTGAAATTCACAAGTCTCCCACCCAATACACAATGCTATATTGTAGGATTTTGCTATCTATGAACTTAGGGTATCTCAGGTGGGGAATACATCTAATAGTAGGACTCTTTTAGCTATGGCTTTCAACTTGAAATCAAAGGTATAGATTTTCTCCAATACATGGATCTCCTCAATTATCCCAAGTTTGGGTTTTGTGATGTGCCTAAGTGGGCTATTAGTCTACTAATCATCGGGTCCAAAGGATTTCTACCTTTGGCTACAAAACAGGCTGGCACCCACACCTAGGGCTGAAAGTCGGGCAGGTTTAACCTGACTGACCTGTGATTGACTTGACATTGAGTTGGGCTAGGGTTGCCCCACCCAACCCGAACTCGATCGATATATAAGTTACTTATAAATTATAATTGAGTGTGGATCGTCTTTGTTGAAGGCACATGAAATTCCAGTGCCATTGAGTCTCATTAGTCCAAGTCATTTTTGATGATTCAAGCTAACAAGATACGCCAAACTTCTCTCTCTCAAATAGATTATGTGCTGCGCAACATGACTTTTAAAGGAGTAGTTGTCCTATATTTTAGATTGTTTTTAGAAAAAAATGAAGTTATTTATAATAAAAAACTACATATATAATTAATAAAATCATAGGTACAAAAAGTTAGACGCGTATTGAAGTATGATAGTTTATCTGTAACAACGAAAATATTAGCATATATCTACCTGGCCAACCTAACCGATCCTACTTGGGTTGAGAATTCCTAAGCTGAGGTTGGGTAGGGTTGGATTAGGGTTGCGGTATAGGCATCGTGGGTTGGGCTAGGGAGCACCAACCTGACCCGCCTGACTTTCAGCCCTACCTGCACCCTCATCTTTGGGGCACGCTTGTAAGTTGCAAGTGGATCATTGGTCGATTTTTCTTTGAAAGTCAGACCCAAGCCCAGAATGTTTAGCCCTTTACGTCAGGCCCAAGACCACCCATTTAACAATATGAATGGGCCTGTAGGAAGAAAGGTCAGACACCAACAGAACCACTTGCGGTCCATAAGTCACTGCGATATGGGTGAGTCGGGCCAGTTTAGCCCCAACTTAGGTGTGTTCTGACTTGTCTCAGGATCGAATGAGTTTGTCCAAGTCATTGAGTCTTTCAACCATGTTTACAAGATAGGCTCAATCCTTTAATTAAACCGGGCTTCAAAGTCATGTCTATACATGCATGGGACCGTAGAACTGGCCTGAGCCAGACTGATATTGGGCCAAGACCCAAAACCTGGTGGGCGAGCCCAGCTCGGATGAAGAGTAAATATAGAACTTTGTCACCATTACTTTTTTGAGAGGTTTTTCCATATGGCTGCCCACCTTTAGGGCCATCGACCTATAATAGCTTGACTTTGAAACATTTAAATCAATAAGCTTACACTTTACAAATACGAAAAATTAGTGGCCTCTTAAACTTTGGGTGTCATTAAGTGACGTGAAAACATAATTAAAGCATGAAAAAGACATATTTGTCCCCATACTCTTTGGTTTTTATGGTTGTACCTTATTATAGTTATTGTAGGGGTGGCAGTGCAGAATATTTGATGGCCCCACCTTTTTTTACATGTGTGATCGACACTGTCCATCCTTTTTTTTCCAACTCATTTTAAGCCATCAGTCTAAAAATTGAGTCGGATCTGAATTGCAGGTGGACCTTACCACATGAAATAGTGGTGATCCGAAATTTCTGGCGGCAGTAAAAGTTTTGTATCAGCCGATATTTATGTTTTCCCTTCATCTAGGTCCGTTTGACCTTTTGAATAGGTTTGGATGACAAATAAACATCATTGTGGGCCTTGAGAAGTTTTTAATGGCTCATGTCCAATGACCACTGTTTTGTGTGGTGTGGTCCACCTGAGATCTGGATCTGCTTCAATTTTGGCTCATGCTCTAAAATGAGCTGGCAAAAATGATGGATGGCATGGATATAACACATACATCATGATGGGCGATAGTTTTTTCAACCCCAACACTTGAGGGGTCCATAATGTCAGTGGTGTGGATTTCCTAGGCTGTCGGGTGTTAGGTGGGACGCACCTTGATATTTGTGAGAAACCCACCATGTCCATCCATTGTGTGAGCTCATTTTACGACATGCGCGGCATAAAACGAGATGGATCCAAAGCTCAAATGGACCATATTAGAGTAAAAATTAGGTAAAAAAATGTCTATTGTTGAAATCTTCTTAGGCTCCACCTTGATGTTTATATGCCATCCAAACGTTTATAAGGTCATTACCATTAGAATGAAGTGGAAAAGCAAAAAAAAACTTACCTTGATACAAACTTTCATGGCCATATGAATATTTTAATGATGGTCATTAAATCTTCACTATTTTCTCGTGTGGCCAACTTGAGTTTTGAATCCACCTTATTTTTTGTTGCATCTCCTGAAATGAGATCGCAAAATGGATGGACGGGTGAATTTCTTACAAACATCACATGGCCCTACCTAGCATCCCGGCACAAAAACTTACTGGAAAGTCACGAAATCACCTTCTCACTGGTACACATCATTGCCGATAAACACCCTTATTTTCCCTCTCCCAAATTAATTATACACTACACGACACAACTTTTAACATGTAAAACTTCATTAGGCCATCAAGATTTATGTGTTAAATCCACATCGTCCATCAATTTTTCTAAATCATTCCATAGCATGAGTAAAAAAATGAGACAAATCCAAATCTCAATTGAACCACGCCACTAAAAGGAGTTGGGATCGAACAAACTATATTTGAATCCTTCACAAGGCTTACAGACTACGGTTAAGTTTATTTGCCATCTAACTTGTTCATAAGGTCCCACAGACTCCATGAAAGTAAAACACAAATATCAGCATGATCAAAGTCCTTTGTGGCCCCAAAAGGCTTGGGGTTGGAGTCCAATTCCTACTATTTTCTGTGGTGTAGTACACTTGATTTATGGATCTGACTTGTTTTCTGGGCCCATATCTTAGAATGATATGGAAAAATGGATGGATGGTATGGACCTAAGAAATAAATCATGGTGCCGCCATGTACATTTCACATGTCAAGAAATTCCATTGCTTGGTGTGTGGCACATTCTAATGGAAAGGTGTTGGCACATGGAACTTCCATGAGCCCTATCATAACTAACGCTATTAGATGCCAAGCATTAAAATGACTAACGGTGCAAAGCATAAGCTTGTTAATATAAATATTTTAAAATTGTGCGATTATAAGTCGATTGCCCTAAAGGCGGCGATTCTATGGATACCATTACATGTGTCTAGCCTCATGGTTGTGCAAACATGATTTTGAAATCTTGTTACATGTGCATGTGGAATCATCACATGCATCCAATTCGAGCTATTTGGAGCCTACCCCTGATGTGCATGTGAACAAGGCTAGTAAGAAATCCTATTGAAACCAAGAAATTAATATAGGCCTGCCTACGAGTCCAATTGGGTGAATTTAGTCCAACTCCTCATAAATCCAAAGAACCACGACCGCAACCTATATGCTCACTTGTTGCTGTCCTCCTATTTTTGGAATAGTTTGATTTTCCAATGTATCCTTAATCCTGGTGGGGCTCACCTGATGAATGGGTCGGACAATATATAAACAACATGGACGGACCCCACATTGCAAGTAGTATGCGTTTGAACGTATGTTTTCATTCCCTATTCATGTGTTAGGCCCCGGTTCAAAACATGCTACTGGTGCTCAATGGTATCTTACTTATTTCTCAAACCATGGAAGAGATCTTCAAAAATATAAGAGAATCCATTTCTTTATATAAATCAATGCATTCAGACAACGATAGCCGCCCAAATCCGTGAAAGCTTTGTAATAAACCACATTTTTCCATAGGTATTACCGTTTGATATAGTTTTTGTTCACCACTACAAAAAAATGGTTAAGCATACGAGGAAGTGGGCCATGGAATGTGACTCTATTTAAGATCCAACGGATGGCTAGATTTCACCAATGGCTTTAGTGAAAATGGAAGAAGTAGAACAGCAACACGTCGATTCTCTCTCATCCATGGAGAACAAATACCATGTGAAAGATTTTGTGTGGTCTAAAAATGAATGGCCAAAGATAAACCACGACGACTTCGAAGAAGGCGACGACATTCCCATTATAAGCCTTTCAAACGTTACGATAGGTGGGAGGAGCCATGTGTATGATAAGGTGTGCAAGGAGATGGTGGATGCTAGTGGGAAGTGGGGCTTTTTCAAGCTAATCGATCATGGGGTCCCACTCAATACCATAGAGAACATGAAAGAGAGGTGCCATGAGCTGTTCGACCTCCCCATGGAGGAGAAGATGAAGGGTGTGAGGTCAGCAAGCTTACCGTTGGGGTATTGTGCTAGTAATCCTGATTATGGGCATAACCTACCGTGGGCTGAGATCCTTCAATTACTTCAATCTCGAGAGCAAGTTGTTGCATTTTCAATGAAGGTGTATGGAGATCAACATCAGCGTTTAAGGTAAATTCGATCTATTATAATTTATTACCATCATCTAAGCCTGTATTTGATTGGATACATGTTTGGATGTTACAGCGCTGCGATTTTGGAGTACATGCGTGTCTTGGATGGATTAGGAATGGTTATGTTCAAGATGTTAGCTCATGGTCTGGGCTTGGAAGATGATTTTTTCACGAAGAATTTTGATGAGAAAGAGGCCACAATGATTAGGGTGAATAGGTATCCTCCATGCCCTCTTCCTGAGAGGTGTTTGGGCCTTGGGAGTCACTCGGACCCACATACGCTCACGATTTTGCTTCAGGATGAGGTGGGTGGCCTACAAGTTCAAACTGACGGTGGTGATCGTTGGGTGGGGATTCGTCCAATTCCAAATTCATTTATCATAAATATCGGTGACACACTTGAAGTACTCTTCTCTCTCTGTCTCTCTGTTTGAAAGTTTCTTTGTTGTGGCTCACATGAGTCATGCTGAATTTTGGGATGTACACGTAACACAGGGTGAGGTGAGGTGAGGTGAGGTAGGGATGAACTCCATGAGGTCACCATCTTCCTCAAGGATAACTACTCCAAATTTACAAAGCTTATCTGGATTTCTCACGAGATTTTTGGAATCCATGAGGAAAAGAAATAGAAATAATTTTAAAATATTTTAAATAAATTTGTTGATGATTCTTAAACAAGTCTACAACCCTTTAAATAGGGATATCAAGACTTGAATGAAGTTTAAGAATTAAACTATAACTAAACACTTTTCATGTCTGACACAACTTCTAAAATCCAAACGGATAAATAGTAACAATCAAATCAAAACTTATTAAAAATAGTAAAAACAGAAATAAACACACAATTGAATGTCGATATGATGGAATCTCACAAATTTAGCCTGGGCAACCGGCATTGCCGGGTTGGTTGGCTAAAATAGGTCATCCTATCCCAAAATCATATATGATGCGTTGAGTAACTCATTCCAATTTGTAAGATAATGTCTGTTTTAAGGTTTCAACAATCTTGATGACTTTTGTCTCTGTTCACACCTTCTCTGATCCATCTTGGATATATATGAAAGTGTCCGTGACCCACTCTACATCGCAAGGAAACACATCCAATAAACAGGTTGGATGACACACACATCACAGTAGGTATGGCAACTAGTAATTAATGGTATGTGATGATATCCCTGTAACACAACCATGTGAACGTGTGGGACCCCGATTTACTAACGTTTCCTACATTTACAGGCATGGACTAATGGAAGACTAAAGAGTGTGGTCCACAGAGCTGTGGTCAATAGAGAGAAAATGCGTCTATCTGCCGCTTATTTCCTCAGTCCCACCAGCAATGTGATCATCGAATCCCCGCCAGAGCTCATCAACACCGAAGATGCGAATCCGAGGAAATACCGACCCTTCACATGGGCAGACTTCAGGAAGGAGTTGATAATACAGAAGAGGGTGTTAGGGAAGACTGCCCTTGAAAGATACCTCATTTCCACTTAATAGATTGGATGGTCGATTAACGGTCCAAGATCAAGGTTCAAGTGTGGGCCCTGATAACTTTGAGTGTTTGGGTTAATGGGATGTGATTCAAAATTACATATGGCCCCATCTATCCACTCATATCTGGACGTCTAGCTGTTGGACTTCACAACGGATTACCTGAATATATAATAATATATGCGTGTATATTGAATTAGCAAGCTAATAACGAAGCCCATCAAAATTTGAGTAGGTTCATGTGGTTTCATTTGTGTGTCGATATAGGTCTCAGGTCCAGCCGGTTGGACCAAAAGTTAGGGTCCACCCGGAGGATAGTGGAAGCAGATTTCGCAGTAACTCACTACGCTCAGTGCGCGTACTGAGAAAACTCTGTGAGGTCTACCATGATTTATGTATTTTATCCACTTTGTCCATCCATTGTCCAAGATAATTTTAGGAATAGAACCCAAAAATGAAGCATATATGATTCTTAAATGGACCACACCATAAGAAACAGTTAAATTGAACTTCTACCATTAAAATTTTCTTGGGGGCCATGGAAGTTTTGGATCAAGCTTATATTTGTTTTTTTGTTCATCCATATATGTATGATCTTATTAACTAGTTGGATGATAAATAAACATCACTATGGGGCTTAGAAAGGTTTCAACAGTGGTAATCATTATCCCCACTTTTTCCGGTGGTATGATCCACTCGATCTTTGGATATGCTTCAATTTTGGGCTCAACCCGTTAAATTAGATGGAAAAACGGATGGACAACATGGATAGACGACATACATTCAAGGTGGACCGAACTGAGTTTGGGAGTAACTCAGTAGGCAATCCGATTTGGAGGATGGTTTCCAACCTTGGAAGCGGATTGGCTGGTGTACCAAACACCACCCATGTGGCTGGTGTGTTGACGTCACCAAGTTATGTGGGTCCCATCACAAGGTATGAATTATATCCAAACCGTTTGCCTACTTGGTTAGCTTATCATAAGGCTTGAGCTGAAAAATAAGATAGATCTAAGATTCAAGTGGACCGCGCTGTAAAAAGCAGTGGAGGCTTGAACACCTGCCATTGAAACCCTTTTAAGGGTCACAGCAAATTTGGATCAATTGGATATTTGTTTTTTCTCTTCATATAGGTGTGTGACCTTATTAACAAATTGGATGGAAAGTAAACATTATAATGAAAGTATGAATGTTTTAACTAGGTTAATCATTGTCCCCACTGCTATTTTTGAGGTGCGGTTCACTTGGGGCCTTGGGAAATCACTCATTTAAATGATGTCCAGAAATTGGCTGTTTGTATAGCTCGGAGCTTGAGGAGTGTCAACGCTAGCATGACATGTACTCACACTAGCTATGTAGCTGGCGTGTGGTACACTAGCCAATCCACTTCCCCAACCTTTTAGGGCTTGTTTGGCAGTGATATGGTATTAAGTTGTGTTAAATAGGATTGCATTACTGATCCCACTATGAAATACGGGATGTCATGTTTAGGAGTGTGAGATGGGATTAAAATTAGCTTTGTAAGCTTTGGAAAATGAGCCTTAGATGATGAATTTTTATTTTATTTCACATTCAATCCAAACACAATTTGAAAGTAAATTCTGAGATTTACTTTTTAATTTATACATTCCAAATATAGTATTAGAAAACATGAAATGCACCCAATTCAAAAATAATACCTTACACATACATTTATTGTAACTTTTACAATTCCATCCACCTTAATCTCACCTAATGTTGCCGGCCAAACAGGCCCTTAGCCTACTTAAACAGGCCTTTAACCTACCTGAACCTTTTGAATGACACCTGAGACATGTAATCATTGATCAAGATGGTTCATTCAATGGTACCAATGGGAGCAAGCATGGTGCAAAAATCATGCTGGTGATCTTGATGGTATGTGGATCATTGAAAGCATGTACTTGATAGATCATACTCTTGCTTGTCTGATCATAAGCAATACAGTGATATTTATTTAGTAAATGTTTTGGGATGACGATTAGAATTTTTTTTGTTTCTCTGCTCAATTTTGGGCTGCTCCTGGTTGTATAAATGAATGATCAGTTCAGATGGATGATGAATTACCCCATGTGTCATTAAAAAGCATCGAGGTTAGTGAGAAGGACCCATCAAGGTGGGGACGTTATCAAAACCCTCTCTCTCTATATATATGTCGATAGATCTGCATTTGTGAACATACCTAAGTACGTAATATCTCAAATCCAACCAGTAGCATTCAACAAATAACTTCCGAACTATCACGTGGATGTGACGTTCACCCTTCCTAGAGGTTGTCCCCACCATAAGGATATCCTTGTGCAAAAGAAACTCATTAGGTAGGCTGCAACATAAAAAAAACAATTTCTACTCATTGATAAAGAACAAAATAGAAATACGGTTGATTCCTCCAGTAGATGTGACTGATTTTTGGATAAGGCAATCCTCATGATGTAAATGAATCATTGGAAAGGTATTGCATTGACATGAAAGCTTGAACGTTTTCTGCTGGGTGCATGGTAACTCATGCCCAATCAGTCGGACTTTAGACCTAGCACATGCACATATTTTCTTTATGCTTGATTAGGGCTGTGAATGGGCTGGGGCTGGCTCATCGGGCTTTCAAAGCTTACCTGCCTCGGGCTGGATTTGTGCTGGAGTATTAGGTCCAAGGGTAGGGCTTGGGATTAAAATTCAAGCCTGTTTTAAAATGAGGCCTGGTTTTGGACTTTTGTATAATAGCATATCAGCCTAGCCCAGCCTGTCCCATTAAAGTTTGGGAAGACAATTTTATAATATACCAAAAAAAGAAAAAAGAAAAAAGAAAAAGAAAAAACCGCTCTCATTCACACACACACACACATTCAAACTTGGGTCAGGCTGAACTAAGGTTGGACTTAGCTCAAACATGCTGGGCTGGTCTAATTTGGCCCGTCATGGCCCAGGCCGGGCCTGGGTCTACTTTGAAATGTAGAGCTCGACCTGGCCCTAACCATGATGTTGGACTAATGCAGGCATTTAATAATAATATTTTAAAATGGGGGGGTTTATATGATACTAGTACTCACGCACTTGATACATGGGCACTACAAAATCCTATGCATGGCATTAATTAATGCAAGTTAAACAGATTGAATTATGGAACCCACCGGCACTCACTCAGTCCCAAAATCAGATTGACTGTAAAATCAAGTGGGGTTAGTGGACACTTGTTTGTTGAAATAGGAGCGTTGACTACCACTATTCAAATAATCAAATAAGCATAATTTTCAATTGATGATACGTCTAGATTGAGACCCATAATTTAGAAAATTCAATTGGAATTTGATGAATTCCACATGCAATTTCCAAGTAATTTGTAAGTGGACCTGCTTATAATCCATCACATCTGCCAGCGAGTAAAAAATTTTCTCAAGAAAAACAGCCATAAATTCCCTCTTTTCTGTCAATTGTTTTGAAAATGTGAACAACTAGACTATAGTAAGTCATTGCCATGGTCTAGATTCTCAAAACCATCCAAATTTTGGGCTCCATTTCAAATTAGTATGGTTAGAAATCACCTTAGTTGGATCCTCTTCAAGAAAGAAATGCATTTATTCCCTTTGCTAGTTTAAGTAGTGATGGAATAGGCTAGGTCCAGGCCAAGCAAAACCAATGTTCTGGATAGGCTGAGCTAAATTGATTGAGCCAACACTAGGGCTGAACATTGCCGGCCCAAAATGTGAAGGTTGTAAAAACAATTGCTTACTTGTCTTGAATGAATGCTAGGGAAACCATATGATAGAGGGACTTGGATTGCCCACCTATGCTGCCAACAGCAAGGTGGCTACTTGGCGGTGCTGTGGGCTCCACTATAATGTATGTGTTTTACCCATGCTATCCTTTTATTTTTCCATATCAATTTACGCATGAGCGGAAAATGCAGCAGATTCAAATCTCAAGTGAGAATAGGATAAGTTGAAAATCAAAATTTCCTTATTTTTTAAATCCTTGTCTTCCTAACAAGTGCATCCAAACATTAAATACAAAAACAAAGTACAAAAGAAAAGCACATGCCCCTTTTCGTCAAAACCTGTGTTCAAAGACTAATAGCTCATTTTGATTTGGAAATAAGGGTTTTATGGCTGCTCGGAAACCTCCAGGAAATGGCCGTGTTAAATATTAACCAATGATTTAGGTGCTCGTGGAATTAGATTTTGGCTGCTTGATGAAAAGGTTGCCTTTCGGCAGGTTAGGTCTGGGTTCATCTAGGTCCAGCCATATGCGTCAATTTCGATCCAACACTAAAAGCACCAGGAAGTAAAAGGCCCAAAAAAGTCTTTTTACTATAAAAAAAAGGAATAGATGGCTGCTAACTCCACATGCACAACTCACCACGTTTACATTTACATACACGTGGCAACCTGGAACGTGAAGTGGTGGACCTAATGGACGGTGCCAACTCAACGCCTAACCCCACAAGTAGAAGACTCATCTGATGGACCACACGTCCATGGAAGTCTTGGAACCGTCTATTCTTACCTATATGGATGGTCCCCTAATTGAATAGATTGGTCTGATTTTCACACCGGGCGACTTGAATGAATCCGATGTCTTGTATACGTGCCAAGCAGAATCTCGTTTCCGGTTACTGATAGACTTATAGTTCGGTCGACCTCCACTGACTGCGACTGGCGCTATCGGACTTGGCGTGGGTGATTGCTAACTTTGGGTATGTACCTACGGCTGGCAGAGTACCAATTGGGTGGAACTTTCATGAGATCTAACCCGTCCATCGGGTATGCTGCATCAAGTTCCACCTGGGTCCCAACAATCACAATGATCCATAATCCAGGTGGGCCATATCATGGGAAACAGTTGGGATACGACGTCCACCCCTAGTTTTGCGTAGGGCCACCTCAGTATGAAATGATTTCCCAAAAATTACAGTACTCTGATACTCAGTTGGGCCATAACGCAAGAAGCTAGAGGTTTTTGTATTAGTTGGGTGAATGTTGAATTAGTTATAATTTTGGGATAGGGCTAAACGTGAGATGGTGCACCTACCGGACGGTTCCAAGTTAGAAAAGCTTACCCAATATTAATGGGACGCGGTTTGGCTAGTGACGGTGCCAATAACCATGTAACTAATCTTCGGTGATATGTGGGCCCCACCATGATGTATGTATTTTATCTATGTTGTTCATCTACTTTTACAAATCATCTTAAGGTTTGATTCCAAAAGTGAGGCAAATCCAAATATCAGGTAGAGTATACCACACACCCAAATCCATAGCTTAACTGGCAGACTGAGCGGAGATACCTCGTTTCAACACTTGAGGTCTTACCACCAATTGATCATACATGATTAGATCATACAGATATGCATTCAAAAAAGGTCATATAGATGTGCATGCAATAACTTACGTGTTGACATGGACTTTACAACAAACATTGTAGCTTCACTGGATATGCTATTTTTGAATAACTTGTAAAGGTTACAATTCCATTATGCCTTCATCACTTCACGTGCTTGTAACAACCTAGGTTTTTATGTACAAGCTTATCCTTACGTAAAAATGAACGGTTACACTCATTCAACTCTACACTTGTCAATATAAAAAAAAAAAAAAAAATTATTAATTTTAACAATATAACTATAGGTTAATTTGAATTTAAATCATAGGAAGTAAATTTCACCCATAAATTAAGTCAACTGACTATTAATTAATAGGACAAACCCCCGAATACGTTAGTATTCTCACCCACTCATCAAACCGACCGTACAATAATCCGTAACTGTGATTAACATCCTAACCATCTAATTACTTAAAGTTTAGACCATCAATTGATCAACTATCAGAGTCTAATCTGCCAACTGGGCCATCCAAATGTCTAAATGAACTATTCATTAGGAAGATTATAGGGTATACATCTAAACTATTGGTTAATTTTTAAATAGGATGTCAGTAAACGTTGTTTTGAGTTATAAATAGGCTTAAGCCTTAAATAGACCGTATTGGTCATCCTTGAAATATCAAGGCCCAAACTTAGTCTATTTATAGAGCACACAAAATGGTGATTTTTGATAAAAAATATTCACGTTTGCGTACTCTATAAATAAATCAAGTTTGAGCCTTGATCTCTCAAGGATGACCAAGACAGTTTATTTAATGGCTTAGGCCTATTTATAATTCAAAACAACGCTTATCGATATCTTATTTAAAAATTAACTGGTTGTTTTGATGTATATCATATGATCTCCCTAATGAATGGTTTATTTAGACATTTGGATGACCCAGTTGGCAGATCAGACTTTGATGGTTGATCAATTGATGGTATAAAATTTAAGTAATTAGATGGTTAGGATGTTAATCACAGTTACAGGTTATTGTACGGTCGGTTTGATGAGCGGATGAGAATACTAATGTATTCAGAGGTTTATCCTAATTACTAGTCAGTTAACTTAATTTAGGTGTGAAATTCACTTCATATAGTTAAGATTTAAGTTAGGCTAGAGTTAGATTGTTAAAATTAATGAATTAACAAGTGCAGAGTTGAACAAATGTAACTGTTCATTCTTACGTAAGGGAAAACTCGTACACAAAAATTCAAGTTGTTACATATAATATCACATCCGGAATAAGAATCAATTCTCACAATTTCATTAAATTGTATGCTTATGTTGATGGAATCAACAACCATCAAAGGTTCTTTGATGGGATCGAAGCCACCTTCGATTATATCGATTTGGACTCTAAAATTGTCCAGAGAGCAAAGAAATTAAATTGATATTTTTTCGATGGATTGAGTGATCTATCAATGAGTTTGAGTAGGCCATTGATGCGATCAAGTGGTCCATCGATGATATTGACAAACCCAATTACAAGCAAATTTAAGGCATCTGGTAATAGTGTGATCCAAGATTTGGTTAAATTATGGGTTCTTGACTTAAAATAAACCGGAAAAAAAATAAAATAAAGAAGGGTAACAGCTACATCACTGTAGGCGTCTCAAAGTCTTCACACCATGGTAATGCCGGTGAGTGCCTCACTACACCATTGGAGCCCATTTTGAAAAATCAGACGCGATAGGCAGTCCTAGCCGTATCTTGACATTCCCACACAAAACGTAGACCGTTGACTGTTTTTATTTTATTTTTATTTTTTTGCAGAAAGTGAGAGCATACCCCCATGAAATTTTATTGGCGTGGAGAAACCGTGTACATCCGAGGAAAGGGAAGCCAACTCAGCCCTCCTCAGTAAAACAAACGACAAGACAACAACAGGCCAACAAGCACGATTGGGAAGCAGATCCTACAAATACACCCACCCCTCTCCGTCTACAGCCACTACCCAAAGGGTCAGGCTCCCCACTGGCAATATAATAGAAGAATGTCAACGGTTTATTTCTACTGCAGCTTTAAAGGCTCTTGATTAAAGAACTAGTAGGTTTATCTCGTTTAATATCTAACCCGCGGAAGAATGAACTATATGGACGGTCCCAAATGACAAGTCTCTGGACTGGAATCCTCTACAAGACTGTTCCAAGAAGAGCGTGGAATACGTAATCTCTGTGGGCCCACCAGGATGAGTGTGTGACATCTGCAACGTCCATCAGTTGAGAATCCTCATGTCACTAGTGGCCTCAAAATCAGGACGGTCTAAAACTCATGTGGGCCACATTAGAGAAAAGTTCCAAAACTAAGGTGGACCACACCAAAAGCGATGGCCATGATACGATACTCAAGTGGGTCTCACCCCATGAGTTTTAGAGTTTTTAAGCGTGACTTTACATTGTCACCATTTCGTGGCCCACCTAAGTTTTGGGTCCAGCTGGCCTTCTATAAATAGGGGAACATAAGGTGGCGCAGCTGCTGGATGGAGTGGATGTAACACACAATTACAGTGGGCCCCACCGGTCGTGTTACACGCCTTTTTTACGATAACTGTAGTATACGGCTGTTAGATCCGGGACACGTTTTGCCGGTGAACCGGGGTTACAGGAAACCTAAGCTCTGTGGGCCACCCGAAATGTCGGTGTTTATATCCACTCCAACCTTCCTTTTCTCCAGCTCATTTTAGTACGTGAGGCAGATCTAAAAGTCAAGTGGGCCACACCTCAGTAAACGGTGGATATGGAAACGCTCGTCATTTAAACCGTCCGAAGAGCCACCATGCCATGATGTTTATATGTCATCCATCCTGTTCATAACGTGATTCCCACCAGGATGAATGAAAAACACAAATATCAGCCTAATCCAAAACTTCCATGGCCCCATGTAAGTTTCAACGGTGAGTAGTCAATCCCTATTGTTTCCTGTGGTGTGGCCTAATTGACTATTGAATCTGCCTAATTTAAGGCTTAAATCCTAACATGATCGGTGAAACTGATGGACGGAGTAGATGTCGACATCAAGGTGGGTCCCACTATGTTCCGGTTCCATTGGAACTACCCATCATTCTCCAGCAACGAAAGTGGACCCACCGTTGAAAAACTAGCCTCCAAGGAATAAGTTCGTTCCCACCAAAAACACAGCAACAAGAACAAATCAAAGCAAAATAAAATTCTTACTTTGGACTTTTCGCCCGTTTCCATTTCTAATCCATCGACCGAAAGGTAGCTAAGAGGCAGACTCTCCCTATCTATGCAGCTGTACTTTAGAATGGTTGATCTCAGTACGCCCACTTTCCACCGTTGATCTTTCATTTGAAAAGGCCAAAAGCTTTCCTACTCTGATAGAGAGTGATGGTTGATGCGCAAGCGCTGTAGAAATTGAACACGTTGCATCTGTGCAACTCAAATTAAACTTTCAACTAGTGGGCCCCACTTTGGGTAGTTCATGATATCACAATTATAGTACGTGACGTGATATCACAATTGTACAGTGCAAATGCCCGTGTATGATCTGTCCTACTCTGCCAGCCAGAGCATCAAATAACTCTAATTTGAATGAATCAAACAAGACTTCAGAAAATTGAATGTGAAAACAGATACCCTATTCTAACTAAATTTCTTCCCATCTACGCTTCCTATTTTCTCTGAGGAGCTTACGGTCAGTGACAGAGCTGCTCTCACCGATTACATCATGATTTTGAAAGCAAAGTAAACATTGTGTTTGAAAATGGAAATGTAATGACCTGACCAAAAAATAATGGAAAAAAAAAAAAAAAAACACCATATTAAAATAGGAAAATCCTTTTAGGAACCCGGTTCCCCTAACTCAGTGACCAAGTTGGTGACTGGGCTGGGTGGACTCGGCCGAGTCACAGGTTGACTCGCATGGTTTGTATGCTATGATTTCTGTATTCATTTTGTTGGGATTTTATTTTATTTTATATATAGAAAAGTTAATTGAAATTCTGATTTTTTGTGCCTCCCACACATGTGGCACACTTGTAATGATAATCCGAACCGGGCATCCTGTGGGCACAGCTATTGATTGTCCCCTGACCAAATTTCTTGGTGATTGGAATATGTTAAACATCTAATAAATGGGATTTTTTCATCTAAACTATCATCTCACTCTCATTTATCTTCCCCCAAACATGCTTTGCATTTCTTTTTTTTTCTTTTTCCTTTCTGTAGTCTCCATCAAGGTAAGAAAGATTCTTATCTTGTTTTAATTGATAGGATTTATTGTGGAGCCATTGAAAATAGGTTTTTTCTCTCTAAAAGAAGCTTTGGTAATCTCAAAAAAGTTCAAATTTTACCCTGAAGTCGCACACGATCGTTTAGGGATAATTCAACTATCCAAATTATGGGTCCCAGAGGAAATGTATCAAGAACCAAAAATTACACATATTGGATTCTTTGACCATTAGATTGGTGGCCATTTATTGGACAATTATAAATGAGAAAAAATAAATCTAATGGTCATATTTCAACTAACAAGCACCTGCAATGATGTAGCGCGGGTTATAGATACTTTCATAATCAATATGGACCAAGGAACACAATTTACATTTGAATTTATTTCTATTTTCCATTATTTTCTCTTAGATTTAAGGAACCTCGGCAAGAGAAGCTATGAGAAAGATGGTGATCGACCTTATCATGTCGATTCCTGCGTCACGCAAACTAAAGTTTAAGAAGTTTCAAGAAATCAAATTTTGGGATTTTTGAACCATGTGACAACTATACTCAAGTATTTGAAAATTTCAGGCTACAATTGTAAAAAATACACCAAACTACCACATTATCATAAGATTTTCAAATCCTATTTCGATATTGTCATGGAAACCCAAAAAACATTTGGGAATTTCTTTTAATATATTTTGGATTTTGTTTATTTTTCAGATAATCACCTAACATTTAAACTATTGACTGATGCCCATCCACTCTTTCATAACGACTTATCCTTTTAAGCTGTTAGTATTAGTAACACAAGTGCTGCTTGATAGAACTCTGCACGTACATTTATTTGTATTTTCAAAATGACAATAATAGCCGTATTAAAATCTTACCTATCATGGTACGAACGAGTCTTGAATCAGGCTCAGATTTCCTCTTGATTTGACTTTTCATGTCACGTCGGTTTACTGGTGCAATATTCCAAAGTCAAGCATGCATACCCAAATTCCAAGGCCACACTGAAACCGCTCCGTCCATCAGTTACTGCGCCTCCTGTTAGGTGGGTCTGAGCCATTCATGCCCGTTCAAAACGGAGCGGATTGGCTGGTGTACCACACAGGTGTAGGTACGTGTCGCTCAAAGATGAGCGCTGACGCTCCTCGACCTCTAAGTTGTACGAACAGTTTAAAGGAGATCGAAGTTACATGGCCCCAAAATGATGTATTTATTATATCAACACCGTTTATATATTTTTCAAGATAATTTTAGAGAATTTTTCAAAAAATGAACTATATCCAAAGATCAACTAGACCACACTATAAATAAAAGCTAAGATAATGATTTTCACTATTAAAAAAATTCATAAGCCCACCACAAAGTTTATTTTCCACCCAATCTATTCATAAGGTCACAAAGACATGGATGAAGAGGAAAAACAAATTTCATATTGATCGAAAACTTAGGTGATGCCCAAAAGAATTTTAATGGTAGACGTTCAATATCCGTTGCTTTTTGCTACGTGGTCTGCTTGATCGTTATTCATGTCTTTTTTTTAGTCCCAAGCCTTGCCATTAACTCTCAAAATGGATAGATGTTTGAATATGATACATACCTCATGATGGGACCCACATAAATTACTGGCCTCAATACACCACCTAATCTACTTCCTTTCAAAACTAAGGGCTGTTTGAATTCCCAAATTCATTGTTAATGCCCTCTAAACATATACTTATTACGATTTCACCTTATTTGGAAACAAGCATGTATTTTTGCTTGGGACAACGGTTCAAGAGGATTAACTTAAATTTGTGAGCCCCACCATGATGTATACATATTCGTGTCATCCATTTGCTTTACTATGGCATTTTTAAGCATGAGCTTAAAATTGAGATAGATCCACCATTAAAGTGGCCTACACCAAAGTAAATAATGGCCCCAAGAAGTTTTCAAAGGTGGGTGTTTGATTCTCATTTTCTTGTGGTGTGGTCCACTTGAACTTCAAGGACAACTCATTTTTTGGCTCATGTTCTAAATTCAGTTAGCATAATAGATGGATAGTATGAATAATCCACACACACTACGATGCCCCTTACAAATATTTGACAGCGTTGTCAGTACTAGCGTTGAAAAAAAAAAAGCAAAAGCCAAATCAATCCTCTAAATTGATTCGGTAATTACCCATGTAAATAATTATTACGTATTTACAATGCAATCACGTTTCCTTTAGAAAATTAAAGGTTGGTCCTACCATAGGAAACAGTGGGGAAGGAGCACCCTCCTAAAAACCTTCTTGAGGGCCATGTATCCATCCAACCCATTAATTAAGGATCCCAAAAGGATTAAGAGACATTATAAAAGCCATCCTAATCCAAAACTCAAGTGGGCTTGAGTTTTATATATTTTAAGTTTGATTTTGCATTCTTCCTTTGGTATAGTTCTGCGTCATTTTAAAAGATCGTGGTGACTTAACAAGTGTCTGCATGGCAAATTAATATGGAAATCTAGACAGTGCAAATTGCTTGACCAACTGTCTATGAAGTATAGACAAAATATTTTATTTAGAAGATAATCCTAGCCATATGATTTCGCTTCTAATTTGGACCACTCGCTATTGTACTTTTAATCATCTATTTGATAGCTGTAAATTGGATGTGCATGGTTTATGCGTATTGTGATAAGCGAAAAACTCGTGCCCAACGGGACTCATAGTATGGATGATTTGGATAGCTTTTTATCAGTGCTGCATGTGAGGAGGTTGAGTCACTGCTGTCCTTAAATAGTGTAAAACTAGCAGTGAGAAATTCACTACATTACATCAGTGCTCTCACTGCCTTATTGTTCCTAATTGCATCAGGTCATCAGACGGTTCAATCTTTTGATCTAAACCATCCATTAAGTCTAAAACAAATTTCTTAGGCTACTAGCCATTCATGGATGGGATAACTATATATGATTGCCGAACAAAAGTGATTCTTTAAAATCTTATCTATGGTATATAATAAATAGGCATATCAAATTATTGAATGGATCACTTTTTTAGTGTAAGATCTACACTGATTGGAAATTTATAGCCATCCGATAACTAATGTGAAGAAATAAACAATCTAGATCAAGTGAGATAGAACTAAAACCTTTAACTTAAAGCATTTATTCGATGAGACTCTCTTTGAATAGATTATGGTTATGAAAGAGTATTTTTTATTTTTTTCTTTTTAGTTACAGGATGTTGCCATTTGATCCATGACTTCTAAAATGGATGGTGGTAATTAGTCTTATCAAAAGCTTCTATGGCTCTCAAAAAGTGTTTGATAGGAGTTCAATCCCCACTTTTTCTCATGGCGTGGTTCACCTGAGCTTCCTATCTAATCGGCCAAATAAATGAATGGAGTGGATGTCATAATGACACAGAAGTGACCCCACAAATGGACATGCCGGGTTTAAAAGGGCATAGATTCAATAACTTCATACACAACAGTGTTTGAAGACTAAAATATTAGAAATACTGTTTCACCTAAGGTAAAAATTGATAATGTTCAGAATCGGAGAAATTACAATGGCTTTCTCTAAATTATTCTTCATCTTAAATTTGGTTTAAGTAAAAAACTTACATGTGTATATAAAAAAATTTTACAATAAAATTTAATTAGAACTAATTTTAATTAAAGTATTTTTATACATGACTAATTATAGATATGATGAATAAAATTAATACTATACATGGCAAATATACAACTATCGACATCTAATATAATCCCATAGAATTGTTCGTTGAAAATATTATTTCATCCAAGATAAAACATTCATTGTGAGTAAAACATTCATTGGGAGTATGAAGAGTAAAACATTAGAAATATTGTTTCACCAAAGGTAGAAATGTCCTCAGAAACATTCACTCGCACCTATTTATGTTTTAGAATAGTTGGTCAAAGTTTTTATTTTTATTTTTATTTTTAAACTTCTAAATGTATTTATTAAAAGATAAACATTTTTTTAAATTTATTTTGCCTGAAATCAAGCAATTATCAATTCATATCTTAAATATTAGGTGATCATATGAAGAAAAAAGAATCCTTTTAAATTTTACATATTTTAATATACAATATATATTTTAATGTTTGATGTGATTTTCCTCAGAATAATCTCAAATTCTGAAAATTTCCTGAAAAAAATTTTAAGCAGAGAAATGGCCAAAAACAAGATTTGTCACCATGCTGGTAACTCAAAAATAGCGACTTCTACACTTTAGCACATTTAATTTCATTTAATCTTATGCCACATTTAAAATTTCTACGTAGCTGTCTATCAAGCATTACACGGCATCAAATGAACCCCTTCAATTATTTTATCCATCAGCGTATAAGTTTGGTATGTTGCTTCTACCTTTCTAAACTTATTTTCAAATCAAAATACATAACGACTCTCACATCATGTTTGCATCGTAATCATGTTTATTATGTGAAAAATCGTTAATTTTTGTAAATGAACATACAATGTGGATTGCGTTTTAGAGATGAAAATAGATTTTCTATTGGCAAAGTCAAAAATGATATGAAAGATGAGTAATTATTTTAAGGGTTCTCTTACGCTGTGGTAACGCGTGTTACGCAAGAGATACAAACGACAGGACTTTGAATTTCCGTTTTCTTTATTTCAACAAACATTCCTGGAGGTTTCCTCCTTCCCTTTTATATTTTCTTTAAACAAAATCATATCCTGTGCTTTAACCACCGACTTTAAACTCATCTGCCGCCAAGAATGGACGCGGTTTGGCTTGTGACCCTAACACCAAATATCTATCTGATGTCAAAGCTCTGTAGGCTTCACTATGATGCATTTATTTTATCTACGCCGTACATCCATTTTTATATATTGTTTTATATTATTCATCTAAAAATGAGGCAGTTATAAGTTACATGTGGACCACACCACAGGAAAATAGTATTGATTGAACGTCCATCATTAAAAACTTCCTAGGGCCTACTGTAATGTTTATCTTCCATCCAATCTGTTGATAAGGTCACAAAGACTTGGATGAAGGGAAAAAACAAATATTAGCTCGATCCAAAACTTCCGCGGGCCTCCAAAATGTTTTCGGCAGTAAGCATTCAACCCCACTGCTTCCTGTGGTGTGGTCCATTTAAGATTTGGATCTCCTCATTTCTTGTATAATATCATAAAATGGTCTGGAAAAATGGATGGACAGAGTGGATTAGAGAATAATATCATGGTGGGGCCCACAAATCTTTGACACAAGCCAGCTGGCTAGTGTTGGGATCACTGGCCAAACCGTGTCCGCCAAGAATTTCCAATTGTGGGGGCCATTTTAGTTGTTGCATGGACCCATAAAACGACACTGATTGTATGGTCAATAACTATTTGAAATTTCCCAACAAATTTTGGCCATTGAACTTTTAACCGTACATTAATGGCCACAAATGCAACGGTTTGGAGCAAAGAAAAAGTCAAATCTTTTCCTGGCTTCATCCATAATCAGCCCAGTAACTCCAACGGTCTGGATCAACGTAGATGTATGCCAAGTGTGCCACGCAAAGTTCAAAAAGCTTGAAAAGCTCAATCTGGTCATGACTGGGTCAAAACTCAAGAAACATTTTGACTTTGGAAAAATCGGCAAAAAAATCGAAATAAACCCACTCGACTCAGTATAACTCGAAACTGTTTATATATCAATTATCCATTTTAAATATTAAGTATTACTTGAAAAACTCAGATAAAAACGAGTTTTCGAGTCAAATCGAGTCGAGTTGAGTTTTCGAATTTTTTTCAACAATGGTAGCGTCGGCCAATCACCACCGTTGAAAGTCATTCATTCGCACACGAGTAAAGAAATAACGATCTAGTCCCGACCAGCCTCCTCAACTGCTCTCACCTGGAGAATGTTGAACAACAACCTCCATCATTTGAATTTCCCACAATCCATTTGAATTTTCCATACTACTCTCTTAACCTGTTATAACTACGTACCTCCGCGAAATTTCCTTAACGAGTACAAAATTACTAAAATAACCCTATATGAGCTCATCCCACTAACCGATTTCACGTTGGTGGCGTGTCATGTAAGAAAGATATAATAATCCATAGGCACTGTTTGCTATCTTGGGCAACAGCTACACAAGTGAGATCAGCTCTCAACGATCCAGACCGTTTATTTGATTTTGGTAGAACCAATGATGGATGGACCACGTCCAAAGTTCTACTCCATCGTATTATCCTCACCATCCAGTCCGCCTTTTGGTGGTCGAATGTGTATTTCTGAGTATGTTGCTTTCGACCGTCCATTTGCAGAGCATAAATCATGTGGTTATGTTCGTATGATGTGGGAGACCTTTTGAACATGGGCCATCTGATCGTGGGACCACTGAATGGACGGTATAGAGCATATAAATATATCTAGGAGAGATTATCTTAAGCGGGCTCAGTATTTGTAAACCTTCACATGCACTTAGTTGCATTGGACACGTGGGCAATCACATTACCTATCTGGACCGTTCATTAGGTTGGGTCCGGCCTTTGTTGGGCTACTGTGCAAAAATGAAAAACCTGAGCCATTGTGATGGTCTTAACCCATGGATGGATCTTGTCCATACGTTTTTGTATGGTACTGAGAGGAAGGTTTGAATTAATCGATCAACCTGAAATTTTCAAGGCAGCCAATGAAGAGGGGACAAGACCTAATGGACAGCCCAGATAAGTTGTGAGTTCAAATGAAACTAGTTGCATGGGAAGCTTTCCGTACACGGATCCACCAGATCATTTCTCTATTGTGGTTTTCTTAGTCTTTACATGCCATGATTCTCAGGTATATTGGCGAAAATGTTATTGAAAGCCGTTGGTGGCCGGGATCATAGAATGTTGAATTGACAAATGGAAGGGTATTTTGGTCATTTCAGCAATGCATAGTCAAGCTGTTGGAAGGGGGGCATTTCGGTCAATTTAAGGTAACTCCTTTTCTCCAGTTGAATGAAATAAAACGCTGAACAGCTTACGTCAGCCAAACGACGTTTCGGTTCGTTACGACTTCGTTGACAAGCAAAGAGCTTCACACGTACGATAGAAAATGTCAAGGGGTATGTCTCGCAATGTGGAACAGTACAGATTGCCCCTATTTTGTAATTTATTACAGAAATGCCATCCTACTCGGGAACATGCTTGCAGCACAATAGTACCCGTGGTTCCAGATCATCCGTTGAGTTTTTTTTGCTTTTTCAGAAAATGAAGGACCACCACATGTCTTTAATGGTTGAACACTGCCAAACATCACCTGTGCCCCGTGTACGGTAGCGATAGACCCAAGTGTTCATTCTATAGTATCAAGTACGGTATATGCTCATAATTCTTCGGACTACCATTTAGGACGCGGATTGCCCGATGACCTGCAACCACCGAACCCTGTGGGGCCAACCGTAATGTATGTTTTTTATTCTAGGTTGTCCATCTGTTTTCCAGCCATTTTAGGTAATGAGTCAAAATTAAAGCATATAATAGAAGCCTTTTTGTCTCCCATAATAATATTTATTTGTCATCCAACTTATTTATAAGGTCACACGGACCTGGATGGGTGAAGGGAAAGTACAAATATCAGTTTGATTTAGAGCTTGGGTGGATGTTAGGTGGTTTTCAACGGTAAGCATTCAATCCCCACTTATTCTTATGGTGTGGTCCACTTGATCTCTATATATGCTTTAATTTTTGGTTAATATCCTAAAATGAGCTGGAAAAACGAATGGACGGAGTGGATAAAACACGCATATCACAAGAATCCATCCATGGAGAGGTCGGTGGTTGCATGGTGACCACGCAATCCGCGTCCTGTTATTTAACCGCATTTTTCCGTATCATAAATTTCAGGGATATTTTCGTCATTACATATTAAAATGGCCAGCTGTCAGATACGAGTAAACTTGCAAAAGCTGATGGTTGTTGTATTAAGTTCCCTCTATAAATACATGCACGTATGCGTCCCGTCTAAATCTAAGCTCCGCTTCAACGCTACAAAACGAAATAAAATAAAAATAGAGAAGTCTGCTTCAACGCCCATCTCTCGCAGCAGCCTCTCTCTTCCCAAATGCATTTCGGGTCTATGGTATCCGCTCCAACACAACCCGCATTTCAGCTAGGGCGCGTCCCAGCAACCCGTCACGTGTCGCCTTTAAACCCCCTCCGAAGGACGCGCGCAGCGGTGCAGACGCTGCAAACCTCGACATTCACCGCTCCGAATCTCCAAAAACCGGCCGACTCGATTCGAGCCCACCTTTCTAACCTAGAGAGACTTCTCCAAAAAGATCCATCACATTTGCCGGACCCACCTCAAAAAGATTCTGGTAAATCATCAGTGCCGGAAAACAAAGGAAGGGGCGTCTTAGACGGCCTGAATCTTGCCGGGATCTGGCCCGGATCGAGGAAGGCGGAGGAAATGTCGCCTCGGCACATGAACAATCTCCAGCGGCTCCTGTCGAGGTCGCCGGAATATTCTCCTAGGAATAATATCGGGAACCGGTGGCCGGAGTACCATGGCTGCAACGATTGGGCCGGCCTCCTGGACCCGCTCGACGAGAACCTGCGGCGTGAGGTCGTACGGTACGGCGAGTTCGTGCAGGCAGCGTACCAGTCGTTCCACTCAAACCCTGCAACGCCAGCAGGGGACCCGCCATCGCCTCGACACGTGGCGTTGCCCGACCGGTCGTATAGGGTAACCAAGAGCCTCTACGCCACGTCATCCGTCGGGCTGCCTGCGTGGGTGGATGACATGGCGCCGGATTTGGATTGGATGACGCAGCGGTCCAGCTGGATAGGGTACGTGGCGGTCTGCGAGAGCGAGAGAGAGATCGCACGGATGGGTAGACGGGACATTGTAATCTCGTTGCGTGGGACGTCCACGTGTCTCGAGTGGGCCGAGAACTTCCGGGCAACCCTGGTGCAGGTCCCAGCTGACGACGGTCCCAGCAGCAGCACGAATCCTAAGGTGGAATGCGGATTCTGGAGCCTGTACAAGACAAGTGGGGCGCACGTGCCGAGCCTGTCAGAGGCGATCGTGGAAGAAGTTCGACGGCTCTCTGAACTTTACAAGGGCGAGCCGCTCAGCATTTCCGTGACGGGCCACAGCCTCGGTGCTGCCCTCGCGCTGCTAGCTGCTGACGAGCTCAGCACGTACTTCCCGCACGTGCCACCAATAGCCGTCTTCTCCTTCGGTGGTCCACGAGTCGGGAACCGTGGGTTCGCAGAGCGAATCAAGGCGAACGGAGTCAAGGTACTTCGCGTCGTCAACGCTCAGGATGTGATCACAAAGGTCCCAGGGATGCCGGTCGGAGAAGGGCTCGACCAGAAGCTAAGCGTGCTAGAAGCCACGCCGTGGGCGTACTCACACGTGGGGAGCGAGCTGAGGGTGGATAGCAAAAGATCACCGTATCTGAAGCCGAACGCTGACGTGGCGTGCTGCCATGACCTGGAGGCGTACCTACACCTGGTGGACGGGTTCCTAGCTTCAAACTGTCCTTTCAGAACAAACGCCAAGAGAAGCCCTGCACGACTGCTTCATGAGCAAAGTTCTAATGTGAAGAAGTTGTTTACGTGCAAGGACTTGACCTTGAATTTAGAGACCATGGTGGGGTCCACTCCAAGTTGCCTCCCCAGCCCTTCATGACTTTGATTGATGGATTAGTAAGCGTCGTGATTCGGGACACTAGAAAATTGAGGTTGGATTTACATATTTCAAGGGGCCATTAATGGCCCATGTGAATAGAGACATTGTTCAAAATGTTAATTAAAATCCCGAGGGATTTATTTATTTATTTTTAATAAAAACCTATAACCGGAGTATTAATGTGAGAAAAATAAAACAAGCGGAAAAATCCATTTCATCTTTATCAGGACCACGTCACGTATCACTTTCTTTAGTTGATTGAAGTAATTTCTCCTATAAAAGACCTATTCTACAACCTTGCTTCATGCTGCTTAATTAGCAAAAGCGACATGATAATTTTGGTTGCACTAAATATCATGAAATTACATGGTATCCAAAGGCACCAACTGTCATGAAATTTCATGATAATGTTTGGTGCATAGAACTACAAATTCCCCTATTATGTTTAATCGGTTGGAGAATTTTGGTAATAAATGGCATTAGTTGAAGATATGCAACTAATGAGTTTGGTCTATCGAGCTATTTGGTTTTTAATGCATGCTTGCTTAGCGGTCGTAAAACTCTTTAACTTAAATGAGCTGTTTGAAAGAGATATTCTGACTATTTAAAGTTGTTTTTGAATATATTGTTGTGACCATATGGTGATTTTTTATTTTTTATTTTATTTTTTATTTTTTACACACGCATACACACCCCATACTCACGTTAGGGGAATTTCACCACCTATCGATGCTCGAACCCTCGACTGAGTGTTGAAACTCCTAAGAGTCTACCACTCGAGCAAGAGTAAGGATCCATATACACAGTGATTTAAATGGGTTGTTTCTTTGCAGTCTAGGAGAGAGAATTTTCACTTAAGTATGTGTATAGGCCAGTTGTCGTATAGCATAAGGGATTGTGACTCAAACATATCGGAGAATTCACTTGACCATTTGGTAATAGTATATAACTGAATTCTATATAAATTCATGAAACACGTGATTCACATTGAAGGATATATTGGGCTTGGTGAAAGTACGGTACTGAAGCCCACCAACAATATTGAGATATAACTGAAGATCAGAAAATTATGGATCACTGCCTTTGGTTGTGGGCTAATCTTTAAAAGGTAAAGGAGTGGAGATGGGTTTATAGTTTTTCAGTTGGGGCCTTGTAATGAGATATCTAAGGCATATTTTGCTTAATTAAGGAAGTGATCACCAGAGAAATGGTGTATCTCCACATCAAGAAAATAATGGTGACCGACAAGATCTTTCACAGCAAATTCATTGCCGAACCAGGCAATGAACCAAGGATGCATTATCTCCTGTCAACAATATAGATAAGCAATAGGATTGTGCCCCATGAATGATGGCACACAAACTACGAAGAACCTGTAGCGCTATAAAAGAACCCTAATAAGAAATGGAATGTGCTCAACCGATCAAACCAAGCTCGTGGAGGTTGGTGCAGACCATAAAGAGCCCAACGAAACTTGCGAATATGAGTGAGTTGTGAGGCGACTTTCAATCCAACTAATTGTTCCATGTAAACATGCTCATGAAGGTAGCCACGAAGGAATGGATTTTTTTATGCCTAGCTAGTGAATAAACCAATTGCACGCGAGTCAAAATAACTGAGTACAACATATGTATATTGTGGCATATTTGATTATGTATGAGAAAGTTTCTGTAAAATCAATTCCTGAGACTTGATGAAACCCTTTAGAGAAAAAGCAAGCTTTTGATCACTCAAGAAAACTATCAGCATGAACTTTAATCTTATTGACCCATTTACAAACCGACTAAATTCATATTGGTAGCATATGCTACTAGCTCCCATGTCACATTACTATGAAGGGCTCAGATCTCATCCTCCATGGTTGAGATTCAAACATGTGGCAATTATCCATGTCAATAACTGAGTTTCCACTACTACCTATTCAAAAACAAAGAAATTAAATTGTAATTATTATTCTCCAAGATATATATTATTAAGGAATGAATTCCAAGGATTATTTCATTTTATATGAGATGTTTGATTTAAAACACAAAGATCACCCAAGAAAGTGCAATGATTACATTAATTAGAATCCCTAATTCCCTTTACAACTTAAACAAAAGAAAAAAAATGGTTATACTTTCTCTTTCCATAAACTCTCATTTATCAAACTTGCAAATAATTTTATAAAAACGGGTTTTGATAGCATGGGGGGTTCCCCTGTGGGGTCTCATTAATTAACTCCATTGGTGGCACACATGTGATCAATTTAAGCCATTCGTTTGGTTGACTAACCATAAACATACCATATACCAAAAACTACCGCATGCGCAGTTCACTTATCAAGTGAGCTACACAAGTACCAGCCTGTTAAGACTATTACTATAGCCGCCGGTAAAGCCCCGTATTCTTGTAGCGGAACTAACTTCTACCTAATCAATGGAGAGCAATAATACTTCCAGGTCAAGGGCATGTTCATAACGTGCTTTACCTGATGAACGGCCTAATTATCTCTTACATTTGCGCCATCCAACAATGAAATGAGACCCGCAAGGTAGTTGTGTGGGGGGCCCCGCATTTTATAAAATCCCTTCCTAAACAAGCAGCCCCGAGTCTATTAGAGAAATAGATTGAGAAGAGAAAGTCAGAATGGATTAGAACTGTTTTAATTGCTAAATTGGCATGTACCAAGATCCTGCCTCTCTTGGAGTTACTTTCCTGGCGTTTTAGGAGACACGGTGTGGCTTTTTCTGACGGCTACGTAACACTTGAAAGCAGATTAGATGTGGCCCTTACCTTGGACCCACGTTGATGCATATATTCTACATCCGCACCATCCATCCATTTTTATAGATTATTTTAATGCTTGAGCCTAAAAACGAAGCAGATCCTATTCTCAGGTATACCATACCATAAGAAGCATTGTTGATTGAACTCAATGTCATTAATTTTTTTTTTTTGTTGAGGGTCAAATATTGTATATTAGGCCTCAGTTATTACTTAATTTTATAAACATGATAATAGTTAACACTATATCTTAATCATGTTTTTGTTGCAAAGTAAATTTGGGAGTTTATACTGAAAAGGATGCTAAAAGCATGAATTTGATGCTCAAGAATCATTAAGGCAAGAGACGAATCTTAAGAGACTAAGATTGAAGAATTTACATGACAAAGATCTGAGAAAATCAAGTGATTGAAGTTAAAAGGGCCTGAAAGTCGTCCTGAATACAAGATCACAGGGTTCCCACCATCCATTTGGCTCAAAACTTTATATCTGGCCTGAAGACCCTAAATTAACCGTGCACATCAAAATTCATCCCTTGGAGCTTTGTAGAAGGGGACCAACGGATAGATCAGCCACTAAATCACTAATTTGAGGCCCACGCGATATCTGGATATGCTTCAAGTTTGGTCTCAACTCCTTAAATTGGATGGAGGAGAGAATGAACAAAGTAGATTGATCAAAAACATCATTGTGGGACCCACACACGTGATGCATGTGCACAACAGGTGCACGACCGCACCGCACCGGACCAGGACTTCTAGTCAAAGTCGGTCGACTTGACTCCCATCTCTCCTTTTGCACAACGAGTAGACGGCCGTCTGTTGTGATTCCTAGTGGGCCACCACCATCCATCATTTAGACGATCTGGACCGTCCATTCTATCCAGAGGTGGGCATGACCCTAGTCATGCTCTCCATCTGCATCCAGGTGCATAAACACAAGAAGATCTCCATAAAACGCAGGATGAACAGTGGAAAGATTTAATACAGTGGGCCACACCAAACTCGACCAAAGCCACCATTCCCTTACTAGTTTTTCACCAGGAATCCAATGGACGTGGTGGATTTCTCCAAAAACATCACTGTGGGGCCCAGTGCAACTCCCTTGCGCAATTACCCACATCCGAACGTTTGGCCCTTTGTAGGCCATAGTATGATCATGGACACGGTCGGATCTGTGACCGTCCAGAAGATGCAAAGGGTGGTCATGACCCCTACCATGAAGTCTGAATCAAAAGATTGAGACATCCACCATCTCGAAAACTAGTTCAAACGTAGCTCTTTTGCGCTTTCACTGCGCATGCAGTTGTTTACTGCGTAAACTCCACCGACTCCTGCCTCTTGTGCATAAAACTCATCCACCAACCCTCCTTGGTTATAAAGAGAGAGGGAGAGAGAGAAAAGGATCATCGAGGGCAGTTGTGGAGGTATCTGGTGTGGAGCAAGAGAAGAGCAAAGAGAGAGGGAGAGAGAGAAAAGGATCATCGAGGGTAGTTGCGGAGGTATCTGGTGTGGAGCAAGAGAAGAGCAAAGAGAGAGGGAGGGACGTGGAGAGCAAGATATGGAGAGGGAGAGAAAGTGAAACGGCTGCAAGAGTTCTCCTTTCTTCTTCTTAATTTTTCTTTGTTTATGTCTTTCCTTAAGCGCCTTTAGCTTGATCATGTCTGGCTAAACATCTTAGCTAGGGCTAAGAGGTGAAGCTTGTAGTGTGATGGATTGTTTCTATGCTTTGATTCATGCTTTATTGAACTCTCTTGGATTCTGATTTGATTATGAAGGAATATTTATAGTTTTTAATGGTTTATTGTGACTTAAATTACAATGGATCTACGATAGCTTTGAGTATGTTCTTTTCATTATTATGATTGTGAAGTTAAGAAGCCCTGTTGTTCACCATCGTCGCATGGACATGGTTGGATGATGGAATCCTTCCTGACATTCATAACTCTTTCAGATTGGTTGTGGATTAGTTAAATTCTGTTGTTTCATTTGTTTCATGGGCATAGTTTTGTGATGGAATCAATTCTAATTCTCATACCTCTCATCTCTTGAGAACTAGATAAAAGGAAGTTCAGATTTGATTTTTAATGATATATCTTCCAACTGGATGAAGATGAGACTCTAAATCTAATTGTGTTAATGAATCAAGTATAGATCTCCCTGATCTCTACAAGTGGATCCTCGAAAGCCCTAGTTTTTCACCTTTGAATTTTACAAGTTTTAGTTAAAATAATTTGTCACGCCCCAAACCCGAAAATCGGATTCATAAGAATCCCGATTACCGAATCTGGTGCCGACAGCCTCCGTAGTACCCCATTCTCGGCTCCTAGCATTCATATGCCAGATTCCGATCCTGGGATCCTACAAGGAGGATTTTTTTTTGTACATATAACTAGTAATAAGCATAACCACAAGATTACCCAATTCACAAAGGCAACATCATCATCACATATCCACTAATATAATCGTTTGAGTACAATACTGAAAGGAAAATACATAAATAAAAATCAAGCTTCCAGAAGACCACTGCATGCTCCAAGCTCAACACTGCTGCAACCTAACATCACCTGCACGCATCTATCGTGCATAAGCTCATAGAAAGCTTAGAGGGTGGTGTAAGTGTGTGCACAAGGTAAGTATCAAATGTTCAATACAATGCCATCATCATACAATACCGAAATAAGCAGAAATACTGTCAAGATCATGAATTATCAAAGTAAGCAGAAATACTAACAAGATCATAAATCATACGATAACAGAGTAAGCGGAAGTATGGACAAGTCCATAAGTAAATCAATAGCAGAATATGTAATATAGAACAGTTATGTAACACTGAGTCATGAAGAGCCAAATATCAAATACTGAGGATGTAATTCAATATACAATGCGAATGAAATGACCATGCTGAAGTGTGAAGTCAGGATGATAGTACGTAGTATCGTAGGCTACGGAGTCCACCACAAGGGACTTCTATCCAAACCAGTCCCATACCTAAATTTGGATAGTTATACTCAACGTGGTAAACTCCTGATCTCAGGTTAGTCGCGCGTCCAACCGAAATCTTTTACATAACGAAGGTACACAACAATTAGTTGTGCGCCACCAGCCCGAGTGGATAGTAAATGAATGAATGAGCATGCAATTCCTACTTAATAAGTTCACATATTTATACGGTTCCTCTCTGGGAATTCACCGGGGTCTATTACACTCCAAACCACATTGCCGCCCCATCGCGCGCAACAAGGTGAGTCGAAGAGACCTCACTATCCGCCTGCTAATATCGGGCCCGGCTCGTCGATAGCGGACTCATTCCTCGAGCTGGTCAGACTCAGCCTAGCATTGTTCCCTCCTCTAGGGCAGGTAAGGCCGCACCCCCTTCCAACAGACCACGACACAGTGGAGAGAGCAGCCATCTGGTAATCGGCACTCAACGCTCATCTACCCACTCGGTTTAGACGTTGGAGCAACCTCTGGAACCAAGAGGGTTTAGGGACTTTCACCCAGGAATATCTATAGCACCCCATGTAGAACAGATTTTCAGTATCTCATCTGGCCATCCATGAAATGTCTGTGGAGGCTACGACCCTGATGTCGCTAGGGCGTACAGTACAACACAATGCACTGTAAGATGCATGAGTCATGTAATCCAGTCATGCATCAATCATGCGCATATCATGCGCTCATGTGAGACAATCTCCACCTATCAGGGAGTCTCATAACAACCAACACTATGATATATGCAATGGTCAATCATATCTCATAACAGACATGCAGATGATGCGTATGGGCATGTATCATGATACTATGCTGTCACATACTCATAACCGGTATCAATAATAGGCATTGACAATCGACATCGACAACGTGGATATTTAACCAACATTGTCCCCCAAGGAACGGCCCACATAAAACCTAATATATAGTGGACTCATGGCCTCACACAAGGGCCAAATATACAACACCATAGGCCTCATTCAAGAGTTTAATATACATCACGATGAGCCTTTCACATGGGCCTAACTTACATTATAATGGGTTCCATCGCCTAGCCCTCAAATGCATCACAGTGGGCCTCATCACATAAGCCTCATATACATCACGTTGGGCCTTAAACACGGGATGGATACACATCACAATGGGCCTCAAATACAGCTCGCATATACATCACATTGGGCCTCGACAATCAGAATCGGCGATTAGCCACGACACTCGGAATTGACAATCGGCCATGATAATTGGCCTCGATCGATAATTGGTCTCGATAATCAGAATCGGTCAATCGGCCATGATAAATAGAATCGACAATCGGCCACGTCAATTGGCTACGTCAATCGATAATCGGCCACGATCGGTAATCGGTCGCGATAATCGGCCTCGATTGGTAATCGGTCAATCGATCACGATAATCAGAGTCGACAATCGGTCACATTAATCGATAATCGGTCACGATCGGTAATCGGTCACGATAATTGGCCTCGATTGGTAATCGGTCAATCGGCCACGATAAGCAGAGTCGACAATCGGCCACGTCAATCAATAATCGACAATCGGTCATAATAATCAGCCTCGATCGCTAATCTGCAATTACCCATGACAGTTGGAATCGGCAAATCGGTTATGTCAATCGGAATCATCAGTCGGTCATGGTAATCGGTCTCGATATTCGGCCTGACAAAGGACCTAAGGGAGGGTCACAATATGGACGTTTAACCATCATCACACATCAACGTGGACATTTAACCATCATTGATCCCAAGGAGTGGCCCACATAGAGCTAAACATACAGTGGACCCCCGACCTCATACAAAGATCTAATATACATCACAATGGCCCAAATACACGGGCCTAATATACATCACCATGGGCCACGACCCATGGTCCTCAAATATATCATAATGGGCTATGACTCATGGGCCTCAATATACATCAAGTGGACCACATTAATGGGTCACCTATACACGATAGGTGGGCCCTGCACATGGGCCTTAAACACAACATGCGGGCCCTACACATGGGTCTCCATACATCAAATGGGCCACGCACCTGGGCCTCGAATACATTAAGTGGACCACACATCTGGGCCTAATACATATCACAATGGGCCTTACCCTTAGGCCATGAATAGATCCCAATGGGCCTTACCCATAGGCCTCGAGTACATCATAATGGGCCTTGCCCATAGGCCTCAAATTCAAGCAGGTGGGCCCCATCATATGGGCCTTAAATACAAGGCAGGTGGGCCTTATCACATGGGCCTCAAAATACAAGGTAAGTGGGATCTGTCACATGGGCCAAAATACAAACAAGTGGGCCCCGCACATGGGCTAAAAAAAATACATCAGATGGGCCTCATATATTGGCCGCACCAATGGGCCTCAAGTGGGCTTGGATTACACCAAAATTCATTTCAATAGTTATAGGTGTATCATATGTATCACTGTACACTATCAATCCATCTAAACATTGTCCATATAAATCAACACCATCCAAACTGTGTCCAGGTGCATCAGCACCATCTAAGCATTGTCCATATAAATCAACACCATCCAAACTGTGTCCAGGTGCATCAGCACCATCTAAACATTGTCCATGTGTATCAGCACCATCCAAACCGTGTCCGGCACTGTCCAGTACAAATCTGGATGGTGTGGATGTAATAAATACATCAGGGTGGGTCCCACCCGCTGACAAGGAAAAATGGATGGACGTGCAAATATACAACACGTCTTCAAAGCGGGCCCTGCCCATCCAAAATATAGATGAACGGCGTGGCTAACAGATACATCACGGTGTGGTCCACATAGTACCTCCATTAAGTCCAACATCGTCTAGATGATTTGGATGGTGTGAATGAAACAAATACATCACGTGGGACCCACAGAATCTGCTGACGTCAGTCCAGCGGCGGGCCCACCAGTAGTTTGCTGGTGTGGTGTACACCAACCAATCCATTGCCGATATCAAGGTGGGTCCCCCGTGGGGCCACCACCACATGATATAAAATATATATTATATATAATATTATATTATATTACTATATACAATATTAAAAACCATCCCGCATGTCCAGCGTCCAGACGCTAGACGTTGGGATGGACGACGTTGATATAAACCCATACATCAGCGGCCCCAAAACTTGGTGACGTGCAGGGCAGCAGCAGCTGCCCGCTGCACGAGAACCAACAGATGAACGGCTAGGATCTATACATATCAAGGTGGGTTCACGAATGCATGGTGTGGATGACATACAAGCATCATGGAAGATCCCACGGTGAGGATAAAATACAACATTACGGTGGATTCCACCGTCCAGAGAGCTGGACAGTGAGAATATAAAGTACATACATCCTGTGGTGTCCACGTGGACAACACTCATCAAGACGACTTCCACCTGTCCATAAATGGACGGTGGAGATATAAAACAAATACATCAAGTCGGTCCCACACCTGATGGACGATGGATCTGTCCAGCGATCTAGCCTTGCAATGATCTCTCTAAATGGACGGACAAGATATAACACGTACCTCCTGCTGACGCCCATACAGCTAAGCAGCTGGTGGTCCAGCAGATGGACGATTGGATATAAAATGTATACATTGGGTGGGTCCCACCGTCTAGAGGACTGGACGGTGAGGATAACACTTATATTTATATAATATTATTTATTTTATATAATGTTATATTTTTATTTTATTTTATTTACTCAGGACAACCAGCGTTCAGGCCCTGGACGGCCTAGATGTAAAACACCTGAATAAGGGTGGTCCCCACCTTCCAGACCACTGGACGATGTGGATGATACCCATATAATCGAGGTGGGACCCACAAACTCTGCTGACGGTGTGGATAAACCCCACGTGTGGGTCCCACACGGATCAACAGTTAGGATATAACACGTACCTCAAGCAGGGACCCACAGCTGCTGACGTCAGGGCAGCAGAAAAGTACGGGACCCAGCAGGTGAGCGGCTTGGATCCAAAACGCATTAAAGGTGGGCCCACGACTGGCGGACGGTGTGGATTTAAATCCACAAATTATGGCGGATCTCACCATCCTTGATAGACGGTGAGGATACAATAGATACAGCAAGGTTTGGTCCCACAACACGTGGCCCACCAGTTGGACAGCTGTACAGTTCTGGTTGTTACCGTCCAGGTGATGGATGGTAGGATGAAACACATCCATCATGTGGCGTCTCACATGGATGTGGTCCACCGAGTTGCTGGTACCCTACAACAGCTACCCGCCGCTCGTCCATCAGGTGGAGAAGGTGGATTTAAAACTCGTGCATCATGGTGGTCCACAACACCGTCCATCCATATCTAGCACAAATGAACGGTGTAGATGTAATACATATACACCAAGTGGGGTCACGACCGCTACGTAGCGTGGATAGTACACATACATCACAGCAAGGTTTCCACTGCTGGATGGTGTGGACACCACACGCACATCAAGGTGCATCTATCACCACATTAAGGTGGGTCCAGCATCGTCTGGATGGCCCGAAAAATACACACATTAGGTGGGCCATCAAACAATAAGAGAGAGAGAGAGACGGAGATCGGAGTAGAGGAGGGACCCCGCCACTATGGGCCCCTCATAAGATCATAACACATACATCAAGATGGGTCCTACCATATATGGGCCCTTAAATCACAAGACAAATACATAATAAAAAGGAAACATGGATCCAAATTCACCCACAAAATAAAAGAAAAAGAGAGAGAAAGAAAGAAAGAAGCACCCACCTTTGATCTTCTATTCATTCTTCCACCAACATATTGTAGAGCTTCAAGGGAACAAGATTCAGCGGTTGAGATCGACTTTAGAGGTTAGGATTGGGTGATAAGAAGGTGGGCCACACATGTTTTTTTTTTCTCCATGGAAGCCATGGATGATTCATCTCATGGGGTTGCTTGAGAGAATGAGAGAGAGAATGAGAGAGATGATGGAGAGGAGTGATAGGAGAGAGGGAGGAGTGGTGTGTAAGAGATAAGGCATGAAAAGTATGGATCTCTTTGACTTTTGGGATAAGAGGAACAGGCTAAGCATGGGTTGCTTTAATTAGTTGGTGGGAGAGGTATGAGTGAGCGATTTGATTGATGTGATTGATGTGATGTTGGATAGAGATTCTTTTTTTTTTTTGAGATTTGTAATGCGCGGCGTCTTTCCTCGCATCGAACGCTGGCCCACATCTCCCGACCAAGGTATCGCCTCGATACGTGAGTCGCGACATCGGAACCGCGCCGGTGACGCGGTCGCTATGGTAAAGGTCTTGAGTTGAGTCGACTCAGGTTAACGACGTGTGACTCAAGGTCGCACACAAATATCGGTTAAGGGTCGAAGGTTGCCGGAATTTGACCGGTAAGACTGCGAAAGTGTACGGAACAGTACGATCTAAGATACGGGGCTTACATAATTCACCATTAATCTCTTAAATTTTTCTAGTTTAGATTATATCTTCTTCTACTTCTAATTCTAGTTACTTTCAGATTAATTATAAAGTTCAGTCTCTATAGATTTGACCTCGGTCTTATCAAGATTATTAGTACGTCATGACAATATACTTAGGGTTGTGAACAAGTTTTTGGCGTCGTTGCCAGAGATTGACGGTTGCTTTTTTAAAAAAAAATTAGCTAGTTTTAGAATTAGTTTAAGATTATGATTTTTCTATTTTTAGGATTATGTTTTATTTTCTATTTTTAGAAACTTTCTAATTCTATAATTTCTTTCTTTTTTAGAAACTAACTCCTCTTTCTATTTTTTTTTTATAGAAATTTTTTAATTTTAGATTTTCTATTTTTAGAAACTAACTTATTTTGTTTTGTTTTGCAGCATCCTAACACAGAACTCTCTAATCTGATAACTTCTTTCTAACTTCTTCCCTCTACTTACTTTCCATATTGCTGTATGATTTTTTCTTTTCATTTAAGATTAGATTCAGGATTAGAGTTTCACCATACAAGAGTGGGTACGTCAGTATACTAAGATGGATAAGAGATATTAGGGATGAATATATGATGATTATGATAGAAATCAACCTATGTCTCAAAATTTTTCTGAAACCATCATTAAGAACTGACCAAAATATTATGCTCCATCGGTTAAAAAGCCTTTACGGGATCATATGCGGGAGAACAATTATACCCCACGGATTAAGAGAATAGTGTGTGAATGTTGGGGTTGTCAGAATTATGGGAGTGAGAGTTATAATCAATCATTAAACAAGAAGAAAATAATGACAGATTATATTATGGCTAATAATATGTATCAACAACTATTATATTCTCCCACTTATGATTCGTATGACTATGATCAGTGGACACATCAATGTTGGAAAGATGAACCAATAATGCATCGTAGTGATAATTATCTTGGGTCCTCTACCTTTGAAATTCAACCAGAAATAATCCAAGCGAATTCAATTCAAAATTTCATCCAAACTTTAGAGCTCAGCTAGCAAAATACACTCCAAAAACTGCAAGAACTTAGAAAAGATATTCAACAGCGAAGTTCACATGATGCAATTGTGAAAAACTCTGAAATTTGAAATGAGGAGTTGGATTCCATTAAAGAGCATACGGTTCAATTTTTCGATGAGTCGATCTTGATGACTGTTCAAAAGAATGATCAAGAGACATGGGTGTATCCCAAATATAATGATGATAATACACTTCACTCACATGACACACTTAGTTTCAATGATGAGGGAGAGGTTAGTTTATTCGAATCTCAACCCAATTTATGAGTAGAATGTGAGAGAAGCAATCTCATCCCAAGTATATACTGCACTGAATTGGAAGATGATGAGTATTGGGATGACGATCATGAATGTGCAGCCCAAATTCTTCTGAAATCAATCTCAAGTTTGGTTTAGGTCAACGATCAAGGGGTACAAGAAGTGGTTAACCATAATGATTTACTCCACCCATCTGACGTAACTGTTTTAAATATAGAGAATGAGTTCTTTCGACCAACCCTTCTAACTCTTGTGAGTTATGTTTAGACCACTCCTCTGAATTGAATGATGATATGATTCAAGAGATGGACGAGTCACTCGATATGATCCTGAGAATTGAAACCATCTAGTTAAAGCCACCATTTGAGTTACCTACCCTTGACAATACAATGCCTTTACTGGGTGGGACCAATGAACAAAGTGTTCACTTCAATTCGTCGTATGTTGATTTTCAATTTGTCTTTGCAGGGCAAGAGCAAGAGAGCATGCGTCCATCCATTTTCTAAGATGATGGAATCCTTGGGCAAATCATCACACACTTCAATGAAAAAAATGAGTCACTCTCATCTGAATTTCTCAACTCCCGGATAATTACTTGGCACACTTTGCAGATTCAAACGATCCTATGATAATAAAAAAAGTGGATGCCTCGTAAGACAATACCACAATAGTTGTCACGGACCGAGAAAACCCTTATTCGTAAGTCCCTCCTTCCCTTGATCCTAAATGTCTACCATTAAAGGAGGAGGATCTGAAAATTGAGCCAGAGTCTGAAACTTCGGAATGTATCAAGACTACATCACTTTCTGAGAATTTTTCTGAATTTCATCTGTGTAGTCTCTGATTTACCATGGGGTACTAACTCTGAAACTTTTTTTTTTATCACAGGTGAATCGTATATACTACACTTTAAAAGATTAAAAGGAAACCTTATGCTGAGGTATATAAGTTTCTCTAGAAATTCATGCTCCAGATCATCCAAGCTTATTACAAAAAGGGCTTTTGGATGATCTTGTTGAGAAATCTACTAAGAAATTTATCAAGATATTAGCCGGAAAAGGAATCTTGCGGCATGACTAAGTAGCTTTTCTCCTGCTATTATAGGACTAAGGTAATTTACTTTATATCATTCTAAGATAGTTTGCTTTCCATTTGCTTTAGGTAGTTTACTTTTTATGGTTTAAAATCTTGTGTTAACCTACTCTCACATTGCGATCCTTTTGGAAAAGCCTCTTGATTTCTTCCTCAGCTACTATCTTTCCATTACTTCTCATTTACTTTCATTGTCTTATGTACATTACATGCTTATATCTTTTACATTAAGGACAATGTAGATTTTCGGTTGAGGATGAGAGATTAGGTAACCTAATTAGTGTTTTCTCAGTCTTGAGCAAAAATTATAAAAAATTTTGAATTTTTTCTGAAAATTCTTATGAATTCTAGTTGTTTTGAAGGATATTTTTGATTTAAGAAGTATAAGATATTTAATGTTGGTGATTTATGACTCTTGGATTCGGGTACTTGTTAGATTTCATAGTTAAGTTCAAATTATTAATCCATGACTAGAGGTTTTAAATATTGATTAGGTCATGATTTCACATGTCACATCTATCTTACACATTAAGGTTTCAGTTCGATATTGAATTGTTAACCTGGTGATTATTAAGCATGGAAGGAACCATCCTGGGCAATTTTTCTATCATGTTCAATAAGAAGAATTGAAAAAAATAATAATAAATAAATAAATAAAAAGAGAGAAAAAGAGAATACTGAGCAAAAAAATAATTATTGTCGAAAATGGCTATTTATTAAAGATCTTTAAAAAGGTTGACATAGCGTAAAAGCCATCGATGGAAAAATCCAAAGCTAGAAGAATGAAAAATTGAACTGTAAGGAAAATTTTGGTTTAAGTTATGGTTATCTTGAATGCTCTTTTGTTTATCAATGTTATCATAAAAGTAGAGAATTGAACCTTTAATTGTGGTAAGTTTAGGTTTCACTATGCACCCATGGAATTCGAAATAACAAATAAATAAAAAGAGAGAAAAAGAGAATACTCAACAAAAAAATAATTGTCGTCAAAAAGGACTATCTATTAAAGATCTTTAAAAAGATTGATATAGTGTAAAAGCCATCGATGAAAAAATCAAAAGCTGAAAGAATGAAAAGTTGAACTGTAAGGCAAGTTTTGGTTTAAATTATGGTTATCCTGAATGCTCTTTTGATTATCAATGTTATCATGAAAGTAGAGAATTGAACCTTTAATTGTGGTAAGTTTAGGTTTCATTATGTACCCATGGAACTCAAAATAATAAATAAATAAAAAGAGAAAAAAAGAGAATACTTAGCAAAAAAATAGTTGTCGTCGAAAAGGGCTATAGATTAAAGATCTTTAAAAAGGTTGACATAGCGTGAAAACCATCGATGGAAAAATTAGAAGCTGAAAGAATGAAAAATTGAATTATAAGGCAAGTTTTGGCTTTAGTTATGATTATCCTAAATGCTCTTTTGATTATCAATATTATCATGAAAGTAAAGAATTGAACCTTTAATTATGATAAGTTTATGTTTCACTATGCACCCATGGAACTCGATATTTAGAATTACTCTAAATAGGGATTAATACCTTGAACTTGATTATGAAAATTACCAAGTGCTGGAGTTTGAGAGAAAGTAATATTCAACATTGATGTATCTTGGAATTCTATTATCTAGATTGCTCTTCAAACACCACTTAAGTTTATAAAAATTATCCTGTAGTTCTCAAATTATTTTTGGTATACTTTACTCAGGACTAGCAAAATATTAATTGGGGATTATGTTGAAGGTCAAATATTACATATTAGACCCCAGTTATTACCTAATTTTACGAACATGATAATAGTTAATGTTCTATTTTAATCAAGTTTTTGTTGCAAGGTGAATTTAGGAGTTTGGACTGAAAAGGATGCTAAAAGTATGAATTTGATACTCAATAATCACTAAGGTAAGGGACGGATCTTAAAAGACTAAAATCGAAAAATTTACACGCCAAAGATCAGAGAAAATCAGGTGATTGAAGTTAAAGGGGTTTGAAAGTTTCTTGAATACAAGATCACAGAGTTCCCACCATTTATTTTGTTCGAAACTTTATATCTGGCCTGAGGACCCTAAATACATTGTACACGTCAAAATTCAGCCCTTGGATCTTTGTGAAAGTGGCCCAACGGACATATCCACCACTAAATCACTAATTTGGGGCTCACCTGATATCTGAATATGCTTCAATTTTGCTCTCAAACCCTTAAATTGGATGGAGAAGAGGATGAATGGAGTAGATTTATCAAAAACATCATCATACGACCCACACACGTGATGCGTGTGCACAGCAGGTGCACGACAACACCGCACCGGACTAAGACTTCTGGTCAAAGTCGACTGACCCGACTCCCATCTCTCCTTTCTCACAACGATCGAACAACTGTCCACTATGATTCCTAGTGGGCCACCATTGTCCATCATTTGGACGATCCGGATCGTCCATTCGATTAAGGGGTGGCCACGACCCTGGTCATGATCTTCATTTGCATCCATGCACGTGGCATGAAGATCACTGTCAACCCCAGGACAAATGATGGGAAGATTTGATATAGTGGGTCACACCAAATTTGACCAAAACCACCCCTTCCTGACCAGTTTTTCGTCAGGAATCCAATTGACGGGTGGATTTCTCTAAAAAATCACTGTGGGGCCCACCGAGCATCCTAACACAACTCCCTTGCACAATTACGCACGTCCGGATGTCCAGCCTTCTGTGAGCCGTAGTGTGATCATGGACATAGTCGGATTTGTGATCCGGATCATCAAGAAGATGCAGGGGGTGGTCTTGACCCCCTCCATGAAGTCTGCATAAAAAGATCGAGACATCCACCGTCTCGAAAACTAGTTCAAATGCAGCTCTTTTACGCTTTCGCTGCGCATGCAATTATTTGCTGCGTAAACTCCACCAACTCCAGCCTCTTGTGCGTAAAACCCATCCACCAACCCTCCTCGGCTATAAAAGAGAGAAGGGAGAGAGAGAAAAGGATCATCGAGGGCAGCCGTGGAGGCATCTGGTGTGGAGCAAGAGAAGAGTAAATAGAGAGAGAGAGAGTGAAACGGCTACAAGAGTTCTCCTTCCTTCTTCCTGGTTTTTCTTTGTTTATGTCTTTCCTTAAGAGCATTTAACTTGATCATGTCTGGCTAAACCTCTTAACTAAGGCTAAGAGGTGAAGCTTGTAGTGTGTTGTGTTGTTTTTATGCTTTGATTAATGCTTTATTGAACTCTCTTGAATTCTAGTTTGATTATGAAGGAATATTCATAGTTTTGAATAGTTTATTGTGACTTAAATTAAAATGGATCTACAATAGCTTTGAGTATGTTCTTTTCATTATTATAATTGTAAAGTTAGGAAGCCATGTTATTCATCATTGTCTCATGGGCATGATTAGATGATGGAATCCTTCCTAACATTCATAACTCTTTTAGATTAGTTGTGGATTGGTTAAATTTTATTGTTTGTTTTGTCTCATGGGCATGGTTTTGTGATGGAATCAATTCTAATTCTCATACCTCTCGTCTCTTGAAAACTAGATCAAAGGAAGTTCAGATTTGGTTTTTAATGATATATCCTCCAACTGGATGAAGATGAGACTGTAAATCCAGTTGTGTTCGTGAATTAATCATAGATCTCCTTGATCTCTACAAGTGGATCCTCGGAAACCCTAGTTTTCCACCTTTGAAATTTATAAGTTTTGGTTAAAATAATTCACCATTATTCTTTTAAATTTTTCTGGTTTAGATTACATATTCTTCTAGTTCTAGTTCTGATTACTTTCAGATTACGCACAAGGTTCAGTTCCTGTGGATTCGACCTCGATCTTACCAAGGTTATTACTACATCACGACCCTACACTTGGAGTCATGAACACTTTTGTGGCCCATTAATGGTTAATCACAACTGCTTCATATGGTATGGTCCATACTGTTTATTTAACATGGCCCACTTGAGTTAGCTCATGTTAGGCTATGAGCCCAAAAACCAAGGTGATCCAAAACTCAAATAGGCCATTGTGTATGCAATACTAGAGATGGGCCACCCAACATTGAAACCTCATTGAGGCCCCTGCGAGTAGGTCTAATAGAACTTGCTAAGCAATCTCTGTGTGCATAAGCATTGTACTCCATGCATGCCAAAACAACGAATGTATGTTTCAATGATTAAGACTTGGCTGGACTCAAATGCCAACCTGACTAGGGACAGGAATTGTCTACACAGTCATTTTCTATAGCGCATAAAATATCGAGCTATGGGACTCACCATTTCTTCAAGTGAGGACCTTGACTCTTGTGTAAGGCCTAAATCTAAGAGTCCTTGTGTAAGGCTGCAAAGGTTAGATGTTAACCTGATATAAAATATTTGATAGTAAAATCCAATACACTCATAGAATGAATGCGTCCGCAGGGAGTGTAGAGTAGGCAAGTATCCGAACGACTATACATGATTATGTTTGTGATTTTCATTTACGCATCTATTTAATTATATTTATACGTTGAATGCTTAATTATATGCATCTATGATTAGATGAATGCTAGACATTGTTAATTAGCACATCCCACATACACATGAACACTATTATGCTATGGATATAGTTGCTTATCTTGCATATCGTTTGTATTCTATGTGTTTGGACCTCAAATGGCTTAAAAGCCTTAAAGTTATATTGTCATGCTTAGTTTAATTGTGAACTAGCTTAAGTTAGGCAATTAAGTTTTTAAGAGACATATTTTTAAATTAGTCCTAACCACCTTTTTTTAGGACATAACCTTCATTCATTAGTCCATCAAGGTCCGCACGTGTAACCGTGATAAATCCATTACAACACCAGTGAATTATCATTTTTTATCAATGGATTTTTGCAAAAACCACAAGTTGTTTCGGTGCACAAACACAAGCAGTCCAGGAATCCGACAACTCCTTCCCCTTTCCTTTCTTCCACTCTGAGTTGAGTTCAAAATCCTCTTAGATATAAAAAAAAAAAAGAAAAAAGAAAAAATCTCCCACTTCGAATGTGAACCAAAATGGGAGTTCTGTTTGAAATGCAACTTAAATCCCACTTCGAATGTGAACCAAAATGGGAGTTCTGTTTGAAATGCAACTTAAATCCCACTTCGAAAGTGAACCAAAATGGGAGTTCTGTTTGAAATGCAACTTAAATCTCTCACTCTAAATGTAAACCAAAATGAGAAACCAAAATGGGAAATCTATTTGAAATGCAACTTAAATCTCCCATTTTGAATGTGAACCAAAATGAGAAACCAAAACGGGAGTTCTATTTGAAATGCAACTTAAATCTCCCACTTTGAATGTGAACCAAAATGAGAAACCAAAACGGAAGTTCTGTTTGAAATGCAACTTAGATCTCCCACTTTGAATGTGAACCAAAATGAGAAACTTGAACGGGAGTTCTATTTGAAATGCAACTTACGCATGTTGTCGAGTTCATCCCTGATATTTTGCAAACGTTGTTGAGTTTCGGTTCATGTGAGTTCCACTGCTAGGGTTAGTTGAGATACCTACTCCATTCATCAATTTTGCAAGATCACATTAAAACATGGGCTGGGAAGTGGAACGGATCTGATGATCAGGTGGGCCACATTATACAAGATTTGGATAGGGATATACCTGTCTTAAAGCTTTCATTAGGGCCTGCCTGATGAATGGATCGGATCTTCTTGATGGTGGGCCTACAATGAAACCGGTGTGGATCGATTTACTTGTCTACTCCAAATGGCAGAGGAAAAAGAGTAACGAAAGTGGTTTCCATTCATGTCATTCAAGTGTGTAAGTTGATGGTGCATCCTATCTATTTAAGAAGTCATGCGTGCACACCTGTGAACTCATGTGTTGATGGATCTACCCCAACTATATGATTTGTTGGTTTGGGTTAGGTTATGGTCATAACATGAATTATCTGGACCGTGAGATTTGATGTAATTCGCATTCATTGGATTATTCTTGTTTTCAACAATTGGTTTTCAGATCCAACAATTGATTTTGGCTTATGTTCAAATATTAAAGCTTTAGGATTCAATAACAATGTTTAGTTGAAATTGGACAGTTGATTCTAGTGGTCTGACGGTAAGGATCGTGTGATCTAGTAGATGATCTTCTAATGGTAATTTATGAACTTTGGTGGATCTTGAAAATTTGGACTTGAGACTGATATTGTATGGTGAAATTAATCTAGAAGAGTAGAGTGGTATACGAAGTTTCATCTCGATTAAAATCTTAAAACCAGGTTTTTCATAATTTAAAGTATAGATGACTCATTCCTCCACATGCATTTATAATAAATTGGAATTTTCAAGTAACACCCGAAGACTATTGGTAAGCCAAGTATTGGAAAATTGGGGGTGTTATAGAGGCTCACTACATCCGTCTCCTCTTCCCACCTCCTACATCCATTGATGCATGCCCTTCACTAATCCTCTTGTTGCCCTTTACATCATATCAACCATCCACTCATCACCTATAACTCATGATGAGCTATTCCTGTCCTCTTGCTACCCTTACCCTAGTGTTTTTTAAAATAAAAATAAATTTCAAAAATAAAATTTATTTTTAGAAAGTAAATAAATATATTAATTATTTAAACTTTTCATAAATAATGTTTATAGCTAGTTGGTAAGAGAAGGGGTTTTTACTTATGCAACCAGGGTTTAAATCCCCTGGTTGCTTTATTAAGCGCACTTAGGGCCCGTTTGGCTAGGTGGATTGGAAGGGATTGAATGGTATTAGGGTGGATGGCGTGGATTTCTAGGTAATGATGGTGTTGTCAGTGGATTGTCTTGAGATTTATGGGATTGCTATATCCCTATATTGCTATATCCAGTCCGTCTGGCACGCCTGGCCAATTCGGGGAATAAACCTTCTCATCCCTTCCAATCCCACCAACCAAACACGTCCCAGGCAAATTTGAACGGATTAGGGTGGATTGAATGAGATTTAAAGGTAATGATGGTGTTGTCAGTGGATTCTCTGAAGATCCATGGGATTGGGATCAGATCACCGACTCTGTTTGGCAGGCCCGGCCATTCCCAGGATTTAACTTCCAATCCCTTCCACTACCATCCGATCCCTTCCAATCTAACCAGCCAAACGGGCCCTTAGCACGTACGCATCCTCTCAAGGAGCAAAAAGAGTCTTAGTCTTTTTGGCACTCAGTTCAAACTTTTTAGGTAATAGTATATTTATGTTATATTACCTTTTTTGTTGATTAAGAATAATTATGACATGATTATACATGTGGCATGTATGTCATATGTTGCTTATGTGAATACAGTTTTTCCTGTTAGATAATTGCTTCTATCTGAATGGGTATAGAAATAACCGTTATAGGACAAAGAGTCATGTCCTTTCCTGGAAGGCAATTATTGGTTGTAAATGCGTATGGATTTCTTGAAGAGACACTTTAGCAGCTCTTCAGGAAGAAATCCATAACCTTTCAATTAATATAAATCTTGGATACTATAATCCAAAAGAAGATACTCTTATCCTTAAAAGCATATCATCTTCTATGCAATTACTCTCAATTTAATCTCTTGCTGAATTTTTCTGAACGTCTTAAGGCATATCGTGTCAAAACTAGAGATCTATTCAACACTTAAATGTGTAAATTTTGATGGAGATTTTTCTCCTCATTGCTGGAATCGATAAAATCGAATGAATTTCGATATCATTGATAATTGCAGGATTTTTCAATCCTGGTCGCTGGACTGTTTTTTGTCTTGTCGATATGATCGAGTGACCTTCCGATCATATCGAGGATGTTATCGAGAGTGTCTCGATGGCATCGATAATTGATGAAATTTTATCCTTGGTTGCTGGACAGTTTTGGTCCTGTTCCGATATGATCGAGCGACTTTCAGATGGCATCGACGCTGTTATCGAGAGACCTTCGATATGATCGAAGAATTTCGCAGATGTGATTGCGGAAGCGCAGATTTTATGGATTTTATTTCTTATTTAAGTTCTACTTCTTTCTATTCTTATATAAAGGGGTGTATTTGGGATTTGGGTGTATTCTAGAGTTTTCTAAAGCTTTGCAAGGGTTTTCTAAACGGCTTAGGGTTGTGAGAAAGAGAGAGAAAGCTTGTGGAAGGGAGGCTATGCTCGTAGAGGTGATATACCATATCTCAGCGCTTTCACGTCCTCGTAATCGGTGAGATCTCTTCATCTTCTTTGTTTCTCTTACTGTTTATCCGCTCCTGCGTGAGTGAAGAAGGTTTGATCCAAGTGGTGTATGCTTGTGATCGGTTGTAACGTTCTGCTTTATAGTCGATTGTTGATCTGGACGAGCTCCCATAGTTTTTACCTCTTTGAGGGTTTTCCACGTAAAAATTTCTAGTGTTGTGTGATTGATGCTTTGATTTACTTCATTGCTTTTATTATCCCATAATTCTAATTTGTTCTGGAGGGCTAGATCCTAAGGTTTTGTGCAAGGCTCCCAACAAATTTTTGTGTTGAAAATCGGATTGAGAGTTCATTGTATCCTGAAGATAATTTGTAGATTTCCTTCGTTTGCACTTGCTGGAACTTCTAGAAAAAGAGCAGTAAATCTATCTTGAGAAATTAATTATTCAAGTCGAGCCTTGAACTTGATAGATCTGATCATTTCATTTTCATTTTCTTCTATCATCCGTTGTGTCTTACATTTCTAACAACCCTTGCATCACCATCCACTCATCACCTACAGCTCATGATGAGTTACTCTTCTCAAAGCTGTATATAAGAAGAACTCGTACGCCCTTATAGCACATTTTTCTTATAAAAAATAAAAAGGAAAAAAGAAAAAAAGGAGAGAGAAAAAAAAGAAATGAGCTTGCAGAGGTGGGCCATACCCATACCTTAAGATCAAGGCATACAGACTTCCCACCAAGATTTACTTGTTACACATGTGAGTGCATACCTGCCTCCCCACACACACGTACGCACGCACAACCCCTTTGAACTACTTCCTTTTTACTTTCCATGATTTGATGGCCAAAGGTTTAGTGCCTAAGATGGCCTAGGCGGGACCCTAGACAACCCACTCTTTAAGGGAAACGGATTGGCTACTCCGCCTGACACCAGCCAATGGCTGGTTGTCGGTGCTATGTGGGCTCACCATGATGTATGTGTTTCATCCATGCCATCCATCTATTTTGACAGGTTATTTTACAGTATGTGACCAAAAACGAGATACATCATAATCTTCAGTGGATCACATTACAGGAAACAGTGTTGAATAAGTGTCGACCATTAAAAAATATTTTGGGGCCATAAAAATTTTAGATCAAGCTGATTTTTGTGTTTTCCCTTCATCTGCGCCTGTATGACCTAATCAACATATTAGATGTCAAATAAACATTACAGTGGGCCTTAGGAGGATTTTGATGGTGGATATCCAATCACTAATGTTTTCATATAGTGTGGTCCACCTGAGATTTATATACGTATGATTTTTGGGATCAAGCAATAAAATGATCTGTAAAAATGGATGAACGGAATGGATGAAACACATACATCATTATGGGCTCCACAGATCACCGACCATCAGCCAAGGGCTGGTGTCAGGGGGAGTAGCCAATCCGTTCCCCTCTTTAAGTGGCTTAGACGCTCTTACGAGGTCCCACATGTTGGACTGTTGCGACGATCTAAGGTGCCTACCACTTGGACTTCTAAAGGGTCGTAATCTTTAAATGGACAGTTTGAATGGCCTAAAAGTGAGTCATTTATGGGACTTCTAAAGGTATATATAGACTTGTCCCTGAATGTTTATGGAAATTTTGAACTTAAATGGGCCTAGAAGATCCAGCATGGACCAATCCAACTTAGCCCCAAAACTGTGGTTTGGGCCCTTGTTTGAACCCCAAAATAATGAAACTTAGAGCTGTTTGGGCCCGACTGTTGCGTCAACCTTGTTGGTCTCATATGAGTCATTTAAAGTACTTTTATGATGGACTTAAAACCTATTTTTGGACCCATAAAAAATGAGCACATGTTTAATGCATAACACATGCATGTAGGCCCCTTGATTTGACTCAAAACTATATAAGACCGGAGACCCCATTGAGCCCGACTACTTGGGCTAACCTAGCTAGCCAAAAGGAGCCATCCAATATATAAGTTTGAAGTGAGCCTAGCTAGACCCATACTTAGGTTCACCAAAGATGGGACCAAGACCATCCCTTAGACTGTGCTTGAGGCCTCCCAAATGGACCCATAGTTAGGGCGATTGGGAGGCCCAAACCGTCCCAACCTTTGGTCGGTTCGGGGGGCCACAACCTCCCACTCATTATTCAATTGGGTGGTCCACTTTCAGCCCTCATCTCATGCACGTATAATGCCTCTGTAACATTTAAATGCTGCCATTTGATGTCAAATGGTTCCTTGAGTTTATGCTGCAATGTTTAGTGTAAAAGTGCGGTGTATGTTGCTGAATTTTAACTCTTATTGAGACTCGATTGAACCATTTTATTGGGCCATTTAAACTATTATATAAGGCCCTTAGATCAAACCTTGAATTATATTCGAGATGACCCCCTATTCTAATTCCTAAACTACGCTCAACTGGGAGCTTAAATTACGCTTAAAGCAGAACACCACACCCAAATGTAGGACTATACTCACTGGACATCCTTAAGTTCATTACTATTATATTATTGAATTTACGTGGATTGTCTATAAATACTTTTTAGATCTTTTTTTTTAATCCACAATATTATATGTAATAAACCTTGTGCAGTTTTTACATGTATATATGAATGACATATACTACAGTGAAAATTTTGGTTTTACTTTACATAGAAATCACAACCTGCTTAGACATATTAGAACAGAATTTTATAATTTTTTCGGTCGTGCATGCATTCCAATTCGGGACAATGGCATGCATGTTGGGTGCTGGATTGAGGTGTGACAAACTTAGTACCAGAGTATAAGATAGAATTTACCTAGGGGTTAATCACTGGTTTGGGAACTTAGAAATGATGAAATTTAAAATTCTCAATTTATAAACTTAGCGAGAATCAGAATCCCCGATTAGAAAACTTAGAGACTCTAAACTTAGCATCCTAAATTAAAAAAACTTGAAAATATTGAAATTTAAAATATTTTTTTAAGGAATCTATCCAAACACCACTACATATGCCAAAGTGCCATGGTATTTTCTTGCCATCCATCGTATGAGCATCATGATACAGATTCAATAATGTCTACTTACTAATCAATTACTAATCAATTGAGCTATACGGTTTTAAAAAATGATGGCTAGAAAAGCCCAATGAAGCTTTTGGAAGGCATTCTTTGTTAGAAATAATCTGTTGGATACACCGAAAATAGAAAAATAAAATAAAATATAAAATTCGTTTCATTAGGCTAAATCATGTAAAATGATACGTTATCCTTAGAGCGTGATTCGCCCCCTTATCAATTGTTGATGGGTTACAAGCAAATTGCTTCCAGGATAAGACAAATCTGTTTGGATCCGGCATGCAGCAATCACGATAGGTCCACTATGGAACAGTTTAACGCAGTATGTCTGTTCTAACAGAATCAAATAGTGAAAATATTTATAGTATTCTATAGAGGAGATCTGGAGTATATCTGATGGGAGAGATGGTGTCGAGATGATTGATTTTGGATTGGAATGGTCCAGTTTATATAGGCACCAGGTAGTGGACCGTTGCTAAGTGTCTATCAATGATTTAGAAGGTTTGAAAAAAGTTTTTCACCGTTGACCATTAATTCTAACCTTTTCTAGTCATCGGATTACAAGATCTAACCGTTGGATTATCATAGCCCATCCATTTTCATACCGTTGTGGCTTTCAAGGTAGCTAGCCATTTTCAGAAACTACTGAACGTTTCGAATTTATGATCCGACCGTTCTCAGTCGCCTATAAAGTCTTGATTCATTTCAGACCCACCGCACCTAAGCTCTTACCAAACCTAACACACTACAATTACACCATTTCTTGACGTTCAGCAGTTTCTGAAAACTGTAGCTGCCTTAAACACCACAACAATTCGAAAATAGACGGGCTATGATGAACCAACGGTTAGATTTTGTGATCTGGCAACCAGAAACGATTGGAATTAGTGGTCAACGGTCAAAAACATTTTTCAGACGTTCTGAACCATTAATAGTGGCCTAACAACAGTTCACTACCTGATGCATATATAAACTGGACCATCATCTCAACACCATCTCTCACATCTAATACACTCCAGATCTCCTCTATAAAATACGGTGAACATTTCTACTGTCTAATTCTGTCATAACAGATTTACTATATTAACTTGTTACACAGTGGACCCATCGTGATAGTTGCATGTCGAATCCAGACATACTTGTGTTATCTTGGAAGCAATTTTCCTATAACCGATCAATAATTGATAAGGGGATGAATCACGCTTCCAGGACAGCGTATCATTTTATGTGATTTAGCATAGTGAAATGAGTTTCATATTTTATTTTAATTTTTATATTTTGGATATATCCAACATATTATTTACTAACAATCTTTCCCCGAAAAGCATCAGAACATGTGGCCCACCCAATGGAGGATAACCCCTCTGTGTGTGCACGAGTTGGCATGACGTGTAAAGGGTCATTCTTATCAAATGCACGTGGGCTTTACAAACTTCAAAAATGAAAAACCTTGTAACTCATTATCAAAACTGGCTTCCATATGCACATCCTCCTCGGACATTCCCTACATGAAGCATGTGTATGATGATCTAAACCACTAATTCATCATAAGGTTTGAAAATTGGATACAGTAAAAAATTTTAATTGATTGGACAACCCTAACCACATAAAAATGTTATACAAAAGCTAACGACTGGATGTTGTTGAGTTTTGTAAACTGTTTTAAACGGTTGTGATCTTTAGCTTAAAGTAGATTCATGGTTGTCCACTGTAAATGGACGGTTCAAATCACCATACGCGTATGTCATTTGTACGGTATAGGACCTAGGAGTACAAAAATTTCATCATCTCAGGTGGATTGGACTACTTACATGGTAAGAGATGCATAAAATAACTAGAACTGAAATAAAGCTCCAGTCAGAAAAGTGCGGAGCTACTGCGTGGTGTGCCCCGGACCACCAACTTCCATGTTGCATTGGCGTTACCAAGTTTGGTGGGGCCCACAATGATGTATGTGTTATATCCACACCGTCCAATCATTAATTTACGGTCATTTTAGGGCATTAAACAGAAAATGAGGCAGATTCAAAGCTTAAGTGGGCTACACCATAGAAAGTAGTTGGGATTTAACATCTACCATTGAAAACCTTTTGGGGCCACAAAAGTTTTGGATCAATTTGATATTTGTTTTCTCATACCCATGTGGCCTCATAAACAGGTTGGATGACAAATAAACATCATAATGGGTGTTGGGAAGGTTTCAACTATGGCATTATTGTCCCTAGTGCTTTCTAGGGTGTGGTCCACTTTAGCTCTGGATCTGTCTCATTTTTGGGCTCAAGGTGTAAAATGATCTGGTTAAATAGAGAGACAGTATAGATATAAAACATACATCATGATTGGCCCCACAAAACCTAGTGATGTCAACACACCATCGTGGTCGGAGGTGTGTGGCACACCACCCAATCCACTTTTGTAAGGTAGCTTACTTCCACCCCATTTGACACCTTGGATTTGGTGGTAAATAGGTGTATTTTAAATCTAAATAGCTTTTTTTTTTTATTCGTCAATTTTAATTTTAGAGGTAAATAGAGTTCAAAGTATTTCAAATCTATATTTTTATGTGATTTAAAATCTCAACAAAATACTAAGATTATGATGTAACCATAAGGAAATGACTTTTTTTTGCCTCTTTTTAAGAGTATGAGAGTTACTCAGGTAACAAATAACAAATGTGTGTCTAAGATATTAATTCATTAGATATATGGTATGTTGATCATACTCTAAAATAATTTAATTATCAACTACAACACTAAAATCATATCAATAAAATGATCTGGACCATCTAAACATTGGACATCTAAATGGATGATTAAAAATCGTCAATGAGTCGCTTATTTGTGATCCTTGCATTTATGGCTCATCCAAAGTTCAGAATTTTCTCTTTTTTGGCCAAAGTTTATATTTTAATAAACTTATTATAATCATTCTACAAAATATCACATGTATATACTAATTTGACATTTAAAGGCTAATTTAGCTAATCAAATCTACGTTTTGTGAATGCACCTAGAGAGTGTTTGGCCCATGGTATTGGGAAGGATTTGGTGGGATGGGATAAGCCTAATTATTACATATGATAGGGATTATCTCCTTTTATTAAGGAGTAAGATTAATTGCATGTTATATTTGTAATAAGACAAGATTTACTCTTTGCTTTACTCTACGTTGAATAGATATACACATCATCATTTGAAACTATTGAGAATAACACATGTATTATATTTAAACTGTTCATCTGTTATATAACCTTATTTTATGGCATCGGCATAAAAATGAGGCAGATCCAAAACTTATGTGTCCCCAAAGAAGTTTTCAACCGTAGGTGCTCAATCTCCACTGCTTTCAGTTGTGAGGTTCACTTGAGCTTTAGATTTACCTGATTTTTTTAGCCCATGCTCTAAAATGATCTCAAAAAATGGGTAGACGGTGTGCATATAGTCCACACATCATGGTGGGACCCCACGCAACTTGCTAACATTGAGTCGAATTGGCACGGAACCAAATGCAATTGTATCCCACCTAATCCCATCCAATACCTTTCAAATACAAGCTTCCAAACGAAAATTTTTAATTCTAATGCATTTCAACCATACTCCAATGATGATTCCGAATCACCTTCATTCTAATGTAATTGTTAATATAGATTCTAATGCATCCCAACTCAGCACCCAAACGGGAGGAATCTGCTTCTGCCTTGTAAGCTAGTCCACTCGGACCCACCACAGGGATACCCACGTGGCTGAAGCTTTGTGGGACCCATCCTGATGTACATATGCCGTCCATCCATTGTATCGGTAGCAGGTTGTTGTGAGGCCCACTACGTAATGCATGCATATAATAAAGTCCTTTCCCTTATACCATGCACCCAAAAATCAGCCCATAAAAAAACCCAAGTGGTCCACACCATCTAGAAGAGTTGGGTGGGGACGCCCAATCAATAAAAACGCCCCGACAGTCAATCAGACCTGCTGTCTTGTATCTATGCCATCCAATCCACTCGTCATATGTGCCCCGCCAGGATAAAAGGACATGTTTTAAGCATGATACGACGCTGTTTCATGCATTATGGCACATGTAAATTTAGGATCGACAGGTTTTATTTTGAAAGGTGGACAGAAGGGGAGAAAAAGGATAAAAGGTGAGTCTAATGCCATCATGTGGGCCCGTTGTAGCTCTATAAAGACCACATGTTGTGATGGTACGGATACGGTGTGACCCTACCTAACATAAAACAATGTACTCTTTCGGTGGCTTGATTTGATTAGTTTCCAAATGAAAGATTTTGTTGCTGGAAATTGTATCTTCCTTTCGATTGTCTGACGTCAGACCCATTTCCATGGTTAGCCCTGTCTAAGAATCATGGATATGCTGCAACCATTCTCAGGTGCCCCATGAAAAGGCGTTAGATGTGCCTGGCATATATGAGGCCCACAATTACAAGGATAAAATAGTCATTTTAAATAAGAGAATCTTTACCTTTCACCAGAGACCACTTGCATTTGACGGCCGCAGCTTCGGTAGATCCACATCGGTGGGTGGATCCATGACTGTGGGACCCACCGTAATGTTACATCCATGCCATCCATCCGTTTTGAGAGCTCATTTTAGGATATAGTACCAAAAATGAAACAGATACAAATGTTAAGAGGATCACACAACGGGAACGAGTGGTGATTGACTACCCACCATTAGAAACTTATTGTGAGCCACTGGAATGTTTGTTTTCCATCCAACCTATTGATAAGGTAAAAAATGACTGGATTAAGGGACCAAATAAATATAAGCTTGATCCAAAACTTTCGTGGCCCACGAAAAGATTTTAAACGTGGATAACCAGTTTCATGTGGTGTGGTCTGCCTTTGATGTTGATCAGCTTTATTTCTACCCAAGCGGCGCCCGCATTTGACAAACCTAACTACGACTTTTCATTGGGCCCCGTTAGGGATTGTAGGAATCGCCTTCAACCCAGCAGACAAATCAGTTCCAAATATAGGAAGTGTCTTGATTGAAGGTCCAAAGTCCGGACGACGATTAGCTACTGACAGCGCTGGTAGTGAGATTGACGACGGAAATTCCGTCATCGTGTTATGTGCGCCTAACCGTGATGTATGTGTTGTATCCACACCGTCCATCCATTAGGAGAGATCATTTTAAGGCATGAGCCAAAGAATGAGTTAGATCCACAACTCAAGTGGACCTATCAGACAAAACTGGGCGTATCCAACAGCTACCATTAAAACTTCTTATGGCCCAGAAGTTTTCAATCAAGCTGATATTTGTGCTTTCCTTCGTCCATGTCTGTGTTAACTTAGATCTCAAAAAAACATCATGGTGGGACTTAAGAAGGTTTCAACGGTAGGAATCACTGTCCCACTGTTTTCTGTGGAGGGGCCCAATTGAGTTTTGGATCTGATTCATTCTTTGGCTTATGCCTTAAAATAATTTCTACAAATAAATGGACGGTGTGGATACAATACATACATCATGAAGGGGCCTACAAAACTTGGTGACGTCACTTCAGCACCGAATTCCCCACTGACTCTGTCAGTAGCCAATCCGCATCCCCAAAGTCCTTTTAACCTGATGCTCGGACTCCTAAAATGCCTCTTGATGGCTTAGACACATGTATGAAACTCACAGCTCAATCTACACAACAGAGATACTAATACATATGATAAATGAGAAAGGAAAACCACAAATGTATGCCATTCACTTTCCTCAACTAAATTGCACATCTCATCATTCAAAGGAACAATAACCTTATTACAAATGACTTGAAATTAAATATTTTTAAAAATAATTGTATATTAAATCTTTAATTGAAATCTATGATAGCAGCAGCCAAGCCATACAAATTAGATACTATATATTTCATGTACACATAATTTAAAAAGTTTTATTTACATGTGACTTCTAAAATCCTCCTTTAAATTAAAATTTTAAATGTTAATATTCCTTCATGCAAACAAGTACAAAAGTAAATGAAATGATCCACATTGGACCCACAAGTTTAATTATTATATATAAATACATAAAAAGAGATAAAAATGTAATAATTCAAATGAATATTTATAAATTTCAAACAATTCAAACATAAAAATTAATTGAGTTTAAATTTAAAACAATTCAAACATAAAACCACTCTATCCATTCAGAGGCATTTGGGCCGACACATTAATGGTTATATCATCTTTAAATTTGAGCTATTACAAATAATTTATATATAACTAGGGCTATACACACAGTCGAGTAAAGTCAGGTGGGTCAAGCTTGGCTTGACTCATCCGTGCTCTTTTCAAGCTTGAGCTTGGCTTGTTTGTCAAACCTTTTGAGTCGAACTCGAGGGGAGCTAATGGATAGAGTGAGGCGAGCTTATCTCGAGTCGAGTCAACCCTGCTCCGAACCTGCAATCAACCCAACCCACACATAATTCAATCCAGTCATTAGACCCAACCAAGCCACTTGACCTGACTGATCCAACCTGCACTTGACCAAACTGCCAAATCAAATATTAAGGCAATAATATATGTAAATTATTAGATAAAGTCATAGAGGTATCATGTTGTTGGTGCAGAGAGATAAAGAGAGCTCGTGCAAGTAGCCAAGTGCAGGCCATACGGCTGAAATAAGTTAAGCAGACACAGAGTCGAGCTTAGGTAAGTGGCCGAGTGAGGATGGAGAGAGAGAGAGAGAGAGAGAGAGAGAGAGAGAGTGGAGCTCAAGCACAATGAGTTGGGTAAGAAAGTAAAATGGTAAGAAATGAACAGACAGATAAAATAGGATTTCAATTTTAACTATATATATATATATATATATATATATATATATATATATATATATATATATTCGAGTTGAGCCGAGTTTGAGTCAAGTCAAGTCAAGTCAAAATTTATTATCATCGAACTCAGCTTGTTTTCAAAACGAGTTAGATTATATAAGGTTGAGATAGATCTAGCCGAGCCGAGCAAGATTTTTGAGCTAACTTGGCTGATGTATAGCCCAATATATAGTTATTAGTTATTATCAATCATCTCGAAAACTTGTTCAACTCTACAATCTTGAATTTCTTGAACCATCAGCCCCATGGTGAACCTGCCTGATTTTTGTGCCAGGCAATCTACACAATCAAATCCATCCAATTGACGGCTTGGATCTCACACTTGAATTCAGGTTTACACATTTGGTGGATTATACATGAGCTGCCTAATGCACGTGTGTTTGCGTAGGGAAGCTCCAACACGCATCAACAAGCGTTTATCATATTTACTTCAGTGGTAGGTTTGTGTTTCACATGTTTTTGTAGTGAGAAGTAGAACTCCCCGGAAGGGTCCCTTTCAACCTACAGCGGACCGCTGATGAGGTATTATAAATGCTAGAGCATGAGTTTCAGTGTGTACAATTGGCACCATTATTATGCAATCCAAACCGTTGATATCATACACCCCCTATCAAATGGCCCATGCTCCAAAAAAATTAGTAAACATTTCAATATGTGACCAACTACACAACAGGAAAAAGAAGAAGATAAATACATGAACGAGTTCCTATTTTGATAGATAAATTGGCAAATATCCCTCACCTAGGAACCTCTGATCTGGTAGATTTTTGTTTCATGGGTCATCTATGATGGGTCCCATGAAATAAACGTTTCAGATCACTGAACCGTGGGACCACTTGTACGAATAGAGAGCCCAAACGTACTGTTAAATGGGCGCATTTAATTGTAGATAAGACGGGCCCCAGGATGAACGGTTAGGTCAGTGTGGGCCCTACTAGCCTACCACAGAACGGCTCAGGTGCTCATATTATAATAATCTATCGTTTATGCCTTACGCAGTTTTGAAAAGTAAAAAGACGAGTCGTGGATAAACCATGCCTCTATTTCAACTCTCCCTGCATTAACGTTTGCATGCGACACACATGCCAACCAGGAAAGTTCGTGGAACATCTGAGCGGTGCATGAGGTGGACCACACCTTGAAGTCGAGGGAAACGGAATGGCTACTCCCCCTGCCACCAGCCAATGGCTGATGGTCGGTGCTCTGTGGGCTCCATCATGATGTATGTGTTCCATCCATTCCGTCCATCTATTTTTATAGAATAATTTATGGTAATATACAAAAAATGAGGTACATCCCAGTCTCAAGTGGACCACATTACAGGAAAAGGTGCTGAATGAACTTCGACCTTTAAAAACTTTTTTGGGGCATAAAAGTATTGGATCAACTTGATCCTTGTTTTTTCCCTTCATCTGGGTCTTTATGACCTAGTCAACAGATTGAATGTCAAATAAAAAGTACAGTGGGGCTTAGGAGGATTTAAATGATGGATATTCAATCACTATTATTTTCCTGTAGTGTGGTCCACCTTAGATTTATATCCCTCTCAATTATGGGATAAAGATCTAAAATGATATTTAAAAATGGATAAAGGAAAGGGATGAAACACTTAAATCATGGTGGCACTCACAGAGCACCGACCACCAGCTCCGGGGCTGGTGTCAGGGGGAGTAGCTAATCCGTTTCCGAAGTGGAGCATACACAAAATTTGGGTAGGCCTACTCATCAGGCCAGACGCATTTGCACGTGGTCGGCAGAGAGTTTTTATAGGCCATCAAATTTCATTTGGGGGGTCCATCTGATTTCGAGACTATTTACTTTTCGTATAACATCTTCACGGTTGGGGCCCACTTATGCGTGGCTGAGATTGCGTCCTGGACGGCAGTCGGTGCATACGCCCCATACATTTGTCAGGTTGGCGCGTCTGCTGGAAGTAAAAGTGCGCGTAGAATAGCTGCTGATCTAAGAAACTAGTTGACTGTACACGCGTCCCTTAGGCGAGCCATGAATTTTGACTTTTGAGTTTGTTTTGTCTATGTCGCGATTCAGAATCTAACATACGTCGTCGACGGACGGGGCGGTTTGGGTATTACACCCACCGTCCTAGGTACGAACGGACAGGGCCTCTGAGGAGCCACCTTGGTGTATGGGTTCTATCCACACCGTTCATCCATTTTTTTCATATCAATTTTGGGTACAAGATAAAAAATTAAGGAGTTCCAATTCTTAAGTGGATCACGCATTGGTAATTAAACACCTACCGTTGAAAATTTTGTGGGAGCCGTTGAAGGTTTGGATCAAGATATCATTTATATTTTCCATTCATCCAGCTCTATATGGCCTAATGAACAGATTGGATGGATATTAAACTTCGAGGTAGGCTCTAGGTAGGTGTCAATGGTGGGTGTCATTTTCCCCTCTGCTTCTTGTGTTGTGGCTCACATGATCCTTAGATGAGCTTAATTTTTGGGCTTCTATCCTAAAAAGATATGAAAAAATTGATGGATAGTGTGGATAAAACACATGCATCACAGTGGACCTTCAAAATCCCTGTCCATTCCTTGCAGGGTCCAATAGCGTCCGTTGTCAACATAACAAATTTTCAACCATCCATATTCTCGTTATTACCATAAATAAACGATTCCTGATAACTATGCTGCAAAGATGAATTTAACCTTTGATTTTTAGAGTAAAATGAGAGGTATTGAAAAATTTCTTTTCATTTTCTAAATCCATATTCAGATAGTGGTTAAAATCATTCGTTTAGTCTTGTTTGTTATTTGAGCAATGTAGCATAACCTTCACAGCATGGACCGTTCCGATCATCCGACCTCTCAGCATGTGGGTCCCAGTGGGTGGCTACACACTTTTGAGCCTCAGTCGCGACGGTGGCAAAATGAACTCATTTTTTATGAAACGCGCGACGCACGTGGAGTTAAATGCTTTGAGAAAATATTTGAACATCAGAAAGGGTTATTTTTAAACACAACAATATTACTAATTTATTCTAGTTTGCCATGAAAGCTAACAAGAGCATCTTCGGCGCACGTGATGGAGATCCCAGCCATTCATCTGGTTGGGCACTTGATGGACCTTCTCTAGCCCAAAAAACATGATGGTCCATTCATCAGGTGGGTCACATCCATAAGATAATAATTGACGGTTAGAAGAAATTTGACGAATCGCCTTTTCAATCTCTTGTGCATTTCTCTTTGAAGTGATCAGTTTGAGGCCACTACTCTGATGATTAGGATGTGGGGACGACCTAACGGACAGCCCCGATCAATCGATCATGAACCAAGTGATCCCCTAATAGATGGAACTCAAGCGCGAACTCAAGCGCGATTGAGCCAAGACGTACTCGACTCTTTTTCAGCAACATCTCAGTGATTAGTGGTTTTTAGTCCGTTGTGGTCGGTTGCAACTCGGGCCCACATGCAGAAACTGTCCAATGAAATGAACGGTCAACATTCCTGACATGACACCGGACAGCAACCGTCTGAAATTTGCGCTGAACTGATCGGATGATCCTCAGCATCGCTATGCGTGGTCGAACAAAATTTCAATATCTCGCACCTAACCCACAGATCAATGGTCAAGATTATCCTCTCATCGAGATATTAACTGGTCCATTCATACCACGCCCAAGAGATGGACGGTACCTATTCTGTACGTGTGGTCCAAATGAGGCATGACATATTAGCGACCCAGGAAAAAAGAACCCGTGCTTTTCACCTTTTACTGTAGGACCACTACTTCAAGATATAGCGCGTGTAACAGAACCGGACCCGAACGAGCGCGTGTAACAGAAACCGGACCCTACTCTTAACGAACAAGAAAGGATTAACTTCCATACTACGGAACAACTGATTCTACGATTGGCAATCTCTACCGTCCATCTAATTTTCCCTTTATTTGATACCCACTGTGTAAAAGAAAACTCTAAAAATTGAATAATTTCTGCCGATTTGTTTCATTCAAATGGAGAGAGAAACTTAAAAATATTTAACGGTCCAGATCCATGATAAGAAGGTCCACTCACAAATTTGCATAAATCGATTACATTGGTTTATTTATATACCATGGATCATTAATACCATAGCTCATAATTCAAAAGGTCCCGATTAACCAACCATACCATCACATGTACCACGTGTGTTGCAACGAACCATAAACACATCCTTGCGCGGCAAACGGAAAGCTCCTCTAAGTGGGCGTCCAAATTTCCAACACGAGGGAAGTGCGCTCACGGAACGTGCTGCGGGGTAGTTCTTTCCGTCGCGACTTAAAATTCCAGCATGTGTCTAACACTAACTTGTGCCCACATGCTTTGATGTTCATGCGACTTTAACCGTCCATATTCTATTTACTACAATAAATAAGTTTCTACCTCAAAATCAAACTTCTTAGATGATCCTAGTCTCTGATTTTATAAGTCGAAAAAAACCAAGTAACCATTGAACAATCTTATTTTATTTGTCATGGATTTATCTATAAATAGAAAATGGATACAATAATATGTTTATGTAAAATTTTATACCGCATCCTAGTTTCATGAAATGAACGGCTCCGATCATTGAACAACTCATAATGTAGGCTCCATAGAGCGGCGACACACGCAGGAATCCAGTCGCGACAGAGGGAAAGCGAACTCGAGAAGTGCGCTCATGGAACGTGCGTTTTTAAGACTTAAAAAAATGTCTTCTTTCATCACACCACGACAAATCAAAAACGCGGCCCTCTACGCATCTCCGAGTAACCGTTTTGTCACATTTCATTTAATTCTCCAACTTTGTCGACGTATATATGCATCCCGACGCTCCCATCTGCACTACCAGCCATATCTCTCTCTCTCTCTCGCTCTCCCTCTCTACTTCTGTCACAGATCCACATCTGCACTATTATCCATCTCTCTCTCTCTCTCTCCCCCTCCCTCTCTACCTCTCTCACCGAATCATATCTGTACTGTCATCCCTCTCTCTCTCTCTCTCTCACTCACTCACCGAATCAATATGCAGATGGGATCTACCCTTACGGCCTCGAGTCAACCCGGTTTTACACTTGGCCGCACCAGTTCTATCAAATGTCGCGGACCATCATTAAAACCGCGACCGAAACCCCCTCGTATGTCAACCCAAATGATAAAAAACTCGTTATCAATTGCGCCAGGATTCAACCAATTTTTTACCAGTGAGAAACACAGCGAGTCGACTCGGAACCATCTTGCTAACTTGGAAAAACTACTTGAGAAGAAAGGGCCTTTGTCTGACCCACATACAAATGATTCCGGCAACATGTCTCAGGAAAATAGAACAAGAGGTGTGCTTGACGGCCTGAGTCTTCCTGGAATATTATGGCCCGGATGGAAGGGGGCAGACGAGATGTCGCCACGGAATCTTAACGATCTACAGAGACTACTGTCCAAATCGCCGGAATATTCCCCGAGGAATAATATCGGGGACCGGTGGAAGGAATATCACGGTAGCAATGACTGGGCTGGCCTGCTCGATCCTCTCGACGAGAATCTCCGGCGAGAGGTTATCAGACATGGAGAGTTCGTCCAGGCCGCCTATCGCTCGTTCCACGAGGAGCCTGCCACGTCAGCGGAAGGAATGTCTACAGTGCACCACGTGGAATTACCGGATAGATCGTACAGGGTGACCAAAGATCTGTATGCCACGTCATCAATCGGGTTACCAGAATGGGTGGACGACGTGGCGCCCAATCTGGGATGGATGACCCAGCGGACCAGCAGGATCGGATACGTGGCAGTCTGTGATGATCCGAGGGAGATCGCGAGGATGGGCCGGCGGGACATCGTGATCGCGCTCCGTGGGACATCCACGTGTCTTGAGTGGGCCGAGAACGTCAGGGACGTCCTTGTACCCATCCCAGCAGATGTGGGCTCCAGCGGCACGAATCCAAAGGTGGAATGCGGGTTCTGGAGCCTCTACAAGACTGGTGGGCCCCAAATGCCGAGTTTATCAGAGGCCGTAGTGGAAGAGGTGCAGCGGCTCATAAACCTATATAAAGGCGAGCCACTCAGCATTACTGTGATCGGTCACAGCCTGGGTGCAGCCCTCTCCATACTAGCCGCAGACGAGCTCAGCAAGTGCTCCCCACACGTGCCACCAATTGCTGTATTCTCTTTCGGTGGGCCACGAGTTGGTAACCGACGGTTCGCTGACCGAGTAGAGAAAAACGGGGTAAAGGTACTGCGCATCGTCAACGCTCAGGATGTCATCACAAGGGTCCCGGGCGTGTTCGCTAGTGAACAACTCGACCAGAAGCTCCGAGCTGGAGCAGGGAAAGTAGCCGGCATGCTCGACATGATGGACGACATGCCTTGGGCGTACTCGCACGTGGGAACCGAGCTAAGAGTAGACAGCAGGAGTTCCCCGTACCTGAAGCCGGATGCTGACATGGCATGTTGCCATGACATGGAGGCGTACCTACACTTAGTAGATGGGTTCATGGGTTCCGATTGCCCATTTAGGTCAAATGCAAAGAGGAGTATAGTGAGATTATTGCATGAGCAAGGATCTAACGTAAAGAAATTGTATACAAGGAAGGCCCTTACGTTGAATCTAGAGAGGGTGGGAGCTCTATCTCCAAGGTGCTTGCCAAGCCCTTCATGACTCATGTATGTATGTACATGTCATAACCATTCATTTCACATGACCATTTCGTTCTTTTAATAGAAATTGGACATGATGGTATTAGCTCTAATTTGTGTTTGTTTTTCGTGGGTTTGATCATGTGGTTTGCCACCTTTCACCTTTTGTGAACAGACATGCGAATGTGTGTAGGATCTTAACCATTCTTCAGGGATGCTATACCTTGGATGGGACATGGCTCAAAAATATCACACCGTGATCCTAACCGTTGATTTGAAGACTTTCGGGAGAGAAATTAATATAAATCATTAAAAAAAGATGTAAAAATTTTCTTCAATTCTATGGTTAGGATTGTCCAACCGGCATGAATCTTAGGATTTAGCCCATCTAAAGTAAGGCCTACAGTACGGTAGACAAATTAGAAAAGAAAACTGAAGAGCGACTGATCACATAAAGGCTGCTGGTTGGGAAGGTCGTACTGTGCATTCTCAGCCATGAAATTTTAAAATAAATAAATAAACTTTTAAATCACCTAAAATATCAACTGATTTTTTCGTCTGAAAACGTACTACACGTCTACACGGCAAGAGAGCCGTGTAGACAGGTAGCGACGCCTTTAATACCCACCTCCCTAGTCGTCTGTGCTTTAAAAGCTCGACGTGCCCCATGATGTATATGTTTTAACCGACGCTCATCTAGTGTCAAGCTCAGTGGACCCCATTCACAATACATGTGTTTTTATCAAAGTTATCCGTTCATTTTGTCTAACTCATTTTAGGCATGAACCAAAAAATTATCAGATCTAAATCATATAATGGACAACACCACAAAAAAAAAAAAAGTAGGAATTGAGCACTTACCATTCTAAACTTCTAGAGTTTAATGAACTTTTGGATTAAGGCCATGTTTGTATTTTTCATTCATCTAGGATTGTTCAACTTTATCCACGGGTTAGATGTCAGATAAACATTACAGGAGCCTTAGAAAGTTTTTAACATTTGATGTTCAATTAACAATGTTTTCATGTGGTATGATCCACCTCCACATGAGATTTGGATTCACCTCATATTTTTTTAGATCATATCGTAAATAAGCTAGCAAAATGGATGAACTAATGGATGAAACATATACATCATAGTGAGGCCCACATAACTTTGACACTAGTTGGCTAGTTAGTGTTGAGGTCACTATCAAACTGGTATCCATACATTTCATTCATTTTGCTAGTTCATTTTAGGGCACAAGCACAAAATTTAGATAGAATGAAACCTCAAGTGCACTATACCATAGGAAATAATGGTGGACTCTCACCATTAAAAACTTACTAGGACCCACTATAACATTTATTTGCCGTCTGGCCCGTTGATTAAGTCACACAAATTTGGATGAAGAGAAGACACACACATTAGCTTGATTCAAAACTTGTGGCCTCAAGAAATTTTTAATAGTGGGCGTTGAATCACCACTATTTCCTGAAGAGTGGTCCACTCGGGATGTAGCTCTTCCATGAGCCCAAAAATGAGTTGACAATGGATGGATGGCATGTATAAAACACATCATCACGATGAGCCCACGGAGCTTTTCCCAGAACTGACAAGTAGTAAGGCAGTTATTGTAGGGATCACTACCAAATCCCACTATGCAGGTAATTGGAAGAGGAATATATATCATAAAATAAACAGAAAAAGTACAAAAGAGAAATATAAAATAAGAAAAAACTGATTAGTACGGTGTCCATGTTTGATTCCACTTCTAATACATAAATATGAATTTGAGATGTGCTTCACGTGGAAAAACCTTTAGCTCTGTACTGCATGTGAGAACATTTATAATGAAATGGAGAAATGATTCACACAATCCCCTCCTTCCCACCAACATATCATGTTTGCTGAGAAAAGAAGGACCCCACCCAAATGATCACCTGCTGTAAAAATCAGGTTGATTTATTTACTTAGCTAGGCAACACCTGTAGGTGGACCCTGCTGATTTTTGTCCAAGGTGACGTTCATGGTGGACCCTACATCTTGAATGGCTTGGATGTTCTACACAAGTGACAGATTGACAATAAAAATAAGATTTTTGTGATCACAGAGTAATAGGAGCAAAAAGTTTTCTGGATAGCAAAATCTATGTAAAATGGAAAAGGTTTAAACTGAAGGTCGTACAGGTAATTTGGAGGTGAATCCATTTCTTCTCCCACCAAACATGGCTATTTTTAATGCAGAGGAGACCTTTGATGCAGAGGGTCCTTACTCTTGCCCGGGTTGTAGACTCTCAGGAGTTTCAACTCCCAGTCAAGGGTTCGAGTACCCATAGGTGGTGAAATTCACCAGCTTGGCTGTGTCGGGTGTGTGTGCATGTGTTTTAAAAATAATAAAAATAAAAAATAAAAAAATTTAACTTAATACTCTACAAGTGATACGGAAGTAACTGAAATTAAACCACTTAGATTGTGGGCCATAGTTTAGATGCACTATATACCAAAAATATACATATTAGATAGTAAAAATAACTCTATCGGTGAATATTTAATCTGCAGTTGATGGGATGAATTCACCAAACTAATTAGATATAGAGATTTTTTTCGACTAGACCTTTTTTTACAAATGATACATTAAATTTGCAATAAATTTTCCAATTTGAACGGTTAAAAAATGAGTAATGCACGCCCTTCATGCAGATCCTAGATGCATGTGTATCAAGGATCCCATTATGATAGAGTATTAGTCCAACAATCGCATCACTCCTCTCCAGTATGTAGCCTGGGATTGCTTGTATTTTTAAACTCATGATCTTTCTATTTTAAGTAGAATGCAAGCCAACTAGTCTAATTATAGAGGCTTCAGGTTTATACAAAATCCAACCCGTCGAAATGGTTCTGATGTAAAATCAGGGTGATTGCTAATCAGGTGGGCCTCCAATCCAACTCAAAGCACATATGCGGTCCACCTTTTAAGTGTATCAGCCTAATTTTTTATTTTTTTTTTGGCATGACAGTCTTCATGATAGGGAGAACCTCTTGGATGGGCGGAATGTCGTATACACATTAAATATTGGCAGTAATATGCTAGTTGGACAATCATTTAGTGGTCCATCTAGTTGCCAGTGCCAGGTCCTAGTTTATTTATGTTTATTACCCAAAGCTTAGAAACCGTGCCGTACAATGGCGCATTTATACAAATAAAAAAAAAAAAAAAAAAAAAATCTAGCTTGCCGTGCAAACTATTGCAGTACTTCAAACAGCATTTCTTTATTAGAAATGGGATTTTTCATAAGGCCACGGTACTTGTTACACAATATGGCACGCTGTAGTTGGTTTATAACCTGAATGAAAAACTGATGATACGAACCATTCGTGTTCTGAAAATGCGAGGCTGTGATAGGAGACATTATCCAATTGATGATTGTATATGAAGATGAATGTTTAATTCTGTTGGGAATAATGTGGAAGCAAATCTGAATACAATCAAACACACTGAAGACAAACTAAACACAATCAACACATACAAAGATTACATGAATTTATGAGAAAAAACCTTCACGAGAAAAATCCATCACACAAAGCAGCAGCGAATTTACAATGAAATCAAATTATAAAAGATACAATCAACTTACCTATATGAGAAACCTCAAAAGCCCTTTATAAAATTCCATTATTGCTTTAGAACACCTTAGGAATGTTTAAACCTACCCTACTCCTGATTACACTCACTTATATGGTGTGACAACTGAATTAAAAAACAAAATATGTATTTTTGTAAAATCGCACAATTCTATCGATATGATCGACAACCATTGAGGCATGTTGATGGAATCGAAGACACCTTTGATGGGATCAAAGAATGCCACAAAAAATCGTCTTGCGACATAAAAAAAAAAAAATTTGAAAACTTCTCAATATGATCGAATAGTTTGTCGATGGGATCGATAAACGCTCGATGGGATCTAGTGGTCTATTGATGGCATCGACAGACCCCGTTCTAGTCAAATTAAAGAATTTGACAACAATCTCCACCATGACTTCAATAATCATGAACTACAGCTCCAAGCTCTATCTTTAATCACTTCCATCATGGCTTCACCATTGTCGTTGCTTTTTGTACATATTTTCGTCTTCATCAACCTTTCGCTAGACCCAGAGAAGTCGAACATAATCAGAACTTCTTTATGAAAACCACCTTCATGAGCATGTAGGTTGGATTCACGCTCAAATGAATTTTCTTTAGAGTTCATCTTCCTCAAGCATATATTGGATAAAATGATAATGAACATAAATATATTTAGTACAAGAATGATAAATTGAGTTATTTGTCAAATTAATTGCGCTTTTACTGTCATAATTAACAAGCACAGGCTCCTGCTGAAGCCCAAACTAATTTATCATTCCTCTCAATCAAACACACTTCTTGAAAGCCTCAATCACCACTATATACTCAACTTATGTTGTGGAAAGAGTAACTACAAATTGAAACTTAGATATCTAACTAATTGCTCCACCTGCTAATGCAAATGAGTAATCATAAGTTGACTTTCTATTATTTACATTCCCTACGTATTATACATCTACAGAGTCTACCAACTTTTCATCTAATTTTAAAAATGTCAAGATGTAGTGTATTATACCTTATAGATACTGAAGTAGACATTGCATTGCTTCCCAATGTTGCTTACTGAGGTTTGACTTATATCTGCTCACAATACCGACTGCATATGAAATATTCAATCTTATAGATACCATGGCATACATCAAACTACTAACTACACTCGAATAAAATACCCAAGACATAACCTACTTTTCTTCATCTGTAGTAAGATATTAGTCTGAAGAAAGGATAAAGTGAGAAACATATGGTATGCTAACTGGTTTAGGCTTATTCATCTCAAACTCAACCAATACCTTCTCGAGATATTTAACTTTAGACAACTGTAATTTTCTTTTCTCCCTATCTTTATGTGTGTTTATGTAGAGAATCTTATTTACGGCCCCTAGATCTTTCATACTAAATGTCATTAATAACTGAGCCTTCAATATGTTAATGTCATACATGTTATGATTGACAATAAGCATATCATCATGTAATATAACGTCTTGTATTTTCGCTAATCTGGATTTTCAAAAATCCTTGAAAATTTTCATTGCAATTAACTTATGTTATCACTTATTGACCATTAACACTCAATGTTAGTTTATACACGGGTGGTACCAGTAAAAAACCACACAAACCCAATTAATCAGCCATATGAAGCCAACAAATTCGGCCGATCACGTAAACCTCAAATCTATCCTTGTGATTTGTTCATCTAGGGTCCAAATCTAGCCAACCTATCACTGACTAATCGAGACAACGGTAACTAAATAAAAACCTACTTAAAGTCGAAAAAGCTAAGGGTTGGATGTTAATTAGCAAACCAAATCAACCTAACTACTCATTTAACTTATGAACCAACTGTTTAAGATGATTATGCTTGAATCATTATTTTTTCTAGTTATGAATATGATACACTATGCACGTAGCTAATCTACGCTCTAATCATTGCGCACAAGGAATTTAGATACCTAATTCATTTCAAAAATGTCCTGATTATCCAAACAAACTCCATATCACTCGTTAGTGTGTCATTAAACCTAATGCTATATAAATACGTTCGTTTTATTGAGCTTGGCATCCATCGCGAGACATCGAGTCGAGATCATAACTCAAATCGCTCAACTTAGACTTGAAAAGTTAGTGCATGAGTTGTGAGAATATTATTGAAATTAACCAAGAACTTAAATCACTTATTTACGTTTGATATTTTCTTAAGTTGTGTCTTTTAAACCGTTAAATCATGATCAAATTTAGGGTAACAATTTAAATTAATATCTTACATATATTCATATAGTCGTGGCTCCAATCAACCATCGGTGACCGCCGAACAGACTTCTAATCATACCCATTGATCAACGCATCCAAATGGCAAGCCGATTCTTTTTATGCATAGATCATCACTAAGGCCAACTATCCAACGGTCAGTGTCGACTCCTATGCCCCGTAGTGGCCTCCAAAGGGTAGAAAAACACTCCCCTAGGGTTAATATAGTAAAAACCTAGCCCTTAGGGTCATTTACATCAAATCTGGCACTATGTAAAGCCTTTATTTGGGCACCCTCACCTCCCATACGAATTTCAATAAGAGAAAAATAGAGAAAGAAAGAAAAAGAAAGAGCAAGAAGAAGAGAAGAAGAGTGAGAGTAGGAGTGGGGAGGTTTTGGTGCCTCCCTTCATTAGTTTCCTCCAATTAAAATCCTATCCTCGATCGTTTTTCTTTGCCGAATCCACCTCACTCACGATTAAGAGATAAGGAACAAATCCTACTTCCTAATCTAGGTTTTTCTAAGATGAATCGCATGAATCCCACATAGTTATTTGTGTTTGTATAGGAATTTATAATTTTTTAAAAATTTCTAATCTTAGGAGTGCTTTGAGTCAAGCGAATCATTACAAAGGTGCAGAACATTATTCTTACGTTTTTATTTATCGACTCTTGAGGGTCTTAATTAATGATGTCTTATTGTGAATGGCTTGGTGATTACTAACATATTCATATTTTCAATTTGATTGCAACATGTGTTATTAGTAGTTTATGGATACTCACATGTTTGATGAAATTTCTAAGTGATTGAATGTGTTGTTCTATTGATGATCACATATTTGTTGAAATGCTTAAGTGATTGAATATGTTATTCTATTGATGCTCACATGTTTGATAAAATGTTTAAGTGATTGAATGTGTAGTTCTATTGATGCTCGCATGTTTGATGAAATGTCTAAGTCAACATATTTCTCTATTGATGCTCATATGTTTGATGAAATGTCCAAGTGAATGTATTGTTTCACTTATACTCATATGTTTGATGAAGTGCTTAAGTGGATATGTCGTTGAATCCATGCTTCATAAGAATCTCGCTATGACTACAAAACGAATTGCTAAGTCCGTAGCGACGTTTAGGATTGCTTACAATGATGGGACAGTCAGCTAATCGTCTGAACTAAGGGGTAGCCTGAGTTAGGTTAGCCACCCTAGGCTTATTTGATCAACCTGGGTCAAACACAGACAACCGACAGTAGCTGAACTACACAGGATGCTCGCACCCAAGGTCGGTTGCACCGGAGTTCTCCAAGTCAATCGAATTAGCCTAATAATCAACTGATCATGTGTGTTCACAATGTATGATAACACCGAATAAAATCTACGATACCTCATTTCCATTGAATGAGTTTACTTTTAACTGTTAATAGCATGATACATAAGACTCATGGGCTGGACATAATGGTATGGGACATTGTGTCCAAGCTATCAGCCTACGCTGGGGTGACGCTTCCCCATAATGACCAATGAGCAATCAAGAAGGCTATGAGTCTGGTGCATCCGACTGTAATGATGTCACAACTGCTCCGCATTTGTATTTGGGTGACGACTCTTATATCATTTATGGGCGCCCTCCACCCATCGATGAGCCACCTAAACCTGCACATCTGAACTGTGTCATTTAGGTCCTTAGTGATCGGTCAGGCCAGTGTTAGGCTCACTTTGATTGGAAAGTTATCATCTATGTAGTAAATTCAAATAAGGATCAAGGGACACAGGTGAGGAGTTGTTTCAGTCGTGCCAAGCCTAGTGATTCAGTTGAGACCACAATAAAATGAGGGTACTCTTGCTTCCCCAATATGCTAGATGAATGAAATTTAATAATTACTCTGCTAACATGAACATTCATCGCATTAGTTTAGGTTGAGGACTCGGCAGTCGAAGTCGCATTGAGGAAGTGTTGATCATATGCAAACATATAAATAGAGTCGCTTGAGGGAGTATTGTTTGGAAAGAGCATGTATCATGTCGTATCTTCATATGCGCATTTAATAAGAGTATTTAGGAAATGTTTGTTTGGTTGTTTATCATTAATTATACTAATTGGATTGATAATATGTGTAACTTAGAACTAATAAAATTAATAAGTTAGCTATTCACTCCAACCTGGGACTGTGTTTTAAAACACCAATCAGGCATTATTATTAATGCGGATTCTATTAAGACTTTCGACAGGTAAGCTTATATTGGCTTGCACTTTCATCGTGATGCCTTGGGAGCGTCGAGCGAAATAAGAAGACTTTGCTTCTATTTTAGTTTTGTGCATGTATATGTTAAAGTCCTCGATCGGACATGCTTTATGTATAAACTTAGTTGTATATTCATTGTGGCTTGTATAATCTCTATTTTGGGTGATCACCAACATTGGAATTGTATTTTTAATTATTAGCTATATATTTATGGATTTTTGTTACATCTACCTCGCTTTGGTTCCATTAAGTTAAATTGTGCAACTCTTATTATTTGTAGATGAAATAAATTTAAATCTGAATGATAACACATGTTCATTTTATTAAGTAAACTCTTGGTAACTCGGGACCAAAGTCTATATACTCGGGTGCCGATTTTCGGGACGTTACATGCAATACCAATAAGATGAACTTCCCGTCACTCAATCTCTTAAAGTAGTCACAATAATCATATTCACTCTTAGTAAATTGCTCAATCACCATGAAAGTCTCAAACTTCATTTACCACTGCTTAGGCAATTGTTTTAAAATATAAAATAACTTTCTCAACCCGCAAACCTTACAATCTGACCATTTATTTTAAATTATTCTGGTTAGTTCATGTATATCTACTATTCAAGCTGCTCATGCAGGAAAGTAGTCTTCACATCCATTTACTCCAATTTCAAGTTGTATTGGACAACTAGTACCAACATAAATCTGATAGATACATACTTAGTAATAGACGTGAAGATCTCACTGAAATCAATGCATTATTTCTAAGCATACTCATTCGCAACAAATCTAATCTTGTACCTATCATGTTTCTTCTTGTACATTTACTTGAACCCGATCATATTATACCCAATGAGAAGCTCTACTAACTCTCACATCTCATTCTTATACAAAGAATTCATCTCATATTGCATCGGCATCATCTACTTCTCAGTATCTAAGTCATCAAGTACTTCCTAGGAGATAGACAGATACACATCACTTATAATGTGGGTGAATATAACATTCGAGTCATCTCTGAATCTATTCGGTAATCTGCGATCTCTAGGAGGATTTATTTTAAGAGGTGGCTACCCCACATACTCATGTACATCTGTCTACTGCTCAAGCTCTGACTATGTATCAAAAATTTTAATCTCGACATCGATGATCGTCGATTTCTCCATTTTCTTGTGTTCGTCCTTGCGGAACAAGGATTCTTCATCAAACCAGATATTTTAACTAATTATGATTTTTTGAGTGACTCGGTTATACAAGTTGTATCTCTTCACTCCATCATCATAGCCTACAAAAGTATATTTTTTCACCATTTGTTCTAAATTATCTCTTTCAATGGATGGTACATGAGACTAAGCATCACAACCAAATATATATAACTGCGAGTAGTATACATCATGGCCACTTCATACTTCTTGTATAATCTTACATTCTATTACTCTAGATGACGATTGATTCATAAGATGACAAGTTGTATTAATAACATCTATCCATAATTCATTACCCAATGCAGTATTGCTCAACATACTTTAGGTTCTCTCTAAGAGAGTCTGATTCATTCATTTCATCACACCATTATGCCTGGTGTATGTTTTACTGTATTGTGTCTTACAATTCCCTCAACTTTGTAAAGTATGTTAAATTCTTTTGAATTGAATTCGCCACCATTGTTTGTCCTTAAGACTTTCATTTTTTGTCATGTTTGCTTCTCAACCATTGCCTTGCACACTTTAAATGTGACAAACACATTATTTTTTATTTTTTATTTTGAAATTAAACTCACACTTTCCTTAAATAGTCATATATGATGAGATAAAAAATGATGACCCCCCCAACAGAAATAACAAGTGACAGGCCCCAAACTTCTAAATGCGCATACTCCAATACATCCTTACATACATATTTTTCAATCTTAAAAGTTAGCCGTGATTGTTTACCATATATACAATATTTACGTATATTGAAATTAACGGTTTTAAATACATGAATTAATAAACAATCAGAAAGTACCTTCATACCACGCTTGTTCATGTGGCCTATACGTATATGTCATAAATATGTCATAAACTCTGTTACAAATATTGCAGCTTCGCCTGATACAATATTCTTAATCAACTTGTATAGGTTACCGCTTCATTGTGCCTTCATCACAATTGAGTGTCTATTTGAAACTTTAAAACACAATCAAACCCGGTGAACTTGCACCCAAATGTCTCTAATGCCCCAAGCTATATTATATTCTTTCTGAGGTTAAGAACGTGTCTCACCTCTGTCAGGATACGTATCACTCCATCAAACATCTTAATACACACTTATTTGACACCAACAACCTTATAGGCAATGTCGTTGCCCATAAACACATGTCCATCATCACACTCATTGTAATTAGTGAATCAATTTCACTGAAAAGTCATATGGTATGAGGCTCTTATATCCAAAACTTACTCATTACTGAGATACCTGAATTTTAATGCAGTCAGAACATCATCACTATCAACTTCCTCGTTGGATTTCACTATTTTGGCTTCCTTCAGCATATTATCATATTTCTCTCCCTTTTGAACTTTAGAATTTCAACAATCCTTTTTCATATCCTATCATCCTACAATTTCAGTATTTCATATTGTTTTTCACTTTTAATTTGAATCTCTATCGAGAATTCCCCTTCTTCCATTTATAATTCATTCCCCTAATGATTATTGCATTCGTAAAAGAACCATCTTCATTGTCATTCTTTCTCAACTACTTCGCGTAAAACGTTGATATGATAGTTTTAACGTCTATGATCTTCTTACAGTGGCACATAGTACTTATGAGATTCTTGTAAGACGGTGGAAGAGAATTCAGTAGAATTAAGGCTCAATCTTCACCTCCGCATTCGTTAGTTTATAAAAATAAAAAATAAAATTACTGAACATGCTAATGTGTTCATTATTATCAAACCTCTATGTCATCTTCAAATTATCGAACTATTTTTTAAGATATTAACGATTACCTAGGAATTTGTTCATGTACAAGCTATTAAGTTTCGTCCATAACCCTGACGGTCTTTTGATCTAAGATATTGTAGAGAATATTATCCACTATATACAATTGGATCGAGGTAATAGCCCTCTCATCAAGTTCATCTCATTTTTCATCACTTATAGATGCAAGATGCTTTACCTTGCCATTGAAAGTGTGTTGCAATCCTTGTTAAATTATAAAGCATCTCATCTTCATATTTCATAATTCAAAATTATTTATATTAGTAAAGTTCTCTATTTCATACTATACATTTGATCTCTTAAACGACAAGTTTCATATTGAAAATAAAAACCCAACTTTAACTCTGATACTACTTGTTGAATTATAAGGCATCTCATCCTTGTTTCTCTTACTGTTACTTTATAAATGCAGATCATATGTATAGGATTATCTAATTAAAGTGATTTATGAGACAAGCATTCATGCCAAGTCTTGCACATGGGCACGTGAGCAAAGGGGATTTGTAAATGGCTGCCCAGCTAGGCCGTGCCTAACCTGACACTTAAGACTCAAGGCTTAAGCCTAGGCTGAACTTGGCCAGGGCCTAGCGTAGTAGCCACAAGCCAAACCTAAAAATTTCAAATTTCCCTAATCGATTGTTTATCAAGCAGACCATGCATGGAAAAAAAAAATTAGAGAAATGAAATCAATAGTTCACACTTAAGATAAGTGTTTATGAATTAAAATGACATATTTATAGGATATAACATATGTATATAAAAACTTCACTTTGGTCAAGACGTGTCAATCTAAAATGACTACATATAAGGCCTGATATGAGCCTGGTCCACAAGCCAAGCTAGTATGTCAAAGGCAGGCTCGAAGCCAGATTGGGCCATCTACCTTGTCCATTGCCAACCATCGTTATAAGGGAGATGATAGGCGAAGGAAGAGGAAGAACGGTAATGCTGTAGACCAGTCTCTCCACAAGACACTCCGAAGAGTGATGATATGCAGGCATTAGCATATATGGATTGTCTCTAAATTCGTGTTATCTATAATCCTATACCTATGAAACGTGAACATTAAATAATGATTGATAACAAAGTCAAATGTGCAGTTGCAAAAACTTAATCTATAGAGAGTAATGGACAGAATTATTCAGTGCCTCATAAGTTACTAGGCACCTGATGTTAGGAATTGACTTAATATCCTCGCTGATCCAATATGGTGGAATTTAATTGAGCCACATATAATTCTTATAAAGAGGCAAATTAATATTAAAGAAGCTGATAGACATCCCCAGTGAGCCATCATAAAGAAATTTGATCGGGTCACGTGAGTTAGGCCCACACAAAGCATGTGTGATTGACTCAGCATGGCAGGATTTAATTGGGACAACTAATATTGATAGAGGCGACTAAAACTAATGCATACTCGGCTTATGAATTTTTAAATATATTTTAAATGAGTCTCATTTAAGACAACGGCATGCATCAAATCCAGTTATGACAGGTTGCAACCGTCTTGATGGGGCAGGGTGGCCTATCACATCCAACTGAATTTCCTAAGATATTTGGATGATTTGCTCACCAGCTCATCCGCTTCCGCAATGCTAGTATCTAGTGGACCCGTTCCATACGTCACCTTGCAGCGTTAAAGTTGGGGAGGAAACTTGGATTTGTACGTATGCACACAGCCGTTGTACACGTGCAATATGGATGTCTCAGAACAACCACTCCAGATCGTAGGTGCCACCTTAAATGGGTCATTACCGAAAAATCAAACTGAAATAGTGGTCTTAATTAGTAGATAGGTGGACATGAAGTGGACGGTTATAATGAAATTCAATCGACAGCCAGAATTCAATAGTTAATTTTCCATTTACCGGAGGTTGGAATATTTAATCAAGCTGAGTGATTTTGTTGCTTTGGAGCATCTAACGTGGATACCCACTGTTTAGACGGCTTGGATTAAGGAAAATGCATGCCACGTGTCGTATAACGCGACTGAGTGCACCATTCTCTATGTGGATGATAGAAGCTATAACTCATATATATGCAATCATGTAAATGATTGCACTTTCAGATATTTCTGATGGCTGCAAGCTGAGCTATGTTGGGCGTCTTATGATCGTAATAAATAGTCTGGTGATATATCCTCGTCGCCTGCCTCTTATCAAGAATCAAGATACGCCCCTGGCCTTCTGAAATCTGATATTTGTGGACTACCGGCATTGTCTATAACATGTGACCATGTTTATATGTAAATCCACTCCGTCCATCAGGTGATAACCGTTTCTATAGCCGTAAATAAAAAATATATATATTATTAAAAGATTCTGGTGGGCCACAATAAAGGTAACAGTGTGTAACTACAACCAAAACCTATACTTTCACACGGTGTAGCCGGATGATATTTTAATCGGGACTGATTCCTATCAGATCCACTTATCCTGTGAGTTACACCCGATTAACGGGTTTGATGAAAGATACACACCATGGTGCCTCAACAAACAAACCTATGGTTGGCATCACATCCCCGTTGTCTACTGTGGTGTGGCCCACCTGAGACCTGAATCTCGCTGATATCTTATTTCTTTTCTAGAGTCGAGGATAGAACCTGATGGATGGATTAGATTTAAATATACAATATGGTGGGGCCCACAAGTGTGGGTGTTTTAAGCCTGTGTAGAAAGGTGATGTAGGGGATTCTGGTTCGGCTATTTATCTAGAAATGGTCCAGGGTCTGTAGGTTATAGTGCTCCTAGTCGCGTCTGGATAATTGAACAACTTGATAGATCAATCCACACCGCCTACTTTTTCAATATCCATATCATGGGTTATGTTGAGAAAATCACACCAATTTACAGCCATCTGTTTCCAAGACATGAATGGTATGGTTAGAATTTCTGATGAACAGATCATGGTGAGCCCCAACAAATAGATGGCTCAGATTGTTGATTAGGACTATTTTGCATATATGATCTTGACCGTCCATTTTATCAACTATTGATTCAATGATTAAGATTGTCCAATTGGTATACATGGCAGCTGATGAAAAATGTTCTGGACCTAATGGACAGCCCAGTTCGGTCTATTGGACCATCTAAGTTTCTCGATGCAACAAAGACCACCGTTAACTTACGGTGCCCTGAAAGCACTGGTCCTTTACAAATGAATAGGAATAACCCAAGATTTTCATTTGAAAAAGAAAATCTACTCCATTGGTGCAAACCACTGTACATGTGGCGCATTTGGACGAGATCCAGACTTTTCATCAGGTGGGCCCTACTTTGAATGAGTTCATATGAGTCTTTTAAACATGTCATGGATTGCTGAATTACCAGACTAGTACCGAACTGGTCCAAGGGTGCAACTCCGGCAGATTGGGTCTGTTTGTTGGTTAACTCGAACTCAATCCAGCCTCAAAAGGACCCAACCAGCAACCTAGTCCGAATCAAATTCCAACTCTTAAGTCCACTATACTGGACCCAACTGGACCAGACCCGACCCATTCAACACCAAATACATGTAATCCTTACCTGAATTTTCTCAACTTAAGCCTAACCCAAAATCAAATTAGGTTGCTGGTCCCAACCGAGGACACTGACACCTGGAACTGAACCTGGATAACCTAGGCTAAGTTGACTCGAACGTGGTCAGGACTGGTCCATGTCAGTAGCGCAAGTCACCTGACGATTCACCCCGCCTCGACTCAAACAGGACGAGTTGAGACTCGCTGCTGAGTCAGAAAACATGGAAATGGTTGTACCATATTCGGAATCCACATGTACAAGTAACGAAAGCTTCGACGGCTGGACAAGGTCGTAACCACAGCAGTAGTACACGTAGCTCTCTTCTTCTTTTTTGGGTTAGCTTGTTAGTACACACCCATGTCAGAGTAGTACATGTAGCTTATAGCTTAATGAAACCATTCAAATGGCGGGCCCACCTTAGGGAAGCGGGTTGCGTACTGAGTAAACTCCGGGCCGTGATCTGTGTTGTATCTGTTCCATCGGAAGTTTTGGATCAAGATGATATTTGTGTTATTCCTCTATCCATGCCTGTGCTATCTCATGTATAGGTTGGATATCACTGTAAGCCTTAAGAAGATTTTCAGGTAAAAATCATTATTCCCACCGTAGTGTACTCTACTTGAGATTTAGATCTTTTTCATTTTTGGGCTCAACCCCTAAAATAAACTGAAAAAATAGATGGACAGATACCTTTTTGGCAAGCCAAATAGAGTTTACTCAAAACCATAGTAGCATACTAGGTAACTCTTTACCAATTTTCCACTTTAGATTAATGATTAATTTACCTTAATACTGAACTAATGGATATGGGTGTACATCGAGTCGAACTGAGTTGAGATAGCCTCAGCTCAACTCGACTCGGCCACTAATTGACCTCAGCTCGAACTCAACTCGGCTGGGTCCTCGAGCTCAACTGGTCAGCTTGGCTCCGTTCAGTCAGCAGCTCAGGCCAGTTTAAGCCAAGATCGAGCCGAGTTTACCTGTGCAATATTTTCACAAACACTTGAACTGCACCTTCAAAATCTCACTATATGTAAAATAACAGCAATAATTTTACAGGTATTTTATCAAATACCTTCAAAGCAACATAAAAATCAAAGAAAAAAATGGTATTTGTTTTATATACATACCTTCCTTGCCACTAGCCATGCTTCATTGAGTCATTTCATCAAACACTTGGTGAGCAACATCAATATCAAAGTAATTGAGTCACCGAACTAGTTCGATTTGAGTTCGAATCAAGCTAGGTTCAATCCGAGTCCAATCGAGCGGGCCAACTCAAACTCGGCTCAAACTCATTTTCGAGCTCAAGAAATCAGCTCAACTCAGCTTGAACTCAACTCTAAACCGAGTTGAGTTGAGCTTTTTCAAGCTGAGTCAAGCGAGCTAACTGAGCTAGCCCAATTCGTGTACACCCCTACTGATGGACCAAGTTCCAATTTGAGAGACATATTGCTCACTATTACAATAGAAAATAGTTAGCTGGTCCAAGTGTCGATAAATCATGACTTGTTATAGATAGACCAATCTGATTTTAGTATGTGCAATGATTTAGATGGTTTAGTGTTGTAATACGTGCATGCCACGTGAGCAATTCGCGTGTCTGGCAGATCACACGTTTTAAACCCGGGCCTAATTAAGAAGATGACAGAAGTAACCCTAAACAATTGTTTCCACAGGAGAACGTAGACCCAATCTCCACCGTGCTGGCTGAGCAACACCGGCAACAGAAATGCTTGTGGAATTTGCCGTTTCGTCGATTGAAAAATAAGTGCTGAAAATTTAAAATGTTGAGTTATAATTTTATAATATTTTTTAAAATATTTTAGTCAAAAAGTAAAAAGAAAAAAAAAATAAAAATAATTGATCTTTACTTTCAGCATTCGGCCTTTAACATTAAGTAGAAAAAACAAATGAACCTAAAAACAAATATCAGCAAAAAATAATTTAAAAACTTAATAAGTTAAATTTGTCAAACGATCTGAATCAGTGAAAATTACCAACAATATTAAATTCCAATGATGAATGCTTAAAATGAATTTTATCTAATGTCCCCTTAGACTCCTGTGATAGTTCACCGCCATTTTGAAAATGGTGGGGATTCATCCTCCTCACATGTGGCACTCATGTACAGCTATCCAGGCTATCCAAATAATCAATCATATTGTGATGTATGGTATCTGTAAGATCATATTATTGACCAAGTGCTGTCAAATGAATGTTCGCAGTAAAATAATGAGTGGTCCAAATTCAAATGGCAAAAATAGATGGTCCCTCTCATCTTCTCATCGTAATTTCTGAATTATGCTCCATCCTCAGTTGGGTCAGTGGTTTGGACAGTCTACATTGCCATACAACCATGCCACGTGTATAATTGGAGTTTTAAGCAGTTCGTCAACCAGTTTTCACTTAATCACATCTTCATCTAACCAAACACCAGATGTCTGAGCAAAACAAAATCCCCAAAATTGCTGATTTTACTAATTTTAGGCCTTTGTTTGGACTTTTGCTTAAGACTCAAGAAATAAACATTTTGGGACAGTTTGGATACAGTAAGATTTTTTATTATGGTTTAAAATTTAAATTTTAAATATTAAAAAAAAAAATCCAAACTAAAAATAATGGTTTAGTTTTAGATAAACTTTCAACTCAATTTAGCAAACACATATGTTGACGCGAAATAATTTTAAACTATAATTTAAAAATAATGGTTATTCTGAAATTAAAATTATATATAAAAAGCACCCATCTACTAATCTAACAACTAAATATCGTTTCGCTACTTTTTATTAGTTTATGTTCATCTAAAGTAGTCCACTGTTTAGATAGTTTAATTTAAGTTACATATCTCTTGTTTGTTTAGTTTATGATCCATCTAAAGTGGGGCCCATCATTTGGGCTATTTAATTATTAGTTACATGTGAAAATAAGCTGGGAGTGCCCAACTCAACTTTGGACTGGGGTTGGACCAATAAGCTTGGCCCGTGTTCCATGCTTGGGCCTAACATGCATTGCCAATTAATTTCCAGCCAAGTTTGAGCATTAGTCATTTTAGCCCAAATTGGCCTAACGCAACTTCATATTTACCTCTTATATCTTACAAATGTCATTTTAATCTTTAATTAGGTAATCCAAGTGCGTTGAAAGTAGACAATTGATTTTCTTCATGCGTTAAGTGTTTTTTTTGTGAACCACTTGATCAGCAAATGGAATGTAGTCCAACTAATTTTCTTGGGCTTGACTTGGGCTCGCTGTGCTAGGCTTATGCCAATGTTGGCTGAGCTTAGGAAGATAGTCTTAGGTAACAAGTTGGGTCAGGTCCAGCCCAAACCTGACCCATTACTACCCTTGTGTATTGGGGGGAAGAGGGATAGCAACATGTGAAAGCGATTAAAAGAAAAACCACTATTAAAAATTTAAAAGATAAGTAATTTTAGAGACTTTTTTCATTAAAAAAAAAAAAAGGCAAAAATATTTTATACTTTTCATTAACTAAATATGGTTTAGAAAATTGTTATCTTGTTATAAGTTTTTATTGAATTGATTATTTGTATATTCAAACAATCCCTTGATTTTTGGAATCTATACTCATGGTCAAACTTCTGAAAATCATGAAAAGTATTAAGATATGTCTTAAATATGAATGTGTACGACCGGTTGTAGGTCATGTTCGACCGGTCGTAGGAGCGGCTCGACTAGACTTAGCTCACTCGACTCAAAGTCCAGCGAGCATCAAAATTTGGGGTCCGAGGTGCTCTACCGGTCGTGGGTCATGCTTGACCGGTCGTGGGTGACGCTCGACCGGTCATGCAGTCCGGTCGACCGATCGTAGTTACGTAGATTCCTTCCGCAATTTTATGCGGATTGCAGATTTTGAGTCTTTTCGCAACTGGGATGCAGAAGGGAAGTTACCTAAACTATAAATAGGTGTTCCTATAGTTTTTCTAAGGGACAGGAAATAATTCTAAAACTTTATAAAGGGGTTCTAGGGAAATCAAAGGGTGTAGTAAGGGTGAGATTCGAGGTTGTTCGAATCGGGTAAGTCCACTCTCTTTGTAATTTATATTTTTATAATGGAGATCTGTCGCTTTATACCATGATTTTTTTTCACAAGAGTTTTCCACGTTAAATTTATGTGTTCTCTTGTATGTGTCTGGTACTATTGATTTTGCAATCCTATATCTAGATTTGTATGATTCTGCAGGTCAAAATCCTCAACAAAAAGAAAGTAATTATGGAAATCCGTTGTTAAAAATATGAATCATCTCTTGCCATCCAATCGTAGCACACACCCATACCCAATATGATCTCACAATCTCATTGTTGAAACATGGTGGGTCTACCACTGAGTTATGGAGCTAGACGCAAACTTTTAACAATTCATTTGATAGATATTAATTGGATGCTTAGGATTGCTTGGTCCATATGATTTCAGAGATAAGCTCCATCGGCAATGGGATTAGTCCCATAGATATACATTACTGCCACTTCTTGAGGAGGATGAGGGGCCAGGAAATGGTGCAAAACTAAGATAGGGGTGTAGCCCAGGATCATGGATAATTAACACATTCCATTCTAAAATAATTAAATAATATGCATAGAAATCATAAAATAGAAAATTTCTCAATTAGACAGCTTTATTTAGATCTTAATGCTCTCTGTTTTACTAAAAAAAAAAAAACTAATTAGAAGCCTTCTTTGGCACTCAATTGCAGCATGACAAATGACATTATTATTGGAAAATTTTGATCAAACAATATTACCATGCCAGTTTTTAAGTTTCACAATTTTATCACAAAATATATTTAAAAGTTAAAATAAATCATCTTACGCATTTATTAAAGTTTTAGCATTATTAATTAATTCATAAATAAATATTTTTAATATTTTTTTTTCAGATTTTTATAAATAAATAAAAAATCAATTTTAGCAAATATTCACGATACACAGAAAATTGCAATTTTCAATTGAAGGCTAACCACTTGAAGTTTGTAGAAGCACGAATGGTAGATTTTGATTAGACTACCGGCTCTTGCCAAAAACAGTCAAGTAAAAATATTTGAAAAAAGTTATCATTAGGTCAATTGCTACCCATTAAAAATATATTCAAGTAAAAATGTTTGAAAAAACGTTATTATTAGGTCAAATACCACCCATCTGCCACTAGAAGCACGTGTGTGGCTTGCCAACTTTAGTGGTGTCTTGACATTTCCGAGTCCTGTGGAGCCCACCATAATGTACGTGTTATATCCAATGGGTCCTGGTATGTACCAAAAAATGAGACATCCAAAATTTAAGTAGACCACAACACGAAAGCAGAGGGATTAGATGTCTACCATTGAAAAATTCCTCCACATAAGTTTTGAATATTTCATAAGTTTTGGATCAACCTAATATTTATTTTATTTTTCTTTCCTCAATCAACGTAGTGTGAGTGCGTGTATACAAAAAACGTTACAGCATACCCTACGAAGGTTTCAACGGTGGGAATTATTATCCCACTTCTTTGTGTAGTGTGGTCCACTTGAACTTTGGGTATGCATTTTTTTTTGGGATCATACCCCTAAAATGATCTCACAAAATGGATAGACGGTTTGGATGTAAGCTAACAGAAATTGGTGACGTCAACAAATCACCAAGGTCGGTGGCATACCCCGCCCGCTTCCTCTGCGACCAGCCATCCCATTTAAAGGACTAAATCCGGGTCAAGTCCTGTCCATCTGCTACCGACCGTCCAATTAAATCGGGCCTGTCTTGTACAGTGGGCTCTCTAATCCGCGCCGCGTGGAAAGTTGCTGTACACGCGGCTTAAACTTTCCAAACGGAAGGGCCCACTTTGGATGCGTGATAAGCAAGAGATCACACTAAAAAATGATATACGCAAGCCGAGTGATTGACATCTAATTCAAGGGTCCTCCTTACAAACAGTCAACGGTCATAAATCAATTAACAAATCTCCCTTCCTAAGAGGTAATAAATGAATCAGATTTCTTATCTAGATATGTATCTTCGGTCCTGATGACTGGACAGATTGAATAGGACGTGCCACGCGTCCAGTGACCGGCTCGTCCTTGTCGACGCGGCCTGCGACAGGTAGTTAGGTGGGCCACGGTCGATGTTTATGCCACGTCATGTTAGGACATGCTCCCAAAAACGAATATTCAAAAATGTTCTCCCGATGATTTTCGCACGATTCGCTCGGTTGCACCGTGCAAAAAATGACGTAATCGCCGCAGCCGGGAAACAGGCAAGTGACACCCAAGCGCTTCCTCCCGAATCGAACGGGGGCATTTATGTCATTCCGAATCCAGGCCTGTCTAACGGTAATGGCAGCATCGACATTATAGCCAATTCAATGGGCAATAGAGTTATAAAACCGCCCTGTTTCTCTCCCTCTTCTGTTTCGATGTCGGAGATTTCAAGGGAAAAGGGAAGGAGAGGAGAGGAGAGGAGCAAAAGGAGAAAGGAGGGGAAGAAAAGTTTGGGAAAGGGGTGTAGAAATGGCAAGGGATATGAGCGGAAAATGCTCTCACTGCGGCAACAACGGTCACGACACGAGAACATACAATGAGAAGGGGTTGAAGCCGTTTGGGGTGAGGATTCTGAGGGAAGGAGAAGAAGAGGAGCTGATGAGGAAGAGTTCGAGTATGGGGAATCTGGCGTTGTGCGGATCTGCCGAGCAGAGCGGCGTCGGCGATCACGGGTACTTGTCAGACGGGCCCGTCCATGCGTCGAGAGGGAGAGGGCGTGAGAGGAAGAGAGGTGATTCAATATTCCGTCTTATTGTGATTGTTTCTGTCTCTGTTTTTGTTTTGTTTTCTCACTTCTTATTTTTAGGATTTTGGTCATGGCGTTTGGATGAATCTGGTTCTGTTTTTTTTTTTTTTTTTGGTTATTGTTTTGTTGAGGTTTGCTGATGAATTGAATTGGTTCTTTTCTTCTTTTTCCAATTGTGGCAGATTGATTTTATTTTTATTTTTTTAACGGAATTCAGGCACGGTTTCTTGATGGGCTTTGTTTGTTATTTGTTGTATTTATGCGATCCAGTTCAATCGAGTTCAAGCGGAATTTCATTGGTGGAATGTTGAATGCATTGATTTTTGCCATTTTCAAATGGGTTTTATTTTATAAACGATTTTTGTATGGCATTGTATATCTCTTTTCCTTTGTAAAACGTGGTCGGCTATTCTTCTTGAAGTTGTTGATTTTACAAGATGGTGATGAAATTCTTCAGTGGTTTTGTATCATGTTAATTTTCAACAGTATCCTTTGAAACTTTGAAAATTTTTGCCAAGTTCTTCGCCGTAATTTCTTGTTGTTGTTAATGTCTCAAATCTGTAAACAGGAGGGTTTCCGTGCCATCTTAATGCCATTCAATGCGCAGAATTGCATAAGTGTGGGATTTGTTTCCAATTTTGATTGTGATTTTATATATATATATATATATATATATATATATATATATATATATATATATATATAAAATAAAAGGTTCTATGCGGTGGAACTCATGGGAACTTTGCATGAGATCGAGTTGTGTGGGGCCCATCGTGTTGCATGTCGAACATCTACCCCATCAGTCTGATGCACCATTCCAATGGTGGGTCTAGAGCTTAAAAATCAAGTCAATCCCTAACTGGTGTGAGCCACAACACATACAAAAGTTGAGAGGGGTTACCCTCCATTAAAACATTCATAATCATTTGTTGGGCCCACTGAGATGTGTTACCATCTAAAATCATGTAAACAAATCCAGCCCATCCATTATGTGTGTCCCACTTGGATGAGATGTCAGACCAAGTTTTAGACGCGTCCAAATTTCAAGTGGGCCCCACCAAGTGCTTTTATATGTTTTAGGCATGTCTTCACATGATTTTAGATGGTATAGCCCACCTGAGTTCCGTATACAGCTGTTTTGAGGATATCCCATAATTTAAAGGGGACCCATCAAATGCACGGTGTTGATGTTCGACAAGCATCACGGTGGACCCCACATAGCTCGACCTCATGGGAAGTTCCCATGGGCTTGACCGCATAGAACCTTGTGTGTGTATATGTGTGTGGATGTAATCGGGATTTGGGAGAGGAGAGGGCTTTCTAATTCATTATAGGGTTTCAAGAGCATAACATAAGGAGATTCGAGGCTTGTTTAAATCGGGTAATTTATATCTCTTGTAATTTTATGCTTTCATAGTGTATCGTTGTCTTTTTGTGATAAGATTTTTTCTCAAAAGGGTTTTCCACGTTAAATTTTATTTGTTTGTGTTTGAACTTGGTTGTGCGATTAGAGCACTTTGCTTGATTCATCTTTATGTGCTTCCCGAAAGGGTTTGAAGTTGTCTAAGATTGCCTTTGAAAATCATACGATTTTCCTCTAACACAAGGAGTAACCATGCATTGCCTTGCGTTTGCTAAAAGAAAAAGGAACGAAAAATTGAACCTGGAAATGTATGATTTTAATTGATTTTGATCTAATTACATGAGATAGAGAATTTTTTAGGTGCATAGGCTGATCTTATCCTTTTATTGGCCAAACAATAATATTACTTAATCATTAGATGGTATGTCGTCCTTGAAATAATGTGATAGTATGTGTTACCAATCTTTATTCTTTTGATATACTTGTTGGGGAACCGTGAAAGCACACAAAGACGAATCAAGCAAAGTACTACCAATCGCACAACTAAATCCAAACGCAAATAATCCAAATTTTACATGGAAAAACTCTTTCAAAAAAAAATTATGACACAAAGCGATGAGTAATGCACTATATAAGCATAAATACAAGAGATAGATTGTTACCGATTCGAATAAGCCTCAAATCTACCTCACAAGCCTAAGCATGCCCTTGAAACCCTTATAAACGAATTAAAAAGCCTATAACCCCTCTAAATCTTTCCAAATCCCAATTACACCCGATATATATATATATATAGTATCACAATTGAAATATGAAACAAATCCTGCACTAACGCAATTTTATGCATGCGCTCGATGGCATCGAAAATTTGTAAAACATGGATTTTCGAGATTTTTCCAATGGGCATCGACAGACGTTGTTGTTTACAGATTTAAGGCATCAACAACAGTACTATGCCAGTTAAATCAATTTCCTTGAAATTGATTCTAGCTTCAAATCTTTACATCCATCAGAGGACTTTGGCTACTTGGAATAAGGGCTAAAGAGTAACACTCAGATCCATGGCTCAAGTGGTAGACTGAGTGAAAGATCCCAGTTTCAACACTGAGGTCTTGGTATTGATTCCCTAGAGGGGGTGGCTAACAGTGAAGAGTGAACTGACAGTGGACGCACTAACAAGCTAACAAAAAAAAGGGGTGGGGGGGGGGGCTGAAGAGTAAAAGGGCATTCCAATTTCATCAGAGCTCCATCAGTTTAGCAATATGTGTATGCCATTTGCTTCCCATTCCCATTGATATGCGCATGCCATTTGCTTGACATTGACAGCCGTTCGGTACTAGAGTTGACCAATTCCAGGCCGCAGGTCTGTTCCCAGCTAATCCCCACACTGATTTGCAGATGAAACGCAAATCTGATTGAATGGTCATGTTAATCAGCATTCTGAATTTTTTATTGCTATCTTGCATGCTTTCGACCTTATTCATTGCAGGGATAAGATAATTCATTTGAAGGATGCCCAATTGGAATTTATGATTGGAATCACTTAGAAATCCCAGACACAGTGGTATACTGCCTATTTTCAATTTGAAGTTCAAATTTTATGATGGAATGCTGAATGGGACCTGCCTCTTAAGACCTCCAGAGACCAGCTCCACAACGTAACAAGTTCAAGAGAACCATATAGTGTCTTTTCTCATGATATTCAGCACTTGAGATTTTAAATGAGACCTAGGGTGCTGACCATTTCCTTTTAACCTGATGTATAAACTGATCCAAATCTTTATTTTTTTTTCACATAAAATGTGTAAATCTCTCCCTTTTATAATTCTGTTTTACAGTGGATGGAGTGGGGTGTGTGTGTGTGTGTGTGTGTGTGAGTGTAATTTTCTATTAGTTAGTAGGTTTTTTAAATGACTTGTCTTCTCTTTCTCCATTAGGAGTCCCATGGACAGAGGAAGAACACAGGACGTTCCTAGCCAGACTCGAAATGCTTGGGAAGGGGGACTGGAGAGGAATTTCGAAGAGTTTTGTGATGACTAGGACTCCGACCCAAGTAGCCAGCCATGCCCAGAAGTATTTTCTTAGAAAGACTACCCCAAATAATAAGAAGCGCAGGTCTAGCCTCTTTGATGTGCGATTTAACAACGCTGTAATTCCCGTATTTTTCACTACTACCTTGTTTCTTTTACTATGGTTTGCAGACAGCAGCGATGCTATTATGGATGCTGTAGCTTTACTTTCAACTTTTGTCTTGGTGGTGTTTTTCCTTCTTTTCTTTTTTCCAGGCTTCAACCTCTGAAAATGCACCTACTTCGTCCTCAATGAGAGGCCACGGAGTTCCAGAAGGGATTGATCATCTCCACCATGATAATAAATATCCGGTAAGAGCCTTGCTAGGTCTGCTAATGGTAGTAGCCAGTGTTGGAACTTGCGATCGACTTGTTTGTCCGGTGGTCCCCCATGTCTGTGTCATGGCTTCAAAATTAGGTGGGTCTGCTCATCAGGTGGCTCACATGCATATGTTGAGTGTGGACTGGTAGTCATTTTTTCCCCATCCATTTCTCTGTACACATGTAGCCCACCTGATGAGCATACCAACATGATTTTTGAGCCACAGCATATACATGGTATTTTCAAGGCACAGCTTGTACACAGATTAATGTTCCAGGTTCGGCAAACACACTAGCATGTGTGGCGATAGTGGGACTGAGAATCCTGGTTCCAGTAGCTGCCCTTGTCCATTTCTCATTCGTAAACCGGTTGATCTGCTGGGTCCATAGGCTTTAGAGGGAAATTTTAATAAAAAATAAAAAATAAAAAATCTAAACCTTAAAAGCCTGATCTTTTCCAGGTGGAGACCTCAGCTGACATTATGGCCCAACCCCCAGGTTGGTGGTCAGATGCCTCGTCGATGCTACTACCGATATTAACTTGTGGTAAGCATTCAGATATCCCTGGCATCAATGACAAGGTAAAACATCTACATCTTATATGCATGAATTACAGCACTTTTTTCATCACCACTCATTCTAATAACAAGGAAGTATATGATTTTGTACGAGGATATGCACAGTATTTTCAAGTTTCCAGTTCATGCAAGTGGGACTCATTTATCCAAAACATACATGATATGATAATCTCCTCCACAGGACAATCCTGGCCTTTCAATCTGTGGTCCACAAATAGATATTTAGGAAGAGAAATACTCAAAATTGTCCACAATCAACAGAAAAAAAAAAAGGCACAAGATTGGTGGCTAGGATTTTCAATTTGAAGATCTGGGAATGTGGTACATCCACCAATGGTCTGGATCACTAAACCCAGTCTCCACTTGCACAAGTGAATATCGGGCATATCAAGGTGTGAGAATCATATAATTCATCTTTATCATCATGGGAAATGATCCCTTATGTTGGGGCATGGATCGTATAATTCCTCTTCTTTATCTCAGGGAATGATCACATACATCTACCATAAGTTCAAGCAGTGTGAGACCCACTGTGATGTTTGAGTTCTTGCATCTAGATCCCAAAATACAGTGCTGATTCATAACTCAGATGGGCCACACCAAATGGAAAATTGGTGGACAATGGGGAGTGAGACTCCCACTGTAGAAACGTCCAGATGGAATTTGGGGTGCATCATGTTGTGTATATTTCATCCAACCTATTCGTGCCCTGCCAAGATGAAGGGACACACCAAAACTCAGGTGGACCACACCACGTGAATGTAGGTTTTAGGCATGAGCATACGTTGCTCCCTGTGGTGTGTCCCACCCGAGTTTTGGATCGGGATGGTTCTTAATATGCACAGTGAGCATGAGGATGCGCACCAGATTCACGTTTGGATTCTACATACACATCATGGGCGGGGCCCAAACAGCTCGTACTATCTTTAGGCTAGGTGGGTTTATTCTATAATTTTTCATAGACATGCTAACAAGCTTGTCGTTTGATCATCAAACAGGGCGGAATTTATGGTGCTGTAAAGAACCAGTCATTAGTCAAAACTTCTCAAATCACCCCCACCTTATCCCTCACCAGTTCTCTTGATCTCCCCAATCGGACGGATCTAGACATTCATGAAATCCACAGCGGCCCAAGCACTCTCAGGCCCCATCTTCCCCAGTTATCCTTCAATCCGTCTCCCCAATCAGACCTGCATTACCCATCTCATGAAAATTCTAAATGCACGTCAACAGATAACAGCAATTTGGAGCTCACCATTGCGCCGCCCAAACCTCTTAATCCAACCAAATTGTCGTCTGGGACCTCCAATTTAGTGGGGCCCATTAGAGTGATCTGATAAGCCTAGTTAATACAATTTTTCTACCTTGAGAAACATTTTCAAGAATAAAGGAGAATTTTAAAAAATTAAAAAAAAAAAATGATATGGTTTGGTTTTGGAGATGGTCTCAAAAACAAGTCAGGGTTCTGGCCATATTAGCACACGCTCATCTCTGTACATGTGGCACCCATGTACAAGATCTGTATCATTCATTTGCTGGGTCTTACCTTGGATCTATTGGAGGATTTTTAAGCATTCAGTTTCAACCTCTGGTTGGAGTTTCTCAGGATCATGCATTCATAATCCTCAAAAAACCTCCAATCTGTGTCCAGGATCATCATGGGGCATGTACCATACATAGTGGGACCCAGCAGATGAGCAGTGCAGATCTCATATATATGTGCCTCAGATGAGCAGTGGTAGAAAACTAACTTTCACAAAACAGTAGATTTTTCACGGATGAAAAGACCAAGGGGTATGTTGGTTGGCTGTGGCGGTATAGGATTTTCAAATTTTGGTGGACCTCTCTCTAAACGGTTAGATGGGGTTGGCTGGCAAGCAATTCGTACGATCATGAACAGCTTGGGTGTAATGGATTTCCTGCGTTTTCGAACATTAAAACCTTACGACAGGCCCGCTAGGCCTCGTAAGATTGAAACGTACCACTGCGAGCGCCGATTTGGTGAGGCACTAGGCAGGCGTAACAGCTGAGTGGGTGAGGCCCTGACCATGGGACCCACATCGACTCATGTATTGCATATCCACGCCGTCCATCCGTTTTTCCAACTCATTTTAAATCTTGTTCCCGAAAATGAGGCAGATCCAAATGTCAGGTGAACCACACGGTAGCGATTGAATTTGCGCCATTAAAAATTTCTTCGTGGCACAAAAGTTTTGGATCATGCTTCTATTTGTGTTTTTCCTTCATCCAGGTCTGTGTGACCTTATAGGCAGGTTGGATGGCAAATAAACACCACTGTGGGCCCAAGGAAGTTTTTAATGGTTGGCATTCAATAACCACTGTTTTCCTGTGGTGTGGTCCACCTGAGATTTGGATCTACCTCATTTATGAGACCATCGACTGAAATAAGTTGGCAAAAGGCATGGATTTACAACACATACATTGAAGTGGGGACCCACGGTCAGGGCCCCACCCACCAAGCTGTTAACCCTGGCCCACCTAATCCGCTCCTCCATTGCACGAAAAGGAAATAAAAGAAAATCAACCATCACCATCATGTGGGCCACTTAGTCAGCAGGCCTGCCCAATCGTTTGAGGCCGACCATATTCACGGCCCGGCCCACCTGATGAATGCTCCCCATCTGCCTACGTGGAGAACCTGCATGAGAAATCCGTTTTTCATGCAACCTTGGGCCCAGCTTGTTTCCAGTTCACTTTCAACAATATCTGGGCTTGGATCGAGTTCGGGGCTTAGGTTGACTTGTCCGGACTTGACTTTAATTAAAAGGTGTGATAGATTGGCCCAATTCAAACTGACTTATTTAAGATACGAGGCCGAATAATGTAAAGTGGGGCCCACCTCTGCTTGTTTCCTTTACAAGATGATCTGGGCTGGGCCTGGCCAGGCATCCTTATCTCATATGTCGGACTCTGACTTGCTTCAGCCCAGCCCAGTTGCATCCATGCTCTTTTTTTATATATATAAGTGAACTATACGACTGAAATTATCCTTACCTAATCATCCTTGGTCATTGGATTTGCATAACTATGATTTTAAGTAAACGCCAGTGAACAACAACGATACAATGAATTCCTGAAACTGCATTTGGATGTATAATGAAAATTGGGATGGTCGAATTTCTTTGTGGGCCCACCATTTTGAAATCAGGACGGGCCCCTGCTTCTCAAGAATGTTGCATGTGATGGGTTAGCCCCACCATGCTCATCTAATGAAGCCCTATGGATTGGTATGGACCTACTTTTGAGCAGTGTGATTACAATAAACAATTGTAAAGTTATGGCCTTGTAAAGCTTTAATGCATGTTATGTTTCTTCTTTTTTCCCGGCTCGAGCTATACAGTCTTATTCTTTCTGTATTGGCCTTCGTATAATCATCCTTAAACTTGTTTTACATCACATAGCTTACGTTTGAAAGATAGCCCAACCGGTTACGCCCACTGGATCTGGTGATCCACCTAACCACTACGCGATCAAAGAAAATCTTATCACTTCTCTAATTTTACTATTAAGATGGACCCCGACTTACAATCAATGATTTAGATGGTATATTGGGAGGCCAAATGGACAAAATGAGTATAAACACTTCCCAATCATTTCTTTGAAATTGTCTTAATTTTGACATACTTAGAATGAATAAATGTAATAACTAGTATATTTTTTGGATAATTTTTTTCTTTTCAATGATGATGTGCATAGAAATGCCTACGCGCATGCATATATATACATCTTGAGCTCATATATCATAATACACTTAAGACTCTTTATCGATTCAACCATTAAAATGACTTTATATGGATGGAAGAAGTTATCACATTATCATGAAGTAGATAAATGTTCAAACTGAGATTATTCATACTGGTTATTAATGACTCTAAAACTTATATCTTAACTCTGATACATTAAGAAGTATTATGCATGGTTAAAGTCCAATTCTAATAATTAGAAGTATGCAGTTGGTCATCTAAAGTTTTCTATAATATATATATTTCTACATTACACTACTCTTCAGAAAATTTATCTAGGAGAGGCGGATTGCAATGAAAATTTAGTAAATGTCCATATAATTCAATTAAATAATATATTTTCAATTTCAAAGTCTAACTTATAAGATTAACCATCCAACATAATTTACACTATATCCGTTAAATAACCAATTGCAAAATATTTGAAGCAAGCATACTGTTAACCAATGATATATATATATATATATATATATATATATATATATATATATATATATATATATATATATATATATATATATCTATGTGTGTGTGTGTGTAGACACTCCATCCAAGTTAAATCTTGAGTAGGTTAAGACTGTCTGAGAATCGTGATCATATGTTAAACGAAATCCCTAATCTCAACCAAAACTGAACCCTAATCCAAAGTCCCCAAAGTCCCAATCCGCAACCTGAAACTCCGATCCAAACCGTTCAGCACGCACACAACCCCGCTTATACCGTATACCATGACCTACATCCCCTTTACTCGAGCTGAAAAATTCGAAAGGAGACTTCTGGGCGAACCCGCATGATATACAAAGCTTGCACGCGCAAAACCGGCCCGAACTGAACCCGGGCGGTAGTCTGACTGCCGCGAGCGGTAGTCTGACTACCGCCTGCGGTACTTTAAGTGCCGCCGCTCACGACTCGCGTGCGGACAGCTGTCCCAGTGTCCAAAAGTCAATTTTCCCCTGAATTTACCCCCCCCCCCCCCCCCCCTAATTTTCATTATTTACCGTTTTACTAGCCTCATAAGCAATGAGAGTGTGTCACGTGGCGCTCCTCTCTCCCTAGCCAATCATAAGCCTCCATTCTAACTTTTTAACCCTTACCTACCACCTATTTACCATTCAACCATTGGCGAAGACTATAAATAGCCCTCTCCTCTTCTCATTTCAACACACCCCAACAACCAAGAAACCCCCTCCCAAGCTTAAGAGAGAGTGAGAGAAGAGAGTGAAGGAATGGGAAGGAGCTCCCAAGCCTATCCCCCTAGCCTTCCTCTCAACCTCTCCAACTCATAAGCCTAGCCCGGATTGGTCATGTTTTGGTCCATATCCTAGCTTACTCAAGATCGAGCCAAAGATCCATTCATTTTACATACAAGCATTCATCATGACATTTATTCCCTTCTCAACCCCCCTGCTTCTTTAGATCTCTAGTGAACGTATGCTCTATGACTTGCCGTATATCGGATCCTATCACATCAGAAATTTTTAATGATCTAGTCCATTTTTTTACCTCTTTACATAAGCATCATCTATGGCTGTTCACGAGTCGAGCTAGCTTGAAAAACTCGCTCGACTCGGCTCGAGTCAGCTCGGATTGACTCGGCTTGGATGGCCGATTCAAGCTAAGACAAGCTAATTATTTGAAGCTCGAGTTGAGTTCAAGCCAAGTTCGACCAGCGAGCATTTCAACTCGACTCGACTCAACTCGAACCTCGAACTCGAGCTCGACTCGGCTCGATTAATAAATATATTAAATATTATATATTATATATATTATATTAATATAAGTTTTAACTTTTAACTTTAAAAAAAAAAAAAAAAACAAACAAACAAACCCTAGAGTCTTTACCCAACCATACGCATCCCCTTTCCCTTTTCCTTTATTCTCTTTCTCTACCCACTGCCAGCCGCACGCCCGCCCGGACCGCCACCACCAGGTTTCCTCATTCGATTCGAAGCTTTGTTTGGTTTTTTCATCGGGTTTTACTTTGATTCTCTTAAGATTTTTAAATTTTTCATCAATGGAGGAGGATCAAGAACAGAATCCATTATTCTCTCACCCAACAAGCTCGAGCTCGACTCGAGGTAAACTCTACTCGACTCAAACCACTAGCTCGACTCGACAACTTTGGCAAACAAGCCAAGCTTTAATGTTGAGCTCGAGCTCGAACTCGAGTACATCATGGACAAGCCGAGCTGAGCTTGGCTCACCTCGACTCGACTCGGCTGGATGCCCACCCCTAGCATCATCACATCCGCCCTCTAAACACGCCGTTGGACGTATGCTCTGTGGCTTGTCGAAATCTCGGATCTTACCGCATCAAAAATTCACGTGTGTGCCTAGTCTCATCTCGGCCACAGCATCCATCATCCTTTGAGATTGTTTTACCACACCGAGTAGAGACCGTACATTTGCACGGGTAGAGAGGGTGCCTAATACCTTCTTTCTTTGTAACGGAGGTCCCTTGCCCGGAATCCCGGATCGCAGACCAGGAGTCAATTTAAGGTAGGGAAGTCTTCGAATTTCCATCATCTTACGTATTCCGTGGTTCTAACCGACCATGGGATTTTGAGTTTTTCGGCTAGTGGCGACTCCAACATCCACAATCAGCCTACTCCCCCCACTACAAAAAATATAACTTTTAAATCAGCGTGGGCGCGATTTTCAATGTCTACAGAATGGCGACTCCACTGGGGACTATGATAGAGCACACTAGCTGAGACCCAACTCGAAAACGTGTGGTATTTCAATCTCAAAGGACATTCATTACTACATTCACAAAAATAAAAAAAATAAAAAAGCTTACACTTATTTGGGCATCAATCGTAGCCATGACCACCCAATCCCATGCAGCTATGGCGACCCATGAAGAAGAGCCGACAGCTCTACCAGCTCCTAAAGCATCTGTATCAGTACCGGCACCGGCGCTGACAACTCCAACAGATTTACCAGCTACTGTAGCGATAAATGAGGTGGCCCAAAATCTCAAAACATTGCAGGAGCTATTACTTCGCCTGGTACCAGGCGCTATACCAAACATGCAGGCAACACAACCCAGTGTGCAAAACAGCTCAATCCAACAAACTCCTCTTACTTTCTCACTCATTCCTCTAGTAAATCATGTTCTCCCTCTTTACGCAGAATCAGCCCAACATACAAACGGGAGCAACCCTCCCTCACATATTCCTCTTAAAAGGAGATCGAATCAATTCCAAGGGGCAAAACCCCTCTCGACCGGTCCCTCCGAAATTGAAGAGCTCTGAGAGCAATTACAAGATATGCAAAAGAAGTTACGGAAGCAGAAGGAGGTGGATCTCCCATCCACCAAGTTCAGGAATCTTTGTCCCTTCCCTGATGCAATCGCACCTCAAAACTTTGAGGTACCAAAATTTAAAAGGTATGATGGTACGGGGTGTCCTATGGACCATTCAAGAACATTCTGTGGGGAGCTTAACACTCTGGCAGGTAATAACGGAGCATTGATCCGTTTGTTTCAAAAATTCTTGAAAGGTGATGCATTAGATTAGTACACATCATTAGACTACCATCGAATTAAGACTTGGGAACAACTTTTTCAAGCTTTCATTGATCGTTTTGTGTACAATCTTAATGTAGCACCCAAAATGGCGAATCTTGTTGCCTTAAGGCAGAGGAATAATAAGTCATTGTCAGCTTATGTTGGACGGTAGCGGGCCATGGCCGTCAGAATGAAAACACTCATTGATGATGAGGAGCAAATCTACATGATCATCCACTCGGCAAACCCGAGTATCTTCGGATACCTCGTATCGTATTCATATGCCAACTTCACCCAACTCATCCATGTTGGGGAACGAGTTGAAGCCGGAATAAGGGCTGAAACGATCTCCCCTTGTGGCCTCATCAGGCCTCCCCAGTACAGCGGACAGTGGAAGGAAGGTTTACTGGATACAAGAACAATAACAGAAATGTTTCTGACCTCCATCCAACAAAAGAAGACAATCTCGTCGCCTCTACCCAAGGTGCTCAATTCACTCCTCAAGAAGAACAATGGCAACAACAACAGCAAATGGAGATTCCTCAGTACCCCAATCATGGTCAGCAGATGAGGATGACCCGGGAACCTAGGCAGTTTAACCGATAGCCCAAACTTACAGTGAGGTACTAGTTATGCTAGTCCAAAGGTAAATACTTACACCACTACTGCCTAGGCTCCCCTCAAACCCTCTGCCACTAAATTATAATGAGAATGAGTATTGTGCATACCAAATCCTGAGGCCACACAACGAACCATAGTTTCGCCTTGAAACATGTGATCCAAGATCTGATTGACAACCAAACGATTATGGTTACCTCTCCTGTTGTTGCCACCACCAATTACATTTCCAGAATCGTTTATCATCGTATCAAGTATGCTTCAGTTCATCAGGAACTCCTACTAACAATATCAATCAAGGAGAGCCACCCCCGGTCAATCCAGTCCAATGCAGTCATTCAATCACCGCCAACCCAACAATAATACCCCCAAGTCTACAAGGGGCACACCTTACCACTCCAATCTCTTCGCTCTCAAATATGTAAGGGGCATCTCCACCAGGTCCAGTCTCCATGCCCCCGAGTCTACAAGGGGCACACATGGTCAGTCCAATCTCTTCGCTCTCAAATATGCAAGGGGCATCTCCGTCCAGTCCAATCTTTATGCCCCAAAGTCTACAGGAGCCACCACCGATCAATCCAGTCTATACATCCTTTATCTCACAAGGGGCACCACCTTCCTATTCAACCCCTACTCCAACCCTCGCGATCCAAGAAAATGCTCATTCCCCGATCAACATACCGCATGCCCTAGCAAAATCAGAGCCCAGCTTTAATCATGGGATAACTTTCCAGGAAGGACATTCTAGTACTCAAAGGAATTTACCTAGCTCTACTCAGTCTTCAATCATTCAAGAGAAGAGTCTATGACGAATAGTTCCCGCCTTTAGGAGAAAGGTAGAGGAAGAGATTAATGTCGAGATCTTGATTAGCCCCAAGACATCAACCATCACTTTTCAGGTCTTTGACATCACATCTTCATTTTATCTCCTCTCTGATCGGTCTTGGATCCATAAAGTCAAGGCTCTCTCTTCGACTCTTCATCAAAAGGCCAAGTACATTTTCGGAGACAAGGCGCTGATCGTTTTGGGTAATCCTGAATAAATCTTTCTGATAGAAGCAGCCAACCATCAAGAGATAGATATCCCGATCATAGACATACAATGCTCTGATGAGGATATCTCATACCATGGTCTCAAGCTCGAGACTGTGAATTGCATACCTCTTGCATGTCCCATTGGATCAAACTATGTCTTCCCTCCAATCGAGCACCGACATTTTTGTTATCAGCTCGAATATCAAGAAAATGTAGGCATGACAGGACTGGAATATCAGCCTCCTAAGGATGAGATAGCAAAGCACAAATGTATCGAAGGAGGGCAAGATCGGCAAAAGGAGGATGATCCCTTCATCCATGCATCAATCAAATCCAACAGAGAAGGGATCATTTATCCGGTTGGCAGGCCGAGATCCACCATGGAGGATCAAGTGAGCGGAATAAGTCTAACTGGACTGTTTGGAAATGACTCGGGCAAGGGGAAAGAATTTCCTCTGATTGACTGGACCACAGTCTGGATCCCACCTGAGCAAGAAAAATGCAAAGACTCACAATGCATCGAGGATAAGCTGAGGAAAGTGACATCCAACACCAGCTTAGAGCATAATCCTAAACTCATCACGACATTTGGGTATAACAATGAGGGCCCACCTACCGATCTGTCTAGCCCTGCCTCCTGAGGGGAGGGAGTGCAGGGGAATAGCTAGTTCGCAATCCCCAAGACGGCACAATAAAAGCAAATAGTGTTTCGCTCATCCCTGGTTCACATCGTCGTCTTTCTTAAAAATAAAAACAAAAAAATCAAAAAATTCTCAAAAAGCCAAAAACACTGGATATTTTCGAAATACAAAAAAAATCATATACTTGTCAAAATCTTTAAAAAAAATCATCAGAAAATTTTAAAAAGCCAAAAGCATTAGATATTTTCGAAATGCCAAAAAAATCAAATACTTGTAAAAAAAAAAAGTCAGAAAATTCTCAAAAAGCCAAAAACACTAGATATTTTTGAAATGCCAAAAAAATTCAGATACTTGTCAAAATGCTAAAAAATCATATATTTGTCAAAATCCAAAAAAACAATAGAAATTTCTCAAAACACAAAAATAATAGAAAATCTTTCAAAACTCACAAGCAATAATTTGCCAAATGCGTCTGTTACAACACCCAAGTTTGAAGTTGACTTATATGATTTCGATCTAGAGTTAGATTTCAAACTCATGAATTTGGCCGAAGCCCAAAATGTGAAAAATGATAATCCGACTCTCGAGCTAGAGGATTCCCTTCGAAAGTTTGAGGCAAAGGCCAATGTAATTACGAATGATTTTGAAATTGTGAACTTAGGATCCCTTGAGATCCCTAAAACAGTACGCATCAAGAGATCCCCACCTCTTAAATGCAAGCAGACAATGACAGAATTCCTGAGACCCAGGGCTATCTAACTTTGGGTTCTCCTATGAAGCCTTACCCAAATCGAATCAAGAGCTAGTCATACACAATCTGCTATGAAGCCTGAAGTCAAGCCCATCAAGTAAAGCTGTCAAGATCATGTCCAAAGTTCATGATGGAGTCCTACTGATGAACGATGAAGATAAGTTATTGCAGTATATCAGGAAGTACTTCAAGTATCTAAAGCTTATACAACGGATCCATGTGCATGATTCGAGTCTTTATAACCTGGCAACACCTTAACCCTTTTTCATGATGGGGTGTGGACATCATCGAAAGAATGAACCCGAAGGCATCCAATGGTCATGAGTGCATTCTCATGGTATACAAAGCGGGCACCGACAACATCTTACATCATCAATATGAATGAAAAAAAGAAGTCAAAAAAAATGATTGGTAGTAATCTCGATGCAACCAACTACATCTTGCAGATGTAAAGCACACAACAATCACTAGGACCAATGACAAGCAAGTCTAAAAGAAAGGTTAGCAACATGGTAACAATGCACATCTTATCATTGTGCCTACTAAATCCAGAGGGCAACTCCAGGCCATCCTGAGACGATTCGTTGATCATCCGCGAGGATTCTTCCGGGAGGTGCCCTTCGTCTAACCGTCATTAGGGGCAAAGATCTTCCAGAGCCCATCAACGCCGACAACATGGGTAATCTTACCTGACTATGTCAACAACCACAATCGTAAAGCTAAAGTCAAATAATAAAAGGTTAGCATCTTAAGGTACATTCCATCATCTAGGGGTGCACATTTAACCGGTAGAACCGTGGAACTGGACCGGAACCGACCAAATGGTCCGGTTTGGTCTGGTTCTAGAGTGCACCGGTTTCGGTTTCGGTTCCAAAAATCAAAGAACCGGTCACATCGGTTCGGTTCTTGGTTTGGGGGTATGTAGAACCGAACCGAACCGTGAACCGATCCGTAGAACCAAACCGTGAATCCGATCCGTAGAACCGAACTGTGGAATCAAACCTAAAACCGAACTTGGAACCGAACCAAGAATGCTTTGATTATTTCCATATTTGACTCATGATTTGTGGTTTATAATGCACCATTTAATTATTTTCATAAATATATTTTGCACACCTTATACAATATTTAAATCATTCATCAAATGGACCACAACATGGATAGACATGGGCTAGATAATAAAATTAAACATGCAATTGGGCTGGATTATAAAAAGCCCAGAACCATGGAACTGATCTGGAACCGAACTGGTTTTAATGGTTCGATTCCGGTTCGGTTCTAAGATGCCAACAGTTCAGTTTCAGTTTCACCCCAGAACCGGACCAAACCGAACCGTGTGCACCCCTACCATCATCATTCCTTCCCTCCAATAAGTGTTTCAAAAAATAAAGGGTTTAAAAAAAAGAAAAAAAAAAAGACAGAAAGCGCGCAGTCAAAAAAAGAAAAAAGAAAAAAAGAGAGAAAAAGAAAAAAAGAGTCGAATCCAATGAGTGAGAACACAAGTCACCAACCCATTTTCCTTCAGGATAGTTTAACTCAATGTCAACGGCTTCACGATCATGATTGAAGACAAAGTCAGGTAGCTCACCAATCGACCGACAATGAATGGAGTCTAGCCTCCCTCCTTTTGTATAAGAAAAAGAGAAATTAAAAGAAAAGTAATGTGCCTAAGCAAAATGGGTGAGGTGAAAACCCGAAAGAGCGCCTTGAGTAAAAACAACGGGCATGTAGCAGACTTGGTGAAAACCTGAAAAGGCACCAAGGATAAAAAGAGCACAGGTTCCAAGGGGCACGCAAGAGCAAAAACTCGGGACATGGTGAAAATTTGAAAGGACGCCATGAACAAAAATGACGAGAAACCTTGTCGTGGTGAAAACCTAAAAAGGCACTACGGGAAAAAATTACTAAAAATAAAAAAAATAAAAAAGTGTAGGAGCATGAGAAGCCAAGGCAACAAATAGAGTGAAGAAGCACAAGAAAAAAATAAGTCCCGGATCAGAATTCTGTCAGACTCTACCCAAATCCAAGGGGCATGATCCTAGTATGCGCTATTCTCAGGGAATCGGGATCCCTAGTAAACAACTCAAAATATCGGATTCGACGTGGGCTAAGTTCAATATTCTGATTCCACCATCCAAAGCACAAATTCAAACACAAGCAAACACCGATAAATTTGGCACAAATAAAAATTTTCATTCCTTTCAAAAAAGTCTTTTTATGCATTGCTTTCCTTTCTTTTTAAAAAAATCTAAAAAAAAAACATTCATGCATATACAGAACAAGCAGCCAACAAAATCGGGGATCCACAAAGTCAAAGTCAAAGTCAAAACCCCAGAGGCCCACTTTTCAAAACCCACAAGGCCCACAGTTCAAAGCCCCGGAGGCCCATATTTCAAAGCTCACAAGGCCCATGGTTCAAGGCCCATGTTTTTAAGCCCATTTCTTAGGCCCACATATCCAAAACAAGGCCCACTTCACAAGCCCTATTTCAAGGCCCATGGTCCTAGGCCCACATGTCCAAATCAGGCCCATGTTTTTCAATTGCCCCATTAATTCATTAGTGGAGGCCATCTGACTTTTCTACAAATAAAAACTGAATGACGACGCCCTCCCGCGAGATCGGACGGATCTTTCAGAAAATTTAAAAATATTCTAAACCATTAGCCCCATTAATTTATTATGGAGGTCATCTGACTTTTCTACCAATAAAAACCGGACGACGACGCCCACCCGCGAAATCAAACAGATATTTTCTAAAAAATCTAAAAAATATATTTTCAAATAAAATTCCCAAGAAGTCTAGCTCCAAAGGAAATAACTTTCAAATAAAGTTTTTTTTAGCCGCACGCGGCGCGCAATAAACTAAGGAATCTTCCATATTCTCCAATTACGGCCAATACACACAACTAAATAAGATTCGATCTCTTCCGATTTCCCCGAAGGACGATCGAATCCGTACATAATACATGTACGATTGACCCGATCTCTATATCTGGACAGTCGTACAAATGCTAGTAAAATGAGTGGATCCATCTCTGGAAAGAACCATCAAACTCAAAGTGGCAACAATCTATTATAACCAAAGTATCAGAATCAGCAGACTGCATGGCAAAAGATTACTCGCACACACCTAGTTCAGGATGTTCGAAAAATTGGATTGAGTCCAAGTCAGCGTAGTGAGTTCCCCATAAGGCCGCACCAACGTGCAAGGTAGCTAATCACTTTGACAATCAAACAGACCAAATACTCTTAAGGTGATTACGTAGCAAAGGAACAACAGACCAAACAGTATGGGAATCCTCATAAAGCCGCAACAAATGCGTAGAGGCCTTTACTTTTCAGACTTATCCTCCAATACTATTAACAATCAGACGTGAAAGGGTTGTGATTGGTGATCCGACGACGAATGCGCAAGAGGCAATCACAACGTTTTCCTCAACCCTCGTGATATGTGCAAGTCATCTCTTTTCCAGACAGTCGACTGACAAAAATGCAATGGCAGACAACAGATTCGAGTCACTATCCTTTTTCTGACCAGAAGGGTGGGGTGTCCACTCGCTTTGACCATCGGTTGCTCGCAACCTCGATCAAAGAGAGGCATCTATAGACACCCCACCCAGGCTAAATCTTGAGTGGGTTAAGACTGTCTGAGAACTATGATCATACCTTAAACCAAATTCTTAATCCCAGCCTAAACCGAACCCTAAACCAAAGTTTCCAAACTCCCAATTCGCAACCTGAAACCCCGATCCAAACTATTTAGCACGCACACAACCCTGCTTATACCCCATACCATGACCCAGATCCCCTTTACCCAAGCTGAAACCAACTTTTCTAAGCTAAAAAACCTGAAAGGAGACTTCTGGGCGAACCCACATAATGTACAAAGCTCGCACGCGCAAAACCGGCCTGAGCGGTAGTCAACTTTTCCATAGATTTACCCCTCCAATCTTCACTATTTACCGTTTTATCAACCTCATAAGCCAATGAGAGTGCCACGTGGCGCTCTTCTCTCCCTAGCCAATCATAAGCCTCCATTCCAACTTTTTAACCCTTACCTACCACCTATTTACCATTTAACCATTGGAGAAGGCTATAAATAGCCCTCTCCTCTTCTCATTTCAACACACCCCAACAACCAAGAAACTCCCTCCCAAGCTTAAGGGAGAGTGAGAGAAGAGAGTGAAGGAATGAGAAGGAGCTCCCAAGCCTTCAAGTCCAGATTTCCTTAGCTATCCCCCTAGCCTTCACCTCAACCTCTCCAACCCATAAGCCTAGACCGGATTGGTCATGTTTTGGTCCATGTCCTAGCCTACTCAAGATCGAGTCAAAGATCCATTCATTTTACATACAAGCATTCATCATGACATTTATTCCCTTCTCAACCCCCCTGCTTCTCTAGATCTCTAGTGAACGTATGCTCTGTAACTTTTCGTATATCGGATCCTGTCACATAAGAAATTTCTAGTGATCTAGTCCATTTTTTTACCTCTTTGTATAAGCATAATCACATCCGCCCTCTAGACACGCCGTTGTACGTATACTCTGTGGCTTGCCGAAATCTCGGATCTTGCCACATCAAAAATTCACGTGTGTGCCTAGTCCCATCTTGGCCACAGCATCCATCATCCCTTGAGATTGTTTTACCACACCAAGTAGAAACCGTACATTTGTACGGGCAGAAAGGGTGTCTAACACCTTCCCTCTTTGTAACCGAGGTCCCTTGCTCGAAATCTCAGATCGCAGACCAGGAGTCAATTTAAGGTAGGGAAGTCTTCGGATTTTTCTCATCTTACGTATTCCGTAGTTCTAGCCAACCACGGGATTTCGAGATTTTTCGGCTAGTTGCGACTCCAACATCCACAATCAGCCTAATCCCCCCACTACAAAAAACATAGCTTTTAAATCAGCATGGGCGTCGATTTTCAGTGTCTACAATATATATATATAGTACTATACGTTTGACCGTATTATACCTTCCATAAGGTCGAGTGGTGGCAACACATTTTCCATCTGATGGTAAAATTGTTGTTTTTTTAAACAACAGGGAGATTTTATAAGAAATGGAAGAAACACAACGTGGATTAGATACTAAAATAGCTAGAAATTTTATTGATGTCACCAAGCTCCATGGGCCTCACCATGATATATGTTTTATATCTACACCTTCCATCCATCCGGAGAGATCATTTTAGGGCAATATGCAAAGAATGAGTTAAATTCAAAGCTCCAGTGGACCTAACATAGAAAACAGTGGGGATAGTGAGGCGCACCATTGAAAACTTCTAAAGGCCACGAAAGTTTTAAATCAAGCTGATATTTGTGTTTTCTCTTATTTCATGTCTTTTTAAACTTTTGAACATGTTGGATTTCACATAAACATTATGGTGGGCCTTGGGATAGTTTCAATGGTGGTCACTATTTTCTGTGGTGGGTCCACTACAGATTTTATCTGCCTCATTCTTTGACTCATACCCTAAAATGATATTTCAAAATGGATGGACGGTGTGGATACAACACATGCATCATAGTGGGGCGTACATCCACTTCCAGATTAAAAGGGGAAGCAAATTGGCTGGTTAGCAAGTTTTTTTGTTTAATCATGAGGTATGTGTTATATATATCTAAACCGTCCATCCATTTAGTGAGCTTGTTTTAAGGCTTTGGACAAAAAATAAAACAGATCTAACTATCAATTGGACCACACTGTAAAAAGTAGTGTGAGATTGAACGTCTACCATTGAAACCCTTTTTGGTCACAGAAGTTTTTGATTAGTATGAAATTATTATTTTTTCCTCTTCATTCAGGTCATTTTGACCTTATGAACAGATTGGATATAAAATAAACGTTATGGTAGGCCCTACAAAATTTTCAACTATGAAAATCATTATTTGTGCTGCTATTTGTGGTGTGGTCCAGATGATCTTTGGATATGATTCATTTTTTGAATAATGCTCTAAAATGATCTCTAAAAATAGATGAACTGTGTAGATATAATAAATACATCAGTGTGGGCCCATGTAACTTTGATCTCCTTTAAACCGTTCACTGGATGAGCATCAGTGCTCATCTCACATGACACGTACCAATAGCAGTTAAATGGCTGGTGCGAGGTACACTAGCAAATCCCAATCCGCTTCCATTAGAATGCAGATTGCATCATACCACCTCATGAACGGTAATCCGTCTAAGCAAGGCTCTGTGGGCCTAACGTGATGTAAGTATTTTATATCTACGTCGTTCAATGATTTTCTCATATCATTTTAATATGTGAACCAAAAAATGAGGTAGGTCGAAGGCTTAAGTGGACTACAAGGTGGGGATTGAACTTCCACCATTAAAAACTTCTTACGAGCTGGAGAAGTTTGGGATCAAGCTGATATTTGTGTTTTCACTTCATCCACGTCTGCATGACCTTATGAATAGGTTGGATGATAAAAATTCAATAACAACTTATTTTTCCCTACATAACCATTCTAGTGCGCCCTAGGAGTTTATAACAGTAGAAATTCAATAACAACTGTTTTCCCATGGTGTGGTCCATATGAGATTCAGATATAACTTATTTTTAGTATAGATCTCTTAAATTATATTTCAAAATGGATGCACGGCATGGATAGAAAATATACATCATGGTGGGGTTCACATAACACCAGTTTTGTTTATCCAATTTTCCTATAAAATCTCTCCGTTGTTTAAAAATTTTAATATCCGACTAATAATGTGCTGCCAGCACTCGACCTTACGGAAGGTATAATACAGTCGAGCATATAGTACCTTTTCCCATATATAAAAGTGTGTGTGTGTGTGTGTATGGGAAAAGGTACTATACGCTCGACCGTATTATAACTTCCATAAGGTCGAGTGTTGGCGGCACATTATTGGCCAGATGGTAAAAGCTTTAAATAATGGGAAGATTTTATAGGAAATCAAACAAACACGGCGTGAATTTTATAGGAAAACTGGAGAAATAAAATTGATGTTATGTGGACCCCACCATGATGTATATTTTCTATTCATGCCGTCAATCTATTTTGAAATATAATTTAAGGGATTTACCCCAAAAATAAGTTACATCTGAATCTCATATGGACCACACCATGGGAAAACAGTTGTTATTGAATTTCTACCGTTACAAACTCGTAAGGCGCACTGTAATGGTTATGTAGGGAAAAATAAGTTATTATTGAATTTTTACCATCCAACCTATTCATAAGGTCATGTAGACATGGATGAAGTGAAAACACAAATATCAACTTGATCCCAAACTTCTCTAGCTTGTAAGAAGTTTTTAATGGTGGACGTTCAATCCCCACCTTGTGGTCCACTTAAGCCTTGGACCTGCCTCATTTTTTGGAGTCATATATTAAAATGATATGAGAAAATTGTTGAACGGTATGGATATAAAACACTTACATCACATTAGGCCCCACAGAGCCCTGCTCGGACGGATTACCGTACGGAGGTGGTAGGACGCAATCCGTGTTAGGATTGGTTGACGCTCCTCCAATTTCGAGTTGTACAAACGGTTTAAAGGAGATCAAAGTTATATGGCCCACACTGATATATTTATTATATCTACATGGTTCATTTATTTTTAGAGATCATTTTAAAGCATGGTTCAAAAAATGAATTATATCCAAAGATCATCTGGACCACACCACAAATAGCAGTGGAGATAATGATTTTCACCATTGAAAAATTTATAGGGCCTACCATAATGTTTATTTTCTATCAAATTTGTTCATAAGGTCAACAGGACCTGAATGAAGAGGGAAAAATATTTCATACTAATCCAAAACATTTGTGACCCAAAAAGGGCTTTAATGGTAGATGTTCAATCTCACACTGCTTTTTGCAGTGTGGTCCAATTGATAGTTAGATCTGTCTTATTTTTTCTCCAAAGCCTTAAAACGAGCTCACCAAATGGATGAATGGTTTGGATATATATAAAACATACCTCATGATTAGATAAAAAAAATCTTTGCTAACGTCAATACAGAGTGAGGTATTGAAGCTAGTCGGCTATGCAGAGTTGAGTAACCGAGTCAGCTACTAAAGCTACGTCGCTAAGTTTTATAAGCCCCACTATGATGTATGTGTTTGTATCCACACCGTCCAACTATTTTGAAATATCATTTTAGGACATGAGTCAAAGAATGAGGCAGATAAAAATCTGTAGTGGACCCACCACAGAAAATAGTGGGGAGAGTAATTCCCACCATTGAAACTATCCCAAGGTCCACCATAATGTTTATTTGAAATCCAACCTATTCAAAAGTTAAAAAAGACACGAAATAAGAGAAAACACAAATATCAGCTTGATCTAAAACTTTCGTGGCCTTTAAAAGTTTTCAATGGTAGGCCTCACTATCCCTATGTTGGGTCCACTGGAGCTTTGGATTTAACTCATTCCTTACATATTGCCCTAAAATTATCTCGGCAGATGGATGGAAGGTGTGGATAATAGTGGGGCCCATGAAACTTGGTGACGTCACTTCAATAACGTTTTTAACTATTTTATTATATAATCGAGCATATAGTACCTTACTATCTTTTACTTATATATATATATATATATATATATATATATATATATACACACACACACATTTTCGTTTGTGCACAGGTCTGATTCTATCATAAATGACCCTTTGGGCTACATGGATTATGTGATTTAACTGTAAGGTTGAGTTCCTTTTCGGTAATCCAAACTTTAATGGGTCCCACTATTGTCAGGGACGATAGGAAAAATTCTCATAGTAAAATATTTCCACTCTTCAATTACTTAAAAAGTTAAGGAGCCGTCTATAAAAAATTGAAATGATCAAAATATAGCAAGGCAAGAGCTTTTATTTTCTTGGAACATGGTTTATCTAACATAAGGCCCATCATATAAACGATTTGGATCATCAAAAGATGACCAAGGTCGATCAAGGTCCAATGGCTAAGAGTCCGAACTCATGCCAAAGCAATACGTCGTGGTGTATTCTACCAAAACCTTTACTATTTCGGAGTAGGCCGTCTCTTTGGTTTGGGATAGGGATTTCAAGCAAGGCAACGGTGCGAGTTTGCCATCGTTTTAATGTTTAGGTTTCTAACTCGGCATACAAAAGTGGCATGCACCCACATCGATCCAGACCGTAAAAATTGTAAGTCCCATTTTGGTTGGATGCTAGATAAAAAATTTCACTTAATCAAGTGACCTAAACTATCTGATTGCCCTGGCTGGAACTTGTTGGCCACAGATTTAATGGTTCATCAGTTTAAAATAGAATATTATCCGTACAGATGTTTTCTGATGGTTTGGCATGCTTGCATGCCACATGTACGGTGGATGAGACACCAGAGCTTAAAAAGAGGTAGCCAACTATCTACTCACGGAAGTCGCGTAGGAGTACCCCATGTGATGAGGAAATCTCATCTCATGAATCATGACTTCGGCGCGTAGCGTTGGATAGGACGAACCCATCCAACGAAGAAGGGTGTGGCCCACCTGAGATTACGACGTGTAATAAGTGCGAAGCGACAATCACTATAACAATGCTTATGAGTATTGCATGACTGTACTTAGCTTATTCGCGTCTAATTCCTACCACATCCGCACACATGACAACTTTTTTTAGAATCTGGACCGTCCATTCAGTACTCCCCGAGGTGGATGGGCCATGATTGAAAATTGCACTAAAGAAAGTTTTCTAGCCGTCTAAATGGTGGCCTGCGACAGATTACTAAAACTATAAAAATAGGCAAAGGTCCATATCTAATCTAATTGACAGAAGTCCATTGTTGGATGGCTGTGATGCCTTTATTGTGACAATTGCGCCGTAAACCATCCATGTCGTGACCTAACCCATGGGATCCACGGAGTAAGAGAAATGCATCTCTCTGCGAGTATGTGAGATCAGATCCGGCTCGTGCGCCTCAGTGTGCGTATGCTGTGGCCCCAAAATCAGGCTGGTCTGGTCGGATGTGGATTGCGTACTCAGTAACTCAGTACGCTATATCGTACTGGGTAAACTCTGTGGGGCCCACCATAATGTATGTGTACTATCAACGCTGTACATCCGTTTTACCGTATCATTTTAGGGCATGAGTCTAAATTAGAAGCATATTAAAAGCTCGAGTGGACCACACCACAGGAAACATTAGGTATAATGACAAGCACCGTTGAAACCTTCCCAGGGCCCACAGTGATGTTTATTTGTCATCCAAACTGTTCATAAGACCACACAGACATGGATGAAGGGAAAAAATATATATAAGCTTGATCCAAAATTTCTGTGGCCACCAAGAAGTAGTCAAGGGTAGGATTCAATTCTAACTTTTTTCCTGTGGTGTGGTCCGCTTGAGATTTTGATATGCTTTAATTTTGGTCTCGTACACTAGAATGAGCTGATAAAAAGGATGGACGGCGTGGATAAGAGACATACATCATGGTGACCCTGCAGAGTTTACAAAGTATGCATTCTGCGGCTACACACGTATGAAAAAACTGGACAGTTATGGAAATTCACGAGTGACCCACATTCAAAGCACGCATGTGGGCCACCGGATGACTTGATCAAGAGATAAAGACTGCTTAAAAAGGTATGATGGCCAGGGATGAAGACTCCACTAATTGCTTTCTGAAAAAATATTCTGTTTTGAGGTAGGAAAGATCCTCACACTGGTGCGATTCAATCCTCACTGTCCATATCGTGGGCCATGTTGTTGATGGAGAACATACTGGAAAGATCTCATCGACATCAGCAGGATGATTGTAACCATTTAAAATTCTATTCGATTTGGACCATTGGCGATTTTCCATTTAATGGTCCATTTCGATGGCCACCGATTAGAACAGTCGTAATCATATGATAAATGTTATTATGGGATGTGCTCCATCCACCATGAGGGACGTAATTGGATGGTCTGGATTGATTTATGACATGTAAATGGACACAATTTAGTAGGGTCGTGTATCCAGCCTAATTCTTAAAAATGGCCACAGGATGGTAGGAAGGAAATTACAGTTTCCTGCCCCGTTGTTGGAAGCAAAGAGGGTTTGTTTCAGTGGGGCCCACTCGTGTGAATTGATTGGTCTGATGCTGCCAATCAATTTTGCTGTATCCGCACGTGGACTAGAGTTTTGATATAATGAAAGTCGCCGAGGGGTTGCTTGAATGCCAGTGCTATTTGGGAATGATATGTACGGGTGCGACAAATGGTAATTACCATACGTTGGAGCTGCGCGGACCTGCGATGCTTTAGTGCCATTCAACTGTCTGTTACATGCGTGCGCGGGGAGGAGGTTTGGTTAGGCGAAGATAACAGCGAGATTTGTTAGGCTGTGATAGTGGGGCCTATCCTTTATATTGGGAGAGGACTGCTCATTGCACACCGGTTCTCACTGGGGGTGCACATGGAGCCGCTGTACTGGTAAACCGTATCGGAACCGACCAAACCTCCTCTTCTGACCCAGCTCTGGTTCTGAAAATCAAAGAATTAATTAATCCGGTTTGGTTCTCAGTTTGAGATTATATATAATTGAGCTGAACCATGTAACCAAACTGCATGACGAACCTTGGAACCCAACTTGGAACCAAACCGAAGCCATCCCAAGCAATAATATATTTTAAAAAACCCCTAATCTTTTGATTCTATTCACGTCCCCCCGCTACCCCATTCCATTCTCATCTCTCTCTATATATTTTAATTGTCTATTTAACTCATGATTTATGAGTTACGTTAAGCCATTTGATTGTTTCCATAAATGTGTTTTTGCACACATTGCACTGTCTAAACCATTCATCAAATCGATCACAACATGAATGGACATGGGTTGGATTTGAAAAAAAGAAAACGTGTAATTGGATTGAATTATAAAAAGTCTAAAATTGTAGAATTGATTCGGAACTGAATCAGTTTTTACTATTTGGTTCTGATTCGGTTCTAGAGTGCAAACGGTCCGGTTCTGATTCCAATTTTCGTTAAGAACAGTTTGGTTCTGGTTTCAACCCAGAACTGAATTGAACCGACTAGTATACATCCCTAGTTCTCATGAGAGATCGTAATAACAATTTGAGAACTCATCTCCCGTGATGTGAGTGTAAGATCTGAAGCGTCCACGTGATGCAACACCCTCATGAAACCCTGGGGGCCCAACTTTTACCTTAATTCAAAATTTTGGTAGGCCATCATAAAATGAAACAGTTTTCTCCCTTAATTTTCCTCTATCTTTTTTCATGGCCCACCAAAGTTTTGAATCAAGGAAAATATTAGGCCTTAAGGGTTTCATAGGGTGCTGCATCACATGGACGGTTCAAATCTCACATACTCACACTCATATTACGGGAGATGAGTTCTCAAAAAGTTTCCACAAGTTCTCATGGGATTTGGTGTGCAGGTGACCATTTACCTCTCTATATATACGTACTGTTTTAAATATCATTATTGCATAATGTATTGTACCTCGGATACAAGTACTCATGGGTTATCATATGGGATGTATCAAATGTATTATTTTTGTTAGAAAACATAAGAAAATTAGAAAATTTATTAAAATTTTAAAATAAATTTTACATATGGTTGAAAAAGACATCAATACACATTTATAACTCAAAACATTACAAAAAAAATGTACACATAATAAGAATTTCCTCTATATGGGGCCTTAATATGTGTTGTCCAACTAAATTGATGCAATTTTATTTAGAATTTATTCATATATTTTATATATATAAAAAGACATAGAAACGTGAGTAATATATTCAAAATCAAGAGAATAATCACTAAATCAGGTTAGATGCATGTTTGATGTTGTGTTTGGATATAAAGATTACAATTGATTTTGCAAAAAATTGAAATTTTTTCAATTTATTTCAAAATTTCACAACTTGGTCCATGTCCCCTAAATCTTGATACGAAGCTTAAAATACACAATTTTTTATAGAAAATATGAAAATTAATATATTTGTAACAATCTGACAATGGTTTAACATAATTTACCTGAAAAAATAAATTGAAAATCAAAAATGCTGATCGAATCGAATATGCGAGATATATTGGCATTACCCATGCATTTTTGTATCGCACAAGTGCAGAGCTGCAAATGGTTGGATTTGGACCCAAACCCTTTTGCTAAATGAGTAGGTCTAGATTAGGTTTGAGTCAACCTCATCTACTTATTTATAAATGGGTATGAGTTTAGTAGAGTAAGATCCACTCAAACCTATTTATAAATGGGTTGGGTTTAGCGGGTCTGATTATGGGATATCTATACCTTAAATCAAATCCACTTATAAACAGATCTAACAAGTCTGATTAGGTTTAAGAGGCCTAAGTCACCTTGATTTTATATCAAATTAATCAATGCTAATTAATAATAAAAGTAAATTTTAACAGCTTCTCGTAATAAAAATTCAACGGTGGTTGTTCAATGCCAACTGCTTCCTCTCACATGACCCATTGGAGTTTCTGATCTTGTCTATTTTTAATATATAAACCTTATGTCCTAAATTGAACCGGCAAAATGGATAGATGAGGTAAATTTCTCATAAACATTCTGATGGACCCCACTTAGTATCCCAATGCATAAACTTTCTGTAAAAGTCTCTCACATGCAATCCGCTTACATCGTCATTCACTAGTCCTACCATCTTTAACACGTTTATTCAGATTTTGTGGTGCCCAATAGTCTTAGTTGGACATAGGATGAATTTTTTATTTTCCCATACTAGTCAAGATATGCAAGCATTTTTATTAGCTTTAAAACCGAGTTTGAATGAATTCCTCGCAACATAGACCAAATCTAGCCATTTACTAAATAGGTATGACTCAGCCCAATATAAATGAAACCATATTCTAACCTGTTTAGTAATTAGGTCTATTCTCGCACCCAAACTCATGCTATTTAACAAAGGGATCATGTCTAAATGGGCTAGTATACAAAAGTAGGATACAAGATATAACAAGAATTTTATAGGCTGGTATTGTCAATGAAAAATGAAAAAGATTGAAATCTCACGTGGACCACACTACAGGAAAAAGATATAAGACTGAATGTCTACCATTAGAAAAAATATATTTCCCATAACTTGCAAAAGTTTTAGATCAAGCTTTCATCTAGATCCATGTGACCTTATCAAGAGGTTGGACGGTAAATAAACATTATGGTGGGCCTTTGAAAGCTTTTAATAGCATGCCTTTAGTCACCACTATTTCCCATGGTGTGGTCCGCCTTAGATTTGGATCTGCTTCATTTTCAAAACATGCTGTAAACTGGTATATTGGATGAACGGTGTGTATATACAACACATACAGTAAATTAAAGTGGACCCACGGTCACAGCTGCATGACCTTGGTGTTGCACTGGCCTGACCGCATCCACTCCAATGTAAGGCCTAGATGGCAAGAGTCAGTGTGGACAATGATGGACAAAGGGGTGCCGACTCCACATGGAATTGTGGGTAAAAATTGCTTTGTATATGTAATCCAACCCATGCAAAAGTCAGTTCAGGCCCACCAGTAAGAAGTACACCTGATCTCCATCCATTTCAAAATTTAGGTGAGCTTCAACAGGTGAATACATAGGTTTTAAGGTGATTGCACATTTCTCCAGTGGGGTGTAGGGCCGTACATAAACTGAGTTAGCTCGGCCCGCTCAACTCGAAAAAGCTCACTTTAACTCAGAAATGTACGAGTGAATACATAGGTTTTTATGATTGAAAAATTTTCAAACCAAGTACGAGTTTGCCCGAGCTCAACTCCATTTGGATTCAACCCTAACTCAAATCTAACTTAGATCAAACCAGTTTAGTGACTTAGTTACTTTAATATTGATGTTGCTCACTGAGTGTTTGATGAAATGTCTAAATGAAGTATCTGTCGATGGCAAGGAAAGTATGTATATGAAATAAATATTATTTTTTATTTATTTTATTGTTGCTTATAAGGTGTTTGATGAAATACTTGTAAATCACCGTTGTTGTTTTACATATAACAAGAGTGTGAAGGTGCAGTCTATGTGTTTGTAAAAATATTTTATAAGCAAATTCTCAATCTTGACTTGAACTCAGCTTGAATTGACCCAAGCTGCTCATCCAACATAGCAAAGTTGGCTTGCCAAGCATGAGAACCAGGTTGATATGAGCCGTGTTCAAGCGGAGTCAACTAGTGGCCTAGCCAAGCTGATCGACTTGGGTACACCTCTAGTGGTGTGTCCCACCTGAGCTTTTTTTTATAAGGATGACCGTTGGATTTGTCCTGTGCAAAGGCTCACCAGATAACGGTTTGGGTCCCTCAGACACATCGCGTGTGGGCCCCAGCTCAAACAAGTGCTGATTGCCATATGTTGCAGGACGTGATCATTCCAATGTTATCTAAAAGGGCCACATTGCTTTATTTACAAGTCACGGCAAGACCTGCAGCTTGGAACCTAAACCGTTCATCCAGCAGGTTGAGATTGTGAATGGGCCAGCACCATAAAACGGCGCCAATCAGAGGATCTTGCCCGATCAAACAATCTAAAGGATGTACTGGATCAGACACTAATTGCATGTTCCATGGGCTCCGATAGGTAGAAACAATGCAGCCACGTGTACTCACCGGGCAGCCAATGAGTAGATAGAGGGTCCCACCATGATGACCGGTTCTTATAAATCAATATCAGACCTTTCACATGAATGGTGTATACCTGTTTGTTGCTGTAGGCCACAAATACAATATATTAAGATGGTCATGTTCTGTAGAAATTTTTACCAACGTCCATCCGCTCCATGGGTTCTCCATAATTTTCTGGAAGGCGTTCTTAAATGAGCTGGCTCAAACCGATGAACGGGCTGGATGTCACACAGACATCACGGTGGGCCACCACAGAGCTTTTGTATTTTTTCTTTTTTTCATCTAACCAGTTCTTCTACAGCGGCATTTCCGTAATTTCATCAAAAACGAAATGTCAGTTTCGTCACTAACACAGACAAAACCATGCCCCTCTAAAAAAAAAAAAAAAAAATAAAAATGCACGAGCAGCGATAAATAAATAGTCGGGAGAGATTAGGTTTTCACACTCTTCTCCCACTATCTCACTCGCATTCTGTCTGCCGACTAGGGTTTCAATCGCATATTCATTTTCCTCCTATCTCATAAGGAAATTTACAACAACTGTGTTATTCTCAGCCTTTGATCTCTACCGATGGGCCCGTCTGTCAAGAAGAACTAGGTTTTCTCCCTTCCTTCTAAATCTCTGTGGAGTTAGGGTTTCTCCATTTCAATACCTCCCTCTCTTTCTCTCGAAATGGCGTCGACGAACCCTTTCGATCTGTTGGGAGACATCGACAATGACGATCCGTCGCAGCTGATAATCGCTGCGCAGCAGCAGCAGAAAGCCACGCTGCCGAAGAAAGGTGCGGCCCCGGCTCAAGCGTCTGCTCTTCAGCCGACTCAGGCCAAAATGCCATCTAAGCCCCTCCCTCCTACTCAAGCTGGTATATATTTTTCCCTTTCTACCCTTCTGTTTATATGCATATTAGTATATTTCATTCCCCTTTTTTTAATTTTGTGATATGCTGTGTTTGCTTTATGTCTGATCATAGTTTGGATGATGCTTTTGTTTTTAAAATTGGAGAAATCAACGTTATACGTATGTATGCAACTATGCAAAGTATACACGCATACATTATACAGGAACGTACGTACGTATTATTTATTTATGCTCCTACGTAAGTATACATGTATATATGTATGCTGGGCATCCAATCTAGGATTTTCGTTTTCTCGGGTACCTTCATCACAATGAGTCCCATGGATGAACGTTTGGATCATTGAAACACGGCTCTGGATCCAACGCGTGTCTTTAGATTCCACATGTATGTTGAATGGGAAACACTAGCAAGTGTCTTTTAAAGTTTAAACTGTCCATTTTTCTTTATAACAGTGGCCGACTTGATGAATGGACTTGGCAGGTCTATATCAAATCCGGCCTAGTCCTCCGGACATGTTTAGGGGGCCCTTGCCCTTACCCTTATGGGGCTGGGCCAGCCCCTGGCCCATTCCCACCCCTAAGGACCACTAGTGGTTTGCTGCCACTCTACCGCCCATGTGGTAGTATATTTGGTTGATTCTGGACCATTCAATTGACAGTCGCATGTATTTAAATCCGTCTGTATGTGTGTATGTTTCATGTATGCACCTCCATATACATATGCATGGGTAGATATATTTATAGAGGACAGTTATTTAACTGTACACAAGAACTAGTCACGGTTAGCTGCCAGTCCATGTTAAATGTAAGTGGTTGTACGGTTGGGAGCTTCTGGACTGTCCATTGAGCAGGCTTGACCATGGATGCCCAGCAGGAAAGCAAAGCTTACAGTTAATGCTGTCTGTGGATTTGTGGCCTTCGATTGGATGGTAAAAGTAACGAGCTGTCCATGGTCCAGATTGAGAATGGAAAAGTTTAGTCATCGGTTGCAGGTTTTAGTTGATTGGATTGGTTTTGGGACCGTTGGCTATACATTGCAGAGGCAACCATTTGGGCGGTCTGGATTCCTTGACAGCCATATGTACCGTAGAGTGGCGATGGATCATGACCACTTTCATTGCACAAGGAACTGGGAAGCTCATACGCATGCACATGTGTGTCCAAATAGCAGTGTCAATCAGTTTCCTTTTATAAGTGCTACATGTGTAATTCGAACTGATTTCAAATGGAAAAGGATGATAGAAATTGTTGCTGAGAGCATTTGATTTCTTTCTTTCTCTCCTTTTGAATTCTTTGTTGTTAATTTATATATTTTCGTACATGGTGGGTGTTTTCCTTTCTTTTTGGTAACATGTCTTTGTTTTCCTTTTTTGTTTTCTGCCACTTTCTTTTCTTAATCTGTGTTTTCTTTTTCTTATTTGTGAATTTGGATTTCCTTTGAATAGCGAGGGAAGCAAAGAATGAAGTTGGTTCTGGGCGAGGAGGCCGTGGTGGTGGCCGTGGATCTGGGCGTGGGCGCAGCAGTGGATTTTATCGAGATTCCAGCAATAATGAGAATTCATTCAATATTGGAGTTCCTGGAGGTTATGGTGCAGTTGAAGATGGAGATTCAGGGAAGCCTTCGGAAAGAGGGCGTGGCTCGTATGGTGGACCTCGTGGTCCCTTCCGTGGCGGTCGTCGCGGTGGTTTCAGTAACGGAGAGGTGCGGGAGGGCGATCGCCAGCGGAGGCAATTCGAACGCCACAGTGGAACTGGACGCGGGTAAATTATACATGTATTCATACATTTGTTTATCTACTTGAATCACTTGTATAGTATCTTCTTTTTCTTTTTTTTTTTTTTTGCTTTGTGCTTTTCAACTTTAACCTGTCTGATGGTAGGAGCGAGATTAAACGTGACGGGGCTGGTCGTGGGAATTGGGGAACCACAAATGATGAAATTGTTCAGTGAGTGCTATCTCTTGATGATCCTAACTTATTTTGCTAGGAATCTCTATCAGCTAACTATGTTTTGATTTTGGCTGTACTTCATAAGCTAAGGATGTGTTTGTATGCCAATTGAATTGAATTGCAATAATTCAAATCAGCAAGGCCCCATTTGTTAAATCTGAAGTCTACAGACTGAATCTGAAATCTAAAGCCTGGATATGAAATCTGAAGTCAAAAAACTTGTTTGATAATTATGGCTGAAGTCTGAAAATTAAGTACTGCATTTGAAACCACCCGTTTGTTAAGAAACATCTGAAATGTCAGAAATATGTTAATTTGACATATTCGCCCCTATCTTCCCGTTTGCTATCTCTTGATGATCTTAACTTATTTTGCTAGGAATCTCTATCAGCTAACTATGTTTTGATTTTGGCTGTACTTCATAAGCTAAGGATGTGTTTGTATGCCAATTGAATTGAATTGCAATAATTCAAATCAGCAAGGCCCCGTTTGTTAAATCTGAAGTCTAAAGACTGAATCTGAAATCTAAAGCCTGAATATGAAATCTGAAGTCAAAAAACTTGTTTGATAATTATGGCTGAAGTCTGAAAATTAAGTACTGCATTTGAAACAACCTGTTTGTTAACAAACATCCGAAATGTCAGAAATATGTTAATTTGACATATTCACCCCTATCTTCCCGTTTGGAAATGCTTTACATTATAAAGAAATTATTTTTTATTAAATGAAAATAAAATCATTATATTTAATTCAAATAAACTAAAATACTTAATAGAAAACTAAAATATCATTATTCATAATACCCTCAATTCCTCTTAGCGGGAAGATTGTCACTAGGTGTCGTGTAGGGTTGACCACAAGTAGCAACAAAACCTTCCAATAAGACCCACCTTGATGTTTTTATGTTATCCAAACCATTTATAAGGTCATTCCCAATTGGATGAAGTGAAAACACGTAAAATATAGCTTGATACAAAACTTTTATGGCAAAAAAAAAAATGCTTCAACGGTGCTCACTTAATGCTATCCAAACCATAATGTTTATTTTCCATCCAATACGTTCATAAGGTCACAAATAACTGTATGAAGAGGAAAAAAAATTCATATTGATCCACTTCAATGACCCCAAAAAGGGTTTCAATGGTAGACGTTCAATCCCCCATTGCTTTTTGCAGTGTGGTTCACTTGATAGTTTGATATTTCTTATTTTTAGTCTCAAGCCTTAATACGAGCTCGCCAAATGGATGGACGGTTTGGATATAACACGTACCTCATGATGGGACCCACGGAACTTTCTGATAGCAATAGAGCAGCTATATAGCTGGTGTGAGGTACACCAGCCAATCCACATCCTACTTGGACGCGGATTAGCTATCAAAATGACATCACCAAGTTCTATGGGCCCACTATGCTTTATCTATACCGTCCATCTATTTGGAGGTTTAATTTTAGGGCATGATTTAAAAAATGAGGCATATCAAAATATGTAGTTGACCCCACCACAAAAAAAAAAAAAAAAAACGGTGGGGAGATTGATGCCTACCATTGAAACATTCCCAAGGCTCACCGTGATTTTTATTTGAAATCCAACCTGTTCACAAGTTAACACAGACATGAAAGAAGGGAAAAAACAAATATCAGCTTGATCAAAAACTTTTGTGGCCTATTTAAGTTTTTAATGGTAGGCGTCACTCTCCCCACCATTTTCTGTGGTGAGTTCCACTGAAGCTTTGGATTCGACTCATTCTTTGGATCATTACCTAAAGTTATATTACGAAGTGGATGGATGGCGTGGATACAAAACATACATTTTGATGGGGCCCACATAACTTGGTGACGTCATTTTAGTGGCGTCTCGCAACTCAACCTGTCAGTATACAATCCGCGTCCGCGGCAACCGATTGACTACTTCCCTGCCACCAGCCAATGGCTGATGGTCAGTGCCATGTGGGCCCACCATGATGTATGTGTTTCATTCATGCTGTCCATCTATGCTTCTAGATCATTTTTTGGTATGAGACCAAAAATGAGGTATATCCCAATCTCAAGTGGACCACATTACAGGAAAACAGTGTTAAATGAACGTCAACCATTAAAAACTTTTTGGGGGCCATAAAAGTTTTGGATCAAGCTTATTTTTGTTTTTTTCATTCATCTGGGTCTATATGACCTAATCAACAGATTGGATGTCAAATAAACAGTACATTAGGCCTTAGGAGAATTTTAATGGTGGATATCCAATCACCATTGTTTTCCTGTGGTGTGGTCCACCATAGATTTATACTACTCTCATTTTTGGTATCAAGCCCTAAAATGATATTTAAAAATGGCATGGTGGGCTCAAAGAAGTGCCCCATGTTAAAAGTTGGGATGTGTACAATGCAAATGAGAAAATCTCTCTCACAAAGGATAATTTTGGATTAAAAAAATAATAATCATAGAGCGCATTCTCCATTACCCATTAAGCTAGACTCCCATCACGGAAAATTGTCAACATAAAGGACTCCCATCACGGAAAATTTCAACATAAAATTGTGGAGCGCTTTCCTTCTTATGCGTTAACAAACACCACCAAACATGGAATATTTTCCAAATTCCGCGTCAAGTACAAAAAATCAGTGTTAACAAACAGGCACTAAGGTTGAAAAATTGAAATTAGCTACATGGGCTAGCATTGTTCCAATCAGTAATTCAGTTTGGTTCAAGTTGAAAAACATAGAATTATGACTGGGGGGTAATTGTCATTATTCAATAAAATGGCCCCATTGGCATTTTGGTCATTTCCTTTATATGTAATTGATTCTTGAAATTCAGTTAACTGAGTATCACATGCATTATTGCGAAGAATGCATTTTCTGTAATTTATTGGACAAATTCATTCCGTTGAGTATCTTTTTTTTTTAAAAATAAATAAATTATTCATTTATTTTATTTATGACTTCTATCGACTGGCATTTGCTGGTCTAGGGAAACTGAAGAATTCGTGGATACAAATGAGAAGAAGCAGCTGGGAGAGGAGGATGCTGCAGCTGTCAACAAGGAGGGTGCTGTGAATGAGCCTGAAGAGAAAGAACCTGAAGATAAGGTAAATGAGCTTTAACGTAGTTAGTTATTGGATGTTCTGTTTCCATCCTGCTATTAAGCTCCTTATTTTTCAGCTTGTGTTTTTCACCGTTCGTAATTTGCCAGAAAAAAAAAACACAGTTTGTATTGTTCTCTTCAGTTAATTCTCCTTTTTGGGTTGCCTCTTCCTGAACACAATTCCAGTCTCTTTAAGTGCTTTGAGATGGTCTCATCCATCTTATTCTTCAACTAAACAGCACAGAAATGTGTCTCAGTATGTGGGTATATTGTCAGTCGTCAGGCATGCAGACGTTTCTGAATATTAGGTTTATTTGATCATTGTTTGCCTCATTTTCATGGTGTAATTGATTGTATAGCTGCCTGAAGTTGAGATGGTATTAAATTTCAGGTGAGAACCTTTGGTAATCGCCGAACTTTGTTTCATACCATTTTACCTGGTTCATATAATAGTTCTTTCGGCATCATCATCTTCTACACCTTCATGTGATAGTTCCCATTTGCTTGTGCTAAATTTCATAGCTCCAAAGATCTTATGCTTATTTAGAGTGCATGTTCATATTTGAATTTTGAACTATCACATGTTTTTCTATAACAGCTCAATGCTTTTTTAGCGCGGTTTGACATTCTAGATTCCAATGACAAGCAAATGAGAAAATAAAGAAAAGAAAATCATTCCTTCCAATCTTCTTTCCACTCCTTTCCAACAAAATTTTAAACCGATGGACATGGTAACATTCAATTCACCAAAAGAAGACCCCATTCAAGGTGAACCGAAAAAGAAGACAATGGAGGGATTGAAGTCACAGGCAAAGGTCTAAATTCAGAATCCATGGTATGCTACTTTGCAATGCATGAATTTGTGCAGCATTGTCATTTCTCAAGTTCATGTTTCGAGTTCTCCTTTAGATGCTTTATAGATAAAAAGTACAAGTCCTACCGTTTCAGGTAAATCACTGAAGCGTTCATGTCATTTAAGAGCATGTTCCTAAAGAGTGAAGCTATTACCTTTATATATATATATATATATATATATATATATATATATATATATATATATATATATATATATATATATATATGCAGTGCTTTATGTTTCTCTTCAGCAGATACAACATATTTCTTGGAAAACTAAACAATAGTAATATCCAACATTTTCAGTAGGATAGGATGTGAATAATTTGGATTCCAGACAGCTATGAATTTCATTTTGTCACATCTTAACAGAGTCAAATTTATTGCAAACTCAGTGTTTTCCTTTGTTAAAGAGTTGCTTCTTGCATCTGGGATATTCATTTTCTGAAAACTTATGAGTGTCCCTAATTTTTCTAATTTAAATGCCTTTTAGGGTTTTGCTTAAATACATAATGAGGCTTGTTACTAGAGAAGATAGACCCTAGTTATCCTCTCCACATTGTTGTTTCTCAGTTTTGGTTAACTGAATCCATGTGTGGTGATGGATAGGAGGAACCTGTTTACATATCTTATGTTTAGACTTTGGAGGAATTTTTACTTTTGTTACGAGCATTTTGGAAAATTTGCCCCATTAAATTCAAGTGTTATGGACTTGTGTCTTTTCATGCTTTGTTGATAGAAGACAAAGACTGCTGATCTTCAGGCTTATATTTTTAACCATAAATCATGAGTGTTTATGTTCTCCTTGTTTCTTGTTGATGTAGGAGATGACTCTTGATGAGTATGAGAAGGTACTGGAAGAGAAGAGGAAGGCTCTGCAAGCATTGAAAACTGAGGAAAGGAAGGTTGATCTGAAGGACTTTGAATCCATGCAACAACTTTCCTCCAAGAAAGACAACAATGACATCTTCATTAAATTGGTAAATTTGCAGAAGCTTCCTTTTTTTTTTTCTTTCTTTTTTTTCTTTTCTTTTCTTTTCTTTTCTTTTCTTTTTTTTTTTTTTGTAGCATGTGAAGGTGAATGCAATCATTGTAACCATCTTACTGTTTAATGCTTTGTCAGGGCTCTGAAAAGGACAAGCGGAAAGAGACTGCTGATAAAGAAGAGAGAGCAAAAAAGGTATGTGTGACTTGCTCTTTTCCTTGCTAATGTTGTAGTGGGTATGTTTGTACTGATTTCTTTGCGTTTTCTTATATGTGTCCTCATTTCTTCCACTTCAACTTTTTTCGCTTTGGTAATGGATAACCAACTATTTTTGGTATGACTTTGTTTTGATCTTACTGAGTGTTTGGGAAGCACTGAAATTGAAACCCAAAGTGCACAGATCATAAATTTTTTGCCTGCCTTTGATTCACAAGGTTCTTCAAACATACCCCAATGCCCACACCAAAAATTCGTGGATCTGAGCAAGTTGTTTGAGGAGCACCATGGGTCCCTTGTTATCACAAAGTACTGTTCACAAAATCCCTGCTGTCTGGTTAATGTGTGGTGGCTCACTTTTTGCCAACTCCATGTCCTTTTTCTTTTTCGTTCCTCTGCTGATGAGAACTGCAATAAACCTGCAAGCTTTAAGTTTGTGTATGGGCCCTAAAGTGTCTTGTAGAAATGTTTCTAAACACTTGTAAGCAATGTGCCCTATTCATGGTGGTTCTACTTCTAAAAAGGCTCGTGTTTGTAATTAATGCAGAGGGCATTTTCACACCGGGTTCGAGTGGGGTAGCCTATGGGATGCGGGGACACATTCGTGGTGGGCGGCTCGTGTGAGGCGGTACCCATGTAATTTGGGACCCACGAGGGGGGTTCAGCTGAGGTCCTAACCCATGCGATGCGGGGCCTGAGTTATGAGATAAAAGGATTAATTCACCATGCTCTATCAGTTCGAGCTTTTAGTGCAAGTGTTAATTGTCCTGCATCAATAATAGGATAACATTTGGTAGATTTATTACTTGGAAGTGCTAGTGTCGGTCAATTCAGTTTGACTCATTTTTATAGTTTACAAAGCGCTTTTGCATCGGAGATGAATGGGGTTAAGCGATTTGCTGAAGCTATGGGATGTAAAAATGCATTGGTGGGGGAGCGTTCTACTTAGAGGGAAGCTTCCGCAAGATCAGGTGTAGACGAAGCAGAAACGAGAAATAAGTGGAGTCACCAGTTTGTGGGTATGCACTATAATATCGCGAGTGGTTTTGTGAATGATGTATGATGAGTTTTGGAATCGCGATTAGCCAACAATCTCGAAATCTATGACTTGCTAGATACCAGAGGACCATATTGAGTCGTTTGTAAAAAAAACAGTTTAGATTTTGATTCTTGCATATGGTTTGCGATCGTAGATTCCAGATAAGGGCCTTGGTGGCGGAGAAAGAAGGGGGTTGTGCACCCTTCTCTGCCTGTATGAACATACGGCTAGTATTTTGTGGGATTGAGAATTTTTGGAGGTTTAAGCTTTATAAATTATTGGTTGACAAAAAATAAAAGAACTGAAATTAGGATTAAGTCCCAATTTCTTATGCATTGAGATCCAAGATACAACAAGGCACGAAGCATACACGAGGCAAAATCAATAAAGTAAAAAAAAGAAAAGAAAAAGATGAACAAATGGAAAACGTAGGTGTATGAGAAGGATAATGGTGCAATGTAACAAATGTAAATAAAGCAATAAAATATAACAACACAGATTAATTGCGAGCGTTGAAGATTGAGTGGGGTAAGAACCCTGACACTCTTCTGTTGAAAGGTTGGAGCTCTTAGATCTCGACCCTATTCCATGAGGTTTGGATGACAAGATGTGGTTATATGATAAAGAAGCTTTAAATGTGGCAGAGGCTTGTGTTTGACATTGGATGTGCTTGATAAATTGGATGAACGATTTGGATGATTGGGATGGATGGCTATGATAGCTATGGTTAGGGTTAGGATGGTTGGGCTAAGGCTAGGGCTAAATGGCTAAGGTTAGGGAAAGGCTAAGGCTTTCCCTTTCATCTACTCTTGAATATGGATTGTTGGTTGCATTGAAAATGGGTGTACGAAGGCTTATATAGGTGGATAGGTGATGTTAATGTCATTTTGATAATTAGTGGGTAAGTAATGGACAAAAATACCACATGGCTTGATGTGATCGACTCTTGGAAGTATTTAGAATATGTGGGATCCTTCCATTAAGTAGTGAGAGCAGTAGGCTTGGTAATTTTGGTGAAGGTTGGGGGCAAATAGATAATTCGAATGAATGAATTATCACTAGCGGAAATTCAATTTTTGCTCGTGGGGTTTCCTTAGATCATGGCATCTAACTGATTGGTTTGTTGATTGAGGAATTGCTAAAAATTTCAAGGACATGCCAATGGTAGTGGAATTTCGATTTCCACTACCTATATTTAACTCACATTCCAAGATAACGTTCTTGATGCGCTAGCAAGTCTTTGTGGCCCTGCCAAGCCAGCCTTTTCCTTGATTTTTCTTCCTTCCGAGGCAACATTTTTGTCTTTTGACAAGGCAAGAAAGACTTGCCAATACGCCAATTCAACAGTCTTGGAATGAGAGCTAAATATAGGGAATTCCTCTTAGCGGAAATTTTCGGGAGTTCCCTAAGCAACGGGTCATTTGGCCAGATAATGAGTTTCAAAGGATCCCTACTAGCGGAAATTGGATTTTCATTAGTGATAATTTCTTTCGAATTATTTGTTCACCAATGGCCTTCACCAAAATTACTAACATCACCAATCTTACTAGTCAATGGAAGGATGCCATGTGTCCCAAGGGCTTCCAAGAGTCCATCACATCAAGCTATATGATATTTTTGCCTCGTATCTACTCGTAAATTACCAAGGTGCAATTGGCTTGCTTATGTAAATTCTTCTGACACCCATTCTTAACATAACCAACAATCTGAGTGGTAGAGCTTTAGCCCGGCTATCCTAACCATAAACTTAGCCATTCATCCAAGCATCCATTAATATAAGTCTTAACCACATCTAAAGCTTTATTTGTTATATAAAAACTCCAGTTTGATGTCCAAATCTTGTAGAATGGGGTTGAGATCTAAGAACTTTGATCAACTTTTTTATGGAAATGTTGGGGTTTTTTCCTTGCTCATTGTAGCCTTAGAATATCTAACCGGTCATAGATTTCGAGATTATTGGCTAGTGGTGACTCCAAAACTCATATCTCACTATTCACAATCCACTCACCATCTTGGCGTATCCATAGACTGGTGACTCCATAACCCACTCGGCTTGAGTAACACAAACATTGGTGAGAATCCAATGCCTCAAAAACCTAAGGGTTTCTTATCCACCAAGTTCGGCGACTTTTTAGGAAATGATAAAAGAAAGATGTCTTAATGTACAGCATAAAAACTATTATCCCCGATAGATCTATATCCTGGGAACAAATCTAATGGAGATGGGTTAGGGCCTATAGCTCAAAGGATTAGAGATGTGGTACGCATCATGATTTTAGGGGTTCGAATCCCTCCTCACCCACAATCGGCCCAAAGGGAAGGACCTTTCCTTTACCTTTGGGGATAGGAAAACCATGATCAGGATAGCAAATGCAAAGTTATGGAACTTATGATTCCAATATGCACGGTCTATTATGAATCATCTTACAAAAAGTAGTGTGATAAAGCTTCAATACTGATTCGTCCATTATTAGATGAATTCTGTTCATAGGAAAAAAAACATAAAAATTATAAGGATCCTCAAGTCACCCCCATGCCATGTGGTAATGATCCCTTGGACATTACGACCTTTACCGCAACAATGTTGTCCATAGATCAAATTGTTTCGTCAATTGGATTCCTTTGAGAGGGTACTCTTGTGAATAAATTCAGTGGAGGTGGGGTGGGGTTTGTAGCTTAAAGGATTAGAGCATGTGGCTACAAGCCAAGATGTTGGGTTTGAATCCCTCCTTGCCCACAGCCGGCCCAAAAGGTAAGGTCCTTTCCTTTATCTTTGTGGATGGAAAATGGGAAGAGGGATCCGTTGATGGGAATGAATGGGAAATAGAAAAATCAGCAGAAAGGATGTTTTGGTTAGACGCATGGAATTAGCTAAGCATTTTTTCTGAACAAATGTAGAACCAGAACGGATAGTTTTGTGCCCATTACCAGTTCTTCCTCACATGAGTTTGGACCAATCATTCAAAAAAAAAGAAAAAAGAAAGAAAGAAAGAAAGAAAGAAAAAAAGCCTTGGTCTTTGGAAGATCCATCTCATCATGTCTTGTACTGGTTGGTTCCACTCTGCAAGAACTCCAAGACCCTTAGGGAATCTATTTGTGCTTGATCAATTTCACATTGTCTTGTGGTTCATGCATGAAAAATTGGCGGAGTCTGCTTGAATTCATTAGATACTGATTCCTATATCAAAAAAGTGTCTGCTCATCTAGTAGGAAAAGAATTGCAATAAGCTAAATGCTCATGTTGAACGACCATAATAAGAAGCTATTTTTTAAAATGCATATGGAACTCAACTCAATTGTTTCATACTAGTGGGCAAGGTCTCTGGTTCAAGTCCAGTATGGCCCAGCTGTGCCAGGGAAAAGAATCAAAGAAGCATCTGACTCCATGCCTGGTATTTCTAAACATCTGGGTATTATTTAAAGCAGTGTTTATGACAAACATTTTATCCTGCAGCACATCTGATACCTGACGACTTCTTACTTCTATAAATATTTAAAGTGGATACTGTACAAACAATTCATCATTTTAAAATGCATCTGTTTGAAGATTTCTGGGTGTCTTGATCTGACAAAATTCACCAAACGTATTCTGTCAGGTGGGGAACTGAGTTTCCAATTCTTGTATTGGTTGGTTGACTATGATGATGATCGACTCATTTGTCTTGTTTCACGTGGCAGTCGGTTAGCATAAATGAGTTCTTGAAACCGGCAGAAGGCACCAAGTTTCACGGAGGTCGTGGTCGGGGGCGTGGGGACCGTGGCTTTCGAGGCGGGTTTGCTGGAGGTAACATGATGAACAGTATGGCGGCTCCTTCCATTGAAGATCGTGGCCAGTTCCCAATCTTGGGTGCCAACTGAGATGTGACCATGCCCCGGTTTTCTCTTCAGTTTTTTCCCCCATTTGGGCTTC